>JASDDO010000001.1:344494046-345694046 GCA_030015575.1 Agapanthus africanus | reverse complement strand
GTTCAATTAACGGGAGTCGAATTAAGCTGTTGGGCAAGGAAAGAGTGAGAGAGATTTCCTTCTCTCAAACTTCCCTTATCCTACCCTAACAAGTATTAAACTACTCACACATCATGATACGGAAAAATAAAACAAAACAAAAGAGGAAGATAGAAAGAAAGAGATTAGAAGATAACAACTAGCTATTTGCGACCTCACCTTGGCGAGGATCGAGCGTAAGCATCATAGTCGTTTTAAGGATAAAGAAAAAGAGAGAAGAAAGAAACAACACGAAATAACAACAACTAGTTAACAAATGAAAACTACAACAATTATAGAAAGAACAAGACAAGCATGATAATAAAATGAACTTCTTTATTCACCATTCTTCACTCACAAAGCTCACTACAAGTTTTAATGGAGAAGAGATGAGAAGAAGAAGAACATGTATTCTAAAACCTAGAAAAAGAATACAAGATTATGGACCCTTTCCTTCACAAAGTTCTGGGCTATTTATAGGCCAAAAAATGAAAACCTAGGGCAACCACTAGAACCTAACTGAAAAGACCAAAATACCCCCCAAAGATCTCTGTCTGCCGCCACCATAAGGCCGCGGATCCGCGGCCTAAGCATGCTTAGGCCACGTTTCCACGGCCATAGTAGGGTATTAGGCCTCCGTATTTTGTGGCTTTTCCTGGTCTTCTTTGTACTTCAGTATGGCATGTGTGTATTCTGAAAATACGTCCATATTTCTTCCAGAATTTCTGTTGAGGGAAAGGTGGACTTTTGTGGATATTTTTGTCATGATTGCCTCGAGCTCAGCGTAGATCTCTTGGATCTTGTGCTGCCATTGAGCCTTGTGCCTGAAAACGACATTGATTTGACATTTTGTCTTCCTAAACTGGTATCTGGCAACATACGGATGAAGAGCGGAGACCGTGTTTTATCTGTGGTTGGCAGGAACCCGGATTTTGTCGTGTTTTCCATGAATTTCATCATTTTAGAACCGAGAACCTGTATCCTGCAATTGACTAGCAAACACGGCTCAAGAGTATCTACCGATATGCAATGTGATAAAAATTGGGCGGTATGAAAATGCAAAAATCTGATATGAACAAATACCCCCAAACTTATCATTTGCTCGTCCTGAGCAAAGCCAATTTATTCACAAAAAATTTCCTAACCTCACTTTCGCAGGGAACGCGATTGCACTGAGCATGTGCAACAAGCCGTTAAACCTCTAGGTGTCCCTAGTAGGAGGAGTGTTGTCTCCTGAGGGTTTTCAGCGGATACTACCCACAAAATCCGGTCAAGTAGGTTTTGTAAAATAACTGAGATTCAAACCCTAAAGTTTTGTTTCAGAAAATAACAATTCTATAATCCTAAGTGTAGACTATCGAACCTTTATTTTTCACACCTCGCTTCTTATTTAACTACAGATTTTATATGTCTTTACGTGCAGTGTAAATAGTGTCGTTAAGTTCCAGAAAGGTCGAAGAAAGTCATCATGTCACACAATCAAGCCCAGATAACAATTTTAAAAGGATCACATAAGTTTTATAAAGAGTTAAGCGTTTTTTTTTTCAAGTTTCGTTTTCCAGTAAGGTTTCAACTTCAGAATTTCTATCTTCCATAACAGGAAACTAAGTCGTATTTTTCACCCCACCTTTTTCTTGTTTTCATTTCATACACACCTCTGTGAACGTGCAATAGTCTTTATCATAGAATAAAACCTTCATATCTCCGTTAAAATTTTTTATAAAAGCCTGTCTTTTATCAAGATTATTCTCACACAAAGAACCGTTAGGAATTTTAACTCGGAGAGAACACTTGCTTGACTTTGTTTTAAACTGGACTTTCTAGGTTTCTTAGCGAGCTTTGGGCCAATGCACCCAAACCAGTTGGTTTTAGGGCATTAGGTGTAGAAACACCCCAGCGGACTTAATTACTCAAGTTACCTAGGTCCAAAAACAAAAGACAGTTTGGCGTGAAAATCAGATGATTTAATACGAACGGAGATATAACCGGCAGTTCAATAAATTTTTTTTTTTTGGATAAAAGACGTGTTTAGTGGGTTCGGTGTGTAATCATTCCAATCAAGTTTCAGATGGGTTATTTTTCAGACTTAGCTCCAATTACGGCATCAATAACATTCCTTCATATTCGCTTTACTTCATAAACTATTCTTGACATTACTTATTTCAGAACAAACCTATTTGATCCTCAGAAAATCATTTATCTGTTTAAAAGTTTAAACATGAAAGACTTGTCATCTAATTCCCAAAATTCACGACACGTGTAGTGTCATGTAAAGACTTATATCAGCTATAGTTAACTTCAAAGGAGAGTTATTTTTCAGGTTTTCAAAATCCAAACATAAGATTTAGTTATTCCTATTTTTTCAAACAAAAACCGTCGAATGTTGAATCAGAGTTCTTCCACAAGCTAACTTGACAAAAAGGTTTTTATATTTTTAGAAAATTTTCAGATTTTTATGGATTTTATGGATTTAATATGCAGATGCAAAATATACATATGAATGCGAAGGTAAGAAATGCGTAACGAGCGTACCCCCAAACTTAAACTGGACAGTGTCCTCACTGTCGTTGCATGAAGAGATCATTTGAGGGGTCAAAATTGTCGGTTAGCGATACATAAATTTTTATTTGTTTTTGTTTTTTAAAGAAAAAAAATAATATACACAAATATATACAAAATGGTTTGTACATATCCCCAAACTTATTTGGAACAGTGTCCACTGTTCTTGGCTGGATAACCGAAGTTTGGAGGTAGGCAGAGGAAGATCAGGCAGGGTAAACCGGCTCCTGTAAGAACAGGAGCTCCTCTGTTGGTTCGGCGCTAAGGTACGGTTTTAGTCGGTGTCCGTTTACTTTGAAAAATGAACCGTCCTTTGGATTTTCCAAATCCACAGCGCCCTGCGGATACACATTCCGCACAAAATACGGCCCTTTCCAGCGAGATCTGAGCTTTCCAGGATGGAAGTGAAGTCGGGTGTCGTAAAGCAGTACCTGCTGACCAGGTACGAAGGTTTTGCGCAAAAGGTGTTTATCGTGAAACACCTTCGTTCGGTTCTTAACGACAACCGCGTTATCGTAAGCCTCATCCCTAAGCTCGTTTAGTTCGTTCAACTGCAGCTTCCGATGGCTGCCCGCATCCTCGAGAGATAGATTCAGCTCCTTTATCGCCCAAAATGCGCGATGCTCTATTTCGACAGGAAGGTGGCAGGCTTTTCCGTACACAAGCCGATAGGGAGACATGCCAAGGTCGGTCTTATAAGCGGTTCGAAATGCCTAAAGGGCATCAGTGAGTTTCAGCGACCAATCCTTACGGTTCTTGGAAACCGTCTTCTCCAGTATCTGCTTGATTTGCCGATTTGAAACTTCGGCCTGCCCGCAGGTTTGGGGGTGGTAGGGCGTAGAAAGCTTATGATTAATGGAATATTTCCGCATCAAGGCCTCGAAAGTCCTATTGCAGAAATGACTTCCATTGTCGCTAATGATCGCTCGAGGGTGGCCAAACCGGGAGAAAATGTTTTCTTTAAGGAACCTAACGACAACTTTGTTGTCGTTAGTCCGGCTCGGCACAGCCTCGACCCATTTAGAGACGTAATCAACAGCTAGAAGGATGTACAAGTTCCCAAAAGAGCTGGGAAACGGCCCCATGAAATCTATCCCCCAAACATCGAAAATCTCCACAACCAAGATCGGTTGGAGCGGCATCTCGTTCCTCCGGGATATTCGGCCGATGTGTTGGCACCGGGAGCAAGTCTTGCAATAGTCATGAGCGTCTTTGAAGAGTCGTGGCCAGTAGAAACCACATTGCAAGATCTTCTCAGCTGCCTTTCTGGGCCCAAAATGCCCGCCACACGCTTGATCGTGGCAAAATGACAGCACACTCTTGAATTCCTCATCAGGGACACACCGACGAATAATCTGGTCGGGACAGTACTTGAACAAGTAGGGTTCGTCCCAGTAAAAGTATTTTACTTGGGATAAGAAGCGAAGTCTGTCCTGACTTGACCATTCAGTCGGTAGTAATCCCGTGGCCAACTAGTTCACAATATCTGCGAACCAGGGTTCGCACGATACTGTCAAGAGCTGTTCATCCGGGAAAACGTCGTTGATCGGAATTGGAAGCGAAGGCGAAGAAGGAAGTCGTGAGAGATGGTCGGCAACTACGTTTTCACATCCTCGTTTGTCCTTAATGACAAGGTCAAACTCTTGAAGCAAGAGGATCCAACGTATTAACCGAGATTTTGCATCTTTCTTCGCAAAAAGATGGCGCAGAGCAGAATGGTCAGTGTAGACAATGACTGGAGAGCCGATGAGGTAGGGCCTGAACTTTTCTAAAGCAAATACAACAGCTAAGAATTCCTTCTCAGTTGTTGTATAGTTGAGTTGGGCGTCGTTCAGGGTTCGGCTCGCATAATAGATTACGTGCGGCATCTTGTTGATGTGCTGTCCAAGGACAACGCCGATGGCAAAGTCGGATGCATCGCACATAATCTCGAATGGGTGCGTCCAGTCAGGTGAAGAAAGAACGGGAGCAGAAGTGAGTGAGCATTTCAGTGACTCGAATGCAGTCACACAGCTCGAGTTGAAGTCGAATGGCGTGTCCTTGGCCAGCAAAAGAGTCAAGGGCCTAGCAATCTTGCTAAAGTCCTTGATGAACCGTCTATAAAAACCGGCATGGCCAAGGAAGGCTCGGATATCTCTGACGCATCGGGGAGGAGGCAGATTGGAAATGACCTCAATCTTTGCTTTGTCAACCTCTATGCCATTTTGCGAGATGATATGTCCTAAGACAATACCTTCGCGCACCATGAAGTGGCATTTCTCCCAGTTCAAAGTGAGATTCTTGTCCTTACATCGGGTAAGGACAGTGTCAAGATGCAGCAAACACTCGTTGAAGGAATCGCCGAAGATGGAGAAGTCATCCATGAAAATCTCCAGAAATTTTTCCACCATGTCAGAGAAAATTCCCATCATACACCGCTGGAAGGTAGCGGGAGCATTGCATAACCCAAAGGGCATGCGACGATATGCAAACGTGCCGAAAGGACAAGTGAATGTGGTCTTGTCCTGGTCTTTTTCGGCGATGGGAATTTGATTATAGCCGGAGTAGCCATCAAGAAAGCAGTAGTACTCGTGTCCGGCCAATCGTTCAAGCATCTGGTCAATGAAGGGTAGCGGAAAGTGGTCTTTCCGCGTTGTGGCGTTGAGTTTTCTGTAATCAATGCAAACTCGCCACCCAGTTTGGGTGCGAGTAGGGATTAACTCGTTCGCCTCGTTAGTGATGACCGTGATGCCCGACTTCTTGGGGACAACATGAATGGGGATAACCCACTGGCTATCAGAGATAGGGTAAATGATACCACTATCTAGACATTTTACGATCTCCTTCTTCACAGCCTCTTTCATGACTGGATTGAGACGTCTTTGTGGATCACGGGCTGGTTTGGCATCATCCATCAGATGAATGTGATGCTCAACGATCAGGGGACTAATCCCCTTGATGTCCGCCATGGACCAGCCAAAAGCTTTCCTGTTGCTGTGCAAGACCGCGAGAAGGGCTTTCTCTTGCTCGGGAGCTAGTGAAGCCGAGATGATGACAGGGAGGGTCTCGCTCTCACCTATGTAGGCGTACTTAAGGTGGGACGGCAAAGGCTTGAGTTCGAGCGTTGGAGGTGAAACGATGGAAGGCAAGATTGGTGCAAAGGTCTCGAACTCAAAGGACTCCAGCAAAGGTTCAAAGCGAGTGTAGGCAACCGAGTTGGATGGTTCAGGTAACACATCCGGAAAGTCGAAGGATTCAAACTCGGGTTGTGCGCGGCTAAGATCGTTTGAAAACGTGAAACACTCGTAGTCGTTGTCGGGCGCAGAAACAGCAGCAGGTTCGAAGAGAAACGCACTAGTGGCGTCAAGATTATCGTGATCAAACAGAAACTACTCGAATTCACACTCTTCTGGGGTGATCTCCTGGATCGAGCAGACGTCCAGTATATGAGCATTAGGTTCGGCGGGCTGATTCCCCAACCTAAAAATGTTGAGTTCAATCGTCATGTTTCCAAAAGAGAGGTTCATCGAACCATTGCGACAATTGATCACAGCATTTGAGGTTGCGAGAAATGGGCGACCGAGTATCACCGGAATTTGATTCCGGGGGTTAGCTACAGGCTGTGTATCTAATACAATGAAGTCAACGGGGAAGATGAAGTCCCCGACTTTTATTAACACATCCTCTAGCTCACCCCTAGGGTGGGTGATCGATCGGTCGGCCATTTGGAGAGTGCAGTGTGTGGGTTTCAGCTCTCCGACGCCTAATTGCTCGTATACTGAATACGGAAGCAGGTTAACACTGGCACCAAGATCTAATAGTGCGCGGTTGATGTTCTTATCCCCAATAGTAATTGAAATCGTAGGACAGCCAGGGTCCTTCCGTTTTTGTGGTAAAGATTGGGTAAGGGCATCACTCACAGCACTAGCCAAGAAAACTTTCTTGGGTACCTGAGACTTCCTCTTTTTCGTGCACAAGTCCTTTAAGATTTTCGCGTAGGACGGGACTTGTTGGACAGCATCTAAAAGAGGAATGTTAATGTTAACTTGCTTGAATAACTCCAAAATCTTCTCCATTTATGGATTTTGTTTGTTAGACCTTAACCGGTTTGGAAGTGGAACATTTTGAAAATTGGTTGAGTCTAATGCTGGAGGAGGAGATTGTGGAGTCGGAACGGACCCCAGAACAGGTATTTTCGTGGAGTGAGAAGTGGGTCCATTCGGAGCAGAAGAAGAGGAAGGTGAGCCTTGTGAAGAACGGAGAATAGGCTAAGAAGACGAGGAAGAAGAAGAAGCGGCCGGGGTGTCATCGTTGATCCGTTTGCCAATGTTTTTTTGCAGCATCCTTCCCGATCTCAGTGTGGTCACGACACTCACATTATGGTTCTGTTGTTCAAGAGCAACATGTGCATTATGTGGGTGACAGGGATTTGGGAGTGGCTGGGACGGGAGTTTCCCCTTCTCTCGCTCGCTTAAGGCCGCGTTCAGCTGTGCAATCTGGGCCTCGATGGTCTTGATGCTTTGCCCGTGTGCGGCAGTGTGTTGCACTAAGGATTGAATGGAAGACTGGATGTTGGCGGTGGACTGAGTCGACTGTTTAACGAACGCCTCCAGACTTCGTTCGAGCGAGGAAACCTTATCGCTGTTTGACGGAACAAAGTTGTTTGGTGGAAAAGAATTGTTGGGTGCAAAGTTGTTCGTCTGATTCTGAAAAGGTTGGGGTTGGAAGGGCTGCTGATATTGATGTTGAGTTTGTTGTTGCGCTTGTTGTTGCGGCGGAGGGGCCCTTTGGAAATTTTTGCCCTGGAATTGATTCTGATTCTGATTCCAGGCGAAATTGGGATGGTTCCTCCAACCGGGATTGTAGGTGGAAGAGTATGGATCATTCCTCGGTCTTTGCTGAAATGCAGCATTGACCTGATCCTGTCCTTGCGAGGGTGGATTGTAAGGACACTCTTCGGTCAAGTGAGAAGGATCGAAACAACAAGCGCAGATGGTACGAAGGGGGAGAACAGGGGCAGGAGTAGGAGCAGAAAATTTGCTCTCTATCGCTTCAAGCTTTCTTGTTATTGCAGCCATTTCAGCTTTCATCGCAATAGAGACATCAAGTTGGTGGATTCCTACCCTAGACTGACCGGTAGAAGTGGAAGTAGAAGAAGAAGACGTCGGTCTGGTGCTCTCCCATTGTAGCGTTTGCTCCGCAAGGTCGTCAAAGAACTGCCACGCTTCCTCGTCAGATTTCGATAGGAAGTGGCCCTGACAGATGGTCTCCAACAACTGCTTCGTTGCTGGGTTCAGGCCCTCGTATAAGGTTTGGCAGAGTTGCCATTTCTCTATACCGTGGTGGGGACACTGAACAAGAAGGTCTTTGTATCGGTCAAAGCACTTCCAGAAGGGTTCAGAAGGAAGCTGAGAGAATTGGTTGATTTCATTTCGAATCCTTGCGGTTTTATGATTCGGATAAAATTTCTTTAGAAACGCTTTAACAAACTCGTCCCAGCTGGTGATTGAGTGGGAAGCGGTGCTATACAGCCATTTTTCAGCAAGATCGCATAGAGTGAACGGAATGACCCGTAGACGTATAGCATCGTCCGACAGCTGGGTGGTTTTCATCATGGCACAGACGTTTTGAAATTTGTTGATGAAGATATAGGCATCTTCAGATTCAAGCCCATGAAAACATGGAAGCATGTTGATGAAGTGGGGCTTAATTTCAAAGTTGTCCCTATTGGCCGGAGGAAGAGAATGGCAGGTGGGAAGTGCAGAACGGGTGGGATAGAAACGATCCTGGAGCGCGATTCGCTGCGGCGCTACAACAGGCGGTGGTGGTGGGATATTGGTCTCCGTAGGAGGTGGAGCCAATCCAGGGGTGGTCAAAGAGATGTTCGGATTAAATCCCGACATCGCGGAAGAAGAGGTTGGTGAAGGTGAAGGCGAAGATGTATGAACAGAATTCCGGTCAACGTCGGAGTTGGCCGGCAACGGAAGGGGTGAAAGAGGAGTGGACGGAGTATCGACGTCTGAGTCGATCGCGTAGTCGGTAGCGACTAACGTAACGCGGACTAGACGGGCGCTAGTGTCCCGAGTCCAAGCGGACATACACTAAACGAGTTTAGTATAGTCAAAGCGGAGAAGGTGAGGGTAAGAAAACGTCAATGGAGAAAGGCGATGGGTGGTGGGTGAAAAATGGATTTGGCGACAAAGGGCAAGTTTTTATAAAAGTTTTTGATTTTTTTCTTTTTTTTTTCTTTTTTTTTTAGAAAGAGATTTACAGAAATATGTACGGAAATACGGCTTAAGCAATCACAAACAAGATATGCACAATCACACCTAGATCTAGGGTAACCTAGGTCTACTAGACCTGCTCCTGAACTTGATTGTTGAAGTTAAACAGTGTTGAGAAATGGGCTTAAAAATACACTGATCACGAGGCCAGGTAAGTGCAGAGATAAGGGGAGGTTGTCCAACGCTTTCGCGAAGTTCCTTAATTAAATAACCCTTTCTCTTTCGGCGGTTGCGCCTTTAACACTTTCCTAGACACCCCGTAAACAATATACCGTTATGCGAGGTTCTAAACACGGTTTATCTTCTCCTAATGAGCGCGAAGTCCTTAGGGCTGAAGTCTAGTATTTTTTAATTTACAATGGACAATGCATATGCTTTTGTGATTTTTGGGGTCCTGGGAAGGGTGATGAAATCCCCACCCAATCTGAATTGGTTTCAAGCCCCTTAAGTCCGTATTAAAGAAATGCAAAGCAGTAACAAATCAACTGCAAACATTTTTTTTATTTGCGGCGCAAAGAATCCTGCACAAGAACAGTTTATTGGAAGGGAGAGAAGAATTTGCGCAAAGAAACCTGCAGAAAACACAGTTTATTGGAGTCCAGAGGAGTGGGAGAGAGGAGAAAGACTTACAGAGAGAATTTGGCAGCCCAAAGGCACCAAGTGGCCGCGGATCCGCGGCCTAAGCCCTCTTTTGCCGCGGTTCCGCGGCAGGAACAGGGACTTGGGCTTCTGGGTTTTTGGTGTGAGCTCCTGTGTTTGTCCTCTGCTTGTATGGATCTTCTGAATTTTTATTTGCTCACTGTACCTGCTCCAGATCTTGATTGTAGACCGTTTATTCCGTTTTGATCCGTCGCGGTGTAGCCGCGAAATGTGGGTCTATCTTCCCACGTCTTTGGCACTGTACTTGAACTCCGTCTTATCCGACGTCTTTGGCGCCGATCTTGAACTTCGTATTTTCCTGCACACTTGCACAAAAACTAATCAAAAATAACAAAATGGTTTTTTTTTACAATGTATATATTTTTTTTTGTTTTGTTTTTCGGTTATATTCACAAGTTAATCCGAAATTACACAAAGAAATAAACTACCGTCTCCCCGGCAACGGCGCCATTTGATTGTTAGCTGTTCTGCGTGTGCAAGTTTTAGTTAAATACCGCAATCAAGACGGTTTCGCTCGTAGCTAGCCGGTTGAGTACGGGTCGTCCGCAGGGAGATGGGAATCTTTTTCTATGTGCTTTAACGAGTTAAGTCCAGTTTTTCAGATTTTGTTGTGATTAGTTAAGCGGTAAAATGATATGTAAAGAGAGCTTGTTAGGGTTAGGATTAGGTTAGTTTGAGTTAGGAGTCTCCACATCTTTCGTTGCCCCTCTTAATATCGGTGTTACGGTAATCGGCAACAACGGAGATTAGCACGACTAGGAAGGAACTTGCGAGTATAAGCTAGGCTTTCCAACGCATAAGTTCTTCCTTTTGGTGCTTGTCCGTCCGTTCTTGGCTCTTAGCCATAACCTCCGGTTAATTCAACCACAACCGGTCTCACTATGGAATCACCGCTATCATGTAGGATAGGGTGCCGTAAGGAGCGGATTGTGGTTCAATTAACGGGAGTCGAATTAAGCTGTTGGGCAAGGAAAGAGTGAGAGAGATTTCCTTCTCTCAAACTTCCCTTATCCTACCCTAACAAGTATTAAACTACTCACACATCATGATACGGAAAAATAAAACAAAACAAAAGAGGAAGATAGAAAGAAAGAGATTAGAAGATAACAACTAGCTATTTGCGACTTCACCTTGGCGAGGATCGAGCGTAAGCATCATAGTCGTTTTAAGGATAAAGAAAAAGAGAGAAGAAAGAAACAACACGAAATAACAACAACTAGTTAACAAATGAAAACTACAACAATTATAGAAAGAACAAGACAAGCATGATAATAAAATGAACTTCTTTATTCACCATTTTTCACTCACAAAGCTCACTACAAGTTTTAATAGAGAAGAGATGAGAAGAAGAAGAACATGTATTCTAAAACCTAGAAAAAGAATACAAGATTATGGACCCTTTCCTTCACAAAGTTCTGGGCTATTTATAGGCCAAAAAATGAAAACCTAGGGCAACCACAAGAACCTAACTGAAAAGACCAAAATACCCCCAAAAGATCTCTGTCTGCCGCCACCATAAGGCCGCGGATCCGCGGCCTAAGCATGCTTAGGCCGTGTTTCCGCGGCCATAGTAGGGTATTAGGCCTCCGTATTTTGTGGCTTTTCCTGGTCTTCTTTGTACTTCAGTATGGCATGTGTGTATTCTGAAAATACGTCCATATTTCTTCTAGAATTTCTGTTGAGGGAAAGGTGGACTTTTGTGGATGTTTTTGTCATGATTGCCTCGAGCTCCACGTAGATCTCTTGGATCTTGTGCTGCCATTGAGCCTTGTGCCTGAAAACGACATTGATTTAACATTTTGTCTTCCTAAACTGGTATCTGGAAACATACGGATGAAGAGCGGAGACCGTGTTTTATCTGTGGTTGGCAGGAACCCGGATTTTGTCGTGTTTTCCATGAATTTCATCATTTTAGAACCGAGAACCTGTATCCTGCAATTGACTAGCAAACATGGCTCAAGAGTATCTACCGATATGCAATGTGATAAAAATTGGGCGGTATGAAAATGCAAAAATCTGATATGAACACTCGCCGGGAACATGGTAGTTGGGATTATACCATACGTCTGATAGCAGTTCCCTGGTGACATGTGTACAGGTTAGTTCATCGACCTGAGATCGTCATTTGTCTCATATGAGTTCCCACTGTACTTTGATTACTACCCTACCACGACTCAAAGGAGTCATGCAAACAGGTTTTAGTTGGGTACAGTCCCGAGCCACATGGAGGCAGTGAGCGATCTGCAGGGGTTCGTCTCTCCCGGTATTGGGGGTGAGGTCGCGCTGTGTCTAGGAGAGCCATTACACGAAGTCCTTGGCCAAGGCAGGAGATTTACTGGTAGGTATTCCAGTAGTATCTCAGGGTGTTCTGGGGTACACTCCGATACGACTTGTACCGCTTTTGGGGGTCTGATTTTTACCAACCCCCTAGGCCCGCCATGCGATGCTCATAGAAGAACGGACCGGAATGTATGTATATTGTTATTGACAGGCTCAGTAGGGTGTTAGGATGAGTTCCCTCATCGATGTCCCTTTTAGTCAATACCTGGTAGCCCGTTACGTATGGCTAATACCTCTGCCGTGCTAGTGGTTAAATCTACAGCCAAAATATTGACGAGTCTTTAGAGTCCCCCATAGATAGTTTCTCAAGTTTCGGGCGAAACGCTGTAGAGGCCGTATGGACATATGGCAGGGTTCGATCATATAGGTGCGGTATTGTACGGATCATGATCGGACGGATAATACTAGCGGGCTTTGGTTTAAGGCGGATCCTAGTCTTATACAGTGTAGATTTTGTCTCATTGTATTCGGTCGGCATACAAATGCGGGTATGTATATACAGTCGCGGGGTTATCCTTTAATTTATTACGGGATCACTTTTTGAATTTGCCAGTTTGCTTTCCGGTTCGGCCATTTTTCCATTGTTCCTTCTTTGGCTGAAAATTGGTGTGGAGGGGCTTATTTGCAAATGTGCAAATTAGCAATTTAGAGGGTGTTTCTTGTTTATGGTTGGTTCATGATGGTTCTTACTTCCTTTGACGTCTTTAGTTCATCATTGTTTGACTTTTGGAGATATGATGGTTGATGGAGTTGGTTGACATAATAATTGAGGTGACTTTCTTCATGATCATGATCATCACTCATCATTCCTCCTTACATTATTGATCCACTCCCTCTCTCACTCTCCATCAAGCAATGGCCGGCCACACTTGTAGGGTGCTGTCCCAATTTTTTGGAGTTGAGAATTGGTCTCATTTTGTTTGCAAAAATCCTATAGCTCCATCTCAAAAGTTTATCTCATTCCTCCACAAAAAATGGCAACTTCATATAAACACCATGAGACATATAGTTCTACACTATCCTACAGCATTTTTGGACACGTCGACTCTCCAACTTCATGCCCGAGTTGCCTCGGTCCAAAGGTCGGAGCCCGTAAATGAACCCGGCGATATGGTGCCCTTTCCGACGAGGAGGTGAAGACCGGAGATTCCGCGAGGAGATCGGGATGGAGGCCGAAGACCGAAGGAAACGGATCGCTCGGTATAGCTTTCTACCCATTCTCTACTTTGCTAGGAGTAGGTTAATGGCCCGATCCTGGTTTAACAGTCCGTGCTATCGCCGGTTCTAGTTTATAGAAAAGTTTTGTTTTTCTCATTTTGGCCTCGTACAGACGGCCGGGGTGCTGCCGTGCCCTTACACAAATCTTATCACAGTTGTGTCCTGAAAGGAATCCTGCTCAAGGTCTCTTCCGATCTCGCCCATGCCTAATTGTACGGAGGTTGGTACTCTTCCATAATCTTTTCTCCCCGTTAAGATTAAAGGTCGGATATGTCTACAGAGGCGTTGGGATGCGACCAATTTCCGAGGAAATGCTGTGCTGAGAATGCAGATGTCCACAGAGCACATCTCGCACGAACCTCTTTTCTCACTTGTCTGTATCATCGTCCACTTCGTCGTCACGTCTCTATCTGCGCACTGCAAATGTTCTCGGCTACGGTCAATCCGAAGTCTCTCACACAGACTCGAAATCACGAACTCGGTATTTTCATCACTTTGTGGAAGATATCTAGCCGAACACATCCTCAGGAACTCGTCCCAACCTGCGGAGGTATACTCCATACTCGTCCTTTCTTGATCAACTCACAACGCATCTGGGTGAGGGCCTCTATCCGAACCTGGTCAGCTTACTGGTCTCCTAGGTGTGTGTAACATGACTGATCCCGTGTCCAAGTCTTCTCGTATAGTATTCCAGAAAGGTCCTGTCGAGGTCTCTCTCAAATTTTGTTTCTGCCGAATTGCCCGGAAGTTACCACCCTTACTAAATCATTTTCTTGTTCCGGAACGGCTGCATACTCATCGTGAATCCTTCTGGAAGGTATATCCACAAACAACACCTCTGCATGCGTATCGCATCTCTGATGTCAGCGGAGTGGAACGTCATCTCATCGAATACTCGTGCGAACTCTTTACTCTACTCTGTTCCAATGTCGACTGATTCGGACTCGTCTTCTAGTGGCTGCATGGACTGCGCTCGAACGGCTATACTCGTATCTGGAGTTTCCCAAGCAATGTATCCTATCACATGATATCCGAATGATGTCGAACCATTCGATCGATTTGTCAAAACCTCATAACCCCCAAGAGGTCAATATCTTGAGTACAGTTTAATAGTATTCCAGTACATGCCATAGCACCTGTGGACCAACCGTAGAAGGGCAGACCCAAGCCTCACAAATGGCACCGCTAAACTGCCGCAAACCCTAAGGTTCGAAGGCGTTCTATGGTCATTACGTCGAGTTAGGGTTTCATTCTTCTAGAGGGTCCATAGCATTACTTGCATTATCTTCCGAATACTTTAAACAAGGAAATGGGTTCCTGACATTCGATCGTCTCTATCGACTACCAACGAATCTGCGTGAAATCGTCTCTAGCTGGAATCAATCTATCTGATGACCTCGTATCGGGGTAAGCGAACGAACCATATGTCCTAGTCATTCATCCTCGGGTGACTAGCGACCTTCCATCATATCTCTATGTATAAACTCATGCTGTAGTAGCTCCATCATCTGGGCGATATCTCGTCATTTGCAGCAACAACTGGCTCATTCGTCTGTATGCTGAACAACGCCTCAATCATCATGAATAAGCGATATATTAATGGTCATCACATTCTGACTGGCCTCCAGCAGTAGCCTGATCCTCTGGTGCTGGGCTGCACATCCGAGAAATCTCGTAAAAGCGATCCATCAAACGCTCAAGGCGCGAAAACACAGTAAAATGACGCCGCTATGCGATCGTACGTCTCTGGAATCACGCCCTGGTCAGTCCTTGCCCGTGACGAGCTTAAGCTAACGCAACTCTATCCTTAGATCTCTCCCATCCTATGCAATCGCGGCAGCAAAATCATAACCAGTACCGATGAGGATAGATCATGGGGATGAATATAATACTGTGCAAGGAAATGTACATCCTAAGGCTCCTTAAGCGGAGTGGCGCATCATAAGTATGCCGCAGAACATACACACGGTATGTCACTCTACTGAAGTCACCTATTCCATCAACCAGGGTCAACCTATGCGACGAAAGTTCGGGTCTAATACCCCCTCAATTAAGTATAAGTTCCGTAAGGTCAAGCCTAAGTTCCATATATATATAAACGCTCTAGGCTCTGCATAGTCAAACTTAGACTCAAACCAAGGTTAACCTAGCACTCTGATACCAACTTTGTCATGACCCGAAATAGCACGTGACTGGCCTTTGAATCATATGATGTCTATAGGACCTCATCTAATTCAAGTAAGCCAAAAGCCCAGAAATCTAAAACCATTTTTTAATAATAAATGAAGGAAAACTAGTTTTAAAGAAGTGAAGAAAACATGTTTTAAAAACGATGTTTTTTTAAATAAGTAAGCTGAATATACATTTTTAAAATCTCAAGTCTTTTCTGGAAATTTCGGCAGAGTTTCCTTTGTAAAAACTGGCCCCAAACGGGGTACAACAAGAATAATATATGCATAATGATAAAAGGCATCCCCAAGCGGGAGCTAGCTCTTCGTCAACCGACGGTCACAACCACGCAAGCAATATAATATACAAAGCCGAAGGGCGTGGATCAAAACTCAAAAGGAAACTTAAAATCAGCATGAAAACCATAATACTACAACGCACGACTCTAAGGTCGAAATAATACACAACTGGTTTTCTAAGTCTGAAACAATATACAAGTTTAGTTGATGGAATTATTAGATACAACTGATTAAATTAAATACAAGGGTGGTCATGATGCGAGTGACCCACCTACTAAACCAATCACCCAGAAGGGAGCAGTGTGCCAGAAGAGCCGCAATAAAACCTGTGCGGCAAAACCTACAAGAACTGTGGCACAACGGGGGTGAGTTGCCAACTCATGAATAGAAAACATCACAGAGCAGAAATCGTATGTATGACACAATCCTAGGTCAATACGATCAATAATAAGAAATCCTCAATATGATTAAGTCTGAAGCATGAAAAGGTGGTCAGGGCAAACATCAATACATAAGTGTAATCCCATGTGCTCGTGTCAGTGCCTCATGTAACAACATATCATAAATATAAGGTATGATCAATGTAATCAACATGAATCAATGTCACTATATCATGAAGTCTATAAGTATATGGATATCATCCAACTATGTAATCAATGTCTGTATGTATGTGGATCTCGTCCGCGTGTCACCCAATGACATAAAACATCATGCATGTAAATATCATAAATGTATATGCATGGAAGTATGAGGATATAAATCAGCGTATGTCCCTCGCGACACATCAAAATCATGGAACTTGAGTGTCTAGCATCGACACTCGAAAATATCAAGAAACCTGTGCCCCGCATCGGCACGTAAATCCTCATATATATGTATATATATATAGGGCTCCGTCAGTCCGGATCGGCCCACGTGCTCCGTCAGTCCGGATCGGCCCATATCATCTCTCGACTCCGGTCGGTATCCTCCGGATATCCGCCGAGCTCAAATACAATCACCAGTAGGTAGTACACCCCTTCCAGGCTCACCGTCCAACATATACGAGTCTTCGTCCCCCGGGGTACCTCACCGGGTCCATCATGTACCCGCAGACGGTGCCTACCGTTCCTCGAATCGGGTATTACATGCCACTCTCAGAACCGAGAAAACACATGGTTATTTCCAGAAATATCATGGAAACAATATATCTCAATGCGTATAATCATAAAGCAAGATTGTTCATATCAGATTATTGCATTTTTATACCACCCAATTTTTATCATATTGCTTATCGGTAGGTACTCTTGAGTCGTGTTTGCTAGTCAATTGCAGGATACAGGTTCTCGGCTCTTAACAATAAAATTCATGAAAAAAACACGACAAAATCCGGGTTCCTGCCAACCACAGATAAAACACGGATCTCCACTCTTTATCCGTCTGTTGCCACACACCAGTTTAAGAGAAAAAATGGCAAATCAATGTCATTTTCATGCACAAGGCTCAATGGCAACACAAGATCCAAGAAATCTACGCGGAGCTCGAGAAAATCATTACAAAAGATCCATGTCCAATCACCTTTTGATCCACTAGAATTCTGGAAGAAATGTGGAAAGATTATCAGAAAAAACATGTACCAGACAAAAGGGGACAGCAGACCAGGGTAGCACACAAAAGCCGACAGCCCAACTCCCCTATAGGGCGGCGGAACCGCGGCCAATAGAGGGTATAGGCCGCGGTTCCGCGGCCGTATGGTGGCATCAGCCGACCAATCTTCAGGGGAAGATTGGTCATTCCATGTTAGTTCTGATTGTTGCCCTAGGTTTTCATTTTCCAGCCTATAAATAGCCCAGAACCTTGTGAAGCCAAGGGTGCATAATCTTGTATTTTTCTAGGTTTAGAATACTTGTTTCTTCTTCCTCTTCTCATCTCTTCTCCATTGAAAAACTTGTAGTGAGCTTTTGTGAGTGAAGAATGATGAATAAAGAAGTTCCTTTTGTTATTATACTTGTCTTGTTCTCTTATAATTGCTTGTAATTTTCATTTGTTAACTTAGTTGTTATTTCTTGTTGTTTCTTTCTTTTCTCTTTTCCTTTATCCTTAAAACAACCATGATGCTTACGCTTGATCCTTGCCGAGGTGAGGTCGCAAATAGCTAGTTGTTATCTTCTAATCTCCTTCTTTCTATCTTCCTCTTTTGTTTTGTTTTCTTTTCATTATGATGTGTGAGTAGTTTCCATACTTGTTAGGGTAGGATAAGGGAAGTTTGAAAGAAGGAAATATCTCTCACTCTTTCCTTACCCAACATCTTAAATCGACTCCCGTTAATTGAACCACAATCCGCTCCTTACGGCATCCTATCCTACATGATAGCGGTGATTCCGTTGTTAGACCGGTTGTGGTTGAATTAACCGGAGGTTATGGCTAAGAGCCAAGAACGGACAGACAAGCACCAAAAGGAAGAACTTAAGCGTTGGAAAGCCTAGCTTATACTCGCAAGTTCCTTCCTAGTCGTGCTAATCCCCGTTGTTGCCGATTACCGTAACACCGATATTAAGAGTGGCAACGAAAGAAGTGAGCGACTCCTAACTCAAACTAACCTAATCCTAACCCTAACAAGCTCTCTTTACATATCATTTTAACACTTAGTTAATCACAAACAAATCTGGAAAACTGGACTTAACTCATTAAAGCACATAGAAAAAGATTCCCATCTCCCTGCGGACGACCCGTACTCAACCGGCTAGCTACGAGCGAAACCGTTTTGATTGCGGTAATTAACTAAACTTGAACACGCAGAATCTTTACCAATCAAATGGCGCCGTTGCCGGGGAGACGCTGGTTTATTTCTTTGTGTAATTTGGGGTTAACTTGTGAATATAAATATAACCAAAACAAAAAAAAATATACTTTGTAAAGAAAAAGCATTTTGTTATTTTTGATTAGTTTTTGTGCAAGTGTGCAGGATAATACGGAGTTCGAGTTCAGTGCCAAAGACGTGGGAAGATAGACCCACATTTCGCGGCTACACCGCGACGGATCAAAACGAAGCAAACGGTCTACTGTAAAAATTTGGAGCAGATACAGTAAGCAAATCAAGATTCAGCAACTCCAGACAAACAGAGGACCCCTAGATCAACACACCCAAAAATTTTGGAAGCATGATCCTTCCACATAGCCGCGGAACCGCGGCCTAAGCAGGTGTTTGGCCGCGGAACCGCGGCCATTTAGTGTCTTCGGGGTGCTAAATTTTTCTGGTGAGTCTCTCTCTTCTTCCCCACTCCTCTGGACTCCAATAAACTGTGTTTTCTGCAGCATTCTTTGCGCAAACTCTCTTCCCCCTTCCAATAAACTGTTCTTGTGCAGGATTCTTTGCGCCGCGCTCAAAATAAAAATTGTTTGCAGTTGATTTGTTATCGCTTTGCATTCATTAATACGGACTTAAGGGGCTTGAAACCAATTCAGATTGGGTGGGGATTTCATCACCCTTCCCAGGACCCCAGAAATCACAAAAAGCATATGCATTGACAATTGTTAAATTAAAAAATACTAGACTCAGCCCTAAGGACTTCGCGCTCAATAGGACAGAGGACTAATTACAGGCATCGGCCGTTTATCCTATCCTGACTTTGCGGTGTATAGGCAAGTGTGACGAAGGCAAGTGGTTATTTAATTAAGGAACTTCGCGAAAGCGTTGGACAACCTCCCACTTACCTGGCACTTATCTGGCCGCAAATGGCGGAGAAGAGGCGGTTTGAGGTCCTGTTTCTAGTTCTTTGGAACAGTTAGGAGCTGTCTAGCTGACCTAGGTGACCCTAGATCTAGGTGTGATTGTGCATATCTTGTTTGTGATTGCTTAAAGCCGTAAATCCGTACATATTTCTGTAAAGCTCTTTCTAAAAAAAAAAGAAAAAAAAATCAAAAACTTTTATAAAAACTTGCCCTTTGTCGCCAAAATCCATTTTTCACCCACTACCCATCACCTTTCTCCATTGACGTTTTCTTACCCTCACCTTCTCCGCTTTGACTATACTAAACTCGTTTAGTGTATGTCGGCTTGGACTCGGGACACTAGCGCCCGCCTAGTCCGCGTTACATTAGTCGCTACCGACTACGCGATCGACTCAGACGTCGAAACTCCGTCCACTCCTCTTTCACCTTTACCTTTGCCGGCCAACTCCAACGTTGACCGGAATTCTGTTCATACATCTTCACCTTCACCATCACCAACCTCTTCTTCCGCGATGTCAGGATTTAATCCGAACATCTCTTTGACTACCCCTGGATTGGCTCCACCTCCTACGGAGACCAATAACCCACCACCACCGCCTGTTGTAGCGCCGCAGCGAATAGCGCTCCAGGATCGTTTCTATCCCACCCGTTCTGCACTTCCCACCTGCCTTTCTCTTCCACCGGCCAATGGGGATAATTTTGAAATTAAGCCCCACTTCATGAACATGCTTCCACGATTTCATGGGCTTGAATCTGAAGATGCCTATATCTTCATCAATAAATTTCAAAACGTTTGTGCCATGATGAAAACCACCCAGCTGTCGGATGATGCTATACGTCTACGGGTCATTCGGTTCACTTTATGCGATCTTGCTGAAAAATGGCTGTATAGCACCGCTTCCCATTCCATAACCAGTTGGGACGAGTTTTTAAAAGCGTTTCTAAAGAAATTTTATCCGAATCATAAAACTGCAAGGATCCGAAATGAAATCAACCAATTCTCTCAGCTTCCTTCTGAACCCTTCTGGAAGTGCTTTGACCGGTACAAAGACCTTCTTGTTCAGGGTCCTCACCACGGTATAGAGAAATGGCAACTTTGCCAAACCTTATACGGGGGCCTGAACCCAGCAACGAAGCAGTTGTTGGAAACCATCTGTCAGGGCCACTTCCTATCGAAATCTGACGAGGAAGCGTGGCAATTCTTTGACGACCTTACGGAGCAAACACTACAATGGGAGAGCACCAAACCGACTTCTTCTTCTTCTACCTCCACTTCTACCGGTCAGTCTAGGGTAGGAATTCACCAACTTGACATCTCTATTGCGATGAAAGCTGAAATGGCTGCAATAACGAGAAAGCTTGAAGCGATAGAAAGCAAATTCTCTTCTCCTGCTCCTACCCCTGTTCTTCCCCTTCGTACCATCTGCGCTTGTTGTTCCGATCCTTCTCACTTGACCAAAGAGTGTCCTTACAATCCACCATCGCAAGGACTGGATAGGTTAATGCTGCATTCCAGCAAAGACCGAGGAATGATCCATACTCTTCCACCTACAATCCCGGTTGGAGGAACCACCCCAATTTCGCCTGGAATCAGAATCAGAATCAATTCCAAGGCAACAATTTCCAAAGGCCCCCTCCGCCGCAACAACAAGCGCAACAACAAACTCAATTTGAGCAGCCCTTCCAACCCCAACCTTTTCAAAATCAGATGAACAACTTTGCACCCAACAATTCTTTTCCCCAAAACAACTTTGTTCCGTCAAACAACGATAAGGTTTCCTCGCTTGAACGAAGTCTGGAGGCGTTCGTCAAACAATCGACTCAATCCACCGCAAACATCCAGTCTTCCATTCAGTCCTTAGTGCAACACACTGCCGCTCACGGGCAAAGCATCAAAACCATCGAGGCCCAGATTGCACAACTGAATACGGCCTTAAGCGAGCGAGAGAAGGGGAAGCTCCCGTCCCAACCACTCCCAAATCCCGGTCACCCACAGAATGTACATGTTGCTCTTGAACAACAGAATCATAATGTGAGTGCCGTGACCACATTGAGATCGGGAAGGATGCTGCAAAACAACATTGGCACACGGATCAACGATGACACCCCGGCCGCCGCTTCTTCTTCTTCTTCTTCTCCTGCTTCTTAGTCTTCTGAGCCTATTCTCCATTCTTCAAAAGGCTCTCCTTCTTCTTCTTCTTCTTCTTCTTCTTCTTCTGCTCTGAACGGACCCGCCTCTCACTCCACGAAAACACCTGTTCTGGGATCCGTTCCGACTCCACAATCTCCTCCACTAGCATTAGACTCAACCAATTTTAAAAATGTCCCATTTCCAAACCGGTTGAGGTCTAATAAACAAAATCCTCAAATGGAGAAAATTCTGGAGTTATTTAAGCAGGTTAACATTAACATTCCTCTTTTAGATGTCGTCCAACAAGTCCCATCCTACGCGAAAATCTTAAAGGACTTGTGGACGAAAAAGGGGAAGTCTCAGGTACCAAAGAAAGTTTTCTTGGCTAGTGCTGTGAGTGATGCTCTTACCCAATCTTTAGCACAAAAACGGAAGGACCCTGGCCGTCCTACGATTTCTATTACCATTAGGGATAAGAACATCAACCGCGCACTATTAGATCTTGGTGCCAGTGTTAACCTGCTTCCGTACTCAGTATACGAGCAATTAGGCGTAGGAGAGCTGAAACCCACACACTGTACTCTCCAAATGGCCGACCGATCGATCACCCATCCTAGGGGTGAGCTAGAGGATGTGTTAATCAAAGTCGGGGACTTCATATTCCCCGTTGACTTCATTGTATTAGACACACAGCCTGTAGCTAACCCCCGGAATCAAATTCCGGTGATACTCGGTCGCCCATTCCTTGCAACCTCAAATGCTGTGATCAATTGTCGCAATGGTTCGATGAACTTCTCTTTTGGAAACATGACAATTGAACTCAACATTTTTAGGTTGGGGAATCAGCCCTCCGAACCTAATGCTCATATACTGGACGTCTGCTCGATCCAGGAGATCACCCCAGAAGAATGTGAATTCGAGGAGTTTCTGTTTGATCACGATAATCTTGACGCCACTAGTGCGTTCCTCCTCGAACCTGCTGCTGTTTCTACGCCCGACAACGACTACGAGTGTTTCACGTTCTCGAACGATCTTAGCCGCCCGCAACCCGAGTTTGAATCTTTCGAATTTCCGGATGAGTTACATGAACCATCCGACTCGGTCGCTTACACTCATTTTGAACCTTTGCTGGAATCCTTTGAGTTCGAGACCTCTGCACCAATCTTGCCTTCAATCGTTTCTCCTCCCACGCTCGAACTCAAGCCTTTGCCGTCTCACCTTAAGTACGCTTACTTAGGTGAGAACGAGACCCTCCCTGTCATCATCTCGGCTTCTCTAGCTCCAGAGCAAGAGAAAGCCCTTCTCACGGTTTTGCACAGCAACAGGCAATCTTTTGGCTGGTCCATGGTGGTCATCAAGGGAATTAGTCCCCTGATCGTTGAGCATGACATTCATCTGATGGATGATGCCAAACCAGCCCGGGATCCACAAAGACGGCTCAATCCAGTCATGAAAGAGGCTGTGAAGAAGGAGATCGTAAAATGTCTAGATAGTGGTATCATTTACCCTATCTCTGATAGCCAGTGGGTGAGTCCCATTCATATTGTCCCCAAGAAGTCGGGCATCACGGTCATAACCAACGAGGCGAACGAGTTAATTCCTACTCGCACCCAAACTGGGTGGCGAGTATGCATTGATTACAGAAAACTCAACGCCGCAACGCGGAAAGACCACTTTTCGCTACCTTTCATTGACCAGATGCTTGAATGATTGGCCGGACACGAGTACTACTGCTTTCTTGATGGCTACTCCGGATATAATCAAATTCCCATCGCCGAAAAATACCAGGACAAGACCACTTTCACTTGTCCTTTCGGCACGTTTGCATATCGTCGCATGCCCTTTGGGTTATGCAATGCGCCCGCTACCTTCCAGCGGTGTATGATGGGAATCTTCTCAGACATGGTGGAAAAATTTCAGGAGATCTTCATGGATGATTTCTCCATCTTCGGCGATTCCTTCAACGAGTGTTTGCTGCATCTTGACGCTGTCCTTACCCGATGTAAGGACAAGAATCTCACTTTGAATTGGGAGAAGTGCTACTTCATGGTGCGCGAAGGTACTGTCTTAGGACATATCATCTCGCAAAATGGCATAGAGGTTGACAAAGCAAAGATTGAGGTCATTTCCAATCTACCTCCTCCCAGATGCGTCCGAGACATCCGAGCCTTCCTTGGCCATGCCGGTTTCTATAGACGGTTCATCAAGGACTTTAGCAAGATTGCTAGGCCCTTGACTCTTTTGCTGGCCAAGTATACGCCCTTCGACTTCAACTCGAGCTGTGTGACTGCATTCGAGTCATTGAAAAGCTCACTCACTTCTGCTCCCGTTCTTTCTTCGCCTGACTGGACGTACCCATTTGAGATTATGTGCGATGCATCCGACTTTGCCATTGGTGCTGTCCTTGGACAACACATCAACAAGATGCCGCACGTAATCTATTATGCAAGCCGAACCCTGAACGACGCCCAACTCAATTATACAACAACTGAGACGGAATTCTTGGCTGTTGTATTTGCTTTAGAAAAGTTCAGGCCCTACCTCATCGGCTCTCCAGTCATTGTCTACACAGACCATTCTGCTCTGCGCCATCTTTTTGCGAAGAAAGATGCAAAATCTCGGTTAATACGTTGGATCCTCTTGCTTCAAGAGTTTGACCTTGTCATTAAGGAAAAACGAGGATGTGAAAACGTCGTTGCCGACCATCTCTCACGACTTCCTTCTTCGCCTTTGCTTCCAATTCCGATCAATGACGTTTTCCCGGATGAACAGCTCTTGACAGTATCTTGCGAACCCTGGTTCGCAAATATAGTGAACTATTTGGCCACAGGATTACTACCGACTGAATGGTCAAGTCAGGACAGACTTCGCTTCTTATCCCAAGTAAAACACTTTTACTGGGACGAACCCTATTTGTTCAAGTACTGTCCCGACCAGATTATTCGTCGGTGTGTCCCTGACGAGGAATTCAAGAGTGTGCTGTCATTTTGCCACGATCAAGCGTGTGGCGGGCATTTTGGCCCTAGAAAGACAGCTGAGAAGATCTTGCAATGTGGTTTCTACTGGCCACAACTCTTCAAAGACGCTCATGACTATTGCAAGACTTGCTCCCGGTGCCAACACTTGGGCCGGATATCTCGGAGGAACGAGATGCCGCTCCAATCGATCTTGGTTGTGGAGATTTTCGATGTTTGGGGGATAGATTTCATGGGGCCGTTTCCCAGCTCTTTCGGGAACTTGTACATTCTTCTCGCTGTAGATTACGTCTCTAAATGGGTCGAGGCTGTGCCCAGCCGGACTAACGACAACAAAGTTGTCGTTAGGTTCCTTAAAGAAAACATTTTCTCCCGGTTTGGGCACCCCCGAGCGATCATTAGCGACAATGGAAGTCATTTCTGCAATAAGACTTTTGAGGCCTTGATGCGGAAATATTCCATTAATCATAAGCTCTCTACACCCTACCACCCCAAAACCTGCGGGCAGGCCGAAGTTTCAAATCGGCAAATCAAGCAGATACTGGAGAAGACGGTTTCCAAAAACCGTAAGGATTGGTCGCTGAAACTCAATGATGCCCTTTGGGCCTTTCGAACCGCTTATAAGACCGACCTTGGCATGTCTCCCTATCGGCTTGTGTACGGAAAAGCCTTCCACCTACCTATCGAAATAGAGCATCGCGCATTTTGGGCGATAAAGGAGCTGAATCTGTCTCTCAAGGATGCGGGCAGCCATCGGAAGCTGCAGTTGAATGAATTGAGCGAGCTTAGGGATGAAGCTTACGATAACGCGGTTGTCGTTAAGAACCGAACGAAGGTGTTTCACGATAAACACCTTTTGCGCAAAACCTTCGTACCTGGTCAGCAGGTACTGCTTTACGACACCCGACTTCACTTCCATCCAGGAAAGCTCAGATCTCGCTTGAAATGGCCGTATTTTGTGCGGAATGTGTATCCGCAGGGCTCTGTGGATTTGGAGAATCCGAAGGACGGTTCATTTTTTAAAGTGAACGGACACCGACTTAAACCGTACCTTAGCGCCGACCCAACAGAGGAGCTCCTGGTCTTACAGGAGCCGGTTTACCCTGCATAATCTTCCTCTGCCTACCTCCAAACTTCGGTTATCCAGCCAAGAACAAGTAGACACTGTTCCAAATAAGTTTGGGGGTATGTATATACTATTTTGTACATTTTTGTGTATATTCTTTTTTCTTTTTTCTTTTTCTTAAAACCAAAAAAAAAAAAAAGACAAAACAAGAAATAAAAATTTTGTGTCTATCTAACGGACAATTTTGACCCTTCAAATGATCTCTTCATGCAATGACAGTGAGGACACTGTCCAGTTTTAAGTTTAGGGGTACGCTCGGTACGCGTTTCTTACCTTCACATCCATATGTATATTTTGCATCTGCATATTAAAATCCATAAAATCCATAAAAATCTGAAAATTTTCTAAAAACATAAAAACTTTTTTGTCAAGTTAACTTGTGGGAGGACTCTGATGCAACATTTCGACGGTTTTGTTTGATAAGATAAGAATAACTAAATCTTATGTTTAGATTTTGAAAACCTGAAAGATAACTCTCCTTTGAAGTTAACTATAGCTGATATACGTCTTTACATCACACTACACGTGTCGTGAGTTTTGGAAATTAGATGACAAGTCTTTTTATGTCTAAAAACTTTTAAATGGATAAATGATTTTCTGAGGATCAAATAGGTCTGTTGGGAAATAAGTAATATCAAGAATAGTTTATGAAGTGAAGTGAATATGAAGGAATGTTATTGATGCCTTAATTGGAACTAAGTCTGAAAAATAACCCATCTGAAACTCGATTGGAATGATTACACACCGAGCCCACTAAACACGTCTTTTATCCAAAAAAAATAATTGAACTGCCGGTTATGTCTCCGTTCGTATTGAATCATCATGATTTTCACGCCAAACTGTCTTTTGTTTTTGGACCTAGGTAACTTGAGTAATTAAGTCCGCTGGGGTGTTTCTACACCTAATGCCCTAGAGCCAACTGGTTTGGGTGCATTGGCACAAAGCTCGCTAAGAAACCTAGAAAGTCCAGTTTAAAACAAAGTCAAGCAAGTGTTCTCTCCGAGTTAAAATTCCTAACGGTTCTTTGTGTGAGAATAATCTTGATAAAAGACAGGCTTTTACAAAAATTTTAGCGGAGATATGGAGGTCTTATTCTATGATAAAGACTATTGCACGTTCACAGAGGTGTGTATGAAATGAAAACAAGAAAAAGGTGGAGTGAAAAATAAGACCCAGTTTCCTATTAGGGAAGATTGAAATTCTGAAGTTGAAACTTTACTGGAAAATGAAACTTGAAAAATACTTAACTCTTTATAAAACTTATGTGATCCTTTTAAAAAAATTTATCTGGACTTATTGTATGATATGATGACTTTATTCGATCCTTCTGAAACTTAACGACACTATTTGCACTGCACGTAAAGACATATAAAATCTGTAGTTAAATAAGAAGCGAGGTATGAAAAATAAGGGTTTGATAATCTAGGCTTGGGATCATAGAATTGTTATTTTCTGAAACAAAACTTTAGGGTTTGAATCATAGTAATTTTGCAAAACTAGCTTGACCGGATTTTGTGGGTAGTATCCGCTGAAAACCCTCAGGAGACAACACTCCTCCTACTAGGGACACCTAGAGGTTTAACGGCTTGTTACACATGCTCAGTGCAATCGCGTTCCCTGCGAAAGTGAGGTTAGGAAATTTTTTGTGAATAAATTGGCTTTGCTCGGGACGAGCAAATGATAAGTTTGGGGGTATTTGTTCATATCAGATTATTGCATTTTTATACCACCCAATTTTTATCATATTGCTTATCGGTAGGTACTCTTGAGCCGTGTTTGCTAGTCAATTGCAGGATACAGGTTCTCGGCTCTTAACAATAAAATTCATGAAAAAAACACGACAAAATCCGGGTTCCTGCCAACCACAGATAAAACACGGATCTCCGCTCTTTATCTGTCTGTTGCCACACACCAGTTTAAGAGACAAAATGGCAAATCAATGTCATTTTCATGCACAAGGCTCAATGGCAACACAAGATCCAAGAAATCTACGCGGAGCTCGAGAAAATCATTACAAAAGATCCATGTCCAATCACCTTTTGATCCACTAGAATTCTGGAAGAAATGTGGAAAGATTATCAGAAAAAACATGTACCAGACAAAAGGGGACAGCAGACCAGGGCAGCACACAAAAGCCGACAGCCCAACTCCCCTATAGGGCGGCGGAACCGCGGCCAATAGAGGGTATAGGCCGCGGTTCCGCGGCCGTATGGTGGCATCAGCCGACCAATCTTCAGGGGCAGATTGGTCATTCCATGTTAGTTCTGATTGTTGCCCTAGGTTTTCATTTTCCAGCCTATAAATAGCCCAGAACCTTGTGAAGCCAAGGGTGCATAATCTTGTATTTTTCTAGGTTTAGAATACTTGTTTCTTCTTCCTCTTCTCATCTCTTCTCCATTGAAAAACTTGTAGTGAGCTTTTGTGAGTGAAGAATGACGAATAAAAAAGTTCCTTTTGTTATTATACTTGTCTTGTTCTCTTATAATTGCTTGTAATTTTCATTTGTTAACTTAGTTGTTATTTCTTGTTGTTTCTTTCTTTTCTCTTTTCCTTTATCCTTAAAACAACCATGATGCTTACGCTTGATCCTTGCCGAGGTGAGGTCGCAAATAGCTAGTTGTTATCTTCTAATCTCCTTTTTTCTATCTTCCTCTTTTGTTTTGTTTTCTTTTCATTATGATGTGTGAGTAGTTTCCATACTTGTTATGGTAGGATAAGGGATGTTTGAGAGAAGGAAATCTCACTCACTCTTTCCTTACCCAACATCTTAAATCGACTCCCGTTAATTGAACCACAATCCGCTCCTTACGGCACCCTATCCTACATGATAGCGGTGATTCCGTAGTGAGACCGGTTGTGGTTGAATTAACCGGAGGTTATGGCTAAGAGCCAAGAACGGACGGATAAGCACCAAAAGGAAGAACTTAAGCGTTAGAAAGCCTAGCTTATACTCGCAAGTTCCTTCCTAGTCGTGCTAATCCCCGTTGTTGCCGATTACCGTAACACCGATATTAAAAGTGGCAACGAAAGAAGTGAGCGACTCCTAACTCAAACTAACCTAATCCTAACCCTAACAAGCTCTCTTTACATATCATTTTAACACTTAGTTAATCACAAACAAATCTGGAAAACTGGACTTAACTCGTTAAAGCACATAGAAAAAGATTCCCATCTCCCTGCGGACGACCCGTACTCAACCGGCTAAATACGAGCGAAACCGTTTTGATTGCGGTAATTAACTAAACATGAACACGCAGAATCTTTACCAATCAAAGATGTATGCGACATATAAAAGAAATGTAAGCATATCAGTATATCATGCAACATAAAACAACAATATGCACATATCGAGGGAAAACCGCTCCTTTAAAATGAATCAGTTTTTAAAATGTATCTTGTGGTTCCCAAATCTCTAATTCAAGCTAGAATCATCTATGTATGTGCAAATACATATGTATGTAAGTATAGGTGTACAATATGTGTGTACGCATGTTTGAGTGTACAATAGGTATGTGCACAAGTATGAGTGTGCAATATGTATGTGCACAAGTATAAGTGTACAATATGTATGTACATAAGTATGAGTATACAATAGGTATGTGCATAAGTATGAGTGTACAATATGTATGTGCACAAGTATATCATGCAAGAGGTCATATCCTGATGCAACAATCCTTCTGTGTAGTGACATGGCAATTATCGATGATGAAGTGTGTGAGCCGGCAAGCAGGTGTACGTAGAACATATGTATCATCGATAATGGTGCTGGTGTCCTGACAGCATGGTTTTAATATAACAATAAACACATTTACACATGCAATGCGATGCGAATAGCAAGGGTATGCAGAAATCGACTAATAAACACAACAGTGAAGAATCTGCATCAATATAAAAATGTCATACAGTTTTGCCATTTGAAATAAGACGAATCGGGATTTTTAGTAAAATAAGGGCTACGGTGTTTTTATAAAAAGTGCGTCCTTTGAAATATCCATAGAGTCACTTTACCTGTCTTTAAAATACTCCCGATTCGTTAGTCTTGAAATAGGTATGACTCGGTTCTAGCCTAACATCTACTAAGCAAACTACAGATCTAACTAACAAGCTAATCGAGAGGGATAAGGAAACCACCTAAATCTGAGTCGATATATATATATATATATATAAAATAGTCGGTGATCCTGCCTCAAGGTACCGCGTAGGATACAATATCATATGACCTCCTCGAGTCGTGAGTGCGGATCTTATCATCAATTAAAGCTCATACGGTAAATCATCGTACGGCATCCCAAATCTGGGTACGGGTCAAAATCACATTTATCTCATCAATTATCTGTTATCCTTATCATCATATCTCATGATCTTGGGTACTGATCTAAGTCTAGTACGAACCGATACCATCTATATAAATGCATGCGTAAAACACACGTCCAAAGGCCCGCTAAAATCTCATGTCGTATCCCAAATACGAACCACATCAAATCACCAATCTCATGGCACTATACCCAATCTCATCGACTCATCTCCAAATATAAACCACTATCCTCATCATCCAGGTATAAGTATAAAAAGTAAGCATGTGTGTGCGTGTGGGTGTAAACCTATTCTAGGATTCGTAACTAGGAAACTATACTAGTTTACTTCTACACCCTAATCTAACAATAGCACACCTAATCACATCTTGAAAATCCATGTCACACATAACGCTATCATATATATATATATATATAGTATACTAAACATCGAACTGCGGGGGTGCTATACGCCATCCACCCGACTTCTCCCGTAGATATAATCTACTCACATTGCATCTTACGTGTCGGTGTCGATGTCGCCATCATCTTCTTCATCGTATGAAATCAACGTGAAGGTACCTATATAGATAACACAATCGGAAATGCGTATTAAAATCACATCAGAAAACCAAAACGACACGCTAAGGCCTGTAGGTTAGAACCTATGGACTACGCTTTCAAAACCACCAAATAACCCTCGATATCGTCGTACAAACGTCATGTGATCGAGGTAAAACACAAATACGAAAATCCAAAATTCAAAATACGAGAAACGAAACCGTGAATCAAAACAGAAACTCAGGAAAAAAGACCCAGATTTCTCCCTAGGTCAAATTGGTCAATTTTGCATATGCCAAGGGTCTAGTTTACTGGAGATAAAGCCCTGGAACAAAAACGAGTCACATCCTCAATGCTCTGGCCGCAAATTACGGCCAGAATGAATTAATTGGTGGCCTGGGTTGAGGGCTAGGGGCTAGGGTTTTGGTGGTACACTCCAGGTTTCCTGCACATCACTCTGTGTTTGCAAAATAATTTTCAGAGTTTCCGGGTGATAGCAGATTTCATTTAACCCTCATAGAATCCACAATTTTCCGATATCGGCTTTTCTAAATCCGTATTCCAGGGTTCTAGTCTCTGGTTTAGGTCTGAATTCTAGCACTAGGGAGATTATGTGGCCTCTACTGAGCTCAATTTCACATTACAACTCTCAATTTCTATTAATCCTAACTAGAATTTTAAAAGTTCACCCAAACCACACAATATCGGTTCTAATCTAACATGGGGGTAAAAGCAATGGAAATACTAAGCTAATGGTCCAGAAAATATCTCATTTGGCAACTCAAGAATTTTCTTGAGTTGCCCCAAGTGTCCAAAATCCTTGCTTTCTTGGTCCATGAGGTAGCTAGTGAGCTCATGCATCTTTTTAATGAAATGGGTGATGGGTTTTGAGGTGTTTTTCATGGAGTTTTAGGGGGTTTTGTGGAGGAGGAAGAGAGGGGCAGCAGCAGCAGCAGCTAGATGAAGAGGGGAGAGGAATGAGTGAAGGAATAGAGAGGGAATGGCTCAAGACATGGTTGACCCCTCACCCTCTCTTTCTCTCTCTTGCCCATACCTCTATATTCTATTCCTTTTCTTTTCTTTTTTTTTTATTCTCTCCTCATTAGTAAACCCAAAACAAATACCCATACACCCTAAATTATGTAGGAAAACGTAACAAGTGAAAAAAGACATAGTGCATGTTTTGCACAAAACCAGCTTAAAATCCGATTAGCGATTATTAATCGCGATTAGCACAGAATTAGTGTAAAATTAATCATAAAAACTTAAAATTTGCATAATTCACATAAAACACTCCCTTTTAATAATTTCCATAATTTTACAAAATTTTCCCAAATTTATCGGTATTTAATTATACTGTCTTATTAAAATATTCTATATAATATTATTAAATTATAAAAATTCCAAAAAATAATATTTTATTTTTTTTAAAATGTTACACATCACGAGTGGGGACTCTGTGTAAAGGTTGGATGCTATGCGATCAAAAATAGAATTCATATACACCAACAAAGTATGAGTTTGATGGTTGCACCTAAAGGGGTAAAACCCATCGGGAGCAATCGGATCTTGAGAAGATTCTTGGTGTAAATGGAAAAGTTGAGACTTTCAAAGCAATGCTTAAGTCCATCAGGAGTAAAGCAGGCATCATAGAGTTGGGACATCTATTTTGATGTGGCAGTCAAAGTGTTTGACTTCATCAAAAAAGTAGAAGAACCTTGTATATACAAGTAGGTTGTAGAGAGTAAGGTTGTCTTCCACGTATTGTACGTATATGACATACTCCTGATAGGAAAGGGTTTTCTATGCTACACTCGATCAGGCTCCTCTTATCACAATGATTCTCCATGCAAGATCTGGATGATACCTACTACATCTTATAGATTATGATCTATGGTGATAGATCTAAATGGATGCTGGGAGTGTCCCAAATCTAGGTACATTAACACCCATACTAAAGGGGTTTAGTATGGAAGATTTTAAGCGTGGTGGTTCGCCCACTTACTCATGAATAACTCTCTCCAAAAAGATGTCTCCCTAGACTGATTTGGAGAGTGCTCACGTGCAAGGGATACCTTGTGCTTCGGCAGTAGGCTCTATCATGTGTGCGATGTTATGTACTAGGCAAGATGTAGCTAACTTACTAAGTGTAGTGATTAGGAATCAATCGGATCTTGCGAGAATCACTGGACAGCTTTGTAGGACATTCTTATGTACTTGAGAAGCACTAAAGAAATGTTCTTGGAGATTGGTAACCGTGTACTCAAGTGGGAGCCCTTTACCAATTCTAGCTCCCAGAGTGATAAGGTCGGCTGAAAGTCTGTCACGGGCTTTGTCTTTACCCTCATCAGAGAGACGGTATGTTGGAAGAGTTCCAAGCTAGATACCGTAATATAACTAGACGATGAAGGCTGAATACATCGCTACCAACGATGCTGCCAAAGTGGCTATCTGGACATTTCTTGTTCATGAGATGAACATGTTTCCTACCATTAAGCGTCCAATAACAACAATGGAGTTATGGCTTTGGCCTAGGAACGATGGTCCCATCAGCGATCAAGACATATTCTGAGGCAAGTATCACCTGATCAGGGAGATGGTTGATCACCAAGGGATCGAGGTCAGGAGAGATGAAGCGAAGGATAACACAGCGGATCCACTCATAAAGGCCTTTCCCTAGAGAGACTTCTATAGGACGTTGAGTATGAGATACTGCAACAAATGGCCTTAGTGAATGTGGGAGATTGTTAGTTATTTGTATCCTCTAGAGGCCATTACTGTACATGTGATGTATATTGTAGTGGATGCTTGGACATATATAGGGAGGGCTTTTTTTCTTGACATGATAGTATGCTATCAGGTTGCACTTTATTTTAACATGTACACTTATTGTCTCTCTATTACATGTTGATAAAGCCCTTAGGATGAGTACTTGACTACCAGGATTATGATGCAGATCATACTAGTGGGGAAGAGGTAGTCTGCAAGTACATCCTTCAATAGTTCCTAGTCGTGGAAGTATCAAGACAGAGCATTGATACTCCAGAGTAGACTAGCGTATGTGCTTTTTGACCCATATGATGGGCGATGGATGATCCTACATACATTGGTGTTTGACATCAGAGATGGTATACGGGTGCTCAGTGGAGACTCGGTACACTAGACGGACCCGCCGAGAACTCCTAGATGGTATTATACCTATCGTCAGATAGCTGTTCTCTGGTGACGCCGGAACAGGTTCGTCTGTCGATCCGAGATCGTCATAGAGTCTTGTGTGATTCCCACTGTGCTTTGATTTCTACCTTACCACGTTCAAGTGATCGTGCAAAATGGTGGTTTTTAGGTACTGTTCCGAGTCACATGGAGGCAATGAGCGATAGGAGGGGAATCGCCTCTCCCGGTATAGGGGGTTGATGTTGCGCTATACTTGATTGGCTATCGTCACGACCCGAAATAGCACGTGACTGGCCCTTGAATCATATGAAGTCTATAGGACCTCATCTAATTCAAGTAAGCCATAAGCCCAGAAATTTAAAACCATTTTAAATAATAAATGAGGGAAAACTAGTTTTAAAGAAGTGAAGAAAGCATGTTTTAAAAAAAAGATTTTTAAATAAGTAAGCCGAATATGCATTTTTAAATCCTCAAGTCTTTTCTGAAAATTTCGGCAGAGTTTCCTTTGTAAATACTGGCCCCAAACGGGGTACAACAAGAATAATATATGCACAATGATAAAAGGCATTCCCAAGCGGGAGCTAGCTCTTCGTCAACCGACGGTTACCACGCAAGCAATATAATATACAACGCCGAAGGGCGAGAATCAAAACTCAAAAGGAAACTCAAATTCATCAAGAAAACCATAATACTACAACGCGCGACTCTAAGGTCGAAATAATACACAACTGGTTTTCTAAGTCTGAAATAATTATACAAGTCTGGTTGAAGGAATTAATAGGTAGAACTGATTAAAATAAATACAAGGGTGGTCACGATGCGAGTGAACCCACCTACCAAAGCAATCACCCAGAAAGGTAGCAGTGTGCCAGAAAAGCCGTAATGAAAGCTTTACGGCAAAAACTTGCAAGAACTATGGCACAACGAGGGTGAGTTGCCAACTCGTGAGTAGAAAACATCACAGAGCAGAAATCGTATGTATGACTCAATCCTAGGTCAAACGATCAGTAATAATAATATCCTCAATATGAATAAGTCTGAAGCATGATAAGATGGCAAGGGTAAACATCTATATATAAGTGTAATACCAAGTGCTCATGTCAGTGCCTCAGGTGGCAACATATCATAGATATGAGGTATCATCCATGTAATCATCATGAAATCAGTATCAACTATATCATGAAGTCTAAATATGTTGATATCATCCAACTATATAATCAATGTCTGTATGCATGTGGATCTCGTCCACGTGTCAACCGATGACATAACAACATCATGCGTGTAAAAGTCATAAAAGCATATGTAAGAAAATATGAGGATATAACTCAACGCGTGTCCCTCGCGACACATCAAAATCATGGAACCTGAGTGTCTAGCATCGACACTCGAAAACAACATGAAACCCCTGCCCAGCATGGACACGTAAATCCTCATATATCGGGCTTCGTCAGTCCGGATCGGCCCATATCATCACTCGACTCCGGTCGATATCCTCCGGATATCCACCAAGCCTAAATACTATCACCGGTAGGTAGTGGTCCCTCTGCCAGGCTCATCGCCTACTGCACGACAGATCCGTTCTCGCCCCGGGGTACCATACCGGGTCCACCATGTACCCGCAACCGGCCTCATCCAGCTCCTCGAATCGGGTTTCACATGTCACGTGTCTCAGAACCGAGAAAACGCATGGTAGACGCACTGAAATATCATATCAAGAGAAACCGGGTTTTTAAACAATGCATACTTTCTTTTAAAATGACCACGGTTCTCAAATCCAGAAATCTCATGAAAACGGCATATCTCAATGCGTAAAATCATAAGGCATGATGTATGCGACATATGATAAAAATGTAAGCATATCCGTATATCATGCAATATAAAACAGTAATATGCACATATCGAGGGAAAACCGCTCCTTTAAAATGAGTCAGTTTAAAAATATATCTTGCAGTTCCCAAATCTCCAAAATCAAGCCAGAATCATCTAGGTATGTGCAAATACGTATGTATGCAAGTATGTGTGTACAATATGTGTGTACACCAATATGGATGTACAAGGAGTCATATCCTGATGCAACAATCCTACTGTGTAGTGACATGACAATTATCGATGATGAAGTGTGTGAGCCGGCAAGATGGTATACGTGGAACATACGCATCATCGATAATGGTGCTGGTGTCCTGACAGTATAGGTTTAATATAACAATAAACTCATTTAAACATGCAATGTGATGCGAATAGCAAGAATATGCGGAAAATGAATAATAAAAACAACAGTGAACAATCTACGTCAATATGTAAATGTCATACAGTTTTGCCATTTGAAATAAGACGAATCGTGGTGTTTAGAAAAATAAGGGCTACGGTGTTTTTAAGAAAAGATGTGTCTTTTGAAAATATCCGTAGAATCCCATGGCCTGTCTTTAAAATACTCACAATTCGTTAGTTTTGAAAAAGGTATGACTCGGGTTTAGTCTAACATCTACTAAATAAACTACAGATCTAACTAACATGCTAATCGAAAGGGTACGGAAACCACCTAAATCTGAGTCGATATATATACATATATAATAGTCGGTTATCCCGCCTCAATAGCATCACATATGATGCAATATACAATATGACAAGCTCGAGTCAATAGTGCGGATCTATCATCAATATATAGCTCGTACGTAAATCCGTCGTAACGCATCCCAAATCATGGTACGGGTCGAATCTCACATTTATCTCATCAATTATCTGGTATCCTTATCATCATATCTCATGAACTGGGGTGTTGATATAAGTCAACTACAAACTGATACCATCTATAAATATAAATGCGTGTGTAAAACACACGTCAAAAGGCCCGCTAAAATCTCATGTCGTGTCCCAAATACGAACCACATCATATCACCGATCTCATGGCACCATGCCCAATCTCATCGACTCATCTCCAAATATCATCCACTATCCTCATCATCCAAGTGTTGGTATATGTGTATATATATACGTCGTCCCATACCTATGTGTGTATATATATATATATACGTATCCCCATATACGCACAAGTATAACAAAGTAAGCATGTATGTACGTATGGGTGTAAACCTATTCTAGGGTTCGCAACTAAGAAGCTATACTTGTTCACTTCTAGTAACCCTAATCTAACAATTGAACACCTAATCATATCTCAAATATCCATGTCACACATAAAGCTATCATATATATATATATATATATATATATATATATATATATATATATATATAGCATACTAAACATCGAACTGCGGGGGTGCTATACGCCATCGACCCGACTTCCCCTGTAGATATAATCTACTCACCTTTCTTTTCGCTTTCCGTTGCCGACGTCGCCACACGCTTGCTTGTTGCCTTGAAGTCTTCATGGGGGCACCTACACATCATAACGTATCGCAAATGCGTATTAAAATCACATCGGAAAATCAGAACGACACGCTAAAGGCCTATAGGTTAGAACCTATGGACTACGCTTTCAAAATCACCAAATAACACTCGATTTCGACGTACAAACGTCAAGTGATCAAATACGACACAAATCACAAAAATCCAGAATTTAAAATACGCAAAACGAAACCACGAATCAAAACAGCAACTCTTGAAAATGGTCCCAGATTTTACCCTAGGTCAAATTAGTCAATTTTGTATATGCCAGGGGTCTAATTTAAAGCAAATGGGGACATGAACCAAACACGGACCACATAGCTCTAGGTCTGGCCGCAATTTGCGGCCAGAAAAACTTTATTTGAGGCCAAGAAGAGGGTTCAGGGGCTGGGGTCTTGGGTGATGCTTCCTAGGTGCCTGCTGATCTCTTTGTGTTTGCAAATAAATTTTCACGTAACCCGGGTGTTAGCAGATTTCCTTTTACTCTCACAGAATTTACAAAATGTGATGTCGGGGATTTCTGAGTTCGCTAAATGCGGTTCTAGTCTCTGGTTTAGGTCTCCAATCAATCACCACAGGGGTTGTATAGCTTCTAGTAACCATAATTTCACCTTTGGTTTCAACTAAAACCCTAATCCTCAACTCAAGTTTTCAAACTTCCCAAAGCCACACAATATCGGTTCTAATTTAACATGGATGTAAAAGAAATGGAAATACTAGGCTAATGGTTAAGAGAATACCTCATTTGGCAACTCAAGAATTTCCTTGAGTTGCCCCAAGTGTCCAAAATGCAAGCTTTCTTGGTCCAATGTGTTGCTAGTGAGCTCATGCACATTTTTAATGAAATAGGCATTGAGTTTTGAGGTGTTTTTAATGGTGTTTGAGAGGATTGAAGAAGGGGAGGGAGTGAGGGCACCAGCAGCAGCAAGGGTGTGGGAGAGGAGAGAAGATGGTGAAGAAAATGAAGTAGGAATAGGAGTTGGTCCAAGGTTTGACCCCTTACCCTCTTACTCTCTCTCATGCCCATTCCTCCATTCTTTATTCCCTTTTCTTTTTCCATTCTTTTCCCTTCTTTTTCCCTCTCAACTAAAAAAAACAACCATGGTATAAAACATGAAGAAAAGCCATGAGAAAAATGTAACAAGTCCTAAAGAAGACATGTACATGTTTTGCACAAAACAAGCTTAATGCGTGATTAGCGATTTTCGATCGCGATTAGCACTAAATTAGCATATAATTATTCATAAAAACTTATAATTTGCGTAATTCACATAAAACATCCTCTTTTTAGTAATTTCCATAATTCCAAATTTTTCCCCAATTTATCGGTATTTAATTATACCGCCTTATTAAAATATTCAATATTTTATTTTTTAATTATAAAGATTCCCAAAAATAATATTTTATTTTTTTGAAATGTTACAATCTTCCCTCCTTAGAGAAATTCGGTCCCCGAATTTAAATTTAAATATCTCAATACTAAAACATTAAAGTAAAAAGTCCAAGTCGTCGGGGCTCCGAAATTATCAATACATAAAACGCATCATAGCGCAATGCATGTGCATGAATAATAAGCAGATAACTCAAAACAAAACTCCATCAAGCATCTCGCAATCATCGGAGTTATGGGGAAGATATCAATGTCTAAATCCAATATGAAAACCAATATGATATACATCAACACTATACATATAAACATCAAATCTGTACATGTAAACATCTAGAAGAAATGCATGCCAAACCTTTCATGTTGCTGTGCGATGCGCGTATCGCGGCACAGTGGCGGACGTCTATTGTAAGAAAATAACTATAAATATACTTATCTTTTGTTTAATATGTACGTTCCGCCGTTTTGAAAACAATTTAGAAGGGTTTCCTTGTTTTAAACGTTTCGTGTCATACCAGACACGTAGGTAAATACTGAGACTATAGCTCCCTTTTTAGAAATCCCTTTGATAACTATCAATGCATGCAAAATATATCCAGGTACTGTCCTCTGACTAGTCCTGCTCAGTACGAAAACAAATAGCAAATATCATAAAAACGTACTGCTCCATAAGAAATCAATCCCAAAATGTGCATATGAATGCTACGTGCGTCTGGTGCGCACTGAAATCAAAATCAACAAATGTGCCCTACGTGTGCACATAAATAATATCTAAGTGTTACGGGTATGCACGAAACACCTGTCAAAGGCAATGGGTGTTCCTGACAACAACATCAGGTGCATCTGATATGCACGAAGAATCCCGATATAGTGCATCTGGTGTGCACCAAAATAGCATCTCATAACATGCCCCCAACATGCGCGAAAATCCAAATCAGGTGCATCCATCATGCACGAATAAAATCTAAATCATGTACATCCAACATGCACGAAATCATGAAATCCAATATCAAGCGCCGAACATATGCAAAATCGAATCCAAGCACGCCAAATATGCGCAAGAATCCAAATCAAATGCACTGAGTGCACGAAATCAACATCAATATCATAATCGAAATCAGGTGCAACCGTGGTGCACAAAAACGATTATCATGGAACTCAGTCATCAAGACTAAATCATGCGAATAGATCGCCCAAAATACCGAAATCTAAGGTGACGGATACATGATAATCGAATCATTAAATCACAAATCATAAATACCGTCGTCAATATTTCCTCTTTCAAAGTCGAGAATGTGTCGGTATATCCAACACTAGCAGAGCAAGATATCTACTTGCCTCCTGTTCATGGTCTGGCGCCTGGTGCTTTAAGGCTCTTGTCTCTCGCTGTGCATTGCTAGATATATAGCTCCTCGGCTCAACGGCCCAATATGGAATGACGACGGAAACAGTCCCGCTCTGGCACATCCTCTACAGATCTCTAGCCAAATACCTCGTCGACGATGCCGAACTCTGCCTTGCTGGATGTGCGCAATATGACCGCTCCTTGGTCCAAGTCTTCTCGTATAGTATTCCAGAAAGGTCCTGTAGAGGTCTCTATCAAATCTCGTTTCTGCCGAACAGCCCGGAAGCCATCATCATTTACTAAATCAATTCCTTGTTCCGGAACGGCTGCATACTCATCGCGACTCTTTCTGGAAGATATATCCATATACAATGCCTCTGCATGCGTATCGCATCTTTGATGTCAGCGGAGTGTAACGTCATCTCGTCGAAATCTCATGCGAACACTTTACTCCACTTTTCTCTACTGTTGACTGCTTCGGACTCGTCTCATCGCGGCTGCATGGACTGTGCTCCAACGGCTATACTCGTATCTGGAGTCTCCCAAGCAATGCATCCCATCACATGATATCCGAAAGATGTCGAACTATTCGATCGATTTGTCGAAACCTCATAATACCCCAAGTGATCAACATCTTAAGTACAGTTTTAATAATATCAAGTACATGCCACAGCACCTATGGACCAACCGTAGAAGGGCAGACCCATGCCTCACAAATGGCACCGCTGAACTGCCACAAACTCTAAGGTTCAAAGGCGTTCCATGGTCATTACGTCGAGTTAGAGTTTCATTCTTCTAGAGGGTCCATAGCATTACTTGCATTTGTCTCTGGATACTTTAAACTTGGAAAATGGACTTTTGACATTCAATCGTCTCTATCGACTCTCAACGTATCTGCGTGAAGTCGTCTCTAGCTGGAATCAATCAATCTGATGACCTCGCATCGGGGTAAGCGAACGAACCACATGTCCTAGTTCTTCCCCCATGGATGACTAGCGATCTTCTATCATATCTCTAAGTACAATCCGTGTGGCAAAAGCTCCAAACATCTGGGGCGATTTCTCGTCATTCGCAGCAACAACTGGCTCATTGTCCGCACGCTGAACAGTGCCTCAATCATCAGGAATAATCTGTGCATTAACGGTCATCAAAATCTGGCTGGCCTCTATCAGTGGCTCAATCCTCTGGTGCTGATTTGTACCCCCGAGAAATCTCGTAAAAGCGATCCACCAAACGCTCATTGCGCGAAAACACAATAAGAACACGCCTCTATGCAATCGTATGTCCCTGGAATCACGCCCTGGTCAGACCTCGTTCATGACGAGCTCATGCTGACCGCAACTCTAGCCATAGCTCTCTCTGCCTGTGTAATCGTGGCAGCAAAATTATAACCAATATCGATGAGGATAGATCATAGGAATGAATATAATACTGTTCAAGGAAATGTACATCCTAAGGCTCCATTAGCGGAGTAGCGTATCGTAAGTATGCTGCGGAACATACACAGGGTAAGTCAGTCTACTGAAGTCACCTACTCTATCAACCAAGATCAACCTATGCGACGAAAGTTCGGGTCTAATACCCCCTCGACTAAATCTAAGTTCCGTAAGGTCAAGCCTAAGTTCCGAATATATACAAACTCTCTAGGCTCTGCATAGTCAAACTTAGACTCAAACCAAGCTTAACCTAGCGCTCTGATACCAACTTTGTCATGACCCGAAATAGCACGTGACTGGCCCTTGAATCATATGAAGTCTATAGGACCTCATCTAATTCAAGTAAGCCAAAAGCCCAGAAATCTAAAACCATTTTAAATAATAAATAAGGAAAAACTAATTTTAAAGAAGTGAAGAAAGCATGTTTTAAAAAAACAAGATTTTTAAATAAGTAAGCCGAATATGCATTTTTAAATCCTTAAGTCTTTTCTGAAAATTTCGGCAGAGTTTCCTTCGTAAATACTGGCCCCAAATGGGGTACAACAAGAATAATATATGCACAATGATAAAAGGCATCCCCAAACGGGTGCTAGCTCTTCGTCAATCGACGGTCACAACCACGCAAGCAATATAATATACAACGCCGAAAGGCGAGGATCAGAACTCAAAAGGAAACTCAAATTCATCAAGAAAACAATAATACTTCAACGCGCAACTCTAAGGTCGAAATAATACATAACTGGTTTTCTAAGTCTGAAATAAATATACAAGTCTGGTTGATGGAATTACTAGATACAACTGATTAAAATAAATACAAGTGTGGTCACGATGCGAATGAACCCACCTACCAAAGCAATCTCCCAGAAAGGAAGCAATGTGCCGGAAAAGCCGCAATGAAACCTGTACGGCAAAAACCTGCAAGAACTGTGGCACAATGGGATGAGTTGCCAACTCGTGGGTAGAAAACATCACAGAGCAGAAATCGTATGTATGACTCAATCCTAGGTCAAACGATCAGTAATAATAATATCCTCAATATGAATAAGTCTGAAGCATGATAAGGTGGCAAGGGTAAACATCTATACATAAGTGTAATACCAAGTGCTCGTTTCAGTGCATCAGGTAGCAACATATCATAAATATGATGTATCATCTATGTAATCAGTGTCAACTATATCATGAAGTCTAAATATGTGGATATCATCCAACTATGTAATCAATGTCTGTATACATGTGGATCTCGTCCACATGTCAACCAATGACATAACAACATCATGCATGTAAAAGTCATAAAAGCATCTGCCTGAAAATATGAGGATATAACTCAACGTGTGTGCCTCACGACACATCAAAATCATGGAACCTGAGTGACTAGCATCGACACTCGAAAACATCATGAAACCCGTGCCCACCATTGGCACGTAAATCTTCATATATCGCGCTCCGTCAGTCCGGATCGGCACATATCATCTCTCAACTCCGGTCGGTATCCTCCGGATGTCCGCCGAGCCAAATATTATCACCGGTAGGTAGTGGTCCCTCTGCCAGGCTCATCGCCTACTGCACGACAGATCCGTTCTCGCCCTGGGGTACCATAACGGGACTACCATGCACCCGCAATCGGCCTCATCCAGCTCCTCGAATCGGGTTTCACATGTCACGCGTCTCAGAACCGAGAAAACGCATGGTGGTCGCACTGAAATATCATATCAAGAGAAACCGGGTTTTTAAACAATGCATACATTCTTTTAAAATGACCACGGTTCTCAAATCCAAAAATGTCATGAAAACGACATATCTCAATGCGTAAAATCATAAGGCATGATGTATGCGACATACGATAGAAATGTAAGCATATCCGTATATCTTGCAACATAAAACAGTAATATGCACATATCGAGGGAAAACCGCTCCGTTAAAATGAATCAATTTTAAAATATATCTTGCGGTTCCCAAATCTCAAAAATCAAGGCAGAATCATCTAGGTATGTGAAAATACGTATGTATGCAAGTATGGGTGTACAATATGTGTGTACACCAATATGGATGTACAAGTAGTCATATCCTGATGCAACAATTGTAGGGTTCTTAGGCACACCCATGATGTTCCACAACAGATCAAACATGCCAAAATCAAAAATTTTCTAGGTGCCAAGTAACCCTAAGTAGATCGTAACTAGAGGTAAGGCGATAAAGATGCTAGTTAACAACTTAACTAAGAGTGAACGAAAAATATAACCTTTGTAGATCCGGTCCTCCACCTCCATAGCTCCGTGATGACGTCCTTCCTTTACGATCATCGGATCACGGACTCTGTCGATGGTTTCGTCGGAGAAATGATCGGGTTAGGTCGTCGACTTCGATGCCGAAGATGATCTACGTCGAGGCAACTCAAGATCAAGCTCCAACTTCACCAAGTCATGAAACTTGTGATGAAAACACCCTATACTACATGGCAAGTGGTAGAGGATGAAAAAATAGGATGTGGGTTCACTTTAGAATTGGATTTCTCACTCTTTTTCTCATGGCACCATTAAAGCTAGCAAGCTTTCATGAAGCTTGATGAAGATGAAGATGAAGATAGAATAATAAGAATTATCTTAAAAAGAAAATCCAAGTCATTCTTATCATAATGCAACCATGTTTGAGTGTAGAGAATAAACTAGGGTTAGGTGAACTGTTAGGTTAAGCAAAAGAAACAAAAATGGTCAAAGCTTCTTGAAGCTTTAAGGAAAAAACAAAAGAAGCAACCATTTCTTTTCTTGCTAAAATGAAGAAATGAATTATAAATAATCAATAAAAGATAACAAAACCCTAACCATTCACTTAAACATGGTTTAAAGTAAACATACACCCAAGTTTGCATGTATCATCAAATATGATACAAACTAGTGCACAAAACTATATCATATATACAATGTGCACATCAAGTGAGAAAATCCATCTTAAGTGAACCAATACTAGTTAATATAAAGTAATATATAAATATAAAATTATACAATGAATCATTAAATCAGCACTTGATTTAATGATCCGGTCATACTGCATATAACCGACTAATATCAAGTGTTTCAATGTATCGAATCAACATTTGATTCGGTAACCCGGCTATATCACATATAACCGTCCCATGATACATATCGCGAGAATAGAATCCAGTATCTCATACTGGTATTATTCTCGGTCCCGTACATATCTCATATGCGCTCCTATTTCGTTTCGCTTGAGCCAGGAAACCTCTGTGTAGGACTGTAAAGATTCGTCAATACGCCGGAAGCAGATGATGATCATATCAAGCACCCACAAGCCGCAAGCGGTCTGCTAAACGTAACGGCCACCCGGGTATTGAGCGATCAGAAGATGAACGAGCAAGCCCGCTCACACTCCTGTGAATCCAACCAGTAACACTTACCGTACAGTCCGGTCTCGTCGTCTGATATGTCGCATATCTTGCCTAGGGGTGGTAAACGTCAGACCCCAATAGCTCGATAAGTCGTGTCGATATGAGGTCTATAACAGTTCGAGAAGCTACTGGTAACACTTACCAGTAAATCTCAGCAACCCTGGGCAGGGATTTCCGGTTATAGCCAATCGAACACAGCGCAACATCAACTCCCTATACCGGGAGAGACGAATCCCCTCCTATCGCTCATTGCCTCCATGTGATTCGGGACTGTACCCAAAAACCACCGTTTTGCATGCCCTCTTGGACGTGGTAAGGTGGAAATCAAAGCACAGTGGGAATCATACAAGACTCTATTATGATCTCGGGTCTACAGACTAACTTGTACCAGTGTCACCAGAGAACTGGCATCTGACGTAAGGTATAATACCATCTGGGAGTTCTCGGCGAGTCCGTCCAGTGTACCCAGTCTCTACTAAGCACCTGTATATCATCTCTGATGTCAAACAACAATGGATATAGGATCATCCTGTTAGTTATATGTATGCCCTAGAGGCCATTACTGTACATTGGATGTATATTGTAGTGGATGCTGGGACATATATAGGGAGGACTTTCTTGCTCGACATGATAGTATGCTATCTGGTTGCTCTTTACCTTAACGTGTATACTGATTGTCTCTCTGTTACATGTTGGTAAAGCCCTTAGGATGTGTACTTGACTACCTGGACTATGATACGGATCATACTAGTGGGGACATGGTAGTCCATAAGTACATCCTTCAAAGTCCCTAGTTGTGGGTGTATCGAGACGGGGCATCGATATACCAGAGTAGACTAGCGTATACCTTCTCGACCCATACAGATGGGCGATGGATGATCCCATATCCATTGGTGTTTGACATCAGAGATGATATACGGGTGCTCAGTAGAGACTGGGTACACTGGACAGACTCGCCGAGAACTCCCAGATGGTATTATACCTCATGTCAGATGGCAGTTCTCTGGTGACACTGGTACAGAGTAGTCTGTTGACCCGAGATCGTCATAGAGTCTTGTGTGGTTCCCAATGTACTTTGATTTCCATCTTACCACGTACAAGAGGGCATGCAAAACGGTGGTTTTTGGGTACAGTCCCGAGTCACATGGACGCAATGAGCGATAGGAGGGAATTCGTCTCTCCCGGTATAGGGAGTTGATGTTGCGCTGTGTTCGATTGGCTATAACAGGAAATCCCTGGCCAGGGTTGCTGAGATTTACTGGTAAGTGTTACCAGTAGTTTCTCGAATAGTTATAGACCTCATATCGACACGACTTATCGAGCTATTGGGGTTTGACGTTTACCACCCCTAGGCAAGATATGCGACATATCAGACGATCAGACCGGACTGTACGGTAGTGTTACTGGTTGGATTCACTGGAGTGTGAGCGGGCTTGCTCGTCGATCTTCAGATCGCTCAATACCCGGGTGGCCGTTACGTTTAGCAGACCGCTTGCTGTTGTGGGTGATTGATATGATCATCACCTGCTGCCGGCGTATTGACGAGTCTTTAGAGTCCTACACAAAGGTTTCCTGGCTCAAGCGAAACGAAATAGGAGCGCATATGAGATATGTGCGGGACCGAGGATAATGCGTGTATGTGATACTGTATTCCATTCTCGCGATAAATGTATCGATTGGTTGTATGCGATATAACCTAGTTATCGATTCAAGCATTGATTCGATAAACCGATACATAGGATACTAGTCGGTTATATGCGATATGACCGGATCGTTAAATCAAGTGTTGATTTAATGATTTAATGTATAATTATATATTTGATATATTACTTTGCATTAACTAGTATTGGTTCACTTTATATGGATTTTCTCACTCGGATGTGCGCATTATATATGCGATATATTTTTGTGCACATGATTGTATCATGTTTGATGATATATGTTAACTTGGATTTGTGTGAAGATTAAACCATGGTTAGGGTTTTCTTTTCTTACTTATTTATTTATTTATTTATTTTGAAGAGATGAGAAAAGAATGGTTGCTAGTTTTGGAGTTTAGTTGAAGCTTCATGAAGCTTTGACTTTGTAACCATTCTTATCTTATCCTTAACCCTAACCATTCCCACTAACCCTAGTTTAGTCTCTACACATAACCATGGTTGGATTATGATAAGTTTTGATTTTCATTTTTATTTGAAATTAACTTATCATAACCATTATCATCTTCTTGCTTTCTTCTTCTTCTTCACTTCATGAAGAAAGCTTCACTTCATCAATGGTGATTGATGAATTAGAGTGAGAAATCCAATTCTAAAGTCTACCCACTTCCTATTTCTTCATCCTCTACCTCTTGCTAAGTAGTAGAGTGTGTTTCCTTCACAAGTTTTCATGGCTTGGTGAAGGTGGAGCTTGATCTAGTGATGCTTCGACGTAGATCATCTTCGGCACGTTGTCGACGACCTAGCCCGGTCTTTTCTCCGATGAAACCACCGTGAGAGTCATGGTTCGATTTGGACAACGGAGAGGACTTCATTGCGGAGCCGTGGAGGTGGAGCACCGGATCTACAAAGGTTGTATTTCCGTATCTCTTAGTTAAGTGTTAACTAGTTTATTGATTCGCCTAGAATTCTAGCCAACGATCCGTAGTCGGGTTTCTCGGCACCTAGATTTTTTTGAAATTGGCATGATCGATGCCTTGTGAGACCTTCTTAGGGTGCCTAGGAACCCTACAGTGGTATCAGAGCCTAGCTAGAGCCTTAGGCGAAGTCTAGACGGATTTTGAAACCCGAACGAACCCGAAAACCCCAATACAAATTGCTCTCTGTACTTTTTCTGAAAACGTGGATTTTTCCAGATTAAAAATGCTTAAAAAATTCAGCAGGGAATTTTAAGAATTACGATGCAAAAATTTACTGATGAACAGTACAAACCGCGGCGGAAACACGGCAGAAGCCTGGCTTCTGCGGCGGTTCCGCGGCGGAATGATGACGTCATCGTACACTGTTTGCATAGTAACTCCTATTATATTATGCTGGATTTTCTAGGTATTTTTAAAATTTATTCAAGAGTTGAATTTTCTGGAGTTGTTTTGGGGATTCGGTGTTTCGATCGGGGTATCAAATTTTGTCTATTTGGCTTTCCGGATAAATTTTAGAATATGTTAAAATGTTCGACCGGATATAAATACCCAATTTTTCCCCTGTCGGGAAATTTCCAAGTGTTGGATTTTTCCGTAGTTTAACAACGTTCTAAGTAGTGCAAGTAACGCGATGGTCCCTCTAGAAGACAACAAACCTTAACTCGATTATGTGACCGTCTTGAACTGCCCTTTGAACCTTCGGGTTTGGGGCAGTACGGCGTGCCACATGTGAGGCGTTGGCTTGACCCTTCTACGGCTGGACCGTTGGTACTGAGGCACGAACTGAATGTTGTTAGACTTGTTTCATGTGTTGATCTGTACCGGGAAAACTTGGGTGGTTGACTGTTCGATCGAAAAGTTTAACATTTTCTGTTTATCTGGAATGGGATACAATAATTGGAATTCACAAGAAGTTATGAGATAACTGAATGAATGTTATAAACATAGCAGTTTAGTCTCACTTGATCGGTTGCCACGGAATTTTGATGTGATCAAAAGTCCGTCGCAATCACGTAGCGTACGCGGATACTCGCCGGGTAAACTTAATAGACAGCCTCACTCCAAAGCCCCGACCAAGTGACTGTAGGAGAACCCCGTCGCCGAAAGCATCCGTTCGGGTGCTCGCGGTAGCGGTGTTCCTCCTTGGTGCACTTCGTCGACGGTATCGGGGGTGCGGCCGTCTACTGAAGTTTGCGACGAGCATTCGATCAGGATGTCGGGAATCTTGTTGAATTGCCCGACTTGGTATTGAAAAATGTTTTCGATTTTGAGACTAAAATGCGGGGTTTATAATTGTTAAGCATGCGATGTCTAAGGAATTCATTTGGTCAGGCATGCGATGTCTGAGGTGGTTGCGGATTCCAACTGTTGTAGTTTTACACTTTCTTTTCTGTGACCGTAAGTGTAATATGTGATATCGCCGGTTTCGTTGCTATATGTCAACGACAATTGGGATGCGCATATTTACTTACGTTGATGACATGTGATGTTATGTGTTGCTGGATATGTTATATTGGATCGTCGTGTTTGAATAGCCGGGGGTTTTTATGTGAGATGAGTGTTTTTCATTTTCATTCATGTAAAAACTTGTATGTAATATTCTTTTATTGGGGCGCTTCCAGGTTGCGGAAGTTGTCACCATTTGTATATTATTTACTTTTCCGCACTAGGATAGACCCAAGGAGGAGGGCACAAGTAACCGGGTTCTGGAGTCCAGTGGGAGACCAACTCGAGGAGTCGAGTCCGGGCCTCCTAACTCTAGAATTGGTAGGGTTGCTTGCCGCTCTCGTAGGGGTCTAGGGGTGTGGGTTTGGCTATTCATCACGACCGTGGAATCCGTGTTTTATACTAGCTCGTATTGAAAACACGGACGTCCTAGTATATCCAATATTTCATATGTTTCTTCTGCTGCGATATCTGTGATGTGATCATGTGATGTTCTGTGATAGATACAGTATATAGTATATATGATATATTATATAGACGTTACTTATGTTTTACACCCGCGCTAGCCCTGCCCCGCTCTGCCGTTAGTTACCTAACCTAACGGTGCACGAGGGGACATCGAGGCGAATGCGGATGGCATAAGTGTACGTCGTATTTATCTGTGATGTTTAGGTACTTAAATGATGGGACTTCATTAATATGATTAATGAAATTAAAAGAAACCTAAGATGTTGTAGAATCGAATTTCAAAATAAAACAGGTAGCTACAGTTCTTGCTTTGCACAGCGGTATATGCGATATATCCAGCACCTTATTCGATGAGGAAAGGACCGAGATCCCTTCACCGGGAGTGACTCCTTTAGCAATAACTGGAAGATGCTACACACTCGGTTTGTCTTTTGATTGCTTTTAAGAGTTTTTGCTTTGCACAGTGATATATATGATATATCCCGCACCTCATTCGACGAGGAAAGGACCGACGATCCCTTCACCGGGAGTGACTCCTTTAGCAAAACTAGAAAAGCCTCAAAAACACTCCATTTCAAAATCATTTGATTCTACAACGATATCAAGTTCATTACGCAATAGGTTTTCAGAAAAACCTGTCGTAGCCCTCCGTCATTTCAGATAAGTAGTAGTTAGTATTCGTGCTGCGTTTGTTGGCCTTTGTCAAGGCGCAGTGTGCGGTAGCTAACTGGTGCTTATCTGCTTATGCATATGATGCAGATTGAGTTAGGGTAGTCGTGCGACCTTGTTGGCCTTTGTCAAGGGCCGTACGGGTGGGTTTAATTCAATCAGGAAATGACGGGTTGAACTTGACTAGCATCCTATGGTTTGTTGGCCTTTGTCAAGGTCATAGGAGGTTAGGGGCAAAATATTATCGGGAATTTCAAGTGTTGAAATTTGCAATGAGATTGCATACCTTCTATGAGATAGTTGGATCCCGATACCCGCTGCGAGTAAGAGTTACTCTTGAGAGAGTTTTACGCATTACAATTAGCCGATCAAGTAGGTGTCTAGAAAGGTGTCAACGGGGTTACGCCTCTGGGAAAACGAGGTTTACATTAATTAGGTTCGTGCGAGAGCACGGGGGACCTCCCTCAAAGTACCGACACTGGCCTGGCTGAAAGATTGGCGAACTTGTAATGTGTAATTAATCCCGGCTAGTCTTTCCTTTTAGGGTTTGAAGGAAGATTTGATAAAAAGCAGTGGGAGCCATCCTGATTAGATAAAATAATAACCAATCTATTCTTGCAAGAGCGCACGCTGAGTGTTTTCTTCTCTCTCTCTCCTGGTAGCGACCATATCACGCCTTAATCAAGATAATAAAACGGAATATTAACCGAACCCGCTTATTATACTGAGCTGGGGAACGTTGGTCCCGCTCCAACTTATAATTGTTATAAGACAGAGCAGGAAATTGGGGAATACCAGAATTCCCGTGCCGCCCAAACGAAGAGAGTGCATGCTGATGCATCATCTTCGGGTGTGTTCATTACAAAGAACTGTTTCTCTGTATCCTCTACGTCCTGGGTATGTGATACCAGATCAGGATCCCAGATATGTAATCTGTTACATAGGGCTACAGATAGGTAGAGAACTGAGAACGGGTGATAAGTTTCATGAGGCAGAAAACGGGGCAAGAGTTGCAGCCAAGTCTGTTGGTCACTGTCACCCTGTATTATAATACATTGATTCTGAATGAATGTTATTAGATACCGAACCTGATATACAAAATCATATCAGTCTCTTTATTAGTAAAGAAATGATAAAATTTTGTATTGTTGGACAATATTTTGAACATTTCCTATATCAAAAGTTGATCGGTTCAGGCACGTTATCTAAAAGCATTATTGTTCTAAATCAAACTACAGTTCTTAGTATACGGAACACACACAAGAGGAAGAGTTCAGAAATGAACGGATCCTTCTTGAGGTATTGTAGACTAGGTCAGATCAATATGACCCGACTAGCTAGAGTTACATTTAGATGCATATTTAAATTAGTTTGAATTTACATCTTGTGAAACTACAGTTCTTAGTATATGGAACACACACAAGAGGAAGAGTTCAGAAATGAACGAATTCTTCTTGAGTCATTGTAGACTAGGTCATATCTATGCGACCCGACTGGCTGTAGTTACATGTAGATGCATATTTAAATCAGTTTGAATTTACATCTTGTGAAACTCGCTAGTCATGTCACAAAGATATAATGACACCAGCTCTGTTTATTGGAAACAGAGAAAGAGTTAGTGAACTCTTGGGATGATACATGTTGATGTATGTAGGTCCCCTGTCTACACATGCCAGAACTGGTTCTTTGTACTTCGTTACATTCTCTGATGATCTCTCGAGATTCAGACATATGTTCCTGTTGAAACACAAGTCCGAACCTTTTGAGATATTCACAGAATATAAGTTAGAAGTAGAGAACCAAAATAAGGGTATAAGTATTATGTCCTATGATGAGATCAAGGAGGAGAATGCTTGAGCACGGAAATACTGGACTATTCTAAAGGAGAATGAGATTCTCTCTCAGCATTACTCCTCTGTATACACCATAGCACGATGGTATATCAGGGCGGAGCAATCACACCCTATATGATAAGGTGTTCTCTATGATGAGTACTACTGAGTTACCTGTTTCCTTTTGGGGGTTATGCACTTATGAAGTTGCATACCTATTGAATAGGGTTCCAATCAAATCAGTTGCCTACCACTTCATATTTGATATGATAAGGGAAGAGCCCATCTCTCAAGTTAGTTGAGATTTGGGGTTGTCCAGCCTATGTCTGAAAAGAAAATTCCGGACAAGCTCGAGGCAAGGTCTGTAATGTAGAACTGGAAAGGTTCCAGCTATACAAACTACAGCAGATGATTTGATACAACTAAAGGATTCAGTAGATTCCAACGAACCTCAGCCTGTCCGCCGATTTAGTAAGGTTCCTCACCCACCTGAGAGATACTTCTGTTTCTCTATGACAGTGGGAGCGAGGATTGCATCATGAGATGATGACCCAACTAGTTTCGAGCAGGCCATCGAGAGTAAGACTCTATAAGAATGGCTGGATGCTTAGTGATCTGAGATGGAATCCATATACACCAACAAAGTATGGACTTTGGTTGCTATATCTGAAGGGTTAAATCCCCATCAGGAGCAAGTATATCTTGAGAAGATTACTTGGTGTACATGGAAAAGTTGAGACTTTCAAAGCTAGACTTGTTAAGGGTTTTCGTCGTCGACCAGGCGTGGATAATGATGAAACCTTTTTCTAGTGGCTATGCTTAGGTCCATTCAGATCCTACTTACCACGGCTACATACCATGACTACGATATCTGGTGGTTGGGTGTCATGACTGCTTTTCTAAATGATGATTTGGAAGAGAGCGTCTATAAGTACACAGCCAGAGGGCCTCGTAGACAGTGGGAGCAGCGGAAACGTGTGCAAGCTGTCTTATAGGATAAAGCTGGCATCGCGGAGTTGGAACGTCTATTTTGATGAAGTAGTCAAAGAAGTTGACATCATCAAAATGGTAGATGAACCTTGTATAAACAAAAAGGGAGTAGGGAGTATGGTGACGATCCTCGTAGAGTACGTGGATGACATACTCTTGATAGGGAAGGAGTTTCCTATGCTACGCTCGATCAATCTCCGCTTATCACAATGATTCTCCATATAGGATCAAAGTGATACCTCCTAAATCCTGGATTTTGGATCTATGAGATAGATCTAATTGGATGTTAGGATTCTCACTAGTTGTAGTGAGATGGTATCAACCGATCCTGGGGAGAATCACTGGAAGGGTTCCAGGGTGATAAAGACGACTGAGTGTCAGTCACAGGCTTTGTCTTAACCCTCAGTAAAGGGATGGTATGTTGGAAGAGTTCCAAGCTAGATACCGTGGCATACTAGACGATAAAGGCTTGATACATCGCTATTTAAGATGCTACCAAAGAGGCTGTTTGGGTATATATTGGTTCATAAGATGAACCATGTTCCTCCCATTGTGTGACAATGGAGTTGTGGCTTATGCCAAGGAACGTCCGTCCCATCAGCGATCCAGACATATTCTAAGGCAGTATCACCTGATCATGGAGATGGTTGATCTCCAAGGGATCGAGGTTAGGAGAGTAGACTCAGAGGACAAACACAGCGGATCCACTCACGAAAGGCCTTTTCCCAGAGAGAGACTTTTATGGGATGGTTGAGTATGAGATACTACAACCACTGCTACAGATGGCCCTAGTGCAAGTGGGAGATTGTTAGTTATATGAATGCCCTAGAGGCCATTACTGTACATTGGATGTATATTGTAGTGGATGCTGGGACATATATAGGGAGGACTTTCTTGCTCGACATGATAGTATGCTATCTGGTTGCTCTTTACCTTAACGTGTATACTGATTGTCTCTCTGTTACATGTTCGTAAAGCCCTTAGGATGTGTACTTGACTACCTGGACTATGATACGGATCATACTAGTGGGGACATGGTAGTCCATAAGTACATCCTTCAAAGTCCCTAGTCATTGGTGTATCGAGACGGGGCATCGATATACCAGAGTAGACTAGCGTATACCTTCTCGACCCATACAGATGGGCGATGGATGATCCCATATCCATTGGTGTTTGACATCAGAGATGATATATGGGTGCTCAGTAGACACTAGGTACACTGGACGGACTCGCCGAGAACTCCCAGATGGTATTATACCTCACGTCAGATGGCAGTTCTCTGGTGACACTGGTACAGAGTAGTCTGTTGACCCGAGATCGTCATAGTGTCTTGTGTGGTTCCCACTGTGCTTTGATTTCCATCTTACCACGTCCAAGAGGGCGTGCAAAACGGTGGTTTTTGGGTACAGTCCCGAGTCACATGGAGGCAATGAGCGATAGGAGGGAATTCGTCTCTCCCGGTATAGGGAGTTGATGTTGCGCTGTGTTCGATTGGCTATAACAGGAAATCCCTGGCCAGGGTTGCTGAGATTTACTGGTAAGTGTTACCAGTAGTTTCTCGAATAGTTATAGACCTCATATCGACACGACTTATCGAGCTATTGGGGTCTGACGTTTACCACCCCTAGGCAAGATATGCGACATATCAGACGATCAGACCGGACTGTACGGTAGTGTTACTGGTTGGATTCACTGGAGTGTGAGCGGGCTTGCTCGTCGATCTTCAGATCGCTCAATACCCGGGTGGCCGTTACGTTTAGCAGACCGCTTGCGGCTTGTGGGTGATTGATATGATCATCACCTGCTGCCGGCGTATTGACGAGTCTTTAGAGTCCTACACAGAGGTTTCCTGGCTCAAGCGAAACGAAATAGGAGCGCATATGAGATATGTGCGGGACCGAGAATAATGCGTGTATGTGATACTGTATTCCATTCTCGCGATAAATGTATCGATTGGTTGTATGCGATATAACCTAGTTATCGATTCAAGCATTGATTCGATAAACCGATACATAGGATACTAGTCGGTTATATGCGATATGACCGGATCGTTAAATCAAGTGTTGATTTAATGATTTAATGTATAATTATATATTTGATGTATTACTTTGCATTAACTAGTATTGGTTCACTTTATATGGATTTTCTCACTCGGATGTGCGCATTATATATGCGATATATTTTTGTGCACTTGATTGTATCATGTTTGATGATATATGTTAACTTGGATTTGTGTGAAGATTAAACCATGGTTAGGGTTTTCTTTTCTTACTTATTTATTTATTTATTTATTTTGAAGAGATGAGAAAAGAATGGTTGCTAGTTTTGGAGTTTAGTTGAAGCTTCATGAAGCTTTGACTTTGTAACCATTCTTATCTTATCCTTAACCCTAACCATTCCCACTAACCCTAGTTTAGTCTCTACACATAACCATGGTTGGATTATGATAAGTTTTGATTTTCATTTTTATTTGAAATTAACTTATCATAACCATTATCATCTTCTTGCTTTCTTCTTCTTCTTCACTTCATGAAGAAAGCTTCACTTCATCAATGGTGATTGATGAATTAGAGTGAGAAATCCAATTCTAAAGTCTACCCACTTCCTATTTCTTCATCCTCTACCTCTTGCCAAGTAGTAGAGTGTGTTTCCTTCATAAGTTTTCATGGCTTGGTGAAGGTAGAGCTTGATCTAGTGATGCTTCGACGTAGATCATCTTCGGCACGTTGTCGACGACCTAGCCCGGTCTTTTCTCCGATGAAACCACCGTGAGAGTCATGGTTCGATTTGGACAACGGAGAGGACTTCATTGCGGAGCCGTGGAGGTGGAGCACCGGATCTACAAAGGTTGTATTTCCGTATCTCTTAGTTAAGTGTTAACTAGTTTATTGATTCGCCTAGAATTCTAGCCAACGATCCGTAGTCGGGTTTCTCGGCACCTAGATTTTTTGAAATTGGTATGATCGATGCCTTGTGAGACCTCCTTAGGGTTCCTAGGAACCCTACACATCCATCGCCCATCAGTATGGGTCGAGAAGGTATACGCTAGTAGACTAGTATATCGATGCCCCGTCTCGATACACCCACGACTAGGGACCTTGATGGATGTACTTATGGACTACCATGTCCCCACTAGTATGATCTTCATCATAGTCCAGGTAGTCAAGTACACATCCTAAGGGCTTTACCAACATGTAACAGAGAGACAATCAATGTACACGTTAAGGTAAAGAGCAACTAGATAGCATACTATCATGTCGAGCAAGAAAGTCCTCCCTATATATGTCCAAGCATCCACTACAATATACATCCTATGTATAGTAATGGCCTCTAGGGCATACCTATAACTAACAATCTCCCACTTGCACTAGGGCCATCTGTTGCAGTGGTTGCAGTATCTCATACTCAACCATCCCATAAAAGTCTCTCTATGGGAAAAGGCCTTTGTGAGTGGATCCGCCGTGTTGTCCTCTGAGTCTACTCTCCTAACCTTGATCTCCTTGGAGATCAACCATCTCCATGATCAGGTGATACTGCCTTAGAATATGTCTGGATCTCTGATAGGACGGACGTTCCTTGGCATAAGCCACAACTCCATTGTCACACAATGGGAGGAACTAAGTTCATCTCATGAACAAATATACATCCAGACTGCCTCTTTGGTAGCATCTTAAGTAGCGATGTATCCAGCCTTTATCGTCTAGTTTGCCACGGTATCTAGCTTGGAACTCTTCCAACATACCGTCCCTTTCATGAGGGTAAAGACAATGCCTGTGACTGACATTCAGTCGTCCTTATCACCCTGGAAATTTTCTGTTGGAGATAGTGCCCTCAGAGTCAATTATTAGGTCACAGGTACGTGATTGCAATGATTGATGGAGGACCTATCCCGGTAGGACAGTCTTACTCGAGATGATAGTATGCTATCTGGTTTACCTTTATCATCGTGTACTGCTTTAGGTGACCTGACAAGTCGCTATTACACGTTGATAGAGCCCCTAGGATTCTTGCTTGACCACCAGCAGTATGAGGGCGATCATATAAGTGGGAGCTGGGGGTCTATAAGCATATCCTTAAATGGTCCCTAGTCGTATGAGTTTCGAGACAGGGCATCGATACTCCAGAGTAGACTAGTGTATACAGTCGAGACCCCGACGAGGGGCGGTGGCCGGTCTCACAAGCCACTGGTGTCAGTTGGTTCACCTAAGATGTATACAGGTGCTCATTGGGTTATGAGTACACCGGACAGGACTCGCCGGGAACATGCTAGTTGGTCATATACCAGACGTCAGATGGCAGTTCCCTGGTGACATGTGTACAGGTTAGTTCATCGACCTGGGGATCGTCATTTGTCTCGTATGAGTTCCCACTGTACTTTGATTACTACCCTACCACGGCTCAAAGGAGTCGTGCAAACAGGTTTTAGTTGGGTACAGTCCTGAGCCACATGGAGGCAGTGAGCGCATCTTCAGGGGTTCGTCTCTCCCGGTATTGGGGGTGAGGTCGTGCTGTGTCTAGGAGAGCCATTACATGAAGCCCTCGGCCGAGGCAAGGAGATTTACTGGTAGGTATTCCAGTAGTATCTCAGGGTGTTCTGGGCTACACTCCGACACGACTTGTACCGCTTTTGGGGGTCTGACTTTTACCAACCCCCTAGGCCCGCCATGCGATGCTCATAGACGAACGGACCGGACTGTACGGATATTGTCACTGACAGGCTCAGTAGGGAGTCAGGCTGAGTTTGCTCACAGACGTCCCTTTTGGTCAATACCTGGTAGCCCGTTATGTATTGGCTTATACCTCTAACGTGCTAGTGGTTAAATCCACAACCAAGGTGTTGATGAGTCTTTAGAGTCCCCCACATTCAGTTACTCAGCTTTCGGGCGAAAAGTTGTAGAGGCCGTATGGAGATATGGCAAGGTCCGGTCAGATACGTGCTGTATTGCACGGATCAAGATCGGACAGTTTGTACTATAGGCCGTATGGTTATATGGCAGGGTTCGATCAGATACATGCGGTATTGCACGAATCAGGATCGAACAGATATTACTAGCCGTGTTTGGTATAAGCCGGATCCTAGTATAGTACTGTGTAGACTTTGTCTCATTGCATTTGTATTTCGGTCGAAATACAGATGCGGGTGTGTATGCACAGTATCGGGGTTTTCCTGTAATTTATTACGGGACCAGTTTTCTGGAGTTGCCAGTTTGCTTTCCGTTTCGGCCAATTTCCTTTGTTTCGTTCATTGGCCGAAGATTGGTGGAGGAGGGCTTATTTGCATTGTTGCAAATAAGTATTTGTGGAGGGGGTCTTTGCATATTCTTGTGTCATGATAGCTTTTCATTGACCTTGACTACCTTGACTTCTAGCTTTATCATGATGGCTTGACTTTGTTGACAATCATGGTTGTTGATGATTGTTGGTTGAGTATTGGTTTTGGGAGTGATCATTGTTTCTCATCATCACTTGCTTTTCAACCACCTCTTTGTCTTGACTCTCTCTCTTGCATGATAGATGAGAATGGCTCCCATTATCTTTTGATACACCACACTTTCACTCTCCCTCTCTTCCTCATTTGATATAGCCGGCCACTCCCCATAGTGGGCTGTCCAAGATTTTTGGGGTGGGTTTTTAGCTCATTTGATGTTGCAAAAACCTACAAGATCATTCTCAAAAGCTCCAAGTTCAATCCCTCTCCAAAAGGCAATTCCTACAACCCCAAAATGAGACTTGTACACTACATTCTACAGCGAATCTTGGGCACGTCGACTAGCCAGCTTCGTGCCCGAGTTGCCTCGGCATTGAGGTGGGAGCCCGTAAAAGAAGTAGGCGATGTGGTGCACTTCCGGCGACTAGGAGGAGACGGAACATTCCGTAGGAGATCGGGACGACGATGAGAAGACCGGAGGACTCGGATCTATCGGTATATCTCTCTTCCCCTTCTTTTAGATAGCTAGGACTAATTAATGGTTCGATCCGGGTATTAGTGCGCGGCGGTTTGCCAGTTCAAGTAAAATTTAAAGTTTATCACCGCTTCCGCATTTGGCCGTCGGATTGACGGCCGGGGCGCCGCCGTGCACTTACAGTGGTATCAGAGCCTCGCCATTAACTTAGTCTAGCTTGGTTTAATGTGTTTTGCATTTCCGATCGACCAAAATTCCAAAATCTACATTTTTGCTTGCATCAGTTTTCTGTTGAAATTTTTTGGTGTCGAAATTTTTTTCAGGTTACAGAAAAGTGATGTACTGGAAAATATAAGAGTTCTGTGAAAATTCGATGAAGTGTCTCCACAGTAGGAGCGTGGAACCGCGGCCAAACCCCCCCTTGGGCCGCGGTTCCGCCGCACACTATTGGGTTCACTGCACCAAATTTTTACAGAGGTTTTCTGGGGTGAATAGTGAGGTTTTGGAATATTAAAATTGGGCCCAGAATTTCTGTGAGTGCTACAGTATTGCTTGGGGGCCCACTTGTTAATTTTTGATTGATCGGATATTTTAAACACATTATTTCACAGTATTTACATTATATCTGCGACCGTGAATGTCACTTGATCGGTAAATCCGGTCTAACTGCTATAGCCCGGTTAGACGGATTTGCGAACGTGACTTTCACGTTGATGTTCTGTTTTTGCTGTGATGTTGCGGATCGGTCGTGGGGGATAGCCTGGATGCAATGCTAGTACATTTGTGGTTGTATTATGTACATTTGATATTGCGGGGGGAGCGTCCGACATGTGGACTGCCGTCACTGCCTGATTGTATTATTATTTTGGGGCACGGCCAGGTTGCGGTCGATGTACCCGTTGTATGTATATTTTACTTTCTGTACTAGGATTGCCCCGCTGAGGGGTGCACGGATAGCCGGGTTCTAGAGGGCAACAAGCCCGCATCTCATGGCATTGAGAGGGAGGGGGCTTCACTCTAGGATTGGCGGACTATTCGCCGCACTCGTAGGGGGTACAGGTTGACCCAGGAGGGGTGCCCAAGTTACCGGATTCCGTGAAGTGCTGGGTGGTCCATTCACGGAGCTGAAGGGGGCTGCCTCGCTTCTGGTTTTGGCGGGTGACTTGCCGCGCCCGTAGGGGTCTAGGTTTTCATTGCGCAGGCTATCCACACGACCAGGGGAACGTCGGGTTTCAGCGGCTCTGTGAAACCCGGGGATCCCAGATATATGTATTGTTTCTGTGATGCTGTACATTTCTGTGATGTTGCATTTTATTCACGCCTTGAGCGAATATAATATATTGGTATATATATTAGTAGATGTTGTATATGTTTTGCATCCGTGCTAGTCCAGTCCCCGCTCTGTCGTTAGTTAGCTAACCTAACGGGTAATGACGGGACCCAGTGGCGAATGCGGATGGCATATACGTACATCAGTATATTTTCGTTCTTTTTGGTGTGATCAATTGATGGGACTGCGTTGATTCGGATCAATGCAAGTTTAAAAAACAAACCTAAACTGATGTTGTTGGAACACTTTTTAAAAGGATGTTATTGCAAAGACGTTCACTTTTGTTTTGCATCGTGGTATTCAGTTGGAATATCCTGCTCCTCAGTCGACGAGGCAAGGGCCGAGATCCCTTCACCGGGAGTGACCCCTTGGACAAAAAGTTTGCGTCAGGGCAATAACTTCACTATAGCCGATTACTTTTGCTTTGCATCGCGGTATTCATTTAGAATATCCTGCACCCCATTCTACGGGGAAAGAGCCGAGATCCCTTCACCGGGAGTGACCTCTTTAGTAAAGGTTTTCGTCACTATATTTTAAAAAAAAAAAGCTATCCGTTCCTTCGACGATATCAAGTTCATTACGTTAAAGGTTTTCGCCAGAAACCATTCGTAGCCCTCCGTCATTTCAGTTAAATATTCGGTAGTATTCAAGCTATGTATTTTGACCTCACGCCAAGGCATAGTGTTCGGTAGCTGCCGGGTATTTATCTGTTGCATAGATAGATGCGTTGGTTTGGGACAGTCGTACTACTATTTTGGCCTACGTCAAGGGTATGTACGGATGGGTTCAAATTGACCTGGATAATGACGGGTAGAACTTGACATGTGACTTATGATATTTTGACCTCACGCCAAGGTCATAAGAGCATGGGGCAGAAATCACATCGGGAGTTTCAAAAGAACTGAAACTTGCCAGATATGCGCATACCTTCTGGAGTGTGATGACGTGAGCGGATTCCGTCACGTTATCATGCGATGAGAGTTGGATCCCGATTCCCACTGATGAGTTGGTATACTCCTCGGGTGATCCCGACTAATTCTTCTTTCAGGTTTGGAGGAGAATTTGAGGTACAGTGGGAGGTTTCCAGATTAGATAAATTGGTAACCATTCTGATCTAGGTTAGAGTGCACGCTGAGTGTTTCTTTTCTCTCTCTCTTCGGCAGCGACCATTGACCCGACCCTAAGACTATGACTCAGTGACCAAGTTAACCGAACCTTCTTAACACTGGCTTTTGGATTGTCAGAGTTGCAGACCTCATTGCCACTCCCACTTTGACCCTTTTCTCCAGGACACCCCGTATTACTACGAACGTCCACTTCCATTGGACAAAACCATCGTATGGTTAGATACGAACTCGAAGGAATTTATTCGAGGATGGTTTCAGGTTCTGGAGGAAACGGATAGGATTATTCAGTTGTCTTTTCCTTTTACCCTCTCTCAGGTTACGAGTACTCCTTGGTTTAGGGGTAGTACACCTATTACGCAAATTGGATTGTCCTCTTCCAAACCTTAGGCTGGTGCCGACCGGTAGGGAATGAAGAAAACCAATTAGCATAACGATGGTGTGCAGAAGGTATTAGGTTAAGAAAAAGCAAGGGATTAGTAAGAGGGCAAAGTAAATTGCGACTGATATTCATGACCAAACCAGGTATTTCTTCGCCAATCCTAAAATCACCTTTGAATTTCTCCAGGACACTCCGTATCACTACGAAGATCCACAGTTTATTGGATACTCCATCGTATGGTTATATACGAACTCGAAAGGAACTTGTTCCAGTTCGGGGATGGATTCTGGTTCAGGAGAAATAGGAATAAGATTTATTCAGGTGTCTTTTATCTTCACCTTCTCTCGCATTGCGAGTGTTCCTAGGATTGGGACAGTACACCCATTATGCTTATTGGATAGTCTTCTTCCAAACCATAGGCTGGTGCCGAACGGTAGGGAAGGAAGAAAACCATTTGGCCTAAAGGGGTGTGCAGAAGGTAAAGACTAAAGACATATGAAGGGATTTGGAGAGGTGGCGAAGAACTATACGGTTACAGTCGTGAATCTGGAAGAGGCATTACTAGGAATACCAGGATACCCCATCGAAACATTTCGATGTTTCAGTCTCACTGTGTACTGTTAAAGGAAAACTGATTTTCCGATTAGACACTTGCTCCAGGGTATGTATTTACCAGGTATGATTCTCACATCTGTATGGTTTTACAGATGATGAGTGGGAGTAGGTTATTGGGAATTGGGTGATCATCCTCATTATATCGGGATTCGTTACAATCGGTGATATTTGAGGAGATCACCTGGGTAGTTTGCCGGTCGACAAATATTTTGTTTTGAATATCCGCTGTTATGCACCAATTTCAAATTGATATATCTGTACGTCTATTTTCATAGAGTGAGATATACCTTTCTGAAATTATGTTTATGACATTTACCTATATCAGTGGATGGTTAGGTAAGGAGCATTAAACAGTGGTGTAATTCTTCTTAACCATAGGTACAGTTTTCAATCTACGACACGCAGTGAATGAGTTTTCAGACTCAAGGGACTTATACAGAGTATTGTATGTTGTCCAGGGTCCATCAGGATAGAGGGGATGGTCCTCGTACTATATTCGGTTTACTTATGACTTCTCTAGTTTTTAGACAGGTGTTTCGTGGAAACACAGGGTCCGAATTTTGAAAAGTTATAGGTATTTGAATAGAGTAGAGAACCAGGTATAGCAAGTATCGGGATTCTTCAAAGTGATCGAAGATGTAGATACTTGTATATGGTATTCAGTTGATAGTAATGATTAAGAGAACTTGCTTCTCTTTCAGGTTACTCATAATTGGAAGCATTCCTAAGTTGAGTAACGCTGATCGGCCTCCTTCCATTTTAGTTGACATGCACTGGAGACAGCTGCATGATTTGAATCTGGTTCAATTAAATCAGTGCCTCTGGTTCTATATTGGATATAGAACAGTTCATATCTTAACGATGTTAAGGTACGGGGAGTTGTCCGGTTTATGATTAAAACCAGACACTGGACAACTCAAGGCACGTTTCTGTAATGGCTGTTTGTGGGTTGACCCAGGCTATGACGAGGGTTGATTTTCTACCATCTGGATGAACAATAGCGATATTGTTCTAGACTCGCCACAGTTTTATTAAAAATGGATTTTTTCAGAAAACAGTAGTGGGAGTATGGTAGAACTGGAGGTGATTCCAGAACCACGAACGATTACTGAAGATTTGACAAGGAACCTAAAGATTCAATCTGGATTGACATTCCATTGGCCACTCCGCAGATACGGTGGGTAACTTCAGGCACCCGAGAGGTACTACGGTAGCCTCAAGGACGGTGACAGGGAAGTTCTTGTTTACCCACAATTACCATTGCTGTTGTTCTAGGTTATGAGACCCGGCGGGAGGATGAGTATAGCGTCGTTCTAAACTAGTTTTAGAAGTGTACGTGTATATGACTCTGCCAGAGGGTTGTCGTAGTCAGTGGGAGCAGCGGAAGCATTGGTGGACAGGTAGCTTATGTCTATTTATAGACTAAAGCAGATGTAGCGGAGATAGATCATCTATTTCTGACGTGACAGTCATGGGTTTGACTTCATCAGAATAGGGGATGGATCCGTTGAGAAGGTAGTAGGGTGTGATATCCTGGTATTTGGATGACATACACTACACAGAGTAGGAAAAGAAACTCCTATACTGCAATCAGTTATACTTTGGTCGTCACACAGTGGTTTCTCCACAAAGGACTTGGATTTTATATCTGACATACTGGCTACTGGATCTATGGTTTTAGATCTAGATTTGGGTGGTTTCCCAATCAGGGTACTTGACAGCATTCTAAGAGTATTTAGAATGGACGACTCCATGCACGGTAGTTTACCTGCAGAAGATGGAGTCACCCTCTCTAAAGGTGTCTTACAGACTAAAGGGGAGAGGGATGTGCATGATTAACAGATCACTTGCTTAGGCAATTGAGTCAATCATGAGATGTCAAGTACCACACCAGACATTGTTCTTGCACTAGATACAATAAGCTGACATTAATCCAATCCTGGAGAAACGGTCGTAAGCAGTTTTAGAACATAAGTGGATGTTCTAGGGATATGATAACGACAGCCTCATTCGGGAAACAGTTATCATTCCAGGCTTCCAAGGTGACATGGACGACAAGGAGGTTGTCAGAGCTATAGTTTTCCCTCTGACGAGGGGCAGTATTTTGGACAATTGTTCCAAGGCAATACTGAGGGAGGCATGGCGCAGGATACTGATTAAGTTCAGTTGACGATACAGTCTAAGAAGTTTGGATTTGGAGTTCATTTATGAGCTGTGTCCCATCAGACATCCAGACACATTCTAAGACAGGTATTGCTCATTTCGGGAGATGGCTTTCTCCGCGAACTTGAGATATAGAGAGACATAGAAAGAAACATCAAAGCGGATCCACTCACTGAGGCTATTCCTCGAACGCAATAGTTCCGCAAGCGAGCTTTGTGGGACTGATTAGTAGAAGAGTTGGGTGTTCGGTATCACACGGGCTGTGAGTATGCGACATCGCAATAATTAGTTTTGAGTGCAAGTGGGAGATTGTTGGAGATAGTGCCCTCAGAGTCAATTATTAGGTCACAGGTACGTGATTGCAATGATTGATGGAGGACCTATCCCGGTAGGACAGTCTTACTCGAGATGATAGTATGCTATCTGGTTTACCTTTATCATCGTGTACTGCTTTAGGTGACCTGACAAGTCGCTATTACACGTTGATAGAGCCCCTAGGATTCTTGCTTGACCACCAGCAGTATGAGGGCGATCATATAAGTGGGAGCTGGGGGTCTATAAGCATATCCTTAAATGGTCCCTAGTCGTATGAGTTTCGAGACAGGGCATCGATACTCCAGAGTAGACTAGTGTATACAGTCGAGACCCCGACGAGGGGCGGTGGCCGGTCTCACAAGCCACTGGTGTCAGTTGGTTCACCTAAGATGTATACAGGTGCTCATTGGGTTATGAGTACACCGGACAGGACTCGCCGGGAACATGCTAGTTGGTCATATACCAGACGTCAGATGGCAGTTCCCTGGTGACATGTGTACAGGTTAGTTCATCGACCTGGGGATCGTCATTTGTCTCGTGTGAGTTCCCACTGTACTTTGATTACTACCCTACCACGGCTCAAAGGAGTCGTGCAAACAGGTTTTAGTTGGGTACAGTCCCGAGCCACATGGAGGCAGTGAGCGCATCTTCAGGGGTTCGTCTCTCCCGGTATTGGGGGTGAGGTCGTGCTGTGTCTAGGAGAGCCATTACACGAAGCCCTCGGCCGAGGCAAGGAGATTTACTGGTAGGTATTCCAGTAGTATCTCAGGGTGTTCTGGGCTACACTCCGACACGACTTGTACCGCTTTTGGGGGTCTGACTTTTACCAACCCCCTAGGCCCGCCATGCGATACTCATAGAAGAACGGACCGGGCTGTACGGATATTGTCACTGACAGGCTCAGTAGGGAGTCAGGCTGAGTTCGCTCACAGACGTCCCTTTTGGTCAATACCTGGTAGCCCGTTATGTATTGGCTTATACCTCTAACGTGCTAGTGGTTAAATCCACAACCAAGGTGTTGATGAGTCTTTAGATTCCCCCACATTCAGTTACTCAGCTTTCGGGCGAAAAGTTGTAGAGGCCGTATGGAGATATGGCAAGGTCCGGTCAGATACGTGCTGTATTGCACGGATCAAGATCGGACAGTTTGTACTATAGGCCGTATGGTTATATGGCAGGGTTCGATCAGATACATGCGGTATTGCACGAATCAGGATCGAACAGATATTACTAGCCGTGTTTGGTATAAGCCGGATCCTAGTATAGTACTGTGTAGACTTTGTCTCATTGCATTTGTATTTCGGTCGAAATACAGATGCGGGTGTGTATGCACAGTATCGGGGTTTTCCTGTAATTTATTACGGGACCAGTTTTCTGGAGTTGCCAGTTTGCTTTCCGTTTCGGCCAATTTCCTTTGTTTCGTTCATTGGCCGAAGATTGGTGGAGGAGGGCTTATTTGCATTGTTGCAAATAAGTATTTGTGGAGGGGGTCTTTGCATATTCTTGTGTCATGATAGCTTTTCATTGACCTTGACTATCTTGACTTCTAGCTTTATCATGATGGCTTGACTTTGTTGACAATCATGGTTGTTGATGATTGTTGGTTGAGTATTGGTTTTGGGAGTGATCATTGTTTCTCATCATCACTTGCTTTTCAACCACCTCTTTGTCTTGACTCTCTCTCTTGCATGATAGATGAGAATGGCTCCCATTATCTTTTGATACACCACACTTTCACTCTCCCTCTCTTCCTCATTTGATATGGCCGGCCACTCCCCATAGTGGGCTGTCCAAGATTTTTGGGGTGGGTTTTTAGCTCATTTGATGTTGCAAAAACCCACAAGATCATTCTGAAAAGCTCCAAGTTCAATCCCTCTCCAAAAGGCAATTCCTACAACCCCAAAATGAGACTTGTACACTACATTCTACAGCGAATCTTGGGCACGTCGACTAGCCAGCTTCGTGCCCGAGTTGCCTCGGCATTGAGGTGGGAGCCCGTAAAAGAAGTAGGCGATGTTGTAACACCTGAGTCTGTGTTTAGTAGTAATTTCGTGTTAATGTGGGATCTTTTGGTAAAAAGTTTACCAAAAACGGGTTTCTTATAAACTATCTGGTTTTGTGGTTGTTTTTTTTTTTTGTGGAATGTTATCTCGACCACACACCAGCATATAGCCATCAAAACAGCACATTTCAACCCCACATATCGGCACATTTCAACCTCAGCACATCAGCCCAAAGACAGATCAGCCACATATCATTATTTTAGCCACCAACAGTCAAATTTGACAACTTCCATACCCTATAGCTCAGCCGTAGCTGCTGCAACAGCAGCACCCACATCACATCAGCCAATTTGTGCGCAATTTCAGCCTTGATGGTCAGCTATGGCTGCTGCATCAGCCACCTAACCCCATGGAAATTCAGCTGAGGCTAGCCCATCATTGCATCAGCCCCCTACCACTCTACAACAGCTACTAAACTATCACATCAGCCAAATTGCATCAAATCAGCCAGCCAGAAATATACATCAGCAGCTGATTTAGCCCATCATTATCACCAGCACAATCTCCTGCTCAATTTCAGCAACAAATCTGCATAGCATCAGCCCCCCCAACCCTATGCAGCTACATCAGCTAGCCTAACACTAGAAGTCCACTTAGGCTGCTCTAAACAGCACACCAGCTGCTACTTCAGCCCAAGACTTCAGCCATTTCTTCATTTCAGCTTCAGCACTTACTTCTGCAGCAACAGCCAACACTTAAAACTGCAGCACCAACATCAGCCCTACCCCATACCACACTCACACCATCTCATACCATACACCACACCACTGCATACCACACCATATCAACACCATACCATACCACCACCACTCCATACAACTACAACAACAGCAACAGCAACAATAAAAGATCAGCAACAACATCAGCAAACACATTGCATCAGCCTTAGCATCAGCAGTTGCAACACCAGCATCAGCCCCTATACCATACCACACCTCACCACCTCATACCACACTCACACCATCTCATACCACATCACACACCACCTTATACCACTCCATACCAACAACAACAACAGCAACAACAACAACAAAATTCAGCAACAGCATGCAACAGCAACAGCAACAGCAACCCATTTTGCATCAGCACCAGCTTCGTCAGTTGCATCGCAGCTTCGTTCCAGCCACGTTATGAAGCACCTACCCTCTTCTTCTTCTCCTTCTCCCTTGTTGCAAGGTTCTTAGAGGGTATAACTCCTAAACTTTTCCCATATTACGTAGATTAGGTGCTTGATTAGCTAATTGTTGCGATAAATAGAATTTTCATGCTAGAATTGTGCAGTGATGTCAGATTTAGTCACTTTAGAGTACTCGTAGTTTAATGAGCCATTTTTGGTGTTAACTAATCTGTTAAAGCCTAGTAGTATCATTAAAATTGGATGGTTAGCCTAATTTGCTAAAATTTCGAATATCTAGCTTAATCGGTATCCATATCATGCTTAGTAGTGATATTGGGAGTTTTATGAAAATTTTGAGCAAAGTGAGAGTTACGTTAGTTATAATAAACCTCTTAGGTCCTAGTGAGGCCAGCCAACCAGAGAAATCCCCCAGATTTCATGTCGACACCCGATTTACCCGACTTGGCGTATTTTGGCAGTTTTAGTGATTTTTAGCCTTTCTGAAATCTGCTGTTGACCCGATCACTACAGAATAATTTTGAGAAGACCGTAGCATGGTGAGATGAGTAGGAACACACACCCAGAGCATGGGGACCCACCTCCCCAACTTGGCCGCCAATTCTTGGGTTTTGGCCGCAAATTGCGGCCAGGAAGGGGGTGGGGGTGTTGGTTTTTGTGGTGTGGGTTTGGTCTTGATAGTTAGGGTTTTTGGTATCTGTAACTTTTCAAGTTTGGCCCTGAGGCAAAATATGGAACTAGTTACGTGTTTTCGATGTTTTAAGACTTGTACGACACGCGCGTGATACGCGTGGTTCTGTGGCGCGCTGCGCGACACAGCGTGTCGGTTCTGATTCAGGTAGGTTTGTGCGCGTCGCGTCGCGACGCATCGCGTCGCGTGCACACGCGTTTGGTTTCACGCACGCGTATCCCATTTGTCGACATATCACGTTTTGTGGAATTTCTTCTTATATGGTGACTCGTGTGAATTCTAGGTTCGCCGGCAGGAACTTCAAGCGCAGCTGAGAAGGGAAAACAGGTGGTCGGACACACTTAGCACAGGACCACTGGTGAGTAGATTTAACATCTACGGGGGACAATCGTTTGGATGGCGCGAGTCGCCCGATAGATTTAGTAGACTTGGTATTACTGGTAACATTGGAGTAAAAATGATAAAACTTGCATGATAATTGTTGTAGTCAGTATCTATATGATGTTCTATATAAGCAGATTCATTATAGGACACATGCACCCTTACCAGGTTTTATATGTTGCACGAGCACTATTCATGTGGATACACACACCCTGGTAATTGCCATGTCACGACACTAAATAACTTTAAATCTGAAACATGTTAACTGCTTAGAAATGTGACATTGAAATAAGTACTTAAATTGATACCATAAGCATTCATAATCATCGGCATATGTATTTATGATAATTTCATGAGATTTATGATATTTCTGGATTTTGGGGGAAAGCCGCAAGATTTCAAATGATATTTGTTAAAAAGAAAAGCTGCGGTTTTCTAGTGATGTAAAGTGTCGTCCACCATGAGTTTGCTGTGGTTTTTGAGACCCGTTTCGAGGAGGTGGATGAACCGTCTCGGGTATATGGTGGGCCCGGTATGGTACCTCGGGGCAAGAAGATCGCAGATGATGGCGTTGAGCCTGGCAGGGGACGGATTACCTACCGGTGATTTCATTTGGCACGGCGGATATCCAGAGGATACCGATCGTGGCCGCTGGATTGAGATATGGATTTTGATATGGATCAGCCGGATAGCTGAGGCCAGAGATACTGGACATGGATATATGAGATTTGGACGGTTTTGAGGTGTCGTTGCTAGACACGGATTTTTACTGTTTTCCTGGATATTATTATTGATGTTTAAAAAGGGGAGTTTCAAAACAAAGGAAGAATAATTCTCATACACACTTGATTGTATTTTCATGTGGCATACATACCTGTTATCACCTCCATGTGACATATATACTTGCTAGTATACTGTTGATGCATACACACCTGTTAGTACATGTAGCTATACTTGTTTTAGGAATGTCAGGACACTTGTGTGCATGCATACGATAGCCTTAGTAAATGTTATCTATTACTCACGAGCTGGCAACTCACCCCCGTTGTGCCACAGCTTTTCTGCAGGCCCATTCCGTCAGCACTGTAGCGGCGGATACCTTTGCTTCATTTGTACTTCTTGCCTGGACTAGAGGCTTTTGCTCATAGGTGGGTTATTATCAGTTTGTACCCCCTTATTTATGCTCATTGTATCTAGAGTACTCCATCTACTGTCGCTACTGTCGTTACCGTTTCTACTGTTTCTACTGATGTTACTGTATCTACTGTTGCTACTATCAGTTCAGTTGTACCTGTTTTATTCGGATGACTGTATATTGACCTAGATGTGAGATTGTGAGACTTGAGGATTTATTTATGATGTATCTGGGTCGAGCTCACTTGAGTCGACATGTTATTCCTCATGCACTGATTTCTTTTATATTCTGCTGGAATTTTGGAATAAGGGCAAATTGATAAAGTAATGAGGTAAAAGCTTAAATTAATTGGTTTTTCCTTCACTCTAAAACTTTAATTGGGTTTTGTATTCTGGGCTTCGGCTTACTTATTTTTATGGACGTCTTGAGACGTTCCGTAATCTAAGTGTCGGTCGCGTTCCGTACTTTGCGGGTCGTGACAAAGTTGGTATCAGAGCGATAGGTTTCACCTTTCCGAGTGTAGGATGACCCTTAGTAGATGGAGTAAGTGACTTAAGCAGGGTAGCGTAGCGTACGTATGTCCGCGGCGTACTTGCGTTGCGGTACTCCGCCTAGGTGACTTTACGATATACTTGCTTGAAATTCCTTCTTCAATTCCGTGTATCCTACGATCTTATTCATGTTCCTGTACCAGCTACTATGCCGCCAAAGACTACCAGAGCACAGAGGGCTGCCGCCCGAGACGAGATTCGAGCTGGCTCATCCGAGACTAGGACTGAGCAGGGTAGTATGCCTACACCACAGGAACAAACCGATCTGCCTTCCCCAGGCCGTATGGCTAGACTCGAGACTGGTATGGAGGAGTTGCGACAGATGATGGGGAGTATGCAGGAGCTACGTCAGATGGTAGGATCCTTCGTTGCGGCCAGTCATGCACCGAGGCCGGAGGACATACCCACTGCATCCCAGACTACTGTGATACCTGCTCCTACTACTACCACCGTGACCATCCCGGTTTCGCTTCAGGAGTTCATGAGGCTGAGACCTCCAGTTTTTACGGGTACCGATGCAGCAGAGGACCCGCAGACGTTCCTTGACAGCTTGGCCAGGATTTGCCGTTCGCTAAGATGTTCCGATGATCGCTGGGTAGAGCTTGCGAGTTTCCGACTAGAGGGTCTCGCACAGATATGGTGGGAGTCCGTTCTGAGAGGTCGAGCTGCAGGTCTATCGCCCATGACCTGGACCGAGTTCACAGCAGTTTTTCTTGCCCGATTCCTCCCGGAGAGCGTTCGCGACGTCAGAGCCCGTAGTTTCGAGGCCTTGGTCAAGACACCAGGGATGACGGTGTCTGAGTATGATGTTCAGTTTACACAGTTGTCCCGATATGCTCCGTATCTAGTGGATACCGAAGAGAAGAGGGTGAAGAGGTTTATACAGGGACTGGATGCCCAGTTATATCTTGCCATTGGCGCCCAGCATTTCGATACCTATTCGGCAGCTATGAATACAGCATTGCGGATGGAGGCACGTATTTCAGCAACTTCGGCTGTTACCGGGCCGAAGAGAATTCGTACTGGCATGTCAGATCAGAGGCAGCATGCCAGATTCCTTCCGAGAGATAGGACCGGCAGAGGATTTGGACGAGGTCATCTATATGGATCGTATACACAGGGACAGCAGTCGTCGCCAGGATGCTTTGGGTGTGGGAGTCTGCACCATCGTGTTAGAGACTGTCCAGCAAGGCGACAGGGAGCAACGACTGTTCCGCATGTGACTCTACCTCCATCACCGCCCCCTCCTCAAAGAGCCCTACTTCCTGCCACAGGCAATGCTCCACGCCAGTTAGGTGTACCCAGAGGCCGTGGACGTGGCGGACCGATCCAGAGAGGACGAGGAGGCAGAGGCCGAGGCCGAGGTCAGCCCGCTATCGGAGGAGGTCAGGCCCGAGTTTTTGCATTAACACCCCAGGATGCGCATGCATCCAATGCCGTCGTTACAGGTACTCTATCAGTTTGTTCTGTTGATGCACACGTGTTATTTGATCCCGGATCCACGCACTCTTATGTTTCCACACACTTTATACCGAGTTTGGGTAGAGAGTCCGGTTTGCTTGATCAGCCACTTGTTGTGACCACTCCTATGGGAGAGTCCTTTGTTGCTAGGCACGTTTTCCGATCCTGTACCGTTCGTATTGGCGAGCGAGAGCTGCCTGTCGACTTGATCCTTCTGGAGATGTTGGACTTCGACATTCTTTTGGGCATGGATTGGTTAGCCACGTGCTATGCGTCTGTGGACTGCCGTGAGAAGACAGTTAGATTTTGTTTTCCCGGCGAGTCAGTTTTTGTTGTGAAGGGGGACCGTGGTGCCGCCCCTCACATGTTGATTTCTTCTCTTCACGCTAACCAGCTATTGAGGAAGGGATGTCAGGGATTCTTGGCTTATGTCAGTGATACTAGAGCTACAGATGTTCCGTTGGACCAGGTCCCGGTTGTTTGTGAGTTCCCTGATGTTTTCCCTGATGAGCTTCCTGGACTGCCGCCTGAGCGCGATGTCGAGTTCTGTATTGATTTAATTCCTGGCTCGGGACCTATTTCTATACCGCCTTATCGAATGGCCCCGGCGGAACTTGGAGAGTTGAAGGTTCAGCTGCAAGAATTGTTAGATAAGGGACTTATTCGACCTAGCATTTCACCATGGGGTGCTCCGGTCCTGTTTGTCAAGAAGAAGGACGGAAGTTTGCGCCTATGCATCGACTACCGCCAGCTGAACAAGGTTACCGTACGGAACAGATATCCGTTGCCACGCATAGATGATTTATTCGACCAGCTTCAGGGTGCGGGTTATTTTTCAAGGATCGACTTACGATCAGGATATCACCAGCTGCGAGTCCGACAGGAGGATGTACCGAAGACAGCCTTCCGTACACGCTATGGCCACTATGAATTTTTGGTGATGTCGTTCGGACTCACCAACGCCCCAGCTGCATTCATGGATTTGATGAACCGTACATTCAGGCCGTATCTTGACTTGTTCATCATCGTGTTCATCGACGATATTTTGGTGTATTCCCGGAGCTGAGAGGAGCACGAGCAGCATTTGCGGATTACTTTGCAGACCTTAAGGGAGCACCAGCTTTTCGCAAAATTTTCCAAGTGTGCCTTCTGGTTGGACAGTGTCGGATTCTTGGGTCATGTGATTACGAGAGACGGCATATGTGTGGACCCGAAGAAGATCGAGGCCGTCCAGCAGTGGCCCAGACCGACATCGGTTACGGAGATCCGTAGTTTTCTAGGCCTTGCAGGCTACTACAGGAGATTTGTACAAGATTTCTCCCGAATTGCTGCACCTTTGACCGGTTTGACCCGGAAGGGAGTTCCTTTCGTTTGGACGGAGGAATGCGAGCGCAGTTTTCAACAACTACGGACATGTTTGACTACGGCACCGGTATTATCATTGCCTTCAGGATCAGGCGGATTTGTGGTTTACTGTGATGCTTCGCGAGTAGGGCTAGGATGTGTATTGATGCAGCATGACAGGGTAATCGCATATGCTTCTCGGCAATTGAAGAAGCATGAACAGAACTACCCTACTCATGATCTGGAGATGGCTGCAGTGGTCTTTGCACTTAAGATTTGGCGACATTACCTATACGGCGAGTCGTGCCAAATATTCACAGACCACAAAAGCTTAAAATACATATTTCAGCAGCGAGATCTGAACCTCAGACAGCGTCGTTGGATGGAGTTGGTGAAGGACTATGACTGCGAAATCTTGTACCACCCGGGCAAGGCAAATGTAGTGGCGGATGCTCTGAGCAGGAGGCCCGGGGGTAATCTATCTTATATGTGCGCAGTGCAGATGCAGTCGTCAGCAGATTGGCAGATTTTATGCGACAGCCGAGTTGAGTTCGAGTTCCCTCCAACAGGGGGACAGCTCGCGCATGTTCGTGCGCGCCCACAGTTGCTTGACCGTATATATGAAGCACAGCACAGCGATGACCGTTGTTCCGAGATCATAGCACAGATGGGACATGGCAGATTTTCCGAGTTCGTGGTTGATGAACAGGAAATTTTACGATTTGGATCCAGACTGTACGTACCAGATGCTGAGGGATTGCGGCGCGATATTCTTGAAGAAGCACACCGATCGGCGTATAGTGTCCACCCTGGTTCCACCAAGATGTACCATGATTTGAGAGAGACCTACTGGTGGGACGGAATGAAGAGGGACATCGCAGAGTTCGTATCAAGATGCCTGACTTGTCAACAAGTCAAGGCCGAGCACCAGAGGCCCGCAGGAGAACTACAGCCGTTACCCATTCCAGAGTGGAAATGGGAGCAGATTTCAATGGATTTCGTTGTGGGTCTACCCAGGACCAGTCGAGGGTACGACTCCATCTGGGTGATCGTAGATCGATTGACGAAAGCGGCTCACTTCCTGCCAGTGAAGACAACTTTTAGCTTCGCTCAGTATGCCCAGCTTTACATCGACGAGATCGTACGATTGCATGGAGTACCGACTTGCATCGTGTCAGATCGAGGAACTCAGTTCACCAGCCGACTTTGGCAGAAACTTCAGAAGGCATTGGGCACTCGTTTGAGTTTTAGCACAGCATTTCATCCGCAGACCGACGGACAGTCAGAGCGGACCATTCAGACTCTCGAGGACATGCTTCGAGCGTGTGTTTTAGACTTCGGAGGTAGCTGGGATCGTCATTTACCTCTAGTGGAGTTCTCCTATAACAACAGCTTCCAGGATACTATTCAGATGGCACCTTTCGAGGCGTTGTATGGAAGAAGATGTAGATCGCCCGTTTGTTGGACCGAGTTGAGCGAAGGCAGTATTTTTGGGCCACAGATCGTGCAGGAGACGACCGAAAAAGTACAGCTGATCCGAGACCGAATGAGAGCAGCCCAGTGCAGGCAGAAATCGTATGCAGACAGGCGCCGTCGCAAATTAGAGTTCGCAGTTGGCGACCATGTTTTTCTGAGAATTTCTCCGATGAAGGGCGTGATGCGATTTGGGCGAAAGGGGAAGCTTAGCCCTAGATTCGTAGGTCCCTTCGAGATTCTCGAGCGTGTCGGCGCTGTTGCGTATCGTTTAGCTCTTCCACCAAGTTTTTCAGATGTTCATCCCGTTTTCCACGTATCGATGCTACGCCGTTATCTTCATGACCCTTCTCACACGATTCAGCATCAGACAGTTCAGCTCGAACCCGATCTTTCGTTCACCGTGCAGCCAGTTGAAATTTTAGATCGGCAAGTGAAGAAACTTCGATCAAAGGTCCTGCCGTCTGTGAAAGTTCTTTGGCGCAGCCCGAGCAGTGAGGAGATCACTTGGGAGGCCGAGGGAGAGATGCGGAAGAAATTCCCTTATCTTTTTGAAGGTATGCGTAATTGCATATTTTAAAATTCGGGGACGAATTTTCTTAAGGGGGGAAGACTGTAACACCTGAGTCTGTGTTTAGTAGTAATTTCGTGTTAATGTGGGATCTTTTGGTAAAAAGTTTACCAAAAACGGGTTTCTTATAAACTATCTGGTTTTGTGGTTGTTTTTTTTTTTTGTGGAATGTTATCTCGACCACACACCAGCATATAGCCATCAAAACAGCACATTTCAACCCCACATATCGGCACATTTCAACCTCAGCACATCAGCCCAAAGACAGATCAGCCACATATCATTATTTTAGCCACCAACAGTCAAATTTGACAACTTCCATACCCTATAGCTCAGCCGTAGCTGCTGCAACAGCAGCACCCACATCACATCAGCCAATTTGTGCGCAATTTCAGCCTTGATGGTCAGCTATGGCTGCTGCATCAGCCACCTAACCCCATGGAAATTCAGCTGAGGCTAGCCCATCATTGCATCAGCCCCCTACCACTCTACAACAGCTACTAAACTATCACATCAGCCAAATTGCATCAAATCAGCCAGCCAGAAATATACATCAGCAGCTGATTTAGCCCATCATTATCACCAGCACAATCTCCTGCTCAATTTCAGCAACAAATCTGCATAGCATCAGCCCCCCCAACCCTATGCAGCTACATCAGCTAGCCTAACACTAGAAGTCCACTTAGGCTGCTCTAAACAGCACACCAGCTGCTACTTCAGCCCAAGACTTCAGCCATTTCTTCATTTCAGCTTCAGCACTTACTTCTGCAGCAACAGCCAACACTTAAAACTGCAGCACCAACATCAGCCCTACCCCATACCACACTCACACCATCTCATACCATACACCACACCACTGCATACCACACCATATCAACACCATACCATACCACCACCACTCCATACAACTACAACAACAGCAACAGCAACAATAAAAGATCAGCAACAACATCAGCAAACACATTGCATCAGCCTTAGCATCAGCAGTTGCAACACCAGCATCAGCCCCTATACCATACCACACCTCACCACCTCATACCACACTCACACCATCTCATACCACATCACACACCACCTTATACCACTCCATACCAACAACAACAACAGCAACAACAACAACAAAATTCAGCAACAGCATGCAACAGCAACAGCAACAGCAACCCATTTTGCATCAGCACCAGCTTCGTCAGTTGCATCGCAGCTTCGTTCCAGCCACGTTATGAAGCACCTACCCTCTTCTTCTTCTCCTTCTCCCTTGTTGCAAGGTTCTTAGAGGGTATAACTCCTAAACTTTTCCCATATTACGTAGATTAGGTGCTTGATTAGCTAATTGTTGCGATAAATAGAATTTTCATGCTAGAATTGTGCAGTGATGTCAGATTTAGTCACTTTAGAGTACTCGTAGTTTAATGAGCCATTTTTGGTGTTAACTAATCTGTTAAAGCCTAGTAGTATCATTAAAATTGGATGGTTAGCCTAATTTGCTAAAATTTCGAATATCTAGCTTAATCGGTATCCATATCATGCTTAGTAGTGATATTGGGAGTTTTATGAAAATTTTGAGCAAAGTGAGAGTTACGTTAGTTATAATAAACCTCTTAGGTCCTAGTGAGGCCAGCCAACCAGAGAAATCCCCCAGATTTCATGTCGACACCCGATTTACCCGACTTGGCGTATTTTGGCAGTTTTAATGATTTTTAGCCTTTCTGAAATCTGCTGTTGACCCGATCACTACAGAATAATTTTGAGAAGACCGTAGCATGGTGAGATGAGTAGGAACACACACCCAGAGCATGGGGACCCACCTCCCCAACTTGGCCGCCAATTCTTGGGTTTTGGCCGCAAATTGCGGCCAGGAAGGGGGTGGGGGTGTTGGTTTTTGTGGTGTGGGTTTGGTCTTGATAGTTAGGGTTTTTGGTATCTGTAACTTTTCAAGTTTGGCCCTGAGGCAAAATATGGAACTAGTTACGTGTTTTCGATGTTTTAAGACTTGTACGACACGCGCGTGATACGCGTGGTTCTGTGGCGCGCTGCGCGACACAGCGTGTCGGTTCTGATTCAGGTAGGTTTGTGCGCGTCGCGTCGCGACGCATCGCGTCGCGTGCACACGCGTTTGGTTTCACGCACGCGTATCCCATTTGTCGACATATCACGTTTTGTGGAATTTCTTCTTATATGGTGACTCGTGTGAATTCTAGGTTCGCCGGCAGGAACTTCAAGCGCAGCTGAGAAGGGAAAACAGGTGGTCGGACACACTTAGCACAGGACCACTGGTGAGTAGATTTAACATCTACGGGGGACAATCGTTTGGATGGCGCGAGTCGCCCGATAGATTTAGTAGACTTGGTATTACTGGTAACATTGGAGTAAAAATGATAAAACTTGCATGATAATTGTTGTAGTCAGTATCTATATGATGTTCTATATAAGCAGATTCATTATAGGACACATGCACCCTTACCAGGTTTTATATGTTGCACGAGCACTATTCATGTGGATACACACACCCTGGTAATTGCCATGTCACGACACTAAATAACTTTAAATCTGAAACATGTTAACTGCTTAGAAATGTGACATTGAAATAAGTACTTAAATTGATACCATAAGCATTCATAATCATCGGCATATGTATTTATGATAATTTCATGAGATTTATGATATTTCTGGATTTTGGGGGAAAGCCGCAAGATTTCAAATGATATTTGTTAAAAAGAAAAGCTGCGGTTTTCTAGTGATGTAAAGTGTCGTCCACCATGAGTTTGCTGTGGTTTTTGAGACCCGTTTCGAGGAGGTGGATGAACCGTCTCGGGTATATGGTGGGCCCGGTATGGTACCTCGGGACAAGAAGATCGCAGATGATGGCGTTGAGCCTGGCAGGGGACGGATTACCTACCGGTGATTTCATTTGGCACGGCGGATATCCAGAGGATACCGATCGTGGCCGCTGGATTGAGATATGGATTTTGATATGGATCAGCCGGATAGCTGAGGCCAGAGATACTGGACATGGATATATGAGATTTGGACGGTTTTGAGGTGTCGTTGCTAGACACGGATTTTTACTGTTTTCCTGGATATTATTATTGATGTTTAAAAAGGGGAGTTTCAAAACAAAGGAAGAATAATTCTCATACACACTTGATTGTATTTTCATGTGGCATACATACCTGTTATCACCTCCATGTGACATATATACTTGCTAGTATACTGTTGATGCATACACACCTGTTAGTACATGTAGCTATACTTGTTTTAGGAATGTCAGGACACTTGTGTGCATGCATACGATAGCCTTAGTAAATGTTATCTATTACTCACGAGCTGGCAACTCACCCCCGTTGTGCCACAGCTTTTCTGCAGGCCCATTCCGTCAGCACTGTAGCGGCGGATACCTTTGCTTCATTTGTACTTCTTGCCTGGACTAGAGGCTTTTGCTCATAGGTGGGTTATTATCAGTTTGTACCCCCTTATTTATGCTCATTGTATCTAGAGTACTCCATCTACTGTCGCTACTGTCGTTACCGTTTCTACTGTTTCTACTGATGTTACTGTATCTACTGTTGCTACTATCAGTTCAGTTGTACCTGTTTTATTCGGATGACTGTATATTGACCTAGATGTGAGATTGTGAGACTTGAGGATTTATTTATGATGTATCTGGGTCGAGCTCACTTGAGTCGACATGTTATTCCTCATGCACTGATTTCTTTTATATTCTGCTGGAATTTTGGAATAAGGGCAAATTGATAAAGTAATGAGGTAAAAGCTTAAATTAATTGGTTTTTCCTTCACTCTAAAACTTTAATTGGGTTTTGTATTCTGGGCTTCGGCTTACTTATTTTTATGGACGTCTTGAGACGTTCCGTAATCTAAGTGTCGGTCGCGTTCCGTACTTTGCGGTTCGTGACAGATGTGGTGCACTTCCGGCGACGAGGAGGAGACGGGACATTCCGCAGGAGATCGGGACGACGACGAGAAGACCGGAGGACTCGGATCTATCGGTATATCTCTCTTCCCCTTCTTGTAGATAGCTAGGACTAATTAATGGTTCGATCCGGGTATTAGTGCGCGGCGGTTTGCCAGTTCAAGTAAAATTTAAAGTTTATCACCGCTTCCGCATTTGGCCGTCGGATTGACGGCCGGGGCGCCGCCGTGCACTTACATTTTCCAGTGATTCTCCCCAGGATTGATTGATACCATCTCACTACAATTGGTGAGTATCCTAACATCCAATTAGATCTATCTCATAGATCCAAAACCCGGGATTTAGTAGGTATCATTTTGATCCTATATGGAGAATCCTTGTGATAAGCGGAGATTGACTGAGTGTAGCATAGGAAACTCTTTCCCTATCAAGAGTATGTCATCCACGTACTCTACGAGTATCACTACCATACTCCCTACTAACTTTTTGTATATAGAAGGATCATCTACCATTTTGATGATGTCAAACTTTTTGACTAACTCATCAAAACAGATGTTCCAACTCTGCGATGCCTGCTTCATCACATAAAACATCTTGCACACGTTTTCGCTGCTCCCACTGTCTACGAAGCCCTCTGGCTGTGTACTTATAGACGCTCTCTTCTAAAACATCATTTAGAAAAGCAGTCATGACACCCAACCACCAGATATCGTAGTCATGGTATGTAGCCGTGGCAAGTAGGATCTGGATGGACTTAAGTATAGCCACTGAAAAAGGTTTCATCATTATCCACACCTGGTCGATGATGAAAACCTTTAACATGTCTAGCTTTGAAAGTCTCAACTTTTCCATCTACACCAAGTAATCTTCTCAAGATATACTTGCTCCTGATGGGGATTTAACCCTTCAGATAAAGCAACCAAAGTCCATACTTTGTTGGTGTATAAGGATTCCATCTCAGATCGCTAAGCATCCAGCCATTTTTATAGAGTCCTACTCCTGATGGCCAGCTCGAAACTAGTTGGGTCATCATCTCATGATGCAATCCTCGCTCCCACTGTCATCGAGAAACCGAAGTATCCCTCAGGCAGGTGAGGAACCCTACCAAATCGGCGGAGAGGCCGAGGTTTGACGGGGACTATTGAATCCTTTGGTTCTGTCAAATCATCAGCTGCAGTTTTGTATAGCTGGAACCTTTCCAGTTCTACAGAATTGACCTTGCTTTGATCTTGTCCGGATTTTTCTTTTGACATAGGCCGGACAATCCCAAATCTTAACTTACTTAAGAGATAGGCTCTTCCCATACCATATCTTATATGGAGTGGTAGGCACTGATTTGATTCGAACCCAATTCAATAGGTATGCAGCTTCTTAAGTGAACAACCCCAAAAGGAAATAGGTAACTCAGTAGTACTCATCATATAGCACACCATATATAATACGGTGCGATTGCTCCGCCCTGATACACCGTTGTGCTGCGGTGTATTCAGAGGAGTAATACGGAGAGAGAATCTCATTCTCCTTTAGAATAGTCTAAGAATTCTATGAACAAGTATTCTCCTCCCTGATCTTATCATAGGACATAATACTTATACCCGGTTGTTGGTTCTCTATTTCTAACTTATATTCTGTGAATATCTCAAAAGGTTCGGACTTGTGTTTCAACAGGAACATGTGTCTGAATCTTGAGAGATTATCAGAGAATGTAATGAAATATAAAGAACCTATCCAGGCATGTGTAGACAGGGGACCTTACATACATCATCATGTATCAGTCCCAAGAGTTCACTAACTCTTTCTCTGTTTCCATTAAACAGAGCTATGGTCATCTAATCTTTGTGACATGACTGCCAAGTTTCACAAGATGTAAATTCAAACTGATTTAAATATGCATCTAGAATGTAACTTAAGCTAGTCGGGTCGCATTGATATGACCTAGTCTACAATGCCTCAAGAAGGATTCGTTCATTTCTGAACTCTTCCTCTTGTGTGTGTTCTGTATACTAAGAACTGCAGTTTGATTTAGAACGTCAATGCTTTTAGATAACGTGCCTGAACCGATCAACTATTGATATAGGAAATGTTCAAAACATTATCCAACGATACAAAATTTTATCATTTCTAATAAAGAGACTGATATGATTTTGTATATCAGGTTCGGTATCTAATAACATTTGTTCAGAATCAACGTATTTGGAATACAGGGTGACAGTGACCAACAGACTTGGCTGCAACACTTGCACCGTTTTCTGCCCCATGAAACTTATCACCCGTTCTCAGTTCTTTACCTATCTGTAGCCCATGTAACAGATTACATATGCGGTATCCTGATCCGGTATCACATACTCAGGACGTAAAGGATACTGAGAAACAGTTCTATGTAACGAATACACCCGAAGATGATGCATCAACATGCACTTTCTTCGTTTGGGTGGCACGGGAAATATGGTATTCCCCTATTTCCTGCTCTGTCTTATAACAATTATAAGTTAGAGCGGCACCAACGTTCCCCAGCTCAGTATAACAAGCAGGTTCGGTCAATACATCCGTATTATTATCTTGATTAAGGCGTGACATGGTCGCTACCAGGAGAGAGAGAGAGAGAAGAAAACACTCTGCGTGCGCTCTTGCAAGATCAGATTGGTTATTATTTTATTTAATCAGGATGTCTCCCACTGTTTTTATCAAATCTTCCTTCAAACCCTAAAAGGAAAGACTAGCCGGGATTAATTACACGCTACAAGTTCGCTAATCTTTCAGCCAGGCCAGTGTCGGTACTTTGAGGGAGGTTCCCCGTGCTTTCGCACGGACCTAATTACAGTAAACTTCGTTTTCCCAGAGGCGTAACCCCGTTGACACCTTTCTAGACACCTACTAGATCTGCTAATTGTAAAGTGTAAAACTCTCCCAGGAGTAACAATTACTCGCAGTGGGTATCGGGATCCAACTATCTCATAGAAGGTATGCAATCTCATTGCAAATTTCAACACTTGAAATTCCCGATAATTTTGCCCCTAGCGTCCTATGACCTTGACGGAGACCAAACTACCCATAGTCCGCTAGTCAAGTTCAACCCGTCATTTCCTGATTGAATTAAACCCATCCGCACGACCCTTGACGGAGGCCAAACAACGCCGTACGAATACCCTAATCCAATCGCATCGTATGCTAGCTGATAAGCATTAGTTAGCTACCGTACACTATGCATTGACGGAGGCCAAACTACCGCAGCACGAATACTAACTAGTACTTATCTGAAATGACGGAGGGCTACGGCAGGTTTTTCTAAAAACCTATTGCGTAATGAACTTGATATCGTTGTAGAATCAAATGATTTTAAAATGGAGTGCTTTTGAGGCTTTTTCTAGTTTTGCTAAAGGGGTCACTCCCGGTGAAGGGATCGTCGGCCCTTTCCTCGTCGAATGAGGTGCAGGATATATTATATATACCTCTGTGCAAAGCAAAAACTATAGAAGCAATCAAAAGGCAAACCTAGGGGTGTAGCATCTGCTAGTTATTGCTAAAGAAGTCACTCCCGGTGAAGGGATCTCGGTCCTTTCCTTATCGAATAAGGTGCAGGATGTTCTACAAGGAACACCGCGATGCAAAGCAAGAACTGTAGCTACCTGTTTTATTTAAAAATTCGATTCCACAACATCTTAGGTTTCTTTTCTTTCATTAATCACATTAATGAAGTCCCATCATTTAAGTACCTAAACATCACAGATAAATACGACGTACACTTATGCCATCCGCATTCGCCTCGATGTCCTCTCGTGCACCGTTAGGTTAGGCAACTAACGGCAGAGCAGGGCAGGGCTAGCGGGGGTGTAAAACATAAGTAACGTCTATATAATATATCATATATACTATATACTGTATCTATTACATAACATCACATGATCACATCACAGATATCGCAGCAGAAGAAACATATGAAACAATGGATATACTAGGACGTCCGTGTTTTTAATACGAGCCGGTATAAATCACGGATTTCACGGTCGTGATGAATATCCAAACCCACACCCCTAGACCCCTACGAGAGCGGCAAGCAACCCTACCAATTATAGAGTTAGGAGACCCGGACTCGACTCCTCGAGATGGTCTCCCACTGGACCCTAGAACCCGGTTACTTGTGCTCCCCTCCTTGGGGCTATCCTAGTGCAGAAAAGTAAATAATATACAAATGGTGACATCATCCACAACCTGGAAGTGCCCGAATAAAAGAATATTACATACAAGTTTTTACATGAATGAAAATGAAAAACACTCATCTCACATAAAAAAACCCCGGCTATTCAAACACGACGATCCAATATAACATATCCAGCAACACATAACATCACATGTCATCAACGTAAGTAAACATGAGTATCCCAATTGTCGTTGACATATAGCAACGAAACCGGCGATATCACATATTACACTTATGGTCACAGAAAAGAAAGTGTAAAATTACAACAGTTCGAATCCGCAACTTGCATAGACATCGCATGCCTAACCAAATGAATTCCTTAGGCATCACATGCCTAACAATTATAAACCACGCATTTTAGTCTCATTTATGGAAAACTCTTTTCAATATCAAGTCGGGAAATTCAACAGGATTCCCGAAAAACTGATCGAATGCTCGTCGCAAACTTTAGAAGGCGGCCGCGCCCCCGATACCGTCAACGAAGTGCACCAAGGCGGAACACCGCTGCCATGAGCACCCGAACGGATGCTTTTGGCGACGGGGTTCTCCTACAGTCACTTGGTCGGGGCTATGGGGCGTGGCTGTCTATTAAGTTTACCGGCGAATATCCGCGTACGCTACGTGATTGCGACGGACTTTTGATCGCATCAAAATTCCGTGGCAAACGATCATTTGAGAATAAAGTGCTAAGTTTATAACATTCATATTAGTTATCATATAACTACTTATGAATTCCAAATATTGTATCACATTCCAGATAAACAGAAAATGTTAAACTTTCCGATCGAACAGTCAAACTCCCAAGTTTTCCCGAAACGGCTCAACATATGAAATAAGTTTAAAAACATTCACTTCATGCCTCAGTACCAACGGTCCAGCCGTAGAAGGGTCAAGCCAACGCCTCACATGTGGCATGCCGTACTGCCCCAAACCCTAAGATTCAAAAGGCAGTTCAAGACGGTCACATAATCGAGTTAAGGTTTGTTGTCTTCTAGAGAGACCATCGCGTTACTTGCACTACTTAGAACGTCATTAAACTACGGAAAAATCCAAAAATTGGAAATTTCCCGGCATGGGAAAAAGTGGGTATTTATATCCAGCCGAACTTTTTAACATGTTCTAAAATACCCGGAAAACCATAAACGAGGTTAAAAATATCCGATCGAATCTCTGAGTCCCCAATACACACTAGAAAACTGAACTGTTGAGTATAATTAAAAGTTCCCAGAAACATCAGGAATCACATACGGGGGAAACTGTACAAAAGTGAAACCCTAACTCTTTAATTTAGCCGCGGAACCGCCGCCAATGGCATGTCATTGCCGCGGTTCCGCGGCCGTTTGAATGAGTTAGAGTCTCGTTTTGTACAGTTAACCTTATATTTACCTGCACTATTTTCTGAGTATTTTTAATTCACAAAAATCCACAGTTTGAAAAATTGTACAGAGAGGGTTGAAATCGGGGGTATCGGGTTCGATCGGACTTCTAGCTTCGTCTACACTTCGCCTAAAGCTCTAACTAGGCTCTGATACTACTGTAGGGTTCCTAGGCACAACCATGATGTTCCACAATAGATCAAACATGCCAAAATCAAAAAATATCTAGGTGCCAAGTAACCCTACGCAAGATCGTAACTAGAGGTAAGGCGATAAAGATGCTAGTTAACAACTTAACTAAGAGTGAATGGAAAATACAACCTTCGTAGATCCGGTCCTCCACCTCCATAGCTCCCTGACGACGCCCCTCCACTGCGATCATCGGATCCCGGATTCTGTCGATGGTTTCGTCGGAGAAATGATCGGGCTAGGTCGTCGACTTCGATGCCGAAGATGATCTACGTCGAGGCAACTCAAGATCAAGCTCCAACTTCACCAAGTCATGAAACTTGTGAAGAAAACACCCTATACTACATGGCAAGTGGTAGAGGATGAAGAAATAGGAAGTGGGTTCACTTTAGAATTGGATTTCTCACTCTTTTTCTCATGGCACCATTAAAGCTAGCAAGCATTCATGAAGCTTGATGAAGATGAAGATGAAGATAGAATAATAAGAATTATCTTAAAAAGAAAATCCAAGTCATTCTTATCATAATGCAACCATGGTTGAGTGTAGAGAATAAATTAGGGTTAGGTTAATGGTTAGGTTAAGCAAAAGAAACAAAAATGGTCAAAGCTTCTTGAAGCTTCAAGGAAAAAATAAAAGAAGCAACCATTTCTTTTCTTGCTAAAATGAATAAATGAATTATAAATAATCAAGAAAAGATAACAAAACCCTAACCATTCACTTAAACATGGTTTAAAGTAAACATACACCCAAGTTTGCATGTATCATCAAACATGATATAAACTAGTGCACAAAACTATATCATATATACAATGTGCACATCAAGTGAGAAAATCCATCTTAAGTGAACCAATACTAGTTAATGTAAAGTAATATATCAAATATATAATTATACATTAAATCATTAAATCAACACTTGATTTAATGATCCGGTCATACTGTATATAACCGACTAATATCAAGTCTATCAATCTATCGAATCAACATTTGATTCGGTAACCCGGCTATATCACATATAACCGTCCCATGATACATATCGCGAGAATAGAATCCAGTATCTCATACTGGTATTATTCTCGGTCCCGCACATATCTCATATGCGCTCCTATTTCGTTTCGCTTGAGCCAGAAAACCTCTGTGTAGGACACTAAAGACTCGTCAATACGCCGGCAGCAGATGATGATCATATCAAGCACCAGCAAGCCGCAAGCGGTCTGCTAAATGTAACGGCCACCCGAGTATTGAGCGATCAGAAGATCAACGAGCAAGCTGGCTCACACTCCTGTGAATCCAACCAGTAACACTTACCGTACAGTCCGGTCTCGTCGTCTGATATGTCGCATATCTTGCCTATGGATGGTAAACGTCAGACGCCAATAGCTCGATAAGTCGTGTCGATATGAGGTCTATAACCGTTCGAGAAACTACCGGTAACACTTACCAGTAATTATCAGCAACCCTGGCCAGGGATTTCCGGTTATAGCCAATCGAACACAGCGCAACATCAACTCCATATACCGGGAGAGACGAATCCCCTCTTATCGCTCATTGCCTCCATGTGATTCGGGGCTGTACCCAAAAACCACCATTTTGCACGCCCTCTTAGACGTGGTAAGTGTTAGTTATATGTATGCCCTACAGGCCATTACTATACATAAGATGTATATTTTAGTGGATGCTTGGACATATATAGGGAGGACTTTCTTGCTCGACATGATAGTATGCTATCTGGTTACACTTTACCTCAACGTGTACACTGATTGTCTCTCTGTTACATGTTGGTAAAGCCCTTAGGATGTGTACTTGACTACCTGGACTATGATGCAGATCATACTAGTGAGGACATGGTAGTCCATAAGTACATCCTTCAAGGTCCCTAGTCGTGGGTGTATCGAGACGGGGCATCGATATTCCAGAGTTGACTAGCGTATATCTTCTCGACCCATGTTATGGGCGATGGATGATCCCATATCCATTGGTGTTTGACATCAGAGATGGTATGCGGGTGCTCAGTGGAGACTGGGTACACTGGACGGACTCGCCGAGAACTCCCAGATGGTATTATACCTTACGTCAGATGGCAGTTCTCTGGTGACACTAGTACAGAGTAGTCTGTTGAACCGAGATCGTCATAGAGTCTTGTGTGGTTCCCTCTGTGCTTTGATTTCCACCTTACCACGTCCAAGAGGGCGTGCAAAACGGTGGTTTTTGGGTACAATCCCGAATCACATGGAGGCAATGAGCGATAGGAGGGAATTCGTCTCTCCCGGTATAGGGAGTTGATGTTGCGCTGTGTTCGATTGGCTATAACCGGAAATCCCTGGCCAGGGTTGCTGAGATTTACTGGTAAGTGTTACCAGTAGTTTCTCAAACTGTTATAGACCTCATATCGACTCGACTTATCGAGCTATTGGGGTCTGACGTTTACCACCCCTAGGCGAGACATGCGACATATCAGACGAACAGACCGGACTGTACGGTAAGTGTTACTGGTTGGATTCACAGGAGTGTGAGCGGGCTTGCTCGTCGATCTTATGATCGCTCAATACCCGGGTGGCCGTTACGTTTAGCAGACCGCTTGCGGCTTGTGGGTGTTTGATATGATCATCACCTGCTGCCGGCGTATTGACGAGTCTTTAGAGTCCTACACAGAGGTTTCCTGGCTCAAGCGAAACGAAATAGGAGCGCATATGAGATATGTGAGGGACCGAGAATAATACCAGTATGTGATACTGTATTCTATTCGCGCAAATTGTATCATCGGCAGGTTATATGTGATATAGCCGGGTTACCGAATCAAGTGTTGATTCGATACATTTATACACTTGATACTAGTCGGTTATATGCGATGTGACCGGATCATTAAATCAAGTGTTGATTTAATGATTTAATGTATAATTATATATATTTGATATACTACATAGCATTAACTAGTATTGGTTCACATTAAATGGATTTTCTCACTTGAAGTGCACAAGTTGTATATGTGATATACTTTTGTGCACAAGTTTGTATCATGTTTGATGATACATGCAAACTTGGGTGTATGTTTGATTTAAACCTTGGTTAAGTAAATGGTTAGGGTTTTAATTTATTTATTCAGTTATTTATTTATTTCATTTTGGCAAGAAATGAAATGGTTGCTACTTTTGTTTTACATTGAAGCTTCATGAAGCTTTGAAAAAGTCTACCATTTTTGTTTCATGCCTAACCTAACCATCCACCTAACCTTGGTTTATTCTCTACACTTGACCATGGTTGATAAAATGATAAGAATGACTTATTTTATTTTTTCCAATAATTCTTATCATATTATCTTCTTCTTCTTAAAGAAGAAAGCTTGCTACCATTAATGGCAACATGAAAAAAAAGAGTGAGAAATCCAATTCTAAAGTGAACCCACTTCCTATTTCTTCATCCTCTACCACTTGCCAAGTAGTATAGGGTGTTTTCTTCATAAGTTTCATGGCTTGGTGAAGTTGGAGCTTGATCTTGTGTTGCCTCGACGTAGATCATCTTCGGCATCGAAGTCGACGACCTAGCCCGCCCATTTCTCCGATGAAGCCGACGCTAGAGCCCGGGATCCGATGATCGCAGCGAGGAGACATCATCACGGAGCTATGGAAGTGGAGGACCGGATCTACAAAGGTTGTATTTTCTGTTCACTCTTAGTTAAGTTGTTAACTAGTTATCGTTTTCGCTTAAACTCTAGTCAACGATCCGTATTAGGGTTTCTCGGCACTTGTAATTTTTGAAATTGGCATGGTTGGTACCTTGTGAGACCTCATTAGTGTGCCTAGGAACCCTACAGTGGTATTAGAGCCTAGCTAGAGCCTTAGGCGAAGTGTAGACGATGTTAGAATTCCGATCGAACCCCGAAACCCTAAAAATGACCCCTCTCTGTACATTTTTACAAAACTGGGTTTTTTCCAGATTAAAAATTCTTAAAAAATTCAGCAGGAAATTCTAAGAATTACGGTGCAAAATTAACCAAGTGATACGGGCTAAGCGCGGCGGAACCGCGGCAGAAGCTTGGCTTCTGCGGCGGTTCCGCGGCCAAATAATGAGATTAGACTTCCATTTTTGCACAGTAATTTGTCTACTCAGGTGCTGAGTTTTCTGGGAATTTTTAATTTGCACTCAAGAGCTGAGTTTTCTGGGGTGTTTTGGAGCTTCGATGATTCGATCAGAAATTTCAAACTTTGTCTATGTGCTTTTCCGGGTAATTTTAGAATATGTTAAAAAGTTCCACCGGATATAAATACCCAATTTTTCCTCCGACGGGAAATTTCCAAGAGTTGGATTTTTCCGTAGTTTAATGACGTTCTAAGTAGTGCAAGTAACGCGATGGTCCCTCTAGAAGACAACAAACCTTAACTCGATTATGTGACCGTCTTGAACTGCCCTTTGAACCTTCGGGTTTGGGACAGTACGGCATGCCACATGTGAGGCGTTGGCTTGACCCTTCTACGGCTGGACCGTTGGTACTGAGGCATGAACTGGATGTTTTTAAACTTGTTTCATGTGTTGATCTGTTTCGGGAAAACTTGGGTGTTTGATTGTTCGATCGGAAAGTTTAACATTTTCTATTTATCTGGAATGGGATACAATACTTGGAATCCACAAGCAGTTATGAGATAACTGATTTGAATGTTATAAACATAGCACTTTAGTCTCACTTGATCGGTTGCCACGGAATTTTGATGCGATCAAAAGTCTGTCGCAATCACGTAGCGTACGCGGATACTCGCCGGTAAACTTAATAGACAGCCACGCCCCATAGCCCCGACCAAGTGACTGTAGGAGAACCCCGTCGCCGAAAGCATCCGTTTGGGTGCTCGCGGCAGCGGTGTTCCGCCTTGGTGCACTTCGTCGACGGTATCGGGGGTGCGGCCGTCTATTGAAGTTTGCGACGAGCATTCGATCAGGATGTCGGGAATCTTGTTGAATTGCCCGACTTGGTATTGAAAAGTGTTTTCGATTTTGAGACTAAAATGCGGGGTTTATAATTGTTAGGTATGTGATGTCTAAGGAATTCATTTGATTAGGCATGCGATGTCTAAAAAGGTTGCGGATTCCAACTGTTGTAGTTTTACACTTTCTTTTCTGCGACCGTAAATGTAATATGTGATATCGCTGGTTTCGTTGCTATATCTCAACGACAATTGGGATGGGTATATTTAGTTACGTTGATGACATGTGATGTTATGTGTTGCTGGATATGTTATATTGGATCGTCGTGTTTGAATAGACGGGTTTTTTTTTGTGAGATGAGTGTTTTTCATTTTCATTCATGTAGAAACTTGTATGTAATATTCTTTTATTGGAGCACTTCCAGGTTGCGGAAGATGTCACCTTTGTATATTATTTACTTTTCCGCACTAGGATAGACCCAAAGAGGGGAGCACAAGTAACCGGGTTCTGGAGTCCAGTGGGAGACCAACTTGAGGAGTCGAGTCCGGGTCTCCAAACTCTAGAATTGGTAGGGTTGCTTGCCGCTCTCGTAGGGGTCTAGGGGTGTGGGTTTGGCTATTCATCGCGACCGTGGAATCCGTGTTTTATACTGGCTCGTATTAAAAACACGGACGTCCTAGTATATCCAATATTTAATATGATATTTTCTGCTGCATTATCTATGATGTGATCATGTGATATGTTCTGTGATAAATACTGTATATAGTATATACGATATATTATATAGACGTTACTTATGTTTTACACCCGCGCTAGCCCTGCCCCGCTCTGCCGTTAGTTACCTAACCTAACGGTGCACGAGGGGACATCGAGGCGAATGCGGATGGCATAAGTGTACGTCGTATTTATCTGTGATGTTTAGGTATTTTAATGATGGGACTTCATTAATGAGAGTAATGAAATAAAAGAAACCTAAGATGTTGTAGAATCGAATTTCAAAAATAAAACAGGTAGCTACAGTTCTTGCTTTGCATAGCGGTATATGAGATATATCCTGCACCTTATTCGATAAGGAAAGGACCGAGATCCCTTCACCGGGAGTGACTCCTTTAGCAATAACTAGCAGATGCTACAACTCTCGGTTTGTCTTTTGATTGCTTCTATAGTTTCTGCTTTGCACAGTGATATATATGATATATCCCGCACCTCATTCGACGAGGAAAGGGCCGACGATCCCTTCACCTGGAGTGACCCCTTTAGCAAAACTAGAAAAGTCTCAAAAACTCTCCATTTTAAAATCATTTGATTCTACAACGATATCAAGTTCATTACGCAATAGGTTTTCAGAAAAACCTGTCGTAGCCCTCCGTCATTTCAGATAAGTACTAGTTAGAATTCGTGCTGCGGTAGTTTGGCTTGCGTCAAGGCGTAGTGTACGGTAGCTAACTAGTGCTTATCTTCTAGCATACGATGCGATTGGATTAGGGTATTCGTACGGCGTTGTTTGGCATGCGTCAAGGGTCGTGCGGGTGGGTTTAATTCAATCAAGAAATGTACGGGTTGAACTTGACTAGCGGACTATGGGTTGTTTGGCATGCGTCAAGGTCATAGCACGCTAGGGGTAAAATTATCGGGAATTTCAAGTGTTGAAATTTGCAATGAGATTGCATACCTTCTATGAGATAGTTGGATCCTGATACCCGCTGCGAGTAAGAGTTACTCCTAGGAGAGTTTTACACATTACAATTAGCCGATCAAGTAGGTGTCTAGAAAGGTGTTAACGAGGTTATGCCTCTGGGAAAACGAGGTTTACATTAATTAGGTTCGTGCGAAAGCACGGGGGACCTCCCTCAAAGTACCGACACTGGCCTGGATGAAAGATTGGCGAACTTGTAGCGTGTAATTAATCCTGGCTGGTCTTTCCTTTTAGGGTTTGAAGGAAGATTTGATAAAAACAGTAGGAGCCATCCTGATTAGATAAAATATATAACCAATCTAATCTTGCAAGAGCATACGCTGAGTGTTTTCTTCTCTCTCTCTCCTGGTAGCGACCATTTCACGCCTTAATCAAGATAATAATACGGAATATTGACCGAACCCGCTTGTTATACTGAGCTGGGGAACGTTGGTCCCGCTCCAACTTATAATTGTTATAAGACAGAGCAGGAAATTGGGGATTACCAGAATTTCCCTACCGCCCAAACGAAGAAAGTGCATGCTGATGCATCATCTTCGGGTGTGTTCATTACAAAGAACTGTTTCTCAGTGTCCTTTACGTCCTGGGTATAAGATACCGGATCAGGATCCCAGATATGTAATCTGTTACATAGGGCTACAGAAAGGTAGAGAACTGAGAACGGGTGATAAGTTTCATGAGACAGAAAACGGTGCAATTGTTGCAGCCAAGTCTGTTGGTCACTGTCACCCTGTATTCCAAATACATTGATTCTGAACGAATGTTATTAGATACCGAACCTGATATACAAAATCATATCAGTATCTTTATTAGTAAAGAAATGATAAAATTTTGTATTATTGGATAATGTTTTGAACATTTCCTATATCAAAAGTTGATCGGTTCAGGCACGTTATCTAAAAGCATTGACGTTCTAAATCAAACTACAGTTCTTAGTATACAGAACACACACAAGAGGAAGAGTTCAGAAATGAACGGATCCTTCTTGAGGTATTGTAGACTAGGTCATATCAATGCGACCCGACTAGCTGAAGTTACATCTAGATGCATATTTAAATCTGTTTGAATTTACATCTTATGAAACTTGCTAGTCATGTCATAAAGATTAGATGACCATAGCTCCGTTTATTGGAAACAGAGAAAGAGTTAGTGAACTCTTGGGATTGATACATGTTGATGTATGTAAGGTCCCCCGTCTACAAATGCCAGGACCGGTTCTTTGTACTTCATTGCATTCTCTGATGATCTCTTTAAATTCAGACATATGTTCCTGTTGAAACACAAGTCCGAACCTTTTGAGATATTCACAGAATATAAGTTAGAAGTAGAGAACCAATACGGGTATAAGTATTATGTCCTTTGATGTGATCAGGGAGGAGAATACCTGAGCACGGAATTCCTGGACTATTCTAAAGGAGAATGAGATTCTCTCTCAGCATTACTCCTCCGTATACACCATAGCACGATGGTATATCGGGGCGGAGCAATTGTACCCTATTCGATATTGTGCCCTCTATGATGAGTAATACTGAGTTACCTGTTTCCTTTTGGGAGTTATGCGCTTGAGAAGCTGCATACTTATTGAATAGGGTTCGAATCAGATCACAGCCTGCCACTCCATATGAGATATGGTATAGGAAGAGCCCATGTCTTAAGCTGGTTAAGATTTGCGGTTGTCCGGGCTATGTCTAAAAGCATAATCCGGACAAGCTCGAGGCAAGGTCTGTTATGTACAACTGGAAAGGTTCCAGCTATGCAAACTACAGCAGATGATTTGGTAGAACCAAAGGATTCAGTAGATTCCAACGAACCTCAACCTCTCCGCCAATCTAGTAGGGTTCCTCACCCACCTGAGAGATACTTCGGTTTCTTTATGACAGTAGGAGCGAGGATTGCATCATGAGAAGATGACCCAACTAGTTTCGAGCTGGCCATCAAGAGTGGGACTCTGTAAGAATGGCTGGATGCTTAGCGATCTGAGATGGAATCCTTATACACCAACAAAGTATGGACTTTGGTTGCTATATCTGAAGGGTTAAATCCCCATCAGGAGCAAGTATATCTTGAGAAGATTACTAGGTGTAGATGGAAAAGTTGAGACTTTCAAAGCAAGACTTGTTAAAGGTTTTCGTCATCGACCAGGCGTGGATAATGATGAAACCTTTTCTAAGGAGCTATGCTTAAGTCCATCCAGATCCTACTTGCCACGGCTACATACCATGACTACAATATCTGGCGGTTGGGTGCCATGACTGCTTTTCTAGATGGTGTTTTAGAAGAGAGCGACTATAAGTACACAGCCAGAGGGCCTCGTAGACAGTGGGAGCAGGGGAAACGTGTGCAAGATGTTTTATAGGATAAAGCAGGCATCGCGGAGTTGGAACGTCTGTTTTGATAGTCAAAGAGTTTGACTTCATCAAACTGGTAGATGAACCTTGTATATACAAAAAGGTAGTAGGGAGTATGGTGGTGATCCTCATAGAGTACGTAGATGACATACTCTTGATAGGGAAAGAGTTTCCTATGCTACGCTCGGTCAATCTCCGCTTATCACAAGGATTCTCCATATAGGATCAAACTGATACCTCCCAAATCCTGAGTTTTCATCTATGAGATAGATGTAATTGGATGTTAGGATACTCACTAGATATAGTGAGATGGTATCAATCGATCCTGGGGAGAATCACTGGAAGGGTTCCAGGGTGATAAAGACGACTGAATGTCAGTCACAGGCATTGTCTTTACCCTCAGTGGAGGGACGGTATGTTGGAAGAGTTCCAAGCAAAATACCGTGGCATACTAGACGATAATGGCTGGATACATCGCTACTAAAGATATTACCAAAGAGGCAGTCTGGATGTATATTTGTTCATGAGATAAACTTCGTTCCTACCATTGTGAGACAACGGAGTTGTGGCTTATGCCAAGGAATGCCCGTCCCATCAGCGATCCAGACATATTCTAAGGCAGTGTCACCTGATCGTGGAGATAGTTGATCTCCAGGGGATCAAGGTTAGGAGAGCAGACTCAGAAGGACAACACGGCGGATCCACTCACAAAGGCCTTTTCCCAGAGAGGGACTTTCATGGGATGGTTGAGTATGAGATACTACAACCACTGCTATCAGATGGCCCTAGTGCAAGTGGGAGATTGTTAGTTATACGTATGCCCTAGAGGCCAATACTATACATAGGATGTATATTGTAGTGGATGCTTGGACATATATAGGGAGGACTTTCTTGCTCGATATGATAGTATGCTATCTGGTTACACTTTACCTTAACGTGTACACTGATTGTCTCTCTGTTACATGTTGGTAAAGCCCTTAGGATGTGTACTTGACTACCTGGACTATGATGCGGATCATACTAGTGGGGACATGGTAGTCCATAAGTACATCTTTCAAGGTCCCTAGTCGTGGGTGTATCGAGACGGGGCATCGATATTCCAGAGTAGACTAGCGTATATCTTCTCGACCCATGTGATGGGCGATGGATGATCCCATATCCATTGGTGTTTGAAATCAGAGATGGTATGCGGGTGCTCAGTGGAGACTGGGTACACTGGACGGACTCGCCGAGAACTCCCAGATGGTATTATATCTCACGTCAGATGGCAGTTCTCTGGTGACACTGGTACAGAGCAGTCTGTTGACTCGAGATCGTCATAGAGTCTTGTATAGTTCCCACTGTGCTTTGATTTCCACCTTACCACGTTCAAGAGGGCGTGCAAAATGGTGGTTTTTGGGTACAGTCCCGAATCACATGGAGGCAATGAGCGATAGGAGGGGATTCGTCTCTCCCGGTATAGGGAGTTGATGTTGCGCTGTGTTCGATTGGCTATAACCGGAAATCCCCTGCCAGGGTTGCTGAGATTTACTGGTAAATGTTACCAGTAGTTTCTTGAACTGTTATAGACCTCATATCGACACGACTTATTGAGCTATTGGGGTCTGACGTTTACCACCCCTAGGCGAGACATGCGACATATCAGACGAACAGACCGGACTGTACGGTAAGTGTTACTGGTTGGATTCAAAGGAGTGTGAGTAGGCTTGCTCGTCGATCTTCTGATCGCTCAATACCCGGATGGCCGTTACGTTTAGCAGACCGCTTGCAACTTGTGGGTGTTTGATATGATCATCACCTGCTGCCGGCGTATTGACGAGTCTTTAGAGTCCTACACAGAGGTTTCCTGGCTCAAGTGAAACGAAATAGGAGCACATATGAGATATGTGCGGGACCGAGAATAATACCAGTATGTGATACTGTATTCTATTCTCTCGATTTGTATCATTGGCAGGTTATATATGATATAGCCGGGTTACCGAATCAAGTGTTGATTGGATACATTGATACACTTGATACTAGTCGGTTATATGCGATATGACCGGATCATTAAATCAAGTGTTGATTTAATGATTTAATGTATAGTTATATATATTTGATATATTACATAGCATTAACTAGTATTGGATCACATTAAATGGATTTTCTCACTTGAAGTGCACAAGTTGTATATGTGATATACTTTTGTGCACAAGTTTGTATCATGTTTGATGATACATGTAAACTTGGGTGTATGTTTGATTTAAACCTTGGTTAAGTAAATGGTTAGGGTTTTAATTTATTTATTCATTTATTTATTTATTTCATTTTGGCAAGAAATGAAATGGTTGCTACTTTTGTTGTACATTGAAGCTTCATGAAGCTTTGAAAAAGTCTACCATTTTTGTTTCATGCCTAACCTAACCATTCACCTAACCTTGGTTTATTCTCTACACTTGACCATGGTTGATAAAATGATAAGAATGACTTATTTTATTTTTTCCAATAATTCTTATCATATTATCTTCTTCTTCTTCTTCTTAAAGAAGAAAGTTTGCTACCATTAATGGCAACATGAAAAAAAAGAGTGAGAAATCCAATTCTAAAGTGAACCCACTTCTTATTTCTTCATCCTCTACCACTTGCCAAGTAGTATAGGGTGTTTTCTTCACAAGTTTCATGGCTTGGTGAAGTTGGAGCTTGATCTTGTGTTGCCTCGACGTAGATCATCTTCGGCATCGAAGTCGACGACCTAGCCCGCCCATTTCTCCGATGAAGCCGACGCTAGAGCCCGAGATCCGATGATCGCAGCGAGGAGACATCATCACGGAGCTATGGAAGTGGAGGAACGGATCTACAAAGGTTGTATTTTCCGTTCACTCTTAGTTAAGTTGTTAACTAGTTATCGTTTTCGCCTAAACTCTAGTCAACGATCCGTATTAGGGTTTCTCGGCACTTCTAATTTTTGAAATTGCATGGTTGATGCCTTGTGAGACCTCATTAGTGTGCCTAGGAACCCTACAGTAAGGTGGAAATCAAAGCACAGTGGGAATCATACAAGACTCTATGACGATCTCGGGTCTACAGACTAACATGTACCAGTGTCACCAGAGAACTGCCATTTGCCGTAAGGTATAATACCATCTAGGAGTTCTCGGCGAGTCCGTCCAGTGTACCCAGTCTCTACTGAGCACCCGTATATCATCTCTGATGTCAAACACCAATGGATATGGGATCATCCATTGTCCATCTATATGGGTCGAGAAGGTATACGCTAGTCTACTCTGGTATATCGATGCCCCCTCTCGATACACCCACGACTAGGGACCTAGAAGGATGTACTTATGGACTACCATGTCCCCACTAGTATGATCTGCATCATAGTCCAGGTAGTCAAGTACACATCCTAAGGGCTTTACCAACATGTAACAGAGAGACAATCAGTGTACACGTTAAGGTAAAGAGCAACCAGATAGCATACTATCATGTCGAGCAAGAAAGTCCTCCCTATATATGTCCAAGCATCCACTACAATATACATCCTATGTATAGTAATGGCCTCTAGAGCATACATATAACTAACAACAATCCTACTGTGTAGTGACATGGCAATTATCGACGATGAAGTGTGTGAGCCGGCAAGCAGGTGTACGTGGAACATAGGCATCATCGATAATGGTGCTGGTGTCCTGACAGCATGTGTTTAATATAACAATAAACATATTTAAACATGCAATGCGATGCGAATAGCAAGAATATACGGAAAATGAATAATAAACACAACAGTGAAGAATCTACGTCAAAATGTAAATGTCATACAGTTTTTCCATTTGAAATAAGACGAATCGTGGTGTTTAGAAAAATAAGGGCTACGGTGTTTTTAAGAAAAGATGCGTCTTTTGAAAATATCCGTAGAATCTCATAGCCTGTATTTAATATACTCACGATTCGTTAGTTCTGAAAAAGGTATGACTCGGGTTTAGTCTAATATCTACTAAGTAAACTACAGTTCTAACTAACAAGCTAATCGAAAGGGTACGAAAACCACCTAAATCTGAGTCGATATATATACTCACCTTGCTTTTCGCTTTCCGTTGCTGACGTCGCCACGCGCTTTCTTGTCACCTTGAAGTCTTCGTGGGGGTACCTACACATCATAACATATCACAAATGCGTATTAAAATCACATCGGAAAATCAGAACGACACGGTAAAGGCCTATAAGTTAGAACCTATGGACTACGCTTTCAAAACCACCAAATAACACTCGATTTCGACGTACAAACGTCAAGTGATCAAATACGACACAAATCACAAAAATCCAAAATTCGAAATATGCAAAACGAAACCACGAATCAAAACAGCAACTCTTGAAAATGGTCCCAGATTTTACCCTTGGTCAAATTAGTCAATTTTGCATATGTAAAGGGTCTAATTTAAAGCAAATGGGGACATGAACCAAACACGGACCACATAGCTCCAGGTCTAGCCGCAATTTGCGGCCTGAAAGACTTTATTTGCGGCCAAGAAGAGGGTTCAGGGGTTGTGGTCTTGGGTGATGCTTCCTAGGTGCCTGCTGATCTCTCTGTGTTTGCAAATAAATTTTCAGGTAACCCGGGTGTTAGCAGATTTCATTTTACTCTCACAGAATTTACAAAATGCGATGTCGGGGATTTCTAAGTTCGCTAAATGGGGTCTAGTCTATGGTTTAGGTCTCCAATCAATCACCACAGCGGTTGTATAGCCTTTAGTAACCTTAATTTCACCTTTGGGTTCAACTAAAACCCTAATCCTCAACTCAAGTTTTCAAACTTCCCAAAACCACACAATATCGGTTCTAATTTAACATGGATGTAAAAGCAATGGAAATACTAGGCTAATGGTTAAGAGAATACCTCATTTGGCAGCTCAAGAATTTTCTTGAGTTGCCCCAAGTGTCCAAAATGCATGCTTTCTTGGTCCAATGTGTTGCTAGTGAGCTCATGAACATTTTTAATGAAATGGGTATTGAGTTTTGAGGTGTTTGAGAGGATTGAAGAGGGGGAGGGAGTGAGGGCAGCAGCAGCAGCAGCAAGGGTGTGGGAGAGGAGAGAAGATGGTGAAGAAAATGAAGTAGGAATGGGAGTTGGTCCAAGGTTTGACCCCTTACCCTCTCACTCTCTCTCATGCCCATCCCTCCATTCTTTATTCCCTTTTCTTTTTCTTTTCTTTTCCATTCTTTTCCTCTCTCAACTAAAAACAACAACCATGATATAAAACATGAAGAAAAGCCATGAGAAAAATGTAACAAGTGCTAAAGAAGACATGTGCATGTTTTGCACAAAACAAGCTTAATGCGCGATTAGCGATTTTCGATCGCGATTAGTACTAAATTAGCATATAATTATTCATAAAAACTTGTAATTTTCATAATTCACATAATACACGCTCTTTTTAGAAATTTCCATAATTTTCCAAATTTTTTCCCAATTTATCGGTATTTAATTATACAGCCTTAATAAAATATTCAATATTTTATTATTTAATTATAAAAATTAACAAAAATAATATTTTATTTTTTTGAAATGTTACAGCCATAACAGGAAATCCCTGGCTAGGATTGCTGAGATATACTGATAAGTGTTATCAGTAGTTTCTCGAACAGTTATGGACCTTGCATCGGCATGACTTATCAAGGCTATTGGGGTCTGACGTTTACCACCCCCAGGCTAAGATATGCGACATATCTGACGAAGAGACTGAACAGTACGGTAGCGTTACTTGATTTGATTCGCAAGAGTATGAGAAGGCTTGCTTTTTGATCTTCTGATCGTTCAATACCCGGGTGGCCGTTACGTTTAGCAGAACGCTTGTGCCTTGTTGGTGACTTATATGATCACCACCTACTGCCGGCGTATTGACGAGTCTTTAGAGTCCTATACAGAGATTTCCTGGCTTAAGCGAAACGAAGAAGGAGCACATATGTGATATGTGCGGGACCGAGATTAATACGCGTATGTGATATGATTGATCTCAAAAACTATCTATTAACCGCAATCAAGAACGGCGTCGCATGTAGCTAGCCGGTGAGTACGGGTCGGTCCACAGGGATATTGTGAATTTCCTAATCGCTCTTACGAGTTAATTCCAAACGGTGTGAATGGATTAATTAAATCTAAAAACTAAATTAATTTAGGGCAATTGAATTAAAGATCTAACTATCTAACTAAGGCAAGGAATTAAATTTAATCTAGGGCAGAGAATGAAAAATTACCTAGGGCAAGAATTGAAATCTAAACTGGGGCAATTAAATAAATCTACTTACTTTACAGATGGCTCTCTCCAAACATTTACACAGGGTTGTCAGATCTGAATAGATGATATGAAAAGAGGCATCGATGCTCCCCAAAAGATTTCTAAATTTTATTCACAAAAAGAGGCATGAGGGAGGCATGGTCTTTACAATGATTTAGAGTTCCTATTTATAGAGGATAGGAAACCCTAGGTTACAATTGATTCTCACGTCTACATTTACCAAAATATCCTTAAGAAGACCTAGTCAAAGTAGACTCCAAGCATTGGTATAATTTTATGTCTCTGTCTCTTTAAAAGGAAGGATTGGGCCTTGAAATTTCCTTTGTTGGCTCTTCTGTCTTTGGGCTTCCTTATTATTTGGTTCTTTTTTTTAAAATAGCTTCTATTTTTCTTCCAGATCTCCAGTGAATAATTGCGGTGGACTTTTAACCGTTCGCTTTATAATCTTGGACCTTGCATTGCCTTGTACTTTATGAATTTTATCTTTGATGTAGACTTGATCAAGAGTCTTTTGTTTATTGGTCAAAGTCCACTTTTGCATCGTCTTTTCATCGTTTTCACTGTTTTTTGTCCAAGAACCTGTAACCTGTAATATGTAGCAGACATGCGTCAAAAGCACCTGTTTATTTATAAAACGAATAAGGATGGGGAATATAATTATGCAATATTATGGTGTGAACAAATACCCCCAAACTTATCTTTTGCTCGTCCTCGAGCAAACTTATTTTTTTATTCTCGACAAAAAACCTAACCGCACTTTCGCAGGGAAACGCGATTGCACTGAGCACGTGCAACAAGCCGTTAAACCTCTAGGTGTCCCTAGTAGGAGGAGTGTTGTCTCCTGAGGGTTTTCAGCGGATACTACCCACAGAATCTTATCAATTTGGCTTTTTCGACTTTTATTCTCTAATTAGGTTTTCTAACAAGGAATTCTATTATCGTCGACTTGTAAATTATCAACCCATATTCTTCACACTTCCTCATCATTTAACTTAAGATTATATATGTTCTATAGACTTACCTAGCTTTCGGCATCTCTTAAGTTTTCCTTCTAGGGTTCCATCTCAACTTAGGAATTTCTATCAACTCTACTAAAGATACAAGTTTTATTCATCACTCCTTTCTCTCATCTAAATTCCAATCACATACCCCTACGTGTGTGTATAAATCACCCCTACACTTGGAAATTCAAATCAAGCAATCATACCCTTGTCCGTTGTCCAAAGTACTTATTAATTGGTGAATTTTTAATTGAATTTTGCTTACACATCCTTCATGCGACCGTTAATACTTCTGGAGGTACCAACAACCGATTATAAGATGCGTTTGCACTTTTAAAGCGTACTTCCTAGTCTTGCAACACCCAAGGCTTTAGCAGTGACTCCCAAACCAGTTGGTCTAAGGCACTAGGTGATGAAGCACCCTCGCTAAATATTTTTCTATTTTTTAGCCTTAAGTAATCACAAAAACCAGTGTTCATTTTTTTCTTTATTCACACTTATATATATATATATATATTTTTTTTTTCATTTTCTTCGTACTAAGGACTTTAGACAAGAGCATTTCAAGATCTCCTTTACTATTCCATGTTTCAAGGTGCGTGTTAGTGCAATTTGTAGGGTATACATTTTCAAAATCTAGACTTAAGCTAGGAACTATTTTTCAAACTTATACTCTAATAAGAACATCAATACTTTTCCTCTGTTTTGACTTAACCCAAGAAGTGAACTCAAAATTTGCCTATTTCTAAATAAACTATAAGGACATATACTTTCTACCGTTAAACCTTAAGGAAGGTTATTTTTAGGGTTTTTAATTTACTAAGTCTAAGATCTAGTTGTTCCTAGCTAGTTAACCTATCTGTCAAACTCTAGTCAAATAAGACAAAATTGAATACAATAATTTTTATAATTTTTCAAAATTGTTCAATTTTTATGGGTTTTCAAATAAATATGAAAATGCTAAAATATACATATGAATGTGAAAGAAGAAGACGTACCGAGCATACCCCCAAACTTAAACTTGACAGTGTCCTCACTGTCATGCTATACCAAGAGGGTCAAAATTGTTGGCACTTCCCTGTTTATTTATTTATAAATTTTTTTATATATATATTTTTAAATGTTTTGATTTTTTTTTATTTTTTATACAAAAAGAAAACAAAAATATATATACATATATACAACAAGATTCCCCCCAAACTTAGGCTTGGCCTTACATAAGCCAAAGGTGAGCACCAACCATTCAAAAAATTTATCGTGGTAATGGTAGGGTTGGTGAAAGAATGGGGTGTAAAGGAAAGAAATGAGAAACACACGAGACCGTGTGGGAAGAAAGGTAGAATATGGTCTCAGTGGGGGAGAAGAATGGCGGAAAAGAGAAAGAAGTGCAGTACGATCTTGAGGGTGTAAATCGAGTGAATAAATTAGCACAATTTATGATGACTGATGTGTTAAAAGCGATTGTGCCAATCTATCAACCCGTCGAGAAATGCGGTCAAATCCATCAAGATTCGCAAGAAAGCATGGGCACGTCGAACTTGGTATAGGAGATGAGAGCATAACGGTCTCTTGTACCGTCGGAATGATAGGAAGGACGAAAGAGAGTGAATTAGGGATAGTTTCATTCTCACCATAGTAAACTGTCTCGAATTGGAAAGATTCCAACAATGGTTCGAAACAACTGTAAGAAACCGAGTCTGATGGTTCAACTAACTCATCTGAAAATGTAAAGGTCTCAAACTCAGGCGGTGAGTCATCAACATCGTCCGAAAAAGTGAAACACTCGTAATCATTATCGTCCGTGAGAACTGTGTCAGATTTAAAAAGAAATTTTTCAATCTCACAGTCTTCAAGCGTGATATTAGGCGTGGTCGGAACGATGGAAAGGAGGGAGGGTGATTTAGTTAAAGGTTCAAGAGGATGAATTGGAAAATCCGACACATTAAACAAGAATGGTTCAACCTCAATATTATCCTCAATACTCTCCTCATAATTCTCCTCATCCATGCCATTATCATCAAAGTCTAGACGCATATGAAGTTCGGGAGAACCAATTAATGATTCGGGATGATGAGTTGGACATAAAATTTCAATCAAATCAACGGGTTCATCATCCAAAATATTCCTGGCGTCTATATCCTCAATCAAGTGAAAATCAATTTTTTCTGACATCTCATCAAAAGCATGGATATTTATCGATTTAGGTTCTAGATTGGAGGTGTAAAGGTCAAACGGATTCGGTGCGGTTTCACTCGAAAGGGGTTCCTCACAATTTGGCAAATCAAGCACTACAAAGTCGCACAACTCATCATTTTGGACACATGTTTGAAAATTGGAGTTGTTGGATTTAATTGGGTATGGGTAGGTTTGATTTGGAAATCCTCTCAAATTCGCACTCTGTCCAACCGCCTACTTATACATTGAAAAATTTGGAGCTAGCGGGAAACTAGCTACCGGTGCACTAGGTTGCATAAGGGCGGCCACGGACGCATCCACATTCCAAATCATTTTGTTTGTTGCTGCGATGTACGCCTCCAACGACTGTTCTAGACTAGACATGGGTTGTGGAGAGGTTTCGGTAAATGATTCAAAACTGTTTGGATACGTGAAACTCCCAAAAGGCTGTATAGAGGCAATATCTAGTGACGGTGGGAAGGTCGGGTAGGACTGGTAGGAAGTGGATGGTTGGACAGGATTAGGATCAACATGTGGATAAAAAGGTGGATGGACTTGTTGATTCCTAGAACTAGATGAGGGGAGAGGGGTGAAAGATCGGTTATGAGATTGAGCAATATGCTCAGCAATGGACATCGGTTTAGGAGTTACAGCAGGACTTGAAAAAGTGGTATCAACATATGAAGGTAGTAAAGGTTGACTTGGTTGACACAAAGTGGGTTGCAAAGTCGAACTGTTTCTCTTAGACGCTTCTATTTGATCTTTCAAAGATATTTTGGGCACGGAGGGATCTTCCTTAAATCGACCGAAACAATTGACGTACGACGCAAAGTTAGGTTCGGGATACCAAAGTTTGGCAAGCGATTTATGATGTGGGGTACCCATGATAGAAGAAAGAGAAAAGAAAGTAGGTAGGTGGTGCAAGTGGGGTGCAAGGATTTCTTAGCGACAAAATTTATGCAAGTTTTTATAAAATTTTTTCCTTTTTTCCTTTTTCTCTTTATTTGAAACTGTTTGCAAAAAAAAATTCGATAAAGGGCTTAGACACAAATGTAATCAACCAGAAATGCACAATCAGACCTAGATCTAGGGTCACCTAGGTCAGCTAGACAGCTCCTAACTGTTCCAAAGGGCTAGAAATAGGACCTCAAACCGCCTCTTCACCGCCAATTGCGGCCTGGTAAGTGGGAAGGAACCACAGTAGTGGGCCTAATTAAAAGCCACTAGCCTTGACACACTTGCCTAGGCACCGCAAAGTCAGGTTAGGATAAACGGTCGATGCCTATACTAGTCCTCTGTCCTATTGAGCGTGACGTCCTTAGGGCTGAGTCTAGTATTTTTTAATTAAGAGTGGTCAATGCAAATGCCTTAAGTGATTTCTGGGGTCCTGGGAAGGGTGATAAAATCCCCAGCCAATCTGAATTGGTCAAAAGCCCCTTAAAGTCAGTTTTAAAGATATGCAAAACAGAAAAATCACATGCAATCGAAGATTTTTTTTTATTTTATGCGGCACAAAGAATCCTGCACAAGATTTGTTATTGAGAAGGGGGAAGATTTTTAAGCGCAAAGAATCCTGCAGGAGATTTTTCAAAAGATATATTTTAGGTTGAAGAGGGGGGAAAAGGGGAACAAACAGTGAAAATTTCGCGCGATGACGTCAGCATGACGCGGCGGTTTAGCGGCGGGAGCACGCTTGCGCGGCGGAATGGCGGCGGTACGGAGGCTTCAGGTCTCCAAAAAAATTGTGCTGTTCTGATTGTCCAACCTCTTTCTGTTCTGATTTATCTTTTTCTGTTTCGAACTCTGGATTTTTCCAGATCCGTCTCAATTGTAGATCCTGCAAAATTCAAACAAAAAAGTACCCTTCACAAAATACAAAGATGATAATTTTTTATATTTTTTTGATTTTTCAGTTTTTATGATTTTTTAATTTTATATTAACCCGAAATTGCAAAAAGGAAATGACACGCCTTCCCCGGCAACGGCGCCATTTGATTGAATGATTTAGCGTGCTTGCGCTTTCTAAAAGATGGATCAAAAATATTTGTAACCGCAATGAAGAACGGCATCGGTTTGCAGCTAGCCGGTGAGTACGGGTCGGTCCACAGGGATTTTGTGAATCTCCTAGTCGCGCTAACAAGTTAATTCCGAAGGGTGTTCGGATTGATTATTAAATCTAAAAACTTAATTATTCTATACTATGATTATCTAGATCTAGTCTTGTTAGGGTTAGGTTTAGGGATGGTTTGGAAATGCAAGTAAATCTCAACACTTTCTATACCCAAATGAAGATCTATGAGGAGTTATGGTAATTATCAATAAAGGGGATTAGATCCATTCGGGAAGGTGTTCCTTCCTCTAGGTTCTTGTCCTTCCTTTAGAGATCCTTACCCTAACCTCCATGGAAAATACGCGCAACTGGGCCTTTATACTACGGTATCATCGTTACCTCGAGGGGTAGGATGCCGTAGGGCGCGGTGTGTGCGTGTATGCATGGAGTCCTACTGAAAATATATGATGGGTAAGAAAGGGATGAGAGATCTCATCTCTCAAAAGCCTTCCCCAAATCTAACTCTAAACAATTATCTACGGCAAGGAATTAAATCTACCTAGGGCAAAGAATTAAAATTTAAACTAGAGCAATTAAATAAAACTACTTACAGATGGCTCTCTCCAAACATCAACGCAGGGTTGTCAGATTTGAATTCATGAATTGAAAAGAGGCACCGATGCTCTCCAAAAGAATTCTGGAATTTATTATTAAAAGGAGGCCTAGGGAGGCATGAGAAAAATACAATGATTTGGGTTCTATTTATAGGAGATAGAAACCCTAGGTTTACAATTGATTCGCATGTCTTCAATTACAAAAATAGCCCCCGGCAACGGCGCCATTTGATTGATCTCAAAAACTATCTATTAACCGCAATCAAGAACGGCGTCGCATGTAGCTAGCCGGTGAGTACAGGTCGGTCTACAGGGATTTTGTGAATTTCCTAATCGCTCTTACGAGTTAATTCCAAACGGTGTGAATGGATTAATTAAATCTAAAAACTAAATTAATTTAGGGCAATTGAATTAAAGATCTAACTATCTAACTAGGCCAAGGAATTAAATTTAATCTAGGGCAGAGAATGAAAAATTACCTAGGGCAAGAATTGAAATCTAAACTAGGGCAATTAAATAAATCTACTTACTTTACAGATGGCTCTCTCCAAACATTTACACAGGGTTGTCAGATCTGAATAGATGATATGAAAAGAGGCATCGATGCTCTCCAAAAGATTTCTAAATTTTATTCATAAAAAGAGGCATGAGGGAGGCATGGCCTTTACAATGATTTAGAGTTCCTATTTATAGAGGATAGGAAACCCTAGGTTACAATTGATTCGCACGTCTACATTTACCAAAATATCCTTAGGAAGACCTAGTCAAAGTAGACTCCAAGCTTTGGTAAAATTTTATGTCTCTGTCTCTTTAAAAGGAAGGATTGGGCCTTGAAATTTCCTTTATTGGCTCTTCTGTCTTTGGGCTTCCTTATTATTTGGTTCTTTTATTAAAATAGCTTCTATGTTTCTTCCAGATCTCCAGTGAATAATTGCGGTGGACTTTTAACCGTTCGCTTTGTAATCTTGGACCTTGCATTGCCTTGTACTTTGTGAATTTTATCTTTGATGTAGGCTTGATCAAAAGGCTTCTGTTTGTTGGTCAAAGTCCACTTTTGCATCGTCTTTTCATCATTTTCACTAATTTTTGTCCAAGAACCTGTAACCTGTAATATGTAGCAGACATGCGTCCAAGGCACCTGTTTATTTATAAAACAAATAAGGATGGGGAATATAATAATGCAATATTATGGTGTGAACATGATACCTTATTCTATTCTCGCGATATGTGATATCGGTCGGTTATATGTGATATGACCGGGCTGTCGAATCAAGTGTTGATTCGACAGGATGATTCATTTGATATTAGTCGGTTGTATGTGATATACCCGGATTATTAAATCAATTATTGATTTAATAACTTAATGTATAATTATATATTTGATATATTAACTTACATTAACTAATATTAGCTCACTTAAGATTTCTTTTTCTCACTTGTGTACACTTAGTTTATATGTGATATATATTAATGTACATTATTTTCTGTCATGCTTGATGCCACATGCTACATGGGTGTATGAGACTCACACCATGCTTATAATAATGATGGGTTTTATTTATTTAAAGTAAAACAAATTAGTTGAAAATTAGTCACATTGTTGAAGCTTGTAGAAGCTTGTAGAAGCTTGTGGAACTATTGACCAAGTCCACTAATTTTGTTTTACTTGTAGATATTTATTAACCTAACCTTTATTGTTAGCCATGGTTTATTCTCAACATGAGTTAGTGTATGACACTAACTCACCCATGGTTGCTATTCTCACCTTATGAGTTTCATTCTCTTCTATCTTCATCTTCTTCTTCATCAAGAGCTTAGCTCTTTAGGTTTATGGGAGATGAAGAAAAATAGTGAGAAAACAATTTCTAAAGTGAGCAGAATTTCCACATCATCAACCTCTTCTCTACGAGTCATTTAGATTGGGTTGTTTCTTTATTAGTGCATCACTTAGTGAAGAGGTGGCTTGAGTTAGTGTCTCCTCGACATAGATCATCTTCGGCCTCAAAGACTTTAATCAAGCTTGTTCATTTCACCTTGTGGAGCCTCACTAGAGTCCGGGAGATCACTACTTGGAGCGAAGGGACTACTACATGGACCTATTGAAGCGAAGGGACTACTACTTAGATGTAAAGATGTTTACCTGCGTGTTCGTCTAATTCTCTAGTTTAAATTCTAGCGTTAGGGTTCTTTAGTACGCCATTTTATTAAAAATGGCATGGTCGATGCCTCCTGAAATCCTGCGGCCGCCTACAGAACCCAACAGATATCAAACCAAAAACCCTAACAACTAGCTAAAGATCGTCGATAGTCTAGCTTAGCACCTATAAAAATTTGAATTTGGCATACTTGATGTCACTTGGACCTCATGGTGGTGCTAGGGTAGACTTTCACTTGGCTCTCGCAATGTCTATTTCCCATGTCTTATGGATTTCAACATCCGTGACGGTAGAATCTGGACCTGGGATGGCGGGGGCTTTAGTAGTAAGGTGGTAGCCCGGCTCGTTATAGGTAATGGTCATCTGGACATTCCTTAACCAATCTTTATGGTTTGGCCCAGTCAATTTATTTTTATCCAGCAGTAACTTAAGCCCGGTCATTTTGGTCACTGCAATTAGGAGAGAGAGAAGAAATACTCAGCATGAAACTCTTACAAGTTTATATTGGTTATTAGTTTATCTAAACAGGATAGCTCCCACTGTTCCTTGAATCCTCTTTCAAACCATAAAAGAAGAATTAATCAGGATTAATCTCGCCCTACAATTCTTACTTAACCTTTCGCCTAGACTAGTGTTGGTACTTTGAGGAGGTTTTCCAACGCTTTCGCGAAGTTCCTTAATTATATAACCTCTTATCCCTGGAGGCGTATCCCCACTAACACCATTCTAGGCACCTACTTGGTTTATATCATTGATTGTTTGGTGAAAAAATCTCCTGAAGAGTAGCAGATACTCACAGTAGGATCGGGATCCAAATATCATTGTGTGACAACCTTGAAGGAATCCTACTAAAATCATCACACTCCAAATGGTATGCAACACTAGCTAGTTTCATTTTCCTTTGAACTCTCGATGTTGATTTTTTCCCCAGGCGCTTATGACCTTGATGAAGGCCAACATATCACAAGTCGCAAGTCAAGTTCTACCTGTCATTATCCAAGTTAATTTGAACCCATCCGTACAAAACCTTGACGAAGGCCAAAATAGCTGTACGACTATCCCAAATCAATGCATCTATCTATGCTACATATGAATACCCAGCAGCTACCAATCACTATGCCTTGGCGAAGGTCAAAATAAATAGCTTGAATACTACTGAATACCCATCTGAAATGACGGAGGGTTACAGATAGTTATGGCGAAACCGTGAACATAATGAACATGACATAGTCGAAGGGACCATGATGGCTTTTAAAAGGAGTGGTTTAGGCTCTGCATTTAAAAGTAGTTTTTCAAGAAAACCGAGTGGTTTAGAAATTGTTCCAACGATTTAAACTTTGGTTTGTTTTCCTAGCATTAATCAATATTAATGCGGTTCCATCATTTAACCCTATCATTGCAGAAAAGAAACGAAAATAGAACGTATGCTTATACCATCGGCATTCGCCACGGGGCCCTGTCATGCACCATTCGGTTACTTAACTAACGGCAGAGCAGGGCCTGGACTAGCGTGGGTGCAAAACATAACCAACCTTTATTATATATATATATATATATAATATATATATATAACCATTCGTCTCACGTAATAATAGGCATTCCAGATCATAGATCACAGATGAATATACTGGATATACTCGGAATTCCGTGTTTCATTTTAGCCTAGAACGAAAGACGGATTCCATGGTCTTGATGAAAAGCCAAACCCACCCTAGACCCCTACGGGTGCGGCAAACTACCCGCCAAATTCCCGAAGTGAAGCATCCTCTCTCAATAAAATGAGTAGGCCACTCGGCACTTCAAGAACCCGTTAGTTTGTGCACCCCACCTTGGGTTTATCCTAGGTGCAAAAAAAAAAAGTAAATGAAATAATACAACTGTGGCTACAAGCTCAAGCCGGATGTGCCCCACAAAAATAATATTACATCAATTTACAATTTACATGATTGAAAGAAAGGAAAACACTCTTCTCACATTTCCCCGGCTATTCATCCACGACGATCCAATACTTCATATACACAAACCATCACAATACAGATATGTGCAACCCCCACTAATCGACATATAGCGATTAACAAACGTTTAGCAATACATATATAAACCTAAAGCGAATAAACGATGTTAATTTTCGATTTAAAAACACTCCATATTGCCCAAGCACAAAGATAACACAATATGAAATCTTGGAAAAATAAAACAATACCATAAATCCAAAATCCAAGAGTACAGAATACCACAAAAAACCAAGACCCAAGTGCTACAGTAAACCGACCATATCAGGAAAAATGCAAGTTTGGTCTGCCACCTTTCTGAATTTGGGTCTCGTTTTTCTCTGGTGTTCTAGTTACATCATCAGTAGCATTCTGCACATGTATGAAAAAATGCCACGACCCGAAATTGGCACGCGACGGCCCTTAAACCACGCAACGTCCACAGGTGTAACGCAATCTAAGTAAGCCGAAAACCCAGCAATCTAGACCATCAAAAGTAGTAAGTTATAGGAACATTGTTAAAACTTTTGAAATCTCATTCAAAATTCTTTAAAGTCCAAATTTAGTTTCTTTAAATTTTGGCAGCACTTCCTTTGTAAAACAAGCCCCCAAAAAGGGCACAACATAAAAATATAAGTAAAAACATCCCCAATGGGAGAAAATCCACGCCCAAAGGCGGAAAACAACCACCACAACAGATATACGACGCCTTAGCGATGAAAAAGACGATATAAAGTGAAACATCATAAAAGACCTCCGAAGTCACAAAATAATATACAATATCGTCCTCACAACTCGTCTTTAAGTCAATACAGGAAATAGTAGATGGAGAGTACTGGATACAACGAATATACAATGAGCAACATCGGATAACCGCAAAACCCACCTATAGAAAAACTGCACCCAGTCAACTGTAGCGGTATCCGCAGCAAAAGATGATACAATAGGAAGAAGTAGCCCTGCCAACGACTGCTTTGAGGGATAACCTAAAAAACACTGTGGCACAACGGGGGTGAGTTGCCAACTCATGAATAGTAAATAACATATGCAGCTAATCGCAAGTATACACGTACTGCGATGGTCTATCATATGCAGGCTGATAGTAATAAATGACAATATGTAAAAGCAACAGTCATGAAAGGTACTCTATCAGGTACTCCTAATACATAAAACAATGCATATCAAATAAATGCGGAGTACGGAATAAAACACATCCTGTAAGTCTCATGGAACTTGAGTGTCAAACATCGACACCCGAAAACATCAAGAAAACTAGTGTCTAGCATTGACACATAAATACTCCTCTGTGTATATATATAGGGCTCCGTCAGTCCGGATCGGCCCCCGGGCTCCGTCAATCCGGATCGGCCCCTCATATCTAGGGCTCCGTCAGTTCGGATTGGCCCTGATATGCACGTTCCATACGCTCTATCAGAAACTCGAGTGCCCAGCTTCGACACTTGAATTCCATGTATCCATACGTCCACGACTCCGGTCGGTATCACAACAATAACCGCCAGAACCAAGTAATGTCACCGGTAAGGTAGTATCCCTTGCTTCGAACTCAACGCTAGCATCTTCGATCTTCTTGCTCTGGGGTACCTCCGGGCCCCACCATGTACCCGCACACGGCCCACTCCACTCCTCGCGTGGGGTATACAATACTCAGAACCGAGAAATCTCATGGTGGAAGCATCAAAATATCATATCAAGAGAAACCGGGTTTTTCAAACAATACAGAATTTCATGATCTACCACGGTCCTCAAATCCTGAAAATATCAAGTAATGAATAAGTATATTTGCATAGATCATTATGATGATATATTAGGTAGGTGTACATATATAACAGCGTCCTGTAGGGTTACTAGGCACTATCACAAGGGTCTACAAGGTATCAACCATACCCGATTTAAAATTTAGACGTGCCGAACAAGCCTAACCAAGATCTTAGACTAAAGATTAGGCGAAACATAAAGCAAGTAAACAACTTTACTTCTAAGAGTTTCGGATTTCAACCTTTGTAGTCCGGTCCTTCGCTTCATAAGCTTGGTGTTGAAGTCCCTTCGCTGCGATCATCATGTTCCCGGATTCTAGAGAGCCTCCATGAAGAGAAAGATGCATGCTTGCTTCCGATCTTCGATAACAAAGATGATCTACCTTGAAATTTCTTTAACACAAGGTCTCACTCACTAATGAAGTGAATACCCTAATCTAAATGGCTAGGATAGATTAGGATGATGAAGTAGGAAATTAGCTCTAATTTATTTTCTTAATCTCACTCATTTTCATCACCTCTCAAAAAGCTAGAAAGCTTTTCAAGAAAGAAGGAAGAAGAAGAAGAAGCTAACTCTTTTGTGATGAATAATGAAAAATCTAGTGAGGTTAGAAATGCAACCATGGGTTAAGTAAGTAAACTTAACCTTTGTAGAGATTGAACCATGGTTAAAAGGTTTGGTTGGGTTAATTAAATATCATCCAAAATATCATAACAAATATCTTTGCTTAAAACAAAAGCAAAGCTTCTAGAAGCTACTAGAAAGAATTAACCCAAATCAAACCCTAACCATATTTAATCTCCACTAAACATGTTGCATTAATAACCTTAACTTGTTATAATATTATATATCACATATAAAATATATGTTGTAACAAAATAAAATAATACAATTAACATATATCGCATATATATCAATTTATTACCCGAGTGAGAAAATGAATCTTTTAGTGAGCTTATATTAGTTAATGTAATTTAATATATCAAATATATAATTATACATTAAATTATCGAATCAACACTAGATCCGATAATCCAGCTATTTCATAAATAACCGACTAATATAATCTGTATCAGTTCATCGAATCAACACTTGATCCGATGACCCGGCTATATCACATATACCCGGCCGATATCTCATATCGCGAGAATCTAATACGGTATCACATACACGTATTGTTCTCGGTCCGACACATATCATATATGTGCTCCTACTCCGTTTTTCCTGAGCCAGGAAATCTCTATGTAGGACTCTAAAGAATCGTCAATATGCCGGCAGTAGGTGATGATCATATCAAACACCCACAAGCTGCAAGCGGTCAGCTAAACGTAACAGCCACCCAGGTATTGAGCGATCAGAAGATCAACAAGCAAGCCTATATATTCTCCTGTGAATCCAATCAGTAACACTCCCGTACAGTCCAGTCTCTTCGTCTGATATGTCGCATATCTCGTCTAGGGGTGGTAAAAGTCAGACCACAGTAGCTTGATAAGTCGTGTCGATATGAGATCTATAACAGTTCGAGAAACTACTGATAACACTTACCGGTAAATCTCAGCAACCCTGTCCAGGGATTTCCAGGTATAGCCAATCGAACACAGCACAACATCAACTCCCTATACCGGGAGATACGAAACCCCTCCTATAGCTCATTGCCTCCATGTGATTCAGGACTGTATCCAAAAGCCACCTTTTTGCACGCCCACTTGGACGTGGTATGATGGAAATTAAAGCACAGTGGGAATCACACAAGACTCTATGACGATCTCAGGTCTACAGACTAACCTGTACCAGTGTCACCAGAGAACTGCCATCTGACGTGAGGTATAATACCATCTGGGAGTTCTCGGCGAGTCCGTCCAGTGTACCCAGTCTCTACTGAGCACCCATACACCATCCTTGGTGTCAAACACCGATGGATATGGGATCATCCATCGCCCATCATATGGGTCAAGATGCGATATGCTACTCTATTCTGGTGTATCGATGCCCTGTCTAGATACACCCTCGACTAGGAACATTTATAGGATGTACTCGTCGACTACCGTGGCCCCACTCGTATGATCTCATCATAGTCCCAGCGGTCGAGTACATATCCTAAGGGCTTTCTCAACATGTAACATAGAGACAATCAGAGTACATGTTAAGATAAAGAGTAACCAGATAGCGTACTATCATGTCGAGCAAGAAAGTCCGCCCAATATATGTCCAAGCATCCACTACAATATACAACATATGTACAGTAATGGCCTCTAGGGCATACATATAACTAAAAATCTCCCACTTGCACTAGGGCCATCTATTGTTGTATCGCATACCCAACAATTAGCTGTGGTTGAAGTATCTCATACTCAACCATCCCATAAAAGTCTCTACTGGAAAAAAAAGCCTTTGTGAGTGGATCCGCGCTGTTGTCCTCTGTGTCTACTCTCCTAACCTCGATCTCCCTGGAGATCAACCATCTCCATGATTATGTGATACTGCCTAAGAATTATATCTGGATTTCTGATGGGACGGGGGGTTCCTTGGCTAAAGCCACAACTCCATTGTCACACAATGGCCGGAACAAAGTTCATCTCATGAACTTATATATATCCAGACTGCCTCTTTGGTAGCATCCTTGGTAACGATATATGTTGTCTTTAATTGTCTAGTAAGTCACGGTATTTAGCATGGAACTCTTCCAACATACCGTCCCTCCACTGAGGGTAAAGACAATGCCTGCGACTGATATTCAGTCGTCCTTATCACCCTGCAACCATTTCAAGTTATTCTCCCCCGGATCGATTGATACCATCTCACTACAACTAGTGAGAATCCTAACATCCAATTACAACTATCTCATAGATCCAAAACCCAGGATTTAGGAGGTATCATTTTGATCCTATATGGAGAATCCTTGTGATAAGCGGAGATTGACCGAGCATAGCATAGGAAACTGCTTTCCTATCAAGAGTATGTCATCCACGTACTCTACGAGGATCATCACCATACTCTCTACTGCCTTTTTGTATATACAAGATTCATCTACCATTTTGATGAAGTCAAACTCTTTGGCTACTATATCAAAACAGATATTCCAACTCTGCGATACCTGCTTTATCACATAAAATATCTTGCACACGTTTCCGCTGCTTCCACTATCTACGAAGCCCTCTGGCTGTGTACTTATAGACGCTCTCTTCCAAAACACCATTTAGAAAAGCAATCATGACACCCAACCACCAGATATCATAGTCATGGTATGTAGCAGTGGCAAGTAGGATCTGGATGGACTTAAGCATAGCTTTGAAAGTCTCAACTTTTCCATGTACACCAAGTAATCTTCTTAAGATATAGTTGCTCCTGATGGGGATTTAACCCTTCAGATAAAGCAACCAAAGTCCATACTTTGTTGGTGTATAAGGATTCCATCTCAGATCGCCAAGCATCCAACTATTCTTACGGAGTCTCACTCCGGATGGCCTGCTCGAAACTAGTTGGGTCATCATCTCATGATGCAATCCTCGCTCCTACCGTCATAGAGAAACCGAAGTATCTCTCAGGTGGGTGAGGAACCCTACTAGATCGGCGGAGAGGCTGAGGTTCGTTAGAATCTATTGAATCCTTTGGTTCTACCAAATCATCTGTTGTAGTTTGTATAACTGGAACTCCTTCCAATTCTACCTCATGACCACTAATTTTTTACAAGAAATTCCCTTTCACAAAGGTGGCATGTTGAGAAACAAAATATCTTTTGTTACTCGGTTTGGTAGAAGATATTCCTTTGCGAATGCTTGGGATATCCAACAAACTTCTACAGAACTGACTTTGCCTCGAGCTTGTCCGGATTTTGCTTTTAGACATAAGCCGGACAACCCCAAATCTTAACTTACTTAAGATATGGGTTATTCCCGTTCCATATCACATTTGAAGTGGTAGGCAACTGATTTGATTGGAACCCTATTCAATAGGTATGCAACTTCTTAAGTGCATAACTCCTAAAAGGAAATAGGAAACTCAGTAGTACTCATCATAGAGCGCACCATCTCTAATAGGGTGTGATTGCTCCGCCCCGATACACCGACGTGCTGTGGTGTATACGAAGGAGTAATGCTGAGAGAGAATCTCTTTCTCCTTTAGAATAGTCCAGGATCTCCGTGCTCAAGTATTCTCCTCCCTGATCTCATCAAAGGACATAATACTTATACCCGTTTTTGGTTCTCTACTTCTGACTTATATTCATTGAATTTCTCAAAAGTTTCAGACTTGTGTTTCAACAGGAACACATGTGCGAATCTTGAGAGACCATCAGTGAATATAATAAAGTACAAAGAGCCTGTCTTGGCATGTGTAGACAGGGGACCTTACATACATCATCATGTATCAATCCCAAGAGTTCACTAACTCTTTCTCTGTTTCCAATAAACAGAGCTATGGTCATCTTATCTTTGTGACATGACCGGCAACTTTCACAAGATGTAAATTCAAACTAATTTAAATATGCATCTAAATGTAACTTAGCTAGTTGGGTCGCATTGATATGACCTAGTCTACAATGCCTCAAGAAGGATTCGTTCATTTCTGAACTCTTCCTCTTGTGTGTGTTCTGTATACTAAGAACTGTAGTTTGATTTAGAACGACAATGCTTTTAGATAACTTGCCTGAACCGATCAACTCTTGATATAGGAAATGCTCAAAACATTATCCAACAACACAAAATTATATCCTTCTTTACTTAATAAAGAGACTGATATGATGTTGTATATCTGGTTTGGTATCTAATAACATTCGTTTAGAATCAATGTATTTGTTAATACAGGGTGATAACTATCAACAGACTTGGCTGCAACTCTTGCATCGTTTCTATCTCATGAAATTTATCACCCGTTCTCAGTTCTCTATCTGTCTGTAGCCCATGTAACAAATTATATATGTGGTATCCTGATCTGGTATCAAATAACCAGGACGTAAAGGATATTGAGAAACAGTTCTGTGTAATGAACACACCTGAAGAAGATGCATCAGCATGTACTTTCTTCATTTGGACGGCACGGGAATTCTAGCAATCCCCAATTTCCTGCTCTGCCTTATAACAATTATAAGTTGGAGCGGGACCAACGTTCTCCAGCTCAGTATAACAAGCGGGTTCGGTCAATACATCCGTATTATTATCTTGATTAAGGCGTGATATGGTCGGTACCTGGAGAGAAAGAGAAGAAAACACTCAGCGTATGCTCTTGCAAGATTAGATTGGTTATTAATATACCTAATCAGGATGTCTTCCACTGTTTTAGTTAAATCTTCCTTCAAACCCTAAAAGGAAAGACTAGCCGGGATTATTTACACGCTACAAGTTCGCCAATCTTTCAGCCAGGCCAGTGCCTGTACTTTGAGGGAGGTTCCCCGTGCTTTCGCACGGACTTAATTAAAGTAAACCTCGTTTTCCCAGGGGCGTATCCATGTTCACACCTTTCTAGACACCTACTTGATTGGCTAATTGTAATATGTAAAACTCTCACAGAAGTAACACTTACTCACAGCGGGTATTGGGATCCACTATCTTATAGAAGGTATGCAATCTCATTACAAATTTCAACACTTGAAATTCGCAATAATATTTTACCCCTAGCATCCTATGACCTTGACGAAAGCCAACAAACTATAGGCTACTAGTCAAGTCCAACCCGTCATTTCCCGATTGAATTAAACCCACCCGCACGGCCCTTGACGAAAGCCAACAAAGTCGCACGACTACCCTAACTCAATCTGCATCATATGCATAAGCAGATAAGCATAAATAGCTACCGCACACTATGCCTTGACGAAAGCCAACAAACGTAGTACGAATACTATGAAGTACTTATCTGAAATGACAGAGGGCTACGATAGATTTTAAGAAAACCCTTTGCGTATTGAACTTGATATCGTTGTAGAATCGAGTGATTTTAAATGGAGTGTTTTTGAGGCCTTTCTAGTTTTGCTAAAGAGGTCACTCCCGGTGAAGGGATCGTCGGCTCTTTCCTCATCGAATAAGGTGCAGGATATTTCACAAATATCTCTATGCAAAGCAAAAACTATAGAAGCAATCAAAATACAAACCGAGTATGCAGCATCTGCTAGTTTCGCTAAAGAGGTCACTCCCGGTGAAGGGATCTCGGCTCTTTCCTTATCGAATAAGGTGCTGGATGTTCTACAAGGAACACCGCTATGCAAAGCAAGAACTAGAGCTACCAGTTTTTAAACAAGCTTCTACAACATCTTAGGTTTCTTTATTTCATTAATCTCATTAATGAAGTCCCATTTAATTATTCTTCACAAGCATCACATTTGAAACGAAATCAACAATATATAACATATATCTCATATATATAATATAAACATTCATCTTAGGCAGTAATATGATCTCATCACAGAACATTGCAGCAGAAGAACATATATGAAATATTGGATATATTAGGAGGTCCGTGTTTTAATACGAGCCTGTATAAAACACGGATTCCACGGTCGTGATAAATAGCCAAACCCACATCCCTAGACCCCTACGAGAACGGCTTGTAAGCCTGCCAATTCTAGAGTTAGGAGACCCGGTCTCGACTCCTCGAGATGGTCTCCCACTGTACCCTAGAACCCGGTTACTTGTGCTCCCCGCCTTGGGTCTAACCTAATGCAGATAAGTAAATAATATACAATGGTGACATCATCCTCAGCCCGGAAGTGTCCAAATAAAAGAATATTACATACAAATGAATTTTACATGAATGAAAATGAAAAAACTCTCATCTCACATAAAACCCCCGGCTATTCATAATGCGACGATCCAATATAACATATCATAGCAACACATAATATCTCATATCATCAATGTAAGTAAGTATACATACACGAATTTTGGTTGATGTATAGCAACGAAAACCGGTGATACAACTACATACTACACTTACGGTCACAGAAAAGAAAGTGTAAAACTACAACAGTTGGAATCCGCAACCTCCTTAGACATCGCATGCCTAACCAAATGAATTCCTTAGACATCGCATGCCTAACAATTATGAACCCCGCATTTTAGTCTCTTTATCGAAAACACTTTTCAATATCTAGTCGGGCAATTCAACAAGATTCCCGATAACCTGATCGAATACTCGTCGCAAACATTAGTAGACGGCCGCACCCCCGGATGCCGTCGACGAAGTGCATTAAGGCGGAACACCGCTACCGCGAGAACCCGAACGGATGCTTTTGGCGACGAGGTTCTCATACAGTCACTTAGTCGGGGCTATGGGGTGTGGCTATCTATTTAGTTTACCAGGCGAGTATCCGCGTACACATTTACCCGGCGAGTATCCGCGTACACTATGTGATTGCAACGGACTTTTGATCACATCAAAATCCTGTGGCATCAAATGAGACTAAACTGCTAGATTTATAACATTCAAATTAGTTATCTCATAACTACTTGTGGATTCCAAATATTGTATCACATTCCAGATAAATAGACAATGTTAGACTTTCCGATCGAATGATCAAACACCCAAGTTTTCCCAAATGGCTCAACACTTGAGCGGAGTTTAAAAGCATCCATCATATGCCACAGTACCAATGTGTAGGGTTCCTAGGCACGCTAATGAAGTCTCACTTGTGGATTCCAAATATTGTATCACATTCCAGATAAATAGACAATGTTAGACTTTCCGATCGAATGATCAAACACCCAAGTTTTCCCAAATGGCTCAACACTTGAGCGGAGTTTAAAAGCATCCATCATATGCCACAGTACCAATGTGTAGGGTTCCTAGGCACGCTAATGAAGTCTCACAAGGCATCAACCATGCCAATTTCAAATTTTACGGGTGCCGAGAAACCCTAATACGGATCGTTGACTAGAAGTTTAGGCGATATACGAATCTAGTTAACAACTTAACTAAAGATAAGAAGCTACAACCTTTGTAGATCCGGATATCCACTTCCTTGGCTCCACGTAGGCGTCCTCTCGCTGTCCATCTCGAATCCTGGACTCAATCGTCGGCTTGATCGGAGAAATGGGCGGACTAGGTCGTCGGCTTCGTGCCGAAGATGATCTACGTCGAGGCATCACAAGTTCAAGCTCCGACTTCACAAATTTGTGAAACTTGTGAAGGAAACACCCAAAACAACTTGGCAAGAGGTAGAGGGTGAAGAAATAGGAGGTGGGTTCACTTTAGAATTGGATTTCTCACTTTAGAACTCAAGTTGCCATTGATGGCATCAAGCTTTCTTTCTTGATGAAGATGATGAAGAAGAAGAAAGAATATGATAAGTGTTGATTTAAAATGAAAATAAATCAATACTTATCATAAGCTAACTAAGGTTAAGTGTAGAGAATAGACCATGGTAAATGGGAATGGTTAGGGTTAAGCATGAAGACAAATGGTCTCTTTAGTCAAAGCTTCATGAAGCTTCAACAAGCTTCATGATAAAAAAGAAACCATTTTCTTTTCTTTTATCTATTTAAATAAATAAAGAATGGATAAATAAATAGATGAAAAACACAAAACCCTTACCATTATCATAACCATGGTTTAATTCTTTGCACAAACCCAAGTAAGTATGTATCATCAAACATGATACAATCAAGTGCACACAAAAGCATATCATATATACAATGTGCACTTCAAGTGAGAAAATCCTTTAAAAATGAACCAATACTAGTTAATGCAAATTAATATATCAAATATACAATTATACATTAAATCATTAAATCAACACTTGATTCAATGATCCGGTCATGTCGCACATAATCGACCAGTATACAATGTATCGATTTATCGAATCAATGATTCGATAACTAGGTTATATCGCATACAACCAATCGAAACATTCATCGCGAGAATAAAATACGGTATCACATACACGCATTATTCTCGGTCCCGCACATATCTCATAAGCGCTCCTATTTCGTTTTGCTTGAGCCAGGAAACCTCTGTGTAGGACTCTAAAGACTCGTCAATACGCCGGTAGCAGATGATGATCATATCAAGCACCCACAAGCCGCAAGCGGTCTGCTAAACGTAACGGCCATCCGGGTATTGATCGATCAGAAGATCGACGAGCAAGCCCGCTCACATTCCTGTGAATCCAACCAGTAACACTTACCGTACAGTCCGGTCTGTTCGTCTGATATGTCGCATATCAAGTCTCGGGGTGGTAAACGTCAGACCCCAATAACCGATAAGTCGTGCCGATGTGAGGCTCATAACGGGTTGAGAAACTACTGGTAACACTTACCAGCAAATCTCTGATCAGCCCTGGCCAGGGACTTCCCTGTTACGGCCAATCGAGCACAACGCAACATCAACCCCCAATACCGGGAGAGACGAAACCCCTCCTATCGCTCATTGCCTCCATGTGACTCGGGACTGTGCCCAAAGACCACCGTTTTGCATGCCCTCATGGACATGGTAAGGTGGAGATCAAAGCACAGTGGGAATCATACAAGACTCTATGACGATCTCGGGTCTACAGACTAACCTGCACAACTGTCACCTGAGAACTGCCATCTGACGTGAGGTATAATACCATCTGGGAGTTCTCGGCGAGCCCGTCCTGTGTACCCAGTCTCCACTGAGCACCCGTACACCATCTCTGATGTCAAACACCAATGGATATGGGATCATCCATCACCCATCTCATGGGTCGAGAAGCGTATACGCTAGTCTACACTGGTATATCGATGCCCCGTCTCGATACACCCACGACTAGGGACCTTGAAGGATGTACTTATGGACTACCATGTCCCCACTAGTATGATCTGCATCATAGTCCAAGCAGTCAAGTACACATCCTAAGGGCTTTATCAACATGTAACCATAAGACAGTTTAAAGAGACAAGTATACATGCTAAGATAAAGAGTAACCAGATAGCATACTATCATATCGAGCAAGAAAGTCATCTCTATATATTTCCAAGCATCCAATATAATATACATCATCTGTACAATACTGGCCTCTAGGGCATACATACAACTAACAATCTCCCACTTGCACTAGGGCCAGCTACTGTAGTATCGCATACCGAGCATCCCGAAGAGTCTCTCAAACTGTATCTAGGGAATGGCCTTCGTGAGTGGATCCGCCGTGTTGTTCTTCGTGTCAACTCTCTTGACCTCGATCTCCCGGCGATCAACTATCTCCCGGATCAGGTGATACCGCCTCAGAATATGCCTGGATCGCTGATGGGACCTGGGTTCCTTGGCCAAAGCCACCGCTCCATTGTTATCGCAATACAAAGGTATTGGATGCTCAATGGATGGAACCACTCCAAGTTCAGTAATGAACTTCTTGATCTAGACAGCCTCTTTGGCAGCATCGTTGGCAGCGATGTATTCAGCCTCCATCGTCGAGTCTGCCATGGTTTCCTGCTTGGAACTCTTCCAGCTAACCGCCCCTCCGTAAAGGGTAAAGACAAAGCCCGACTGCGACTTAGAGTCGTCCTTATCACTCTGGAAGCTCGAATCGGTAAAGGAATCCACTTGGAGTTCTCCGTTACCATACACCAAGAGCATCTCTTTAGTCCTTCCCAAGTACTTGAGAATTCTCTTCACAGCTGTCCAGTGATTCTCTCCAGGATCTGCTTGATACCTGCTCATTACACTTAGTGAGTATGCTACATCGGGTCTGGTACATAGCATCACGTACATGATAGAGCCTACTGCCGAAGCATAGGGTATCCCTTGCATGCGAGCGCTCTCCAAATCAGTCTTGGGAGACATCTCTTTGGAGAGAGTGACTCCAGAGATCGTGGGCAAGTTCCCACGCTTGGATTCTTCCATACTAAACCTCTTTAGTATGGTGTCAATGTACCTAGATTGGGACAATCCCAGTATCCGTTTGGATCTATCTCTATAGATCCTGATCCCCAATATGTAGGAGGCATCACCAAGATCTTTCATTGAGAATCTTTGTGATAAGAAGAGCTTGACCGATTGCAGCATAGGAATATCATTTCCTATCAAGAGTATGTCGTCCACGTACAATACGAGGAAGACAACCTTACTCTCTGCCACCTTCTTGTAAATACAAGGTTCATCTGGGTTTTTGACGAAATCAAACTCTTTGATAACGACGTCAAAGCAGATGTTCCAACTCCGCGATGCTTGCTTTAATCCATAAATGGATTTAAGCAGCTTGCACACCTTCCCGCTGCTCCCACTGTCTACGAAGCCCTCTGGCTGAGTCATGTACACGCACTCTTCTAAATCACCATTTAGAAAGGCGGTCTTAACATCCATTTGCCAGATTTCGTAATCTTGATATGCAGCAATGGCAAGTATGATCCGGATGGATTTAAGCATAGCCACTGGAGAAAAGGTTTCGTCATAGTCTACACCTGGTCTTTGGCGAAAACCTTTTGCAACAAGTCTAGCTTTGAAAGTCTCCACTTTCCCATCTACACCAAGTTTCTTCTTGAAGATCCACTTGCTCCCAATGGGTTTTACCCCTTCAGGAGCAACTTCCAAAGTCCATACTTTGTTGGTGTACATGGATTCCATCTCGGACCGCATAGCATCCAGCCAGTTCACTGAGTCCCTACTCGTGATGGCCTGCTCGAAGCTAGTTGGGTCATCATCCTCCATGATGCAATCCTCGCTCCCTCCATCCATGAGAAAACCGTAGTATCTCTCAGGCTGGCGAGGAACCCTACTAGATCGGCGGAGTGGCTGGGGTTCATCGGGAACTACTGAATCCTCTGATTCCACCAGATCTTCTGTTGTAGCTTCTGCAGTTGGAACCTCTTCCAGTTCTACCTCATGATCACTAATCTCTTTTTCAAGAAATTCCTTTTCTAAAAAGGTGGCATGCCGAGAAACAAACACTCTTTGTTCCTCAGGGTGGTAGAAGATATACCCTTGAGAATTCTTGGGATATCCTACAAATTTGCATAGAACAGACCGTGCCTCGAGTTTGTCCGGATTTTGTCGTTTGACATAGGCTGGACAACCCCATATCTTAACATAGTTAAGACTTGTTCTCTTTCCTTTCCATATCTCATACGGAGTGGTAGGCACAGATTTGGTTAGGACCATATTCAATAGATGTATGGCTGTCTCAAGCGCATACCCCCAGAAGAAAATAGGTAACTCAGCCGTGCTCATCATAGAGCGCACCATATCTAATAGGGTGCGGTTCCTCCGTTCTGATACACCATTGTGCTGTGGTGTATATGGAGGAGTCAGCTGAGAGAGAATCCCATTCTCTTTTAGGAAGTCCAGGAATTCATTGCTCAAGTATTCACCTCCTCGATCAGATCGAAGGATTTTAATACTTTTTCCGGTTTGGTTCTCGACTTCTTGTTTATATTCTCTAAATTTCTTAAAAGCTTCAGACTTGTGTCTTATTAAGTACACATGTCCGTATCTTGAGAGATCGTCAGTGAATGTAATGAAGTACGAAGAACCATCCCTGGCATGTGTAGACATTGGACCGCATACATCACTATGTACTAGTCCCAAGAGTTCCGTAACTCTTTCCCCGTGTCCCATAAACGGAGTTTTGGTCATCTTGCCTTTGAGACATGACTGGCAAGTGTCATAAGATGAAAATTCGAATGGTTTCAAATATCCATCCTTATGCAACTTAGCCAGTCGTGTCGCATTGATGTGACACAGTCTACAATGCCATACGAAGGATTCGTTCAGTTCTGAACTCTTCCTCTTGTGTGTGTTTGTTATACTCAGAACTGTTGATTGATTTAGAACATAAATGCCATTGCACAACGTGCCTGATCCAACCAACTTTTGGTTATGGAAAATGTTCATAACATTATCCTGTAATACAAAATTATATCCCTCTTTACTCAATAAAGAAACCGATATAATGTTGCATATCAGGTTTGGCATGTAGTAGCATTCGTTCAGAACCAATGTATTACCTGTTGGTAACACAAGGTGATATTCCCCGACGGTCTTAGCTGCAACAATTGCACCATTTCCAACTCTAATGTCTTTATCACCTTCTCCAAGTTCTCTACCTTTCCTAAGCCCATGTAACTGATTACATATATGGGATCCTGACCCGGTATCCAATACCCAGGACGTAGAGCAAATGGAGAAACAGTTCTCAGTAACGAACACACCCGAAGAAAATGCATCAATATGTACTTTCTTCAATCGGGTGGCATGGGAATCCTGGTATTCCCCTATATCCTGTTCAGTCCTATAACTCTTATAGGAAAGAACGGAACCAACGTTCCCCAGCACAGTATAACATGCGGGTTCGGTCAATACATCCATATTATTATCTTGATTAAGGCATGGAATGGTCGCTACCTGGAGAGAGAGAGAAGAAAACACTTTTGCGTATGCTCGTGCAAGATCAGATTGGTTATTATCTTATCTAATCAGGATGGCTCCCACTGGTTTTTATCAAATCTTCCTTCAAACCCTAAAAGGAAAGACTAGCCGGGATTAATTACACCCTACAACTTCGTCGATCTTTCAGCCAGGCCAGTGTGGGTACTTTGAGGGAGGTTCCCCGTGCTTTCGCACGGACCTAATTAATGTAAACCTCGTTTTTCCAGAGGCGTAACCTCGTTAACACCTTTCTAGACACCTACTTGATCGGCTAATTGTAGTGTGTAAAACTCTCCCAGGGGTAACTCTTACTCGCAGTGGGTATCGGGATCCAACTATCTCATAGAAGGTATGCAATCTCATTGCAAATTTCAACACTTGAAATTCCCGATAATGCTTTTGCCCCTAGCGTGCTATGACCTTGACGAAAGAAAAGAAACCTAAGATGTTGTAGAATCAAATTTTAAAAAAAAAAGGGTAGCTACAGTTCTTGCTTTGCATAGCGGTATATGTGATATATGTATTGGTTCATTTTTAAAGGATTTTCTCACTTGAAGTGCACATTGTATATATGATATGCTTTTGTGTGCACTTGATTGTATCATGTTTGATGATACATACTTACTTGGGTTTGTGCAAAGAATTAAACCATGGTTATGATAATGGTTAGGGTTTTGTGTTTTTCATCTATTTATTTATCCATTCTTTATTTATTTAAATAGATAAAAGAAAAGAAAATGGTTTCTTTTTTATCATGAAGCTTGTTGAAGCTTCATGAAGCTTTGACTAAAGAGACCATTTGTCTTCATGCTTAACCCTAACCATTCCCATTTACCATGGTCTATTCTCTACACTTAACCTTAGTTAGCTTATGATAAGTATTGATTTATTTTCATTTTAAATCAACACTTATCATATTCTTTCTTCTTCTTCATCATCTTCATCAAGAAAGAAAGCTTGATGCCATCAATGGCAACTTGAGTTCTAAAGTGAGAAATCCAATTCTAAAGTGAACCCACCTCCTATTTCTTCACCCTCTACCTCTTGCCAAGTTGTTTTGGGTGTTTCCTTCACAAGTTTCACAAATTTGTGAAGTCGGAGCTTGAACTTGTGATGCCTCGACGTAGATCATCTTCGGCACGAAGCCGACGACCTAGTCCGCCCATTTCTCCGATCAAGCCGACGATTGAGTCCGGGATTCGAGATGGACAGCGAGAGGATGCCTACGTGGAGCCAAGGAAGTGGATATCCGGATCTACAAAGGTTGTAGCTTCTTATCTTTAGTTAAGTAGTTAACTAGATTCGTATATCGCCTAAACTTCTAGTCAACGATCCGTATTAGGGTTTCTCGGCACCCTTAAAATTTGAAATTGGCATGGTTGATGCCTTGTGAGACTTCATTAGCGTGCCTAGGAACCCTACAGTGGTATCAAAGCACAGTGGGAATCACACAAGACTCTATGACGATCTCGGGTCTACAGACTAACCTGCACAACTGTCACCTGAGAACTGCCATCTGACGTGAGGTATAATACCATCTGGGAGTTCTCGGCGAGTCCGTCCAGTGTACCCAGTCTCCACTGAGCACCCGTACACCATCTCTGATGTCAAACACCAATGGATATGGGATCATCCATCGCCCATCTCATGGGTCGAGAAGCGTATACGCTAGTCTACACTGGTATATCGATGCCCCGTCTCGATACACCCATGACTAGGGACCTTGAAGGATGTACTTATGGACTACCATGTCCCCACTAGTATGATCTGCATCATAGTCCAAGTAGTCAAGTACACATCCTAAGGGCTTTATCAACATGTAACCATAAGACAGTTTAAAGAGACAAGTATACAAGTTAAGATAAAGAGTAACCAGATAGCATACTATCATATCGAGCAAGAAAGTCATCTCTATATATGTCCAAGCATCCAATATAATATACATCATCTGTACAATACTGGCCTCTAGGGCATACATACAACTAACACAATGGTCCAGCCGTAGAAGGGTCAAACCAACGCCTCACATGTGGCAACGCCGTACTGCCCCAAACCCTAAGGTTTAGAGGCGGTTCAAGACGGTCACATAATCGAGTTAAGGTTTGTGTTCTTCTAGATTGTCCACCGCGTTACATGCACGACTTAGAACATTCTTAAACTACGGAAAAATCCAACGCTTGGAAATTTTCTGGCATGGGAAAAAGTGAGTTATTGATATCCGTTCGAACTTTTTAACACGTTCTAAAATTACCCGGAAAAACATAAACGAAGTTAAACTTTTCGATCGAATCAAAAAGTTCCCAATACATCCCAGAAAACTCAACACTTGAGTAGAATTAAAAATTCCCAGAACAATCAGGAAATCTGTACGGATATTACTGTGTAAAAGCCAAACCCTAATTCTACTATTTGGCCGCGGAACCGCCGTGCAAGCAAGGGTATTGCCGCGGTTCCGCGGCGCAATAAAGGTATTTTGGGCTCGTTTTTCATAGTAATTCATAAAATCACCTGCTGAATTTTCCGAGTATTTTTAATACGAAAAAATCAACATTTTAAAAAAATTTCCAGAAACTAAGTTTTATCGGATATTCGGAGTTCGATCGGACTTCTAATTTCGTCTAGACATCGCCTAAAGCTCTAGCATGGCTCTGATACCACTGTAGGGTTACTAGGCACTGTCACAAGGGTCTACAAGGCATCAACCATGCCCGATTTAAAATTTAGACGTGCCGAACAACCCTAACCAAGATCTTAGACTAGAGATTAGGCGAAACATAAAGCAAGTAAACAACTTTACTTCTAAGAGTTTGGGATTACAACCTTTGTAGTCCGGTCCTTCGCTTCATAAGCTCCGTGTTGAGGTTCCTTCACTGCGATCATCATGTTCCCAGACTCTAGAGAGCCTCCACGAAGAGAAAGATGCATGCTTGCTTCCGATCTTCGATAACAAAGATGATCTAGCTTGAAATTTCTTTAACACAAGCTCTCACTCACTAATGAAGTGAACACCCTAATCTAAATGGCTAGGGTAAATTAGGATGATGAAGTAGGAATTTAGCTCTCATTTATTTTCTCAATCTCACTCATTTTCATCACCTCTCAAAAAGCTAGAAAGCTTTTCAAGCAAGAAGGAAAAAGAAGAAGAAGCTAACTCTTTTGTGATGAATAATGAAAAATCTAGTGAGGTTAGAAATGCAACCATGGGTTAAGTAAGTAAACATAACCCTTGTAGAGATTGAACCATGGTTAAAGGGTTGGGTTGGGTTAAATAACTATCATCCAAAATATCATAACAAATATCTTTGCTTAAAACAAAAGCAAAGCTTCTAGAAGCTACTAGAAAGAATTAACCCAAATCAAACCCTAACCATGTTTAATCTCCACTAAACATATTGCATTAATAACCTTAACTTGTTACAATATTATATATCACATATATAATATATTTTGTAACAAAATAAAATAATACAATTGACATATATCGCATATATATCAATGTATTACCCGAGTGAGAAAATGAATCTTTTAGTGAGGTTATATTAGTTAATGTAATTTAATATATCAAATATATAATTATACATTAAATTATCGAGTCAACACTTGATCCGAAAATCCGGCTATTTCACAAATAACCGACTAATATAATCTGTATCAGTTCATCGAATCAACACTTGATACGATGACCCGGCTATATCACATATACCCGGCCGATATCTCATATCACGAGAATCTAATACGGTATCACATATACGTATTGTTCTCGGTCCCGCACATATCATATATGTGCTCCTACTCTATTTTGCCTGAGCCAGGAAACCTCTGTGTAGGACTCTAAAGGATCGTCAATACGCCGGCAGTAGGTGATGATCATATCAAACACCCACAAGCTGCAAACGGTCAGCTAAACGTAACAGCCACCCAGGTATTGAGCGATCAGAAGATCAACAAGCAATCCTTTACATTATCCTGCGAATCCAATCAGTAACACTCCAGTACAGTCCGGTCTCTTTGTCTGATATGTCGCATATCTCGCCTAGGGGTAGTAAACGTCAGACTAGAGTAGCTTGATAAGTCGTGTCGATATGAGATCTATAACAGTTCGAGAAACTACTGATAACACTTACCAGTAAATCTCAGCAACCCTGGCCAGGGATTTCCAGTTATAGCCAATCGAACACAGCACAACATCAACCCCCTATACCCGGAGAGACGAAACCCCTCCTATCGCTCATTGCCTCCATATGATCCGGGACTGTACCCAAAAGCCACCTTTTTGCATGCCCCATTGGACGTGGTATGATGGAAATCAAAGCACAGTAGGAATCACACAAGACTCTATGACGATCTCGGGTCTACAGATTAACCTGTACAAGTGTCACCAGGGAACTGCCAACTGACGTGAGGTATAATACCATCTAGGAGTTCTCGGCGAGTCCGTCCAGTATACCCAGTCTCTGCTGAGCACCCGTACACCATCCTTGATGTCAAACACCGATGGATATGGGATCATCCATCGCCCATCATATGGGTCAAGATGTGTATACGCTAGTCTACTCTTGTGTATCAATGCCATGTCTCGATACACCCTCGACTAGGAACATTTATAGGATGTACTCGTCGACTACCGTGGCTCCATTAGTATGATCTCATCATAGTCCCAGTAGTCGAGTACATATCCTAAGGGCTTTATCAACATGTAACATGGAGATAATCAGAGTACATGTTAAGATAAACAGTAACCAGATAGCGTACTATCATGTCGAGCAAGAAAGTCCTCCCTATATATGTCCAAGCATCCACTACAATATACATCATATGTACAGTAATGGCCTCTAGGGCATACATATAACTAACACGTCCCATACCACTGATATATATATACCATATATATACATATATATATCAGCGTCCCATACCACTGATATATATACGCAGGAGTAAAACATGCAGAAAACATCATATGAAAACCGTATCTCAATGCGAAATCCATGAAATATAACATATGCAACATGAAACAGTAATATGAGCATATAAAGGAAAAACCGCTATTTAACGACAACAAGTTATTAAGTATATCATGCGGTTCCTAATTTCTCCAAAATCCAACGCAACATCATATAAAAGTGAACATGTAGCTATAGAATGATATGAGTATATACCTATCAATAAAGATGTAATACCCTCCAGGTATATGTGTAGCGATATCAAGGTATTTGGTTGTACATATAGGTATGTAGGTATGATGTACATGTAGCTATGTTTCATATGTGTATCTACCTTTCAATAATGATGTAATACTATACTGGTGTATGTAAGTATGTGTACAAGATGTACATGTAGCTATGTCTCATATGTGTATATAGCTATCACTAATGGTACAATACCATATAGGTATAGGGTAGCTACCATGTAGGCATGGCAAGGCATATGTGTAAGCATGTAGGTATACATGTATGTTATATGTCATATGCACAAAGAAATATGAATCAATGTCTCAATGTCCCTAACCAATACAATATCACATGTGTATAGGTGTAAACTATACCTCGTATATATGGGTTGTGCGTGTCATGGAAATTATCGATGGAGTGTGTGTAGCATAGAATTAGTGCTCGTGTAACATTAACCATCAATAATGGTGTTGTGTCTCATCAATACTATGTCCATATGCAAATAGGAAAATTAGGTATGTAATGAAGGTACACATGTACAATCAATGTCCATATACTTAATATCAAGAATCATATCATTAAATCTAGCCCAGACGCATAACGCCATGCAGGCGATTCCCCTGTAGATGTTAAATCTACTCACAGATCATCTTGGGCTAAGTAAATCCAACCACTTGCTTTCCCTTCTTCGCAGCATCCGAAGTCTTCGCCTACGTCCCTAAGATCATAAAACAACAATAGCAAGTGTATATTAGAAATCGACCAATAACACATACAAACTACGTTTGACCGACGCACCAACTCCAAACTTACTCTCAAGTGTTCGTCTAGTGGCTAACGTGCGTAGCTACACTACGAAACCAACCCAAGAGTAAAAACTACACAAAGTACATGCACCGTGCCGGACAACGTAACAAACATATTCGTAACACTAGAAACTAGCAAAGTAATCCCAGATTTTGTATACGGAAAAAACATAAAAATCAAACAGGACCAAACACACCAAAACAACTACAGACAGCTACCTTAAAAAACCCAAACCCTAACTCCACAAGAAATCCTTGGTCGCCGGATTTTCATAGTGTGTCGCCTGCCAAATCCGAAGGGATGGGGTTCGTACTTCAGGTGAAGGCTTAGGGTCTCTAGTACAACACCACTACACTGCTAGATTTTCTAGTACACACACTGGGTTACAGCAGATCACAGATATCACAATATGACACTAAAAATACGATATGTGCACGAAACTAAACTTTAAGCGTTCTAAACTGAAAAGAATAAGCTACACAACACTAAAAGGACTTACTTAAAAGATAGAGGTCATTACCTACTCTCACTAGCTCAAAGATCCAAGCTTTTCAAGCTCCAAGGCATATAAGAGGCAAAACAAAGCTTAAGATGTGATTTTTGTGAGTTTTGATGAAGTTTAGCAAGGTTTAGTGAAGGGGTATTGAAGTGCTCAGTTGAGGCTTAAAGGAGATGAAGGAAATGATGAGAAAAAGATAGAGTGAGAGAGAACGAGAGAGAGTGAGATGATAAGGATAAGGGTGAGTGTAGGGTAAGCATACCCTCCCATTAACTCTCTCCCTCACCTTCATAAATGCAAGCATGACTCCTCCCAAACGAGTCACCTTGCCACCTCCCTCCAATTCCAAAACACAAGAAATATCTCACACAAATATCTAAGGGATTTAGGTTAAGCATGGAAGGATTAACTTGAGGTTTAAACAAGCAACGATTAGATTAAAGTGTCATGGATGCTAAACTAGATTAACACAAGCAAACCCTCACATTAACATGCACAAGTGTGTGCAAGCCATAACAATTAACAATAAATTATTAATTAAATGTTATAAAATCTAAGGAACCCAAATTGGTAAACTTTTTAAGGAAAACCCGCATTATCGCTTAATAAACACTAATCGAAATTCTAAGGTGTTACAATCTCCCCCTTAAAGAAAATTCGTCCCCGAATTAAAATTCATACTATGCATACCTTCAAAGAGATGAGTGAAAATAATCCACAACTCGCTCGTACCCTCCCAAGTGATCCCCTCACTAGACGGGCTACGCCAAAGAAAACCTTCACAAATGGCAAGACCTTTGACCGAAGTTTTCCCACATGCCGATCCACTAACACTATCGGCTACCGGTGAACGAAAAGATCGCATCGAAGCTAAATGGTCTGATGCTGAATCATGTGAGAAAGGTCATGAAGGTATTTGCAAAGTATCGACACAAGGAATACGGGGCGAATACTCAAAAATCTTGGCAGATGAGCCAAATTATAGGCAACGGTACTAACTCGCTTCGAGAATCTCAAAAGGACCAACAATTCTAGGACTAAGCTTCCTAAAACTCAACACGCCCTTTCAACGGAAAAATCCGTAGGAATACAAGATCTCCCACTGAGAACTCAAGTCTGTAACCACCACGGTCGGCATAAGACTTTTGTCTGCACTGGGATGCCCTCATCCTGACCTGAATAAACTGGATCTTCTCCGAAGTCTCTGGACTAGCTGGGGTCCAAAAATCCGACTCTCGCGGAGTCGGTAAAACAGACTGGTGATCAACACAACCTATACACAAGGCCTAAAGTTGCCATCTGAAACGTCTCCTGATAACCATCATCGTAGGAGAACTCCATCAATGGCAAGTGACGATCCCAACTTCCAATAAACAATTAGTACGTACGCATAAGCATATCCTCCAGAGTCTGTATAGTCCGCTCTATCTGACTATCGGCCTATGGATGGAAAGTGGAGCTAAATCTCAACTAGTACCCATGGCTTCCTGAAGCTTCTGCTAAAGACGGCTAGCGAACTGGGTGCCTCTATTGGATACAACGCATGAAGGAACTCCATACAAATGCACAAACTTACCGAAGAACAACAGAGCAAACTGAGCATAACCGGAAAACAATCACCCGAATGGAGTTATACCCTCGACTAGCCCTGGGTAGACCCGCAAGGAATTTCATGGAGATCTGCTCCCATTCCCACACCGGAATTGTTAAGAGGTAGCAACTCTCCAGCCAGCCTCAAATGCTCAAGCTTAGCTCGCTAACAAGCCAAGCACCCCAAAATGAAAGTCAAAACATCACTCTTCATCCATGCCCACCCGTAAATAACTCTCAAGTCACGTTATATCTTGGTGGCACTTTGGGTGAACACAGAAAGCTGACTAATGTGCCTGCTCTAGGACCTCGTGTCTCTACCCATTAGTATCATGTACACATAAGCGAGTCCCGTAACGTAGCACACCATGTTCATAAATCAAGAACTACGAATCTTTACCCTGCCGAACATGCTCAGAATCTCAAACAAACGTGCATCGGCGGGATGTGCCTCACGAAAACGATTAAGTAAAAGTGTGTAGGGTTCCTAGGCACTCTCAAGAGGTCTCACAAGGCATCAACCATGCCAATTTCAAATTTTACGGGTGCCGAGAAACCCTAATACGGATCGTTAACTAGATATTTAGGCGAAAACTAGAACTAGTAAACTACTTTACTAAGAGTAAACGGAAATACAACCTTTGTAGATCCGGTCCTCCACCTCCATAGCTCCGCAATGAAGTCCTCTCCGCTGTACAAATGGGATCTTGGATTCTAGTGTCGGCTTCATCGGAGAAATGAACGGGCTAGGTCGTCGACTACGATGCCGAAGATGATCTACGTCGAAGCATCACAAGATCAAGCTCCCACTTCACCAAGTCATGAAACTTGTGAAGAAAACACACTCTACTACTTGGCAAGAGGTAGAGGATGAAGAAATAGGAAGTGGGTTCACTTTAGAATTGGATTTCTCACTCTTTTTCTCACTTTGCCATTGATGAAGGCAAGGTTTCTTTTCTTGAAGAAGAAGATGAAGAAGATGATAGAATTATGATAAGTTATTCTTTAAAAAAGAAAATCATAGAATACTTATCATAAACCAAACATGGTTATGTGTAGAGAGCAAACTATAGTTAGGTGAATGGTTAGGTTAGGCATAAAACAAAAATGGTGGACTTTTTCAAAGCTTCATGAAACTTCAACAAAGAAACAAAATTAGCCACCATTTTCCTTTTGCCAAAATGAAATAAACAAATCAATAAATGAATAAATAAATTAAACAAAACCCTAACCATTTACTTAACCAAGGTTTAAACTTTACACAAACCCAAGTAAGCATGTATCATCAAACATGATACAATCAAGTGCACAAAAGTATATCACATATACAACTTGTGAACTTCAAGTGAGAAAATCCATTTAAAGTGAACCAATACTAGTTAATGCAAAGTAATATATCAAATATATAATTATGCATTAAATCATTAAATCAACACTTGATTCAATGATCCGGTCATATCGCATACAACCGACTAATATCCAATGTATCGGCTTATCGAATCAACCCTTGATTCGATAACCAGGTTATATCGCATACAACCAATCGATACATTCATCGCGAGAATAGAATACGGTATCACATACACGCATTATTCTCGGTCCCGCACATATATCATATGCGCTCCTATTTCGTTTCGCTTGAGCCAGGAAACCTCTGTGTAGGACTCTAAAGACTCGTCAATACGCCGGTAGCAGGTGATGATCATATGAAACACCCACAAGCCGCAAGCGGTCTGCTAAACGTAACGGCCACCCGGGTATTGAGCGATCAGAAGATCGACGAGCAAGCCCGCTCACACTCCTGTGAATCCAACCAGTAACACTTACCGTACAGTCTGGTCTGATCGTCTGATATGTCGCATATCTCGCCTAGGGATGGTAAACGTCAGACCCTAATAGCTCGATAAGTCGTGTCGATATGAGGTCTATAACAATTCCAGAAACTACTGGTAACACTTACCAGTAAATCTCAGCAACCCTGGCCAGGGATTTCCAGTTATAGCCAATCGAACACAGCGCAACATGAACTCCCTATACCGGGAGAGACGAATCCCCTCCTATCGCTCATTGCCTCCATGTGACTCGGGACGGTACCCAAAAACCACCGTTTTGCATGCCCTCTTGGACGTGGTAAGGTGGAAATCAAAGCACAGTGGGAACCACACAAGACTCTATGACGATCTCGGGTCAACAGACTACTCTGTACTAGTGTCACCAGAGAACTGCCATCTGACGTAAGGTATAATATCATCTGGGAGTTCTCGGCGAGTCCGTCCAGTGTACCCAGTCTCCACTGAGCACCCGTATATCATCTCTGATTTCAAACACCAATGGCTATGGGATCATCCATCGCCCATCTGTATGGGTCGAGAAGGTATACGCTAGTCTACTCTGGTATATCGATGCCCCGTCTCGATACACCCATGACTAGGGACCTTGAAGGATGTACTTATGGACTACCATGTCCCCACTAGTATGATCCGCATCATAGTCCAGATAGTCAAGTACACATCCTAAGGGCTTTACCAACATGTAACAGAGAGGCAATCAGTGTACACGTTAAGATAAAGAGTAACCAGATAGTATACTATCATGTCGAGCAAGAAAGTCCTCCCTATATATGTCCCAGCATCCACTACAATATACATCCAATGTACAGTAATGGCCTCTAGGGCATACATATAACTAACAATCTTCCACTTGCACTAGGGCCATCTGATAGCAGTGGTTGTAGTATCTCATACTCAACCATCCCTTAAAGGTCTCTCTTTGGGAATAGGCCTTCGTGAGTGGATCCGCCGTGTCGTCCTCTGAGTCTACTCTCCCAACCTCGATCCCTTAGAGATCAACCATCTCCATGATCAGGTGATACTGCCTTAGAATATGTCTGGATCACTGATGGGACGGGTGTTCCTTGGCACAATCCACAACTCCATTGTCACACAATGGGAGGAACTTAGTTCATCTCATGAACCAATAAACACCCAAACATCCTTTTTGGTAGCATCTTAAGTAGCGATGTATCCTGCCTTTATCGTCTAGTATGTCACGGTATCTAGCTTGGAACTCTTCCAACATACCGTCCCTTTACTGAGGGTAAAGTCAATGCCTGTGACTGACACTCATTCGTCATTATCACCCTGGAACACTTCCAGGGATTCTTCCCAGGATCAATTGATACCATCTCACTACAGCTAGTGAGTATTCTAACATCCATTTAGATTTATCTCATAGGTCCAAAACACAGGATTTAGGAGGTTTCGCTTTGATCCTATATGGAGAATCGTTGTGATAAGCGGAGATTGATCGAGCGTAGTATAGGAAACTCCTTCCCTATCAAGAGTATGTCATCCACGTACTCTACGAGGATCATCACCATACTCCCTACTACCTTTTTGTATATACAAGGTTCATCTACCATTTTGATGATGTCAAACTGTTTGACTAACACATCAAAACAGATGTTCCAACTCCGCGATGTCTGCTTTATCACATAAAACATCTTGCACACGTTTCCGCTGCTCCCACTGTCTACAAAGCCCTCTGGCTGTGTACTTATAGACGCCCTCTTCTAAAACATCATTTAGAAAAGATGTCATGACACCCAACCACCAGATATCGTAGTCATGGTATGTAGCCGTGGCAAGTAGGATCTGGATGGACTTAAGCATAGCTACTTAGAAAAGGTTTCATCATCATCCATACCTGGTCAATGATGTAGAACTTTAACAAGTCTATCTTTGAAAGTCTCAACTCTTCCATGTACACCAAGTAATCTTCTCAAGATATATTTGCTTCTGATGGGGATTTAACCCTTCAGATATAGCAACCAAAGTCCATACTTTGTTTGTGTATAAGGATTCCATCTCAGATCGCTAAGCATCCATCCATTCTTACAGAGTCTTACTCCTGATGGCCAGCTCGAAACTAGTTGGGTCATCATCTCATGATGCAATCCCCGCTCCCACTGTCATAGAGAAACCGAAGTATCTCTCAGGTGGGTGAGGAACCCTACTAGATCGGCGGAGAGGCTGAGGTTCGTTGGAATCTGCTGAATCCTTTGGTTGTACCAAATCATCTGCTGTAGTTTGTATAGCTGGAACCTTTCCAGTTCTACATTACAGACTTTGCCTCGAGCTTGTCCGGATTTTGCTTTCAGACATAGGCCGGTCAACCCCAAATCTTAACTAGCTTAAGACATGGGCTCTTCCCTTTCCATATCACATATGAAATGGTAGGCAACTGATTTGATTGGAACCCTATTCAATAGGTATGCAGCTTTTCAAGTGCATAACTCCCAAAAGGAAATAGGTAACTCAGTAGTACTCATCATAGAGCACACATTATCATATAAGGTGTGATTGCTCCACCCCGATATACCATCGTGCTATGGTGTATACAGAGGAGTAATGCTGAGAGAGAATCTCATTCTCCTTAAGAATAGTCCAAGAATTCCGTGCTCAAGTATTCTCCTCCCTGATCACATCATAGGACATAATACTTATACCCGTATTTTGGTCCTCTACTTCTATCTTATATTCTGTGAATATCTCAAAAGGTTCGGACTCAAGTTTCAACAGAAACATATGACTGAATCTAAAGAGATTATCAGAGAATGTAATGAAGTACAAAGAACCGGTCTTGGCATGTGTAGACAGGGGACCTTACATACATCAACATGTATCATCCCAAGAGTTTACTAACTCTTTCTCTGTTTTCAGTAAACGGAGCTGTGGTCATCTTATCTTTGTGACATGACTGGCAAGTTTCATAAGATGTAAATTCAAACTGATTTAAATATGCATCTATATGTAACTTCAGCTAGTCGGGTCGCATTGATATGACCTAGTCTACAATACCTTAAGAAGGATTCGTTCAGTTGTGAACTCTTCCTCTTATGTGTGTTCCATATACTAAGAACTGCAGTTTGATTTAGAACATCAATGCTTTTAGATAACGTGCCTGAACCGATCAATTTTTGATATAGGAAATGTTCAAAACATTATCCAACAATACAAAATTTTATCATTTCTTTACTAATAAAGAGACTGATATGATTTTGTATATCAGGTTCGGTATCTAATAACATTCGTTCAGAATCAATGTATTAGTAATACAGGGTGACAGTGACCAACAGACTTGGCTGCAACACTTACCCCGTTTTCTGCATCATGAAACTTATCACCCGTTCTTAGTTCTCTACCTCTCTGTAGCCCTATGTAACAGATTACATATCAGGGATCCTGATCCGGTATCAAATACCCAGGACGTAGAGAATATTGAGAAACAGTTCTGTATAATGAACATACCCGAAGATGATGCATCAGCATGCACTCTCTTCGTTTGGGCGGTACGGGAAATCTGGTAATCCCCAATTTCCTGCTCTGTCTTATAACAATTATAAGTTGGAGCGGGACCAACGTTTCCCAGCTCAGTATAACAAGCGGGTTCGGTCAAATATCCGTTTTTTTTTATCTTGATTAAGGCGTGACATGGTCTCTACCTGGAGAGGGAGAGAAGAAGACACTCAGCGTATGCTCTTGCAAGAATAGATTGGTTATTATTTTATCTAATCAGGATGGCTCCCACTGCTTTTTATCAAATCTTCCTTCAAACCCTAAAAGGAAAGACTAGCCGGGATTAATTACACACTACAAGTTCGCCAATCTTTCAGCCAGGCCAGTGTCGGTACTTTGAGGGAGGTCCCCCGTGCTTTCGCACGAACCTAATTAATGTAAACCTCGTTTTCCCAGAGGCGTAACCTCGTTAACACCTTTCTAGACACCTACTTGATCGGCTAATTGTAATGTGTAAAACTCTCCCAGGAGTAACTCCTACTCGCAGCGGGTATCAGGATCCAACTATCTCATAGAAGGTATGCAATCTCATTGCAAATTTCAACACTTGAAATTCCCGATAATATTTTGCCCCTAACGTGCTATAACCTTGACGAAAGCCAAAAAAACCATAGCCCGCTAGTCAAGTTCAACCCGTACATTTCTTGATTGAATTAAACCCACCCGCACGACCCTTGACGAAAGCCAACAAAGCCGCACGACTACCCTAATCCAATCGCATCGTATGTTGGCAGATAAGCAGCATATAGCTACCGCACACTGCACCTTGACGAAAGCCAACAAATGCAGCACGAATACTATATACAACTTATCTGAAATGACGGAGGGCTACGACAGGTTTTTCTGAAAACCTATTGCGTAATGAACTTGATATCATTGTAGAATCGAATGATTTTAAAATGGAGTGCTTTTGAGGCTTTTCTAGTTTTGCTAAAGGAGTCACTCCCGGTGAAGGGATCGTCGGTCCTTTCCTCGTTGAATGAGGTGTGGGATATATCATATATATTACTGTGCAAAGCAAAAACTCTTAAAAGCAATCAAAAAACAAATCGAGGGTTGTAGCATCTGCCAGTTATTGCTAAAGGAGTCACTCCCTGTGAAGGGATCTCGGTCCTTTCCTCATCGAATAAGGTGCAGGATATATCATATATACTGCTGTGCAAAGCAAGAACTGTAGCTACCTGTTTTATTTTGAAATTCGATTCTACAACATCTTAGGTTTCTTTTACTTTCATTAATCACATTAATGAAGTCCCATCAATTATGTACCTAAACATCACAGATAAATACGATGTACACTTATGCCATCCGCATTCGCCTCGATGTCCCCTCGTGCACCGTTAGGTTAGGTAACTAACGGCAGAGCGGGGCAGGGCTAGCGCGGGTGTAAAACATAAGTAACGTCTATATAATATATCATATATACTATATACTGTATCTATCACAGAACATCAAATGATCACATCACAGATATCGTAGCAGAAGAATCATACGAAATATTGGATATATTAGGACGTCCGTGTTTTCAATACGAGCCAGTATAAAACACGGATTCCACGGTCGCGATAAATGTTGGAGATAGTGCCCTCAGAGTCAATTATTGGATCACAGGCACGTGATTGCAATGATTGAGGGAGGACCTATCCCGGTAGGACAGTCTTACTCAAGATGATAGTATGCTATCTGGTTTACCTTTATCATCGTGTACTGCTTCAGGTGACCTTACAGGTCGCTATTACACGCTGATAGAGCCCCTGGGATTCTTGCTTGACTGCCAGCAGTATGATGGCGATCATATACGTGAGATCTGGTGGTCTATAAGCACATCCTTAAAAGGTCCCTAGTCGTGGGAGTTTCGAGACAGGGCATCGATTCTCCAGAGTAGACTAGTGTATGCAGTCGAGACCCCGACGAGGGGCAGTGGCCGGTCTCACAAGCCACTAGTGTCAGTTGGTTCACCTAAGATGTATACAGGTGCTCATTGGGTTATGAGTACACCGGACAGGACTCGCCGGGAACATGCTAGTTGGTCTTATACCTGACGTCAGATAGCAGTTCCCTGGTGACATGTGTACAGGTTAGTTCATCGACCTGGGGATCGTCATTTGTCTCGTGTGAGTTCCCACTGTACTTTGATTACTACCCTACCACGGCTCAAAGGAGTCGTGCAAACAGGTTTTAGTTGGGTACAGTCCCGAGCCACATGGAGGCAGTGAGCGGATCTTCAGGGGTTCGTCTCTCCCGGTATTGGGAGTGAGGTCGCGCTGTGTCTAGGAGAGCCATTACACAAAGCCCTCGGCCGAGGCAGGAGATTTACTGGTAGGTATTCCAGTAGTATCTCAGGGTGTTCTGGGCTACACTCCGACACGACTTGTACCGCTTTTGGGGGTCTGACTTTTACCAACCCCCTAGGCCCGCCATGCGATACTCATAGACGAACGGACCGGACTGTACGGATATTGTCACTGACAGGCTTAGTAAGGTGTCAGGATGAGTTCGCTCATCGACGTCCCTTTTGGTCAATAGCTGGTGGCCCGTCATGTATTGGCTTATACCACTGACGTGCGAGTGGTTAAATCCACAGCCATAGTATTGACGAGTCTTTAGAGTCCACCACACAGACAGTTACTCAAGTTTCGGGCGAAACGCTGTAGAGGCCGTATGGAGATATGGCAGGGTCCGATCAGATACGTGCGGTATTCCACGGATCAGGATCGGACGGTTTGTACTAGAGGCCGTATAGATATATGGCAAGGTTCGATCAGATACGTGCGGTATTGCACGGATCAGGATCGAACGGATATTACTAGCCGGCTTTGGTTTAAGCCGGATCCTAGTAGAGTACAGTGTAGATTTTGTCTCATTGCATTTGTGTTCAGTGGGAATACAAATGCGGGCATGTATTTGCAGTAGCGGGGTTTTCCTGTAATTTATTACGGGACTAGTTTTCTGGAGTTGCCAGTTTGCATTCCGTTCTGGCCGGTTTTCCTTTGTTCCTTCCCGGCCGGACTTTTCAGTTGGAGGGGTTATTTGCAAGTTTGCAAATAACTTATTGTGGAGGGGTTTATTGCATTATGAGGCATTATGATTGATAAAGCATCTTTGCTTTTCTTGTTCTCATGATGGTGCAATAAATGTGATTAGAAGAGATTAGAATGTGATTTGAGAGTTTGATGTGAGGCTTGGGGGTGTGGTCACCATTCCTCTTTTCCTACACTCACCTCCCTTCTTGGTTTTGTTTTTCCTCCACCATTTTTAGCAAGGCCGGCAACATATTTGAGAGAGGATGAAAGGTTCATTTTGGGTGTGATTTTTATCATCTCATTCCTTGAAAAATGAGAGCACCATTCTTCTTCCTCAAAAGTCTTTTTTCTCCTCCAACACATAAATGGCAACATCACTATCCCAAATGAGACAAGCATTTCTACACTACAATCTACAGCAAACCTTGGGCACGTCGACTAGCCAGCTTCGTGCCCGAGTTGCCTCGGTATTGAGGTGGGAGCCCGTAAAAGATGCAGACGATGTGTTGCCCTTTCGGCAAGGAGGCGACGACCGGAGTTTCCGCGGGAGATCGGGACGACGACGAGGAGACCGGGGGACTCGGATCAGTCGGTATACTTCTCCACCCTTTTCTTGTTTGCTAGTATAGGTTAATGGTTACGATCCGGGTATATTGTCCGCGGTAGCGCCAGCTTAAAAGTTAAGAAAAATTTTGATTCCGCATTTTGGCCTCGGATAGACGGCCGGGGCGCTGCCGTGGCGCAACATGGTATCAGAGCCACGCCATTAACCTAGTCTAGCTTTGTCTAATGTGTTTTACTTTTCCGATCGAACAAAAATTCCAAAACAGCGTTTTCTTCACATCAGTTTTCTGTCGAATTTTTTCTAGCTCTAAAAATTTTTCAGGTTGTAGAAAACTGATGTACTGGAAGTCCTAAGAATTCTGGAGAAATTCGAGACGATGATCTTTCAAGGGGAGCGCGGAACCACGGCCAAACCCCACTTGGCGCCGCGGTTCCGCCGCAGTATGGAGTGATCGATGTGTCGAATTTTTCCAGTAGGCTTCTGGGGTGAAAATAGGGTTTCTGGAATATTATGTTTGGGCCCAGAATTTCTTGATGTGCTACAGTAGTACTTGGGGGCCCACTTGGTACTTTTGATCGATCGGATATTTTAAATACATTAGTTCACAGTATTTACATTATATCTGCGACCGTGAATGTCACTTGATCGGTAAATCCTGTCTAACTGCTATAGCCCGGTTAGACGGATTTACGAACGTGACCTTCACGTTGATGTTCTTTGTATTGCTGTGATATTGCGGATCGGTCGTGGGGGATAGCCTGGATGCAATATTAGTACTGTTTTGTTTTATATGTATATTTGATATTGCGGGGCGAGCGTCCGACATGTGGACTGCCGTCACTGCCTGTTTGTATTATTATTTTTTGGGGCACGACCTGGTGCGGTCGATGTACCCGTTGTATGTATATTTTACTTTCTGTACTAGGATTACCCCGCGGAGGGGTGCACGGATAGCCGGGTTCTAGATGTAGGGTTTTCTTAACACCTCTATGAAGGTTTAGAAGCATCATGCATGCTATAACAATAAAATTTTTGAGGTGCTAAGCAAACTATACAAAGAATCGAACTAGAATATATGAAGTAACGATTAATAGTGTCAAGATTAAGGGTTAAGTTATGCTAAGTGTTGAAACTACAACCTTTGTAGTTCACTTTGGGAGACTCCTAAGCTTTGGAAAGGTCCACTTGATCAACTCCTCGTCCACGACGATCCACCCGAAGCACTTTGCCCTAAGCTTGATGCTTCCTACGATCTTTGGAAATCCTTGAAGCACAACACCCTACACAAGATGGCTAGGGTTGTGTAGGATGAGGAAGTGGTTGATGTTCTTATTTATTACCTTTTCTTTTCTTTTTCTAACTCTTTTTAACCATTAAAAGAGAGCTAGGGTTTGAGGAAGAAGAAGAAGTCTCACTCTTTTCTTTTTCTAAGATAATGATAATGTTAAAGATAAATGAGAGAGAGAGAGAGATCTTATCATAACTTTAACCATAGTAGAATAAAAATCTAGATATTTCATATAAGGTTAAAAGGCAAAAGGAATGGAAACTATGGTTGAGTTAAAGAATTGTGTAGATGAGTGTGGAAGCAATGACTCATTAACCATTTCTTTTGCCTTTAATCTTTAATGAAAAATCTAAGCATTATCTTTTCTACAATATGATTCTTATATTGCCTTCCTCTTTGTATCATCAACCATGATACATTTCATGTATGTATGTATGCACATCATCATGTACATATACATGCATGTATCCAAAACAAGAAAAGGATTTAAATAAATAATATAAAAGCCAATATTAAATCAACACTTGATTTAATAAATCCATCATATCTCATATGACCCGACTAATATTAAATGCCCGATTAAAATATAGTATCATATACTAGTATTTAATCGAGGCTCCGCGCATATCTCATATGTGCACCACTTCGTTTCGCCAGAGCCGAGAAACTTCTATGTGGGACTCTAAGACTCGTCAATACGCCAGCAGTAGATGATGATCATATCAAACACCTACAAGCCGCAAGCGGTCAGCTAAACGTAACGGCCACCCGGGTATTGAGCGATCAGAATAAGAACAAGCGAACCTGTCAAAACTCCTGTCAATCCATCTGGCAACACTAACCGTACAGTCCGGTCTCTTCGTCAGATATGCTGCATATCGAGTCTAGGGATGGAATCGTCGACCCCAATAACTCAATAAGTCATTCCGGTATTTGGTCTATAACAGATCGAGAAACTTACTGATAACACTTATCAGTAATATCTCAGCAGCCCTGGCCAGGGACTTCCCGTTATAGCCAATCGGGCACAGCACAGCATCAACCCCCAATACCGGGAGAGACGAAACCTCTCCTATCGCTCACTGCCTCCACATGCCTCGAGACTATACCCAAAGTCCACCTGTTTGGACGACTCAGTAGAGCCGCAGTAGGGTGGAGATCAAAGTACAGTGGGAGGACACATAAGACTCTATGACGATCTCGGGTCTACAGACTAACCTGTACCAGTGTCACCTGAGAACTGCTATCCGACGTATGATATAATACCATATAGGAGTTCTCGGTGAGTCCGTTCAGTGTACCCAGTCTCACTGAGCACCCGTATACTATCTTCGGTGTCAACACACCAGACGGATATGGGATCATCCATCGCCCATCATATGGAACAAGAATGGTATACGCTAGTCTAAGCTGGAATATCGATGCCCTGTCTCGATATACCTATGACTAGGAACATTTCAAGGATATGCTTATAAACTACAGATGTCCCACTAGTATGATCCGCATCATAATTCCAGTAGTTAAGCCAATATCCTTAGGGCTTCATCAATATGTACCAAATGAATATAAACATGATCAAGTGAACATATGATAAAGTAAAACCAGATAGCATACTATCATTTTGAGCAAGACTGTCTCCCGAATATATATATATATATATACACATCAGTACATACACTATCTCATAATGGCCTCTAGGGCATACATATATCCAACAATCTCCCACTTGCACTAAGGCCAGTTATTGGCATATCTCATACCTAACATCTCAAAAAGTCGCTCATGCTGCGGCTGAGGGAGGGCCTTGGTGAATGGATCCGCAGCGTTGTCCTTTGTGTCTACTCTCTTAATCTCGATCTCGCGGCGATCAACTATCTCCCGGATCACATGATATCTCCTCAGGATATGTCTGGACTTTTGATGGGACCTGGGCTCTTTGGCCAATGCCATAGCCCCATTATTGTCACAATACAGAGGTATTGGATCAATAATGGTTGGAACTACTCCTAGCTCCGCGATGAATTTTCTTATCTAGACGGCTTCCTTGGCAGTATCATTAGCAGCAATATATTCAGCTTCCATCGTTGAGTCTGCAACGGTATCCTGTTTGGAACTCTTCCAACTTACCGTCCCTCCATTGAGGGTAAATGCAAACCCTGAGATAGACTTGCTGTCATCCTTGTCACTCTGGAAGCTCGAATCGGTAAAGGCCTCCATTTGGAGATCCCCATTACCATACACCAAGAACAATTCTTTAGTCCTTCGCAAGTACTTAAGAATGTTCTTTACAGCAATCCAGTGATTCTCCCCTGGGTTAGATTGATACCTGCTTACTACACTAAGTGCATAAGCAACATCAGGGCGTGTACATAACATCGCATACATTATCGATCCTACTGCCGAAGCATAGGGAATAATGCTCATGCGAGCTCTCTCTATATCAGACTTTGGGCAATCGTCTTTTGAGAGAGTGACTCCATGGCAAGCGGGTAAGGCACCCCGCTTGGAGTCTTCCATACTAAATCTCTTTAGGATGGTGTTTATGTACTTGGTTTGGGACAATCCCAATAACCGTTTGGATCTATCCCTATAGATCCGTATACCCAATATGTATGTGGCATCTCCCAGGTCCTTCATGGAGAACCTTTGTGATAAGAATGATTTGACCGACTGTAGCATAGGAATGTCATTTCCTATCAGAAGTATGTCATCTACGTACAATACGAGGATTGCGACATTTCTTCCTACAGTCTTCTTATAAACACAAGGTTCATCTGGATTTTTGATGAAATCAAACTCTTTGATAACATCATCAAAACAGATGTTCCAACTCCGTGATGCCTGCTTTAATCCATAAATCGATTTAAGTAGCTTACATGCCTTACCGCTGCTCCCACTATCAATGAATCCCTCCGGTTGATCCATGTAAACGCATTCCTCTAAATCACCATTTAGGAATGCAGTGTTAACGTCCATCTGCCAGATTTCATAGTCGTAGTGAGCAGCAATAGCAAGTAGGATCCGAATGGATTTAAGCATGGCTACCGGAGAGAAAGTCTCGTCATAGTCCAAACCTGGTCTTTGACGAAAACCTTTCGCTACTAGCCTTGCCTTATAGGTCTCTACCTGTCCATCTACACCGATCTTTCTTTTAAAGATCCATTTGCATCCCACAGGTTTTATCCCGGAGGGTACATCTTCCAAAGTCCATACTTTGTTGGTGTATATGGACTCCATTTCGGATCTCATGGCATCCAGCCAATTCACTGAGTCACCACTCGTGATAGCCTGATGAAAACTGGAAGGATCATCATCATCCATGATGCAATCTTCTCTATCACCATCAACGAGGAAACCGTAGTATCTCTCCGGTGGGCGAGAAATCCTGCCAGATCTACGGAGTGGCTGAGGTTCATTAGATTCTGTTATAACTTCAGGTTCAGCCAAGTTGTCATTTGTAACTTGTGTTTCTAGAACTTCTTCTAGATTTACCACATTGCCATTTGTATTGTTTGAAAAAATCTCATCTTCTAAAAAGGTGGCATATTGAGAAACAAACACTTTTTGTTCCTCTTTGTGGTAAAATAGATACCCAAACGAATGTTTAGGATATCCTACAAATATACATTTGACTGATCGTGTCTCGAGTTTGTCTGGATTCTGCTTTTTAACAAAAGCCGGACAACCCCAAATCTTAACTCTTTTAAGAGATGGTTTCTTCCCATGCCATATCTCATATGGAGTGGTAGACACGGTTTTGGTTGGAACTTTGTTTAACAGAAAAGCTGCTGTTTCCAATGCATGCCCCCAAAACGAGAGAGGTAACTCAGCATCACTCATCATGGATCGTACCATATCTAATAGGGTACGGTTCCTTCGTTCTGACACACCGTTGTGCTGTGGTGTGTAAGGTGGAGTGCGCTGAGAGAGAATCCCATTCTCTTTTAGGAAGTCTAAGAACTCAGTACTTAAGTACTCTCCACCTCGATCCGATCGAAGTATCTTGATACTCTTTCCTGTTTGGTTTTCTACTTCATGTTTATACTCCTTGAATTTCTCGAAAGCTTCAGATTTATGTTTTATCAAATATACATGACCAAATCTTGAGAAATCATCAGTAAAAGTTATGAAGTATGAAAAACCGCCTCTTGCATGTGTAGACATTGGTCCGCATACATCACTATGTATGAGGCCTAGGAGCTCAGTAGCTCTTTCTCCGTGTCCTGTAAACGGGGTTTTGGTCATTTTACCTTTGATACAAGAATGGCAAGTTGCATAAGATTTATACTCAAATGAATTTAAATATCCATCTTTATGAAGCTTGTTTAGTCTTGTTTCATTAATATGACCAAGTCTACAATGCCAAAGAAAAGCTTCATTTATCTCTGAAAATTTTCTTTTGTTTTTGTGTTGTACGTTGAAAACTGTGTGTCGATTAAGGACGTATATCCCGTTATTTAATGTACCACAACCAATCAACTCTTGATTCAGTCTAATGTTCATAACATTGTGTTGTACAGCAAAATGATACCCTTCATTGTCTAACAAGGAAACAGATATAATATTACAAAGCATACTCGGTACAAAATAACACGGGTTCAAAACCAATATACAACCCGAAGGCAAACCTAGGTGATACTCTCCTACTGAAACTGCATTTACATTGGAACCATTTCCAACTTGGAGAGTATGATCACCTGTCTTCAGAACTCTGCTATTTCTCAACGCCTGCACAGAATTGCAAATATGAGAACCCGAACCGGTATCCAATACCCAGGAAGCAGAATTAATAGAAAAACAGTTTTCAATTACGAACACACCTGAAGCTGAAGCATCATCATGCTTCTTCTTGAGTGCTAGGTACTCAATACAGTTCCTCTTCCAGTGTCCCGTCTTCTTGCAATGGAAACATTCACCTTTCTCTGATGCCCCAACCTTGGACTTGCCTTTTCCCTTCACCTTTTTGACTCCACCTTTAGGTTTGGTGGGTTTCTTCTTCATCTTTCCCTTGGCCTTAGCTTTTGGGTAAGATGAGGAGGATTGCCCAACAGACATAACGGGAGTCTTCACTGTCTTCAGTGTGCTCTCTGCACTCCTTAACATATTAAGGAGTTCAGGAAGTTCCTTCTCCATGTTGTGCATGTTGAAGTTAACGATGAACTGAGCAAAGGTGGAGGGGAGAGACTGTAGAATAATATCTGTATACTGTTCATTGTCCATTGTCCACTCTAGGTCCTCAAGCTCTTCTATGAGAGCTATCATTTTCAGAACATGGTCTCCTACTGATGTGCCAGCGGTCATGCGCATCTGAAACAGTTTCTTAGACGCTTCGTATCGTAATACGCGGGATTGCTCTCCATACAACTCTTTTGTATGGAGGAATATGGCTTGTACGTCCATATTCTCGTGCTGCTTCTGATGTGTGTTATCCATCGATGCAAGCGCGAGGCATTTTGCCGTGGCACAGTCAGCGTCCCATGTCTTGTGGATTGCTATATCCGCAACTGAAGGTTTAGGACCTAGGGGGGACAAGGCTGGGGCTGTAAGGACATATGATACTTTATCATAAGTCAAGGCTATGTTTAAATTCCTCAGCCAGTCTTTATAGTTGGTCCCATTCAGCTTGTTTTTATCTAATAGAAGCTTAAGTCCTGTCATGGGTATCTGCCATTAAGAGAGAGAAAAGAATACACTTAGCGAATGCTCTTGCAAAGATCAGATTGGTTATTATCTTGTCTAATCGATGTCTCCCACTGTTTTTTATCAAATTTTCATTAAAACCTTTTAAAAAGAAAACTAGCCGGGATTAATTACAATCTACAACTTCGCCAACCTCTCAGCCAGGCCAGTGCCGGTACTTGAGGGAGGTTCCCCGTGCTTTCGCACGGACCTAATTAAAGTAAACCTCGTCTTCCCAGAGGCGTAGCCCCGTTTAGCACCTTTCTAGACACCTACCGAGTCAGCTAATTGTAAAGTGCAAAATTCTCCCGGGAGCAACATTTGCTCGCAGTGGGATCGGGATCCTATTATCATATAGTAGGTATACAATCTCATTGTAATTTTCAACTCTTGAAATTCCCGATATAATTTTTACCCCTAATACTTATGACCTTAACTAAAGTCAACATATCATAAGTACTAGTCAAGTTCTTCCCGTCATTTCGTGATTAATTAGACCCACTCATATGACCCTTAACTAAAGTCAACATAATCATATGAATGTCCTAATTATTCAGCATCATATGCAGTGTAGGAAGACATCACTCAGCTACCGTACACTGCGCCTTAACTAAAGTCAAAATACGCAGCACGAATACTAAGTACTCTACTTCCTAAAATGACGGAGGGTTGCGGATAGTTTTTAGAAAAACTTTTGACGCTTTGAACTTGATATCGTTGTAGAATCTAATGAGTTTAAAAGGAGTGGCTTAAGCTCCGCATTTTGAAACTTGCTTTTTTCTTACAAAAAGGCCGAGTGTGTTTAAAATCTGATTCTACAACATCTTTTTAGGTTCATTTATCTTTTACATTAATCTCATTAATGTAGTCCCATCATTTAAATCCTAAGCCATTACAGAAAGAAACGAAAATATACATTAAAAGATCACATCAGATAATAAAAGCAGCAGAAGCACATAAAGGATATCTAGGAGGTCCGTATTTTATATTTAGCCAGCAATAAAAATACGGATTCCACGGTCGCGATGAATAGCCAAGCCCACATCCCTAGACCCCTACGAGAGCGGCAAGCGACCCTACCAATTCTGGAGTTTAGGAGACCCGGTCTCGACCCCTCGAGATGGCCTCCCACTGAACCCAAGAACCCGGTCACTTGTGCCCTCCACCTTGGGTCTATCCTAATGCGGAAAAGTAAATAATATACAACACTGGTGACAACAACCTCACCCCGGAAGTGTCCCAAATAAAAGAATATTACATACAAATTAATATTACATGAATTGAAAGAATACTCTCATCTCACATAAAAAAGAAAACCCCCGGCTATTCATTGCGACAATCCTGCATATCAAATCTCATTCGACACAGAGAGATAAAAAGGAAAAATACAACAATTGGAATCTTTAACCGCCTTTAGACAACACAAATCCGGAATATCACATATACAAGATTTCATGCCTAAACAATGTAAAGCTCGCATTTGGGTCTCATTCAAGAAAACACCTTTTCAAAACAAACCGGATAATTCAACAAGATTTCCGTTATACCCGAGACCGAATTGCTAGATTTACACGCAACAAACAAATTTGTAGATTTCAATTATTGTAACACATACTATTAAACTAAGCGACGTTGGAATATCCGATCAAACATATTAAACAACCAGAAACTACTCTGTAATCTCAACACCTGGGCAGATTCTAAATATACCAGTAATAACAGAGAACTAATATGGGCCAGCACAAGAAATTTCGACCAATGAGTCAACTATACCGCCGCGGAACCGCCGCATAAAGCCCCTTGGGCCGCGGTTCCGCGGCCGTACGGTCGACTTATTGGCTCGTTTTTCTGGTGGGCTCTTATAGTTCCCTGCTTAATTTGTTACATATTTTTAATTTGAAAAATACCAGGTTTTTAAAAAATTTCCAGAGAGCACTTTTCGGGTGTCGGTTTTCGTCCGTTCGATGTTTTCAACGTCGTTTAGGTTACTACAAAGCTCTAGCTTGGCTCTGATACCATGTAGGGTTTTCTTAACACCTCTATGAAGGTTTAGAAGCATCATGCATGCTATAACAATAAAATTTTTGAGGTGCTAAGCAAACTATACAAAGAATCGAACTAGAATATATGAAGTAACGATTAATAGTGTCAAGATTAAGGGTTAAGTTATGCTAAGTGTTGAAACTACAACCTTTGTAGTTCACTTTGGGAGACTCCTAAGCTTTGGAAAGGTCCACTTGATCAACTCCTCGTCCACGACGATCCACCCGAAGCACTTTGCCCTAAGCTTGATGCTTCCTACGATCTTTGGAAATCCTTGAAGCACAACACCCTACACAAGATGGCTAGGGTTGTGTAGGATGAGGAAGTGGTTGATGTTCTTATTTATTACCTTTTCTTTTCTTTTTCTAACTCTTTTTAACCATTAAAAGAGAGCTAGGGTTTGAGGAAGAAGAAGAAGTCTCACTCTTTTCTTTTTCTAAGATAATGATAATGTTAAAGATAAATGAGAGAGAGAGAGAGATCTTATCATAACTTTAACCATAGTAGAATAAAAATCTAGATATTTCATCTAAGGTTAAAAGGCAAAAGGAATGGAAACTATGGTTGAGTTAAAGAATTGTGTAGATGAGTGTGGAAGCAATGACTCATTAACCATTTCTTTTGCCTTTAATCTTTAATGAAAAATCTAAGCATTATCTTTTCTACAATATGATTCTTATATTGCCTTCCTCTTTGTATCATCAACCATGATACATTTCATGTATGTATGTATGCACATCATCATGTACATATACATGCATGTATCCAAAACAAGAAAAGGATTTAAATAAATAATATAAAAGCCAATATTAAATCAACACTTGATTTAATAAATCCATCATATCTCATATGACCCGACTAATATTAAATGCCCGATTAAAATATAGTATCATATACTAGTATTTAATCGAGGCTCCGCGCATATCTCATATGTGCACCACTTCGTTTCGCCAGAGTCGAGAAACTTCTATGTGGGACTCTAAGACTCGTCAATACGCCAGCAGTAGATGATGATCATATCAAACACCTACAAGCCGCAAGCGGTCAGCTAAACGTAACGGCCACCCGGGTATTGAGCGATCAGAATAAGAACAAGCGAACCTGTCAAAACTCCTGTCAATCCATCTGGCAACACTAACCGTACAGTCCGGTCTCTTCGTCAGATATGCTGCATATCGAGTCTAGGGATGGAATCGTCGACCCCAATAACTCAATAAGTCATGCCGGTATTTGGTCTATAACAGATCGAGAAACTTACTGATAACACTTATCAGTAATATCTCAGCAGCCCTGGCCAGGGACTTCCCGTTATAGCCAATCGTGCACAGCACAGCATCAACCCCCAATACCGGGAGAGACGAAACCCCTCCTATCGCTCACTGCCTCCACATGCCTCGAGACTATACCCAAAGTCCACCTGTTTGGACGACTCAGTAGAGCCGCAGTAGGGTGGAGATCAAAGTACAGTGGGAGGACACATAAGACTCTATGACGATCTCGGGTCTACAGACTAACCTGTACCAGTGTCACCTGAGAACTGCTATCCGACGTATGATATAATACAATATAGGAGTTCTCGGTGAGTCCGTTCAGTGTACCCAGTCTCACTGAGCACCCGTATACTATCTTCGGTGTCAACACACCAGACGGATATGGGATCATCCATCGCCCATCATATGGAACAAGAATGGTATACGCTAGTCTAAGCTGGAATATCGATGCCCTGTCTCGATATACCTATGACTAGGAACATTTCAAGGATATGCTTATAAACTACAGATGTCCCACTAGTATGATCCGCATCATAATTCCAGTAGTTAAGCCAATATCCTTAGGGCTTCATCAATATGTACCAAATGAATATAAACATGATCAAGTGAACATATGATAAAGTAAAACCAGATAGCATACTATCATTTTGAGCAAGACTGTCTCCCGAATATATATATATATATACACATCAGTACATACACTATCTCATAATGGCCTCTAGGGCATACATATATCCAACACTAGAGAGCAACGGGCCCGCATCTCATGGCATTGAGACTGAAGGGGCTTTACTCTAGAATTGGCGGGCTATTCGACGCACTCGTAGGGGGTACAGGTTGACCCAGGAGGGGTGCCCAAGTTACCGGATTCCGTGAAGTGCTGGGTGGTCCATTCACGTTGCTGAAGGGGGCTGCCTCGCTTCAGGTTTTGGCGGGTAACTTGCCGCGCCCGTAGGGGTCTAGGTTTTCATTGCACAGGCTATCCACACGACCAGGGGAACGTCGGGTTTCAGCAGCGGCTCTGTGAAACCCTGGGATCCCAGATATCTGTATTGTTCTGTGATGATGTACATTTCTGTGATGTTGCATTTTATCACGCCTTGAGCGAAATATAATATATTGGTATATATATTAGTAGATGTTGTATATGTTTTGCATCCGTGCTAGTCCAGTCCCCGCTCTGTCGTTAGTTAGCTAACCTAACGAGTAATGACGGGACCCAGTGTCGAATGCGGATGGCATATACGTACATCAGTATATTTTCGTTCTTTATTGGTATGATCATTTGATGGGACTGCGTTGATTCGGATCAATGCAAGATAAACAAACCTATTCTGATGTTGTTGGAACATTTTTCAAAAGCTGTTATTGTAAGGGCGTTCTCTTTTGTTTTGCATCGTGGTATTCAGTTGGAATATCCTGCTCCTCAGTCGACGAGGCAAGGGCCGAGATCCCTTCACCAGGAGTGACCCCTTGGACAAAAGTTTGCGTCAGGGCAATAACTTCTCTATAGCCGATTACTTTTGCTTTGCATCGTGGTATACAGTTGGAATATCCTGCACCTCATTCTACGGGGAAAGAGCCGAGATCCCTTCACTGGGAGTGACCTCTTTAGCAAAGGTTTTCGTCACTATATTTTTATAAAAAGTTATCCGGTTCCTTCAACGATATCAAGTTCATTACGTTAAAGGTTTTTTGCCAAAAACCAGCCGTAGCCCTCCGTCATTTCAGATTGGTATTGCTTAGTATTCGTGCTACGTATGTCGTGCTCAGCCGAGGCGTAGTGTGCGGTAGCTCTGTAATGCTTTTCTGTCTTATGGATATGTGATTGGTTAGGACAGTCGTACGGTCATTTTGGCTCAGTCAAGGACTCGTGCGGGTGGGTCTAATGCAATCAAGATAATGACGGGTTGAACTTGACTAGGATCCTTTGATATGTTGGCTCAGTCAAGGTCACTTGGGTCCTAGGGGTAAAAACACACATCGGGAGTTTCTAAAGAAACTGAAACTTGCCAGGCATGCGCATACCTTCTGGAGTGTGGTGACTTGAGTGGATTCCGTCAAGTTATCATGCGATGATAGTTGGATCCCGATTCCCACTGATGAGTTGGTTTACTCCCCGGGTGATCCCGGCTAATTCTTCTTTCAGGTTTGGGGAAGAATTTGACGTTACAGTGGGAGGTTTCCAGATTAGATAAAGTGATAACCATTCTGATCTAGGTTAGAGTGCACGCTGAGTGTTTCTTTTCTCTCTCTCTTTGACAGCGACCATTGACCCGACCCTACACTATGACTCAGTGACCAAGTTAACCGAACCTTCTTAAACACTGGCTTTTGGATTGTCAGAGTTGCAGACCTCATTGCCACTCCTACTTTTACCCTTTTCTCCAGGACACCCCGTATTACTACGAACGTCCACTTCCATTGGACAAAACCATCGTATGGTTATATACGAACTCGAAGGAATTTATTCGAGGATGGTTTCTGGTTCTGGAGAAAACGAATAGGACTATTCAGTTGTCATTTCCTTTTACCTTCTCTCAGGTTGCGAGTACTCCTTGGTTTAGGAGATAGTACACCTATTACGCAAATTGGATAGTCTTCTTCCAGACCTTAGGTAGGTGCCGACCGGTAGGGAATGAAGAAAACCAATTAGCCTAAATGGTGTACAGAAGGTATTAAGTTAAGAGAAAGCAAGGGATTAGTAAGAGGGCAAAGTAAACTGCGACTGCTATTCATGACCAAACCAAGTATTTCTTCGCCAATCCTAAATCACCTTTGTATTTCTCCAGGACACTCCGTATCACTACGAAGATCCCAATTTATTGGATATTCCATCGTATGGTTATATACGAACTCGAAAGGAACTTGTTCCAGTTCGGGGATGGATTCTGGTTCAGGAGAAATAGGAATAAGGTTTATTCGGTTGTCTTTTATCTTCACCTTCTCTCGCATTGCGAGTGCTCCTAGGATTAGGACAGTACACCCTTTATGCTTATTGGATAGTCTTCTTCCAAACCATAGGCTGGTGCCGAACGGTAGGGAAGGAAGAAAACCATTTGGCCTAAAGGGGTGTACAGAAGGTAATGACTAAAGACATATAAAGGGATTTGGACAGATGGCAAAGAATTATACGGTTACAGTTGTGAATCTGGATAATGGAAGAGGCATTACTAGGAATACCAGGATACCCCATCGAAACATTTCAATGTTTCAGTTTCACTGTGTAATGTTAATAGAAAACTGAATTCCCGATTAGACACTTGCTCCAGGGTATGTATTTACCAGGTATGATTCTCACATCTGTATGGTTTTACAGATGATGAGTAGGAGTAAGTTATTGGGAATTAGGTGACCATCCTCATTATATCGGGATTCGTTGTAATTGGTGATATTTGAGGAAGTCACCTGGGTTGTTTGCCGGACGGCAAATATTTGGTTTTGAATATCCGTTGTTATGCACCAATTTCAAATTGATATATCTGTACGTCTATTTTCATAGAGTGAGATATACCTTTTTGAAATTATGTCTATGACATTTACCTATATCAGTGGATGGTTAGGTAAGGAGCATTGAACAAGCGGTGTAATTCTTCTTAACCATAAGTACAGTTTTCAACCTACGACACACAGTGAATGAGTTATTAGACTCAAGGGACTTATACAGAGTATTGTATATTGTCCGGCGTCCATCAGGACAGAGGGGTTGGTCATCGTACTATATTCGGTTTACTTATGACTTCTCAAGTTTTTAGACAGCTGTTTCGTGGAAACACAGGGTCCGAATTTTGAGAAGTTATAGGTATTTGAATAAAGTAGAGAACCAAGTATTGCAAGTATCGGGATTCTTCAAAGTGATCGAAGATGTAGATACTTGTGTGTGGTATTCAGTTGATAGTAATGATTAAGAGAACTTGCTTCTCTTTCAGGTTACTCATAATTGGAAGCATTCCTAAGTTGAATAACGCTGATCGGCCTCCTTCCATTTAGTTGACATGCACTGGAGACAGCTGCATGATTTGAATCTGGTTCAATTAAATCAGTGCCTCTGTTTCTGTATTGGATATAGAACAGTTCATATCTTGACATTGTTAAGATACGGGGAGTTGTCCGGCTTATGCTTAGAACCAGACACTGGACAACTCAAGGCACGTTTCTGTAATGGCTGTTTGTGGGTTGACCCAGGCTATGACGAGGGTTGACTTTCTACCATCTAGAAGATCAATAGTGATATTGTTCTTAACTCGCCACATTTTTAAAAGAAATGGATTTTTTCAGAAAACAGTAGTGGGAGTATGGTAGAACTGGAAGTGATTCCAGAACCGCAAACGATTACTGAAAATTTGATAGGAACCTAAAGATTCAATCTGGCTTGACATTCCATTGGCCACTCCGCAGATAGAGTGGGTAACCTCAGGCGCCCGAGAGGTACTTCGGTATGCTCAAAGACGGTGGCAGGGAGGTTCTTGTTTACCCAGACTTACCATTGCTGTTGTTCCAGACCATGAGACCCGGCAGGAGGATGAGTATAGCGTCCTTCTAAACTAGCTTTAGAAGTGCACGTCTATATGACTCTGCCAGAGGGTTGTCGTAGTCAGTGGGAGCAGCGGAAGCATTGGTGGACATCAGGCTTATGTCTATTTATAGACTAAAGCAGATATAGCGTAGATAGATCATCGATTTCTGATGTGACAGTCATAGGTTTGACTTCATCAGAATAAGGGATGGATCTGTTAAGGAGGTAGTAGGGTGTGATGTCCTGGTATTTGATGACATACACAGAGTAGGAAGTGATATTCCTATACTACGATCGGTTATACTTTGGTCGTCACACAGTGGTTTCTCCACACAGGACTTGGATATTATATCAGACATTCTGGTTACTAGATCTATGGTTTTAGATCTAGATTTCGGTGGTTTCCCAATCAGGGTACTTTGACAGCATTCTAAGAGTATTTAGAATGGACGACTCCTGGCATGGTAGTGTACCTGCAGGTGATGGAGTCACCCTCTCTAAAGGTGTCTTACAGACTAAAGGGGAGAGGGATATGCATGATTGGCAGATCACTTGCTTAGGCAATTGAGTCAATCAAGAGATGTCAAGTACCACACCAGATGTTGTTCTTGTAGAAGATGCAATGAGTTGATATTAATCCAATCCTGGAGAAACGATCGGGAGCATTTTTAGAACATAAGTGAATGTTCTAGGGATTTGATAACGACAGCCTCCTTTTAGGAGACGGTTATCATTCCAGGCTTCCAAGGTGACCTAGATGGCAGATTGGCTGTCAGAGTTATAGTTTTCCCTCTGACAAGGGGCAGTATTTTGGACAGGTGGTCCAGGTGGATACTGAGGGAAAGGCATGGCGCAGGATACTGATTAAGTTCAGTTGTCGATACAGTCTAAGAAGTTTGGATTTGGAGTTCATTTATGAGCTAGGTCCCATCAGATATCCAGACATACTCTAAGACAGGTATTGCTCATTTCGGGAGATGGCTTTCTCTGCGAACTTGAGATATAGAGAGACATAGAAAGAAACATCACAGCGGATCCACTCACTGAGGCTATTTCTCGAACGCAATAGTTTCGCAAACGAGCTTTGTGAGACTGACTAGTAGAGGAGTTGGGTGTTCGGTATCACACGGGCTGTGAGTATGCGACATCGCAATAATTAGCCTTGAGTGCAAGTGGGAGATTGTTGGAGATAGTGCCCTCAGAGTCAATTATTGGATCACAGGCACGTGATTGCAATGATTGAGGGAGGACCTATCCCGGTAGGACAGTCTTACTCAAGATGATAGTATGCTATCTGGTTTACCTTTATCATCGTGTACTGCTTCAGGTGACCTTACAGGTCACTATTACACACTGATAGAGCCCCTAGGATTCTTGCTTGACTGCCAGCAGTATGATGGCGATCATATACGTGAGATCTGGTGGTCTATAAGCACATCCTTAAAAGGTCCCTAGTCGTGGGGTTTCGAGACAGGGCATCGATTCTCCAGAGTAGACTAGTGTATACAGTCGAGACCCTGACGAGGGACAGTGGCCGGTCTCACAAGCCACTGGTGTCAGTTGGTTCACCTAAGATGTATACAGGTGCTCATTGGGTTATGAGTACACCGGACAGGACTCGCCGGGAATATGCTAGTTGGTCTTATACCTGACGTCAGATAGCAGTTCCCTGGTGACTGTGTCCAGGTTAGTTCATCGAACTGGGGATCGTCATTTGTCTCGTGTGAGTTCCCACTGTACTTTGATTACTACCCTACCACGGCTCAAAGGAGTCGTGCAAACAGGTTTTAGTTGGGTACAGTCCCGAGCCACATGGAGGCAGTGAGCGGATCTTCAGGGGTTCGTCTCTCCCGGTATTGGGGGTGAGGTCGCGCTGTGTCAAGGAGAGCCATTACACAAAGCCCTCGGCCGAGGCAGGAGATTTACTGGTAGGTATTCCAGTAGTATCTCAGGGTGTTCTGGGCTACACTCCGACACGACTTGTACCGCTTTTGGGGGTCTGACTTTTACCAACCCCCTAGGCCCTCCATGCGATACTCATAGACGAACGGACCGGACTGTACGGATATTGTCACTGACAGGCTCAGTAGGGTGTCAGGATGAGTTCGCTCATCGACGTCACTTTTGGTCAATAGCTGGTGGCCCGTCACATATTGGCTTATACCTCTGACATGCTAGTGGTTAAATCCACAGCCATAGTATTGACGAGTCTTTAGAGTCCACCACACAGACAGTTACTCAAGTTTTGGGCGAAACGCTGTAGAGGCCGTATGGAGATATAGCAGGGTCCGATCAGATATGTGCGGTATTGCACGGATCAGGATCGGACGGTTTGTACTAGAGGCCGAATAGATATATGGCAAGGTTCGATCAGATACGTGCGGTATTGCACGGATCAGGATCGAACGGATATTACTAGCCGGCTTTGGTTTAAGCTGGATCCTAGTAGAGTACAGTGTAGATTTTGTCTCATTGCATTTGTGTTCAGTGGGAATACAAATGCGGGCATGTATTTGCAGTAGCGGGGTTTTCCTGTAATTTATTACGGGACCAGTTTTCTAGAGTTGCCAGTTTGCATTCCGTTCTGGCCGGTTTTCCTTTGTTCCTTCCCGGCCGGACTTTTCAGTTGGAGGGGTTATTTGCAAGTTTGCAAATAACTTATTGTGGAGGGGTTTATTGCATTATGAGGCATTATGAGGCATTATGATTGATAAAGCATCTTTGCTTTTCTTGTTCTCATGATGGTGCAATAAATGTGATTAGAAGAGATTAGAATGTGATTTGAGAGTTTGATGTGAGGCTTGGGGGTGTGGTCACCATTCGTCTTTTCCTACACTCACCTCCCTTCTTGGTTTTGTTTTTCCTCCACCATTTTTAGCAAGGCCGGCCACATATTTGAGAGAGGATGAGAGGTTCATTTTGGGTGTGATTTTTATCATCTCATTCCTTGAAAAATGAGAGCACCATTCTTCTTCCTCAAAAGTCTTTTTTCTCCTCCAACACATAAATGGCAACATCACTACCCCAAATGAGACAAGCATTTCTACACTACAATCTACAGCAAACCTTGGGCACGTCGACTAGCCAGCTTTGTGCCCGAGTTGCCTCGGTATTGAGGTGGGAGCCCGTAAAAGATGCAGACGATGTGGTGCCCTTTCGGCAAGGAGGCGATGACCGGAGTTTCCGCGGGAGATCGGGACGACGACGAGGAGACCGGAGGACTCAGATCAGTCGGTATACTTCTCCACCCTTCTCTTGTTTGCTAGTATAGGTTAATGGTTACGATCCGGGTTTATTGTCTGCGGTAGCGCCAGCTTAAAAATTAAGAAAAATTTTGATTCCGCATTTTGGCCTCGGATAGACGGCCGGGGCGCTGCCGTGGCGCAACAATGAATAGCCAAACCCACACCCCTAGACCCCTACGAGAGCGGCAAGCAACCCTACCAATTCTAGAGTTAGGAGACCCGGACTCGACTCCTCGAGTTGGTCTCCCACTGGACTCCAGAACCCGGTTACTTGTGCTCCCCTCCTTGGGTCTATCCTAGTGCAGAAAAGAAAATAATATACAAACGGTGACAACTTCCGCAACCTGGAAGTGCCCCAATAAAAGAAAATTACATACAAGTTTTTACATGAATGAAAATGAAAAACACTCATCTCACATAAAAAAAACCCCGGCTATTCAAACACGAAGATCCAATATAACATATCCAGCAACACATAACATCACATGTCATCAACGTAAGTAAACATGCGCATCCCAATTGTCGTTGACATATAGCAACGAAACCGGGGATATCACATATTACACTTACGGTCACAGAAAAGAAAGTGTAAAACTACAACAGTTGGAATCCGCAACCACCTCAGACATCGCATGCCTGACCAAATGAATTACTTAGACATCACATGCCTAACAATTATAAACCCCGCATTTTAGTCTCAAAATCAAAAACACTTTTCAATACCAAGTCGGGTAATTCAACAAGATTCCCGACATCCTGATCGAATGCTCGTCGCAAACTTCAGTAGACGGCTGCACCCCCGATACCGTCGACGAAGTGCACCAAGGCGGAACACCGCTACCGCGAGCACCCGGACGGATGCTTTCGGCGACGGGGTTCTCCTGCTGTCACTTGGTCGGGGCTATGGAGTGAGGCTGTCTATTAAGTTTACCCGGCGAGTATCCGCGTACGCTACGTGATTGCGACGGACTTTTGATCACATCAAAATTCCGTGGCAACCGATCAAGTGAGACTAAACTGCTATGTTTATAACATTCATTCAGTTATCTCATAACTACTTGTGGATTCCAAGTATTGTATCCCATTCCAGATAAATAGAAAATGTTAAACTTTCCGATCGAACATTCAAACACCCAAGTTTTCCCGAAACAGATCAACACATGAAACAAGTTTAAAAACATCCAGTTCATACCTCAGTACCAACGGTCCAGCCGTAGAAGGGTCAAGCCAACGCCTCACATGTGGCACGCCGTACTGCCCCAAACCCGAAGGTTCAAAGGGCAGTTCAAGACGGTCACATAATCGAGTTAAGGTTTGTTGTCTTCTAGAGGGTCCATCGCGTTACTTGCACTACTTAGAACGTCGTTAAACCACGGAAAAATCCAACATTTGGAAATTTCCAGACAGGGGAAAAGTTGGGTATTTATATCCGGTCGAACTTTTTAACATATCCAAAAATTATCCGGAATCCACATAGACAAAATCAGATAATCCGATCGAATCATCGAATCCCCAAAACAACCCCAGAATACTCAACTCTTGAGTCAAATTAAAAATTGCCAGAAAACTCAGCATAATAAAATAGGAGTTACTGTGCAAACAGGGAAGGATGACGTCATCATACGACCGCGGAACCGCCGCAGAAGCCAGGCTTCTGCCGCGGTTCCGCCGCACTTTGGAGGAATCATGGACACGTGTTGCACGGTAATTCTTAAAATTCCCTGCTGATTTTTCTGCATATTTTTAATTGACAAAAATCCACAAATTTGAAAAAAGTCCAGAGAGCATTATCGGGTTAGGGTTTCGGGTTCGTTCGGGTTTCAAACTTCGTCTACGCATCGCCTAAGGCTCTAGCTAGGCTCTGATACCATTGTAGGGTTCCTAGTCACTCTCAAGAGGTCTCACAAGGTATCAACCATGCCAATTTCAAATTTTACGGGTGCCGAGAAACCCTAATACGGATCGTTAACTAGATATTTAGGCGAAAACTAGAACTAGTAAACTACTTTACTAAGAGTAAACGGAAATACAAAATTTGTAGATCCGGTCCTCCACCTCCATAGCTCCGCAATGAAGTCCTCTCCGCTGTACAAATCGGATCTTGGATTCTAGTGTCGGCTTCATCGGAGAAATGGACGGGCTAGGTCGTCGACTACGATGCCGAAGATGATCTACGTCGAAGCATCACAAGATCAAGCTCCCACTTCACCAAGTCTTGAAACTTGTGAAGAAAACACACTCTACTACTTGGCAAGAGGTAGAGGATGAAGAAATAGGAAGTGGGTTCACTTTAGAATTGGATTTCTCACTCTTTTTCTCACTTTGCCATTGATGAAGGCAAGGTTTCTTTTCTTGAAGAAGAAGAAGAAGAAGATGAAGAAGATGATAGAATTATGATAAGTTATTCTTTAAAAAAGAAAATCATAGAATACTTATCATAAACCAACCATGGTTATGTGTAGAGAGCAAACTATAGTTAGGTGAATGGTTAGGTTAGGCATAAAACAAAAATGGTGGACTTTTTCAAAGCTTCATGAAACTTCAACAAAGAAACAAAATTAGCCACCATTTTCCTTTTGCCAAAATGAAATAAACAAATCAATAAATGAATAAATAAATTAAACAAAACCCTAACCATTTACTTAACCAAGGTTTAAACTTTACACAAACCCATGTAAGCATGTATCATCAAACATGATACAATCAAGTGCACAAAAGTATATCACATATACAACTTGTGAACTTCAAGTGAGAAAATCCATTTAAAGTGAACCAATACTAGTTAATGCAAAGTAATATATCAAATATATAATTATGCATTAAATCATTAAATCAACACTTGATTCAATGATCCGGTCATATCGCATACAACCGACTAATATCCAATGTATCGGCTTATCGAATCAACCCTTGATTCGATAACCAGGTTATATCGCATACAACCAATCGATACATTCATCGCAAGAATAGAATATGGTATCACATACACGCATTATTCTCGGTCCCGCACATATCTCATATGCGCTCCTATTTCGTTTCGCTTGAGCCAGGAAACCTCTGTGTAGGACTCTAAAGACTCGTCAATACGCCGGTAGCAGGTGATGATCATATGAAACACCCACAAGCCGCAAGCGGTCTGCTAAACGTAACGGCCACCCGGGTATTGAGCGATCAGAAGATCGACGAGCAAGCCCGCTCACACTCCTGTGAATCCAACCAGTAACACTTACCGTACAGTCTGGTCTGATCGTCTGATATGTCGCATATCTCGCCTAGGGGTGGTAAACGTCAGACCCCAATAGCTCGATAAGTCGTGTCGATATGAGGTCTATAACAATTCGAGAAACTACTGGTAACACTTACCAGTAAATCTCAGCAACCCTGGCCAGGGATTTCCGGTTATAGCCAATCGAACACAGCGCAACATCAACTCCCTATACCGGGAGAGATAAATCCCCTCCTATCGCTCATGGCCTCCATGTGACTCGGGACTGTACCCAAAAACCACCGTTTTGCACGCCCTCTTGGACGTGGTAAGGTGGAAATCAAAGCACAATGGGAACCACACAAAACTCTATGACGATCTCAGGACAACAGACTACTCTGTACCAGTGTCACCAGAGAACTGCCATCTGATGTAAGGTATAATACCATCTGGGAGTTCTCGGCGAGTCCATCCAGTGTACCCAGTCTCCACTGAGCACCCGTATATCATCTCTGATGTCAAACACTAATGGATATGGGATCATCCATCGCCCATCTGTATGGGTCGAGAAAGTATACGCTAGTCTACTCTGGTATATCGATGCCCCGTCTCGATACACCCACGACTAGGGACCTTGAAGGATGTACTTATGGACTACCATGTCCCCACTAGTATGATCCGCATCATAGTCCAGATAGTCAAGTACACATCCTAAGGGCTTTACCAACATGTAACAGAGAGGCAATCAGTGTACACGTTAAGGTAAAGAGTAACCAGATAGCATACTATCATGTCGAGCAAGAAAGTCCTCCCTATATATGTCCCAGCATCCACTACAATATACATCCAATGTACAGTAATGGCCTCTAGGGCATACATATAACTAACAAAGTGGACGGGCGCGGACATGAGCAAGCTTTCCCTGCAGTAGAGGCGAACTTAAGCTGTACTCAATGGTCGCACAAGAACTGTAAATCTGCAACAGACTGTGTCTGAACTGCGTACAACTGGAACAAGCTACCCCCGGTCCTACGACTCAAAGCATCGGCTACCACAATCGCCTTGCCACGGGTAATAAAAGATCACATAAACACAATCCTTTACAAGCTCCATCCAACGGCGCTGTCTTAACTTCAGATCCCGCTGCAGGAATATGAACATTAAGCTCTGGTGGTCCGTGAAAATCTGACACAACTCTCCGTACAAGTAGTGTCCCCAAATCTCCAGCGCAAGACCACCGCGTCCATCTCCAGATCATGAGTGGGATAATCCTGCTCGTACCTCCTCTAACTGTCGGGAAGCATAAGCGATAACTCTATAATGCCACATCAGTACAAAATCGAGCCCCACTCGAGAAACATCACAGTAAACAACAAAGTCGCCTGATCCAGAAAGCAAAGATAGAACTGGTGCATTCATTACCCGAGTCTTCAACTGCTGGAAACCCCGCACGCATGCCTCAGTCTAAATAAAAGAAACTCCCTTCCATTTCTATACGGTCAACGGTGCAGCGATACTCAAGAAATCTTGCACGAAACGGTGGTAAAAACCAGCTAAGCCCAAAAATCTGCGGACCTCTGTCCCTGATCAGGTCCGGGCCAAAGCTGTACGGCCTCGATCTTCCTCGGGTCCATACGAATACCGTCTCCCATAACCACTCGACCTAGGATGTCAACACTATCAAGCCTAAAGGAAACACATCGAGAATTTTGCAAACAGCCGGTACTCTCCCAATGTCTGTAAAGCAATCCTCAAGTGCTGCTCATGTTCCTCATGACTCATGGAAAAGACCAGAGTGTCATCTATAACACAACAATACACTGGTCGAGGAATGAACTGATGAATTTGGTTCATCACATCCATGAATGCTGCTAGGACACTAGTGAGTCCAACGACACCACCAAAAACTCATAAAGCCCGTAGCGCGCACAAAAAGCAGTCTTTGGAATGTCATCACTCCGAACCCGTAACTAATGATGACATGATCCCAAAACAACATAGAAGAAAAAAAGTCCCGCACCCTGGAGCTAAGAAAAGAAATCATCAAGGCGGGGTAAAGGATACTTATCCTCACCGTAACTCGATTCAATTGACGATCAATCAATACACAAACTCAAACTGTCGTCCTTCTTCTTGACGAACAGAATAGGAGCTCCCCAAAGAGAAACACTTGGACGTAAAAGTTGTAGGGTTACTAGGCATACGCACAAGGGTCTATGTGGCATCAACCATACCCGATTTAAAATTTAGACGTGCCGAACAACCCTAAACAAGATCTTTAAACTAGAGATTAGGCGAAAACAAGCATGTTAAACACTTTAACACTAAGTGAGAGAGATTACAACCTTTATAGATCCGGTCCTTCACTTCTAAAGCTCCGTGTTAAGGTCCGTTCGCTGCGATCATCGTGTTCCGGACTCTCAAGAGGCTCCACGAAGAGAAAGATGTAAGCTTGCATCCGATCTTCGATAACAAAGATGATCTACCTTGAAGTTTCATTAACACAAGCTCTCACTCACTAAATGAAGTGAACACCCTCATCTAAATGGCAAGGGTAGATGAGTATGATGAAGTAGGATTTTTGCTCTCATTTGTTTTCTTATTCTCACTCACTTTCATCACAAAAAGCAAAGCAAGAAAGCTTTGCATCAAGGAAGAAGAAGAAGAAGAATAGTGATCCTTTTGTGATGAATAATGAAAGTTAAGAAAAGGTTAGAAATGCAACCATGGTCATGTAACCATTGTAGAGATTGAACTAGGGTTACGGGTTTGGGTTCGGTTAAAAAATATCTTGCAAAATATCTACACAAAATTTTTTGCACAAAACAAAATAAAACCTTCTAGAAGGTTCTAGAAAAGATTAACCCAAATCAAAGCCAAACCTTGTTTAATCACCACTAAACATGTTGCATTATTAACCATATCATGTTACAATATTATATATCACATATATAATATTTATTATAAAAAAATAAAATAATACTATTAACATATATCGCATATATATCAATGTATTACCCGAGTGAGAAAAAGAATCTTTTAGTGAGCTTATATTAGTTAATGTAATTTAATATATCACATATATTATTATACATTAAATTATCGAATCAACACTTGATCCGACAATCCGGCTATATCACATATAACCGACCAATATATCATTTACCGATTCATCGAATCAACACTTGATCCGATGACCCGGCTGATATCAAATATCATGAGAATATAATACGGTATCTCACATCGCATTATCCTCGGTCCTGCACATATCACATATGTGCCCCTTCTCCGTTTTTCCTGAGTCAAGAAACCTCTTTGTAGGACTCTAAAGAATCGTCAATACACCGGCAGTAGGTGATGATCATATCAAACACTCACAAGCTGCAAACGGTCAGCTAAACGTAACAGCCACCCAGGTATTGAGCGATCGGAAGATGAACAAGCAAGCCTGTACATTCTCCTGCGAATCCAATCAGTAACACTCCCGTACAGTCCGGTCTCGTCATCTTATATGTCGCATATCTCGCCTAGGGGTGGTAAACGTAAGACCACAGAAGCTTGATAAGTCGTGTCGATATGAGGTCGATAACAGTTTGAGAAACTCCTGATAATACTTACCAGTAAATCTCAGCAACCCTGGCCAGGGATTTCCAGTTATACCCAATCGAACACAGCACAACATCAACTCCCTATACCGGGAGAGACGAATCCCCTCCTATCGCTCATTGCATCCATGTGATTCGGGACTGTACCCAAAAGCCACCATTTTGCTCTCTCTCTTGGACGTGGTATGATGGAAATCAAAGCACAGTGGGAATCACACAAGACTCTATGATGATCTCGGGTCAACAGACCACTCTGTACCAGTGTCACCGGAGAACTGCCATTTGACGTGAAGTATAATACCATCAGGGAGTTCTCGGCGAGTCCGTCCAGTGTACCATGTCTCTACTGAGCATCCGTACACCATCCTTGATGTCAAACACTGATGGATATGGGATCATCCATCGCCCATCATATGTGTCAAGATGCGTATACGCTAGTCTACTCTGGTATATCGATGCCCTATCTCGGTACACCCTCGACTAGGAACAGTTATAAGATGTACTCGTCGACTACCGTGGCCCCAGTAGTATGATCTCATCATAGTCCCAGTAGTCGAGTACATATCCTAAGGGCTTTATCAACATGTAACACAGAGACAATCAGAATACATGTTAAGATAAAGTACAACCAGATAGCGTACTATCATGTCAAGCAAGAAAGTCCTCCCTATATATGTCCAAGCATCCACTACAATATATATCGTATGTACAGTAATGGCCTCTAGGGCATACATATAACTAACAATCTCCCACTTGCACTAGGGCCATCTGTTGTGGTATCACATACCCAACAATTAGCTGTGGTTGAAGTATCTCATACTCAACCATCCCATAAAAGTCTCTACTGGGAAAAAGGCCTTTGTGAGTGGATCCGCGTTGTTGACCTCTGTGTCTACTCTCCAAACCTCGATCTCCCTGGAGATCAACCATCTCCATGATCAGGTGATACTGCCTAAGAATTATATCTGGATCTCTGATGGGACGGGGGTTCCTTGGCATAAGCCACAACTCCATTGTCACACAATAGTAGGAACGAAGTTCATCTCATGAACTTATATATATCCAGACTGCCTCTTTGGTAGAATCCTTGGTAACGATGTATCTTGCCATTAATCGTCTAGTAAGTCACGGTATCTAGCTTGGAACTCTTCCAACATACCGTCCCTCCACTGAGGGTAAAGACAATGCCTGCGACTGATATTCAGTCGTCCTTATCACCCTTGAACCTTTCCAGTGATTCTCCCCGGGATCGATTGATACCATCTCACTACAACAAGTGAGAATCCTAACATTCAATTAGATCTATCTCATAGATCTATAACCCAGGATTTAGGAGGTATCACCTTGATCCTATATGGAGAATCCATGTGATAAGCGGAGATTGATCGAGCGTAGCATAGGAAACTCCTTCCCTATCAAGAGTATGTCATCCACATACTCTACGAGGATCACCACCATACTCCCTACTATCTTTTTGTATATACATGGTTCATCTACCATTTTGATGAAGTCAAACTCTTTGACTACCTCGTCAAAACAGACGTTCCAACTCCGCGATGCCTGATTTATCACATAAAACATCTTGCTCACGTTTCCGCTGCTCCCACTGTCTACGAAGCCCTCTGGTTATGTACTTATAGACGCTATCTTCCAAACCATCATTTAGAAAATCAGTCATGACACCCAACCACCAGATATCGTCGTCATGGTATGTAGCAGTGGCAAGTAGGATCGGGATGGACTTAAGTATAGCTTTGAAAAACTCAACTTTTCCATGTACACCAAGTAATCTTTTCGAGATATACTTGCTCCTGATGGGGATTTAACCCTTCAGATAAAGCAACCAAAGTCCATACTTTGTTGGTGTATAAGGATTCCATCTCAGATCGCTAAGCATCCAGCCATTCTTACAGAGTCCCATTCCTGATGGCCAGCTCGAAACTAGTTGGGTCATCATCTCATGATGCAATCCTCGCTCCCACTGTCATAGAGAAACCGAAGTATCTCTCAGGTGGGTGAGGAACCCTACTAGATCGGCGGAGAGGCTGAGGTTCGTTAGAATCTATTGAATCCTTTGGTTCTACCAAATCATCTGCTGTAGTTTATATAGTTGGAACTCCATCCAGTTCTACCTCATGACAACTTATTTCTTCACAAGAAATTCCCTTTCACAAAGGTGGCATATTGAGAAACAAAACATATTTTGTTCCTCTGTTAGGTAGAAGATATTCCCTTCCATATGCTTGGGATATCCAACAAACTTCCACAGATCTGACTTTGCCTCGATCTTGTCCAGATTTTGCTTTTTAGACAGAGGCCGGACAACCCTAAATCTTAACAAACTTAAGATATGGGCTCTTCCCTTTTCATATCACATATGAAGTGGTAGGCAACTAATTTGATTTGAACTCTATTCAATAGGTATGCAGCTTCTCAAGTGCATAACTCCCAAAAGGAAATAGGAAACTCAGTAGTACACATCATAGAGCGCACCATATCACATAGGGTGCTATTGCTCCGCCCCGATATTCCATCGTGCTATGGTGTATACGGAGGAGTAATTCTGAGAGAGAATCTCATTCTCCTTTAGAATAGTCCAGGAATTACGTGCTCTAGTATTCTCCTCGTTGATCTCATCAAAGGACATAATACTTATAACCGTTTTTGGTTCTCTACTTCTAACTTATATTCTGTGATTATCTCAAAAGTTTCGGACTTGTGTTTCAACAGGTTCATATGTCTGAATCTTGAGAGATCATCACAGAATGTAATGAAGTACAAAGAACCGGTCCTGGTATGTGTAGACAGGGGACCTTCATACATCAGCATGTATCAATCCCAAGAGTTCACTAACTCTTTCTCTGTTTCCAATAAACAGAGCTGTGGTCATCTTATCTCTGTGACATGACCGGCAAGTTTCACAAGATGTAAATTCAAACTAATTTAAATATGCATCTTTATGTAATTTCAGCTAGTCGGGCCGCATTGATATGACCTAGTCTACAATGCCTCAAGAAGGATTCGTTCATTTCTGAACTCTTCCTCTTGTGTGTGTTCTGTACGTTAAGAACTGTGGTTTGATTTAGAATGTCTATGCTTTTAGATAACGTGCCTGAACCGATCAACTCTTGATATAGGAAATGTTCAAAATAATATCCAACTATACAAAATTATATCCTTCTTTACTAATAAAGAGACTGATATGTTGTTGTATATCAGGTTCGTTATCTAATAACATTCGTTCAGAATCAATGTATTCTGATAATATAGGATGATAACCACCAACAGACTTGGCTGCAACGCTTGCACCGTTTCTATCTCATGAAATTTATCACCCGTTCTCAGTTCTCTACCTTTCTGTAGCCCATGTAACAAATTACATATGTGGGATCCTGATTCGGTATCAAATACCCAGGACGTAAAGGATACTGAGAAATAGTTCTCGATAATGAACACACCCGAAGAAGATGCATCAACATGTACTTTCTTTGTTTGGGTGGCACGGGAATTCTGGGAATCCCATATTTCCTACTCTGTCTTATAACAATTATAAGTTGGAGCGGGTCCAACGTTCCTTAGCACAGTATAACAAGCGGGTTCAGTCAATATATCCGTATTATTATCTTGATTAAGGCGTGACATAGTCGCAACCAGGAGAGAGAGCGAAGAAAACACTCAGCGTGCGCCTTTACAAGATTAGATTGGTTATCAATTTATCTAATCAGGATGTCTCCCACTGTTTTAGTCAAATCTTCCTTCAAACCCTAAAAGGAAAGACTAGCCGGGATTAATTACACCTTACAAGTTCGCCAATCTTTCAGCCAGGCTAGTGCCGGTACTTTGAGGGAGGTTCCCCGTACTTTCGCACAGACCTAATTGAAGTAAACCTCATTTTCCCAGGGGCGTAACCCCGTTAACACCTTTCTAGACACCTACTTGATCGGCTAATTGTAATGTGTAAAACTCTCTCAGGAGTAACTCTTACTCGCAGCGGGTATTGGGATCCAACTATCTCATAGAAGGTATGCAATCTCATTGCAAATTTCAACACTTGAAATTCCCAATAATATTTTCCCCAAAGCGATCTATGACCTTGACAAGGTCAACGAACCATAGACCGCAAGTCAAGTTCAACCCTTCATTTCCTGATATGAATTAAACCCACCCGCACGATCCTTGACAAGGTCAACAAGGTCGCACGACAACCCTAATCCAATCGCATCATATGCTTATAAAGATAAGCAGTAATCAGCTACCGCACACTACGCCTTGACATGGCCAACAAACGCAGCACGAATACTAACTATTACTTATCTGAAATGACCAAGGGCTACGACAGGTTTTTAAGAAAACTCTTTGCGTAATGAACTTCATATCGTTGTAGAATCGAGTGATTTTAAATGGAGTGTTTTTGAGGCTTTTCTAGTTTTGCTGAAGAGGTCACTCCCGGTGAAGGGATCGTTGGCTCTTTCCTCATCGAATAAGGTGCAGGATATTTCACAAATACCGCTGTGCAAAGCAAAAACTATAGAAGCAATCAAAAGACAAACCGAGTTTGTAGCATCGGCTAGTTTCACTAAAGAGGTCACTCCCGGTGAAGGGATCTGGGCTCTTTCCTTATCGAATAAGGTGCTGGGTGTTCTACAAGGAACACCGCTATGCAAAGCAAGAACTAGAGCTACCAGTTTTTAAACAAGTTTCTACAACATCTTTAGGTTTCTTTTATTTCATTAATCTCATTAATGAAGTCCCATTTTATTATGCTTCACAAGCATCACATTTGAAACGAAATCTGCAATATAACATATATCTCATATATATAATATAAATATTCGACTCAGGCAGTAATATGATCTCATCACAAAACATTGCAGTAGAAGAACATATATGAAATATTGGATATACTAGGACGTCCGTGTTTTAATACGAGCCTGTATAAAACACGGATTCCACGGTTGCGATGAATAGCCAAACCCACATCCGAAGACCCCTACGAGAGCGGAAAGCAACACTGCCAATTCTAGGGTTTGGAGACCCGGTCTCGACTCCTCGAGATGGTCTCCCACTGGACCCTAGAACCCGGTTACTTGTTCTCCCCGCCCTGGGTCTACCTAATGCGGAAAAGTAAATAATATACAATGGTGACATCATCCTCAGCCCGGAAGTGCCCTAATGAAATAATATTACATGCAATGAATTTTACATGAATGAAAAATAAAAAACTCTCATCTCACATAAAACCCCCGGCTATTCAAACATGACTATCCAATATAATATATCACAACAACACATAATATCTCATATCATCAACGTAAGCAAGTATGCGTATCCTGATTGTCGTTGATGTATAGCAACGAAGCCGGCGATACACCACATACTACGCTTACGGTCACAGAAAAGAAAGTGTAAAACTACAACAGTTGGAATCCGCAACCTCCTTAGACATCGCATGCCTAACCAAATGAATTCCTTAGACATCGCATGCCTAACAATTATAAACCCAGCATTTTAGTCTCATTATCGAAAACTCTTTTCATTATCAAGTCGGGTAATTCAACAAGATTCCATACATCTTGATCGAATGCTCGTCGCAAATTTTAGTAGACGGCCGCAACCCCGGATGCCATCGACGAAGTGCCATAAGGAGGAACACCGCTGCCGCGAGCACCCGAATGGATGCTTTTGGCGACGGGGTTCTCCTACAGTCACTTGGTCGGGGCTATAGGGCATTACTGTCTATTAAGTTTACCCGGTGAGTATCCGCGTACGCTATTTGATTGCGACGGACTTTTGATCACATCAAAATCCCATGGCAACCGATCATCTGAGACTGAACTGCTAGATTTATAACATTCAAATTAGTTATCTCATAACTACTTGTGGATTCCAAATATTATATCAAATTCCAGATAAATAGACATTGTTAAACTTTCCGATCGAATAATCAAACACCCAAGTTTTCTCAAATTGTTCTCAACACTTGAAAATATTTTTAAAACATCCATCACATGCCACAGTACCAATGGTCCAGCCGTAGAAGGGTCAATCCAACGCCTCACATGTGGCACGCCGTACTGCCCCAAACCCTAAGGTTTAGAGGCGGTTTAGACAGTCACATAATCAAGTTAAGCTTTGTTGTCTTCTAGAGGGTCCACCGCGTTACTTGCACGACTTAGAACGTTCTTAAACTACGGAAAAATCAAACGCTTGAAAATTTTCCGGCTGGCGAAAAAGTGAGTTATTGATATCCGGTAAAACTTTTTAACACGTTCTAAAAATTACCCGAACAAAACTAAACGAAGTTATATTATTCGATCGAATCAACGAGTCACCAATACAACCCAGATAACTCAACACTTGAGTATAAATTAAAAATTCCCAGAAGAATCAGGAAACATCTACGGAGGTTACTATGCAAAGCATAAACCAATATGCTACAGTTTGGCCGCAGAACAGCTGCCAAAGCCTCGGTACGGCCACGGTTCCGCAGCTCTTTAATGGTAATATTGGCACGTGTTTCACAGTAACTCTTGTATTTCCCTGCTGATTTTTTTGAGCATTTTTAATATGAAGAAATCAACATTTTTACAAAATTTCCAGAGAAGGGTATGTTTTGGGGTTTCGGGGTTCGATTGGACTTTAAACTTCGTCTAGACTTCGCCTAAATCTCTAGCTTGGCTATGATACCACTGTAGGGTTACTAGGCACACGCACAAGGGTCTACGAGGTATCAACCATGCCCGAGTTAAAATTTAGACGTGCCGAACAACCCTAAACAAGATCTTTAAACTAGAGATTAGGCGAAAACAAGCATGTTAAACACTTTAACATTAAGTGAAAGAGATTACAACCTTTGTAGTGTAGGGTTCCTAGGCACTCTAATGGAGTCTCACAAGTGATCAAACATGCCAATTTCTAAAAATTACGGTGCCGAGAAACCCTAATACGGATCGTTAACTAGATAAATAGGCGAAACAAGCATGTAATCGAATTAACTGCTAAGGGAAAGTGACTACAACCTTTGTAGATCCGGTCCACCACTTCCTAAGCTCCGCGATGATCTCCCTCCGCTGTCCAAATCAAACCCTTGACTCTAGCATTGGCAGCATCGAAGAATGGGCGGGCTTGATCGTCGGTTCGATGCCGAAGATGATCTACGTCGAGGCATCACAAGAACAAGCTCCAACTTCACCAAGCTTTGAAAACTTGTGAAGGAAACACCCTATACTACTTGGCAAGAGGTAAAGGATGAAGAAATAGGAATTGGGTAGACTTTAGTTTTGGATTTCCCACACTTTTTCATCAATCACCATTGATGTAGCAAGCTTTTTTCTCATGTTGAAGAAGAAGAAGATGAAGAAAAGAATATGATAAGTATTAAGTAAATGATAAATAAATCAATACTTATCATTTACTAACCCTTGGTTAGTTGTAGAGAATGGACCATGGTTAACTTGAATGGTTAGGGTTAGGGATGAGACAAGAATGGTGGACTAATTCAAAGCTTCAAGAATCTTCAACTAGCAAACAAAAATAGCAACCATTCTTTTCTCATCTTTTTCCAAAATAAATAAATAAGAAAAAAGAAAACCCTAATCATAATCTTAACCATGGTCTAATTCTTTACACTAACCCTAGCTTGCATGTATCATCAAACATGATACAATCATGTGCACAAAATATATCACATATGCAATGTGCACAAACTAAGTGAGTAAATCCATTTAAAGTGAACCAATACTAGTTAATGCAAAGTAATATATCAAATATATAATTATACATTAAATCATTAAATCAACACTTGATTCAATGATCCGGTCATGTCGCATATAACCGGCTGGTATCCAATGTATCGGCTTATCGAATCAATCCTTGATTCGATAACTAGGTTATATCGCATACAACAATTCGACACATTCATCGCGAGAATGAAATACAGTATCACATACACGCATTATTCTCGGTCCCGCACATATCTCATATGCGCTCCTATTTCGTTTCGCTTGAGCCAGGAAACCTCTGTGTAGGACTCTAAAGACTCGTCAATACGCCGGTAGCGGATGATGATCATATGAAGCACCCACAAGCCGCAAGCGGTCTGCTAAACGTAACGGCCACCCGGGTATTGAGCGATCAGAAGATCGACGAGCAAGCCCGCTCACACTCCTGTGAATCCAACCAGTAACACTTACCGTATAGTCCGGTCTGTTCGTCTGATATGTCGCATATCTCGCCTAGGGGTGGTAAACGTCAGACCCCAATAGCTCGATAAGTCATGCCGACTTGAGGTCCATGACATTCGTGAAACTACTGATAAATCTTACCAGTATATCACTGCAACCCTGGCCAGAGATTTCCTGTTATGGCCAGTCGTGCATTGCGCAACATCAACCCCCAATACCGGGAGAGACGAATCCCCTCCTATCGCTCATTGCCTCCATGTGAATCGGGACTGTACCCAAAAACCACCTGTTTGCACGACTCAGTAGAGCCGTGGTAGGGTGGAAATCAAAGCACAGTGGGAGACACACAAGACTCTATGACGATCTCGGGTCAACAGACTAAGCTGTACCAGTGTCACCAGAGAACTGTCATCTGACGTGAGGTATAATACCATTTGGGAGTTCTCGACGAGTCCGTTCAGTGTACCCAGTCTCCACTGAGCACCCGCATACCATCTTCGATGTCAAACACCAATGGATATGGGATCATCCATCGCCCATCGCATGGGTCGAGAAGATATACGCTAGTCTACTCTGGAATATCGATGCCCCGTCTCGATATTCCCTCGACTAGGAACATTTCAAGGATGTACTCATGGACTATCCAGGCCCCGCTAGTATGATCTGCATCATAGTCCTGGAAGTCGAGTACACGTCCTAAGGGCTTTATCAACATGTAACAGAGAGACGGAAAGTATACACGTTAAGACTGTAGGGTTCCTAGGCATCCTAATGAGGTCTCACAAGGCATCAACCATGCCAATTTCAAAAAATCTAGGTGCCGAGAAACCCGACTACGGATCGTTGCCTAGAAATCTAGGCGAAACAATAAACTAGTTAACACTTAACTAAGAGATACGGAAATACAACCTTTGTAGATCCGGTTCTCCACCTCCATAGCTCCGCAATGAAGTCTCCTCGCTGTCCATAACAAGTCCCGGGCTCTAGCGTCGGCTTCATCGGAGAATGGACGGGCTAGGTCATCGATGTCCATGCCGAAGATGATCTACGTCGAGGCATCGCTAAATCAAGCTCCGACTTCACCAAGTCAAGAAACTTGTGAAGAAAACACACTCTACTACTTGGCAAGAGGTAGAGGATGAAGAAATAGGAAGTGGGTTCAATTTAGAATTGGATTTCTCACTCTTTATCATCAATCACCATTGATGACCTCAAGGTTTTCTTCTTGAGTTCAAGGAAGAAGAAGAAGAAATGATATGATAAGTTAATTAAAAAGAAAAGAATAATCAAACCTTATCATAATGTTAACTATGGTAATGTGTAGAGAATCAATCATGGTTAAAGGAATGGTTAGGGTTAAGGATGAGATAAGAATGGTGGACAAAGTCAAAGCTTCATGAAGCTTCAACTAAACAACAAATAAAGCCACCATTCTTTTCTCTTTTCCATTTATTTTCCAAAATGTATAAACAAATAAATAAATGAATAAATAAGTAATGGAAAATTAAAACCCTAATTATATGTTTAACCATGGTTTAATTCTTTACACTTAACCAAGGAAACATGTATCATCAAACATGATACAATCATGTGTACAAAAGTATATCACATATACAATGTGCACAAACCGAGTGAGAAAATCCATTTAAAGTGAACCAATACTAGTTAATGTAAAGTAATATATCAAATATATAATTATACATTAAATCAATAAATCAACACTTGATTTAACGATCCGGTCATATCGCATATAACCGACTAGTATCCAATGTATCGGCTTATCGAATCAATCCTCGATTCGATAACTAGGTTATATCGCATACAACCATTCGACACATTCATCGCGAGAATAGAATATAGTATCACATACACGCATTATTCTCGGTCCCGCACATATCTCATATGCGCTCCTATTTCATTTCGCTTGAACCAGGAAACCTCTGTGTAGGACTCTAAAGACTCGTCAATACGCCGGCAGCAGGTGATGATCATATCAAGCACCCACAAGCCGCAAGCGGTCTGCTAAACTTAACGGCCACCCGGGTATTGAGCGATCTGAAGATCGACGAGCAAGCCCGCTCACACTCCAGTAACACTACCGTACAGTACGGTCTGATCGTCAGATATATCGCATATCTCGCCTAGGGGTGGTCAACGTCAGACCCCAATAGCTCGATAAGTCGTGTCGATATGAGGTCTATAACAATTCGAGAAACTACTGGTAACACTTACCAGTAAATCTCAGCAACCCTGGCCAGGGATTTCCTGTTATAGCCAATCGAACACAGCGCAACATCAACTCCCTATACCGGGAGAGACGAATCCCCTCCTATCGCTCATTGCCTCCATGTGACTCGGGACTGTACCCAAAAACCACCGTTTTGCACGCCCTCTTGGACGTGGTAAGATGGAAATCAAAGCACAGTGGGAACCACACAAGACTCTATGACGATCTCGGGTCAACAGACTACTCTGTACCAGTGTCACCAGAGAACTGCCATCTGACGTAAGGTATAATACCATCTGGGAGTTCTCGGCGAGTCTGTCCAGTGTACCCAGTCTCTACTGAGCACCCGTATATCATCTCTGATGTCAAACACCAATGGATATGGGATCATCCATCGCCCATCTGTATGGGTCGAGAAGGTATACGCTAGTCTACTCTGGTATATCGATGCCCCGTCTCGATACACCCACGACTAGGGACTTTGAAGGATGTACTTATGGACTACAATATCCCCACTAGTATGATCCGCATCATAGTCCAGGTAGTCAAGTACAGATCCTAAGGGCTTTACCAACATGTAACAGAGAGACAATCAGTATACACGTTAAGGCAAAGATCAACCAGATAGCATACTATCATGTCGAGCAAGAAAGTCCTCCCTATATACGTCCCAGCATCCACTACAATATACATCCTATGTACAGTAATGGCCTCTAGGGCATACATATAACTAACAATCTCCCACTTGCACTAGGGCCATCTGTAGCAGTGGTTGTAGTATCTCATACTCAACCATCCCATAAAAATCTCTCTCTGGGAACAGGCCTTTATGAGTGGATCCGCTGTGTTGTCCTCTGAATCTACTCTCCTAACCTCGATCACCCTGGAGATCAACTATCTCCATGATCAGGTGATGCTGCCTTAGAATAAGTCTGGATCACTGATGGGACCGGCGTTCCTCGGCATGAGCCACAACTCCATTGTCTCACAATGGTAGGAACGTAGTTCATCTCATGAACTAATATACACCCAAACATCCTCTTTGGTAGCATCTTAAGTAGCGATGTATCCTGCCTTTATCGTCTAGTATGTCACGGTATCTAGCTTGGAACTCTTCCAACATACCGTCCCTTTACTGAGGGTAAAGACAATGCCTGCGATTGACATTCAGTCGTCTTTATCACCCTGGAACCCTTCCAGTGATTCTCCCCAGGATTGATTGATACCACCTCACTACAATTAGTGAGAATCCTAACATCCATTTAAATCTATCTCATAGATCCAAAACTCAGGATTTAGGAGGTATCATTTTGACCCTATATGGAGAATCATAGTGATAAGCGGAGATTGCTCGAGCGTAGCATAGGAAACTCCTTCCCTATCAAGAGTATGTCATCCACGTACTCTACGAGGATCGTCACCATACTCCCTACTGCCCTTTTTGTTTATACAAGGTTCATCTACCATTTTGATGATGTCAACTTCTTTGACTAATCCATCAAAACAGATGTTCCAACTCCGCGATGCCTGCTTTATCCTATATAAAGCATCTTGCACACGTTTCCGCTGCTCCCACTGTTTACGAAGCCCTCTGGCTGTGTACTTATAGACGCACTCTTCTAAAACATCATTTAGAAAAGCAGTCATGACACCCAACCACCAGATATCGTAGTCATGGAATATAGCCGTGACAAGTAGGATCTGGATGGACTTAAGCAAAGCTACTTGAAAAAGGTTTCATCATTATCCACACCTGGTCAATGATGCACACTTTTAACAAGTCTAGCTTTGAAAGTCTCAACCTTTCCATGTACACCAAGTAATCTTCTCAAGATATACTTGCTCCTGATGGGGATTTAACCCTTCAGATATAGCAACCAAAGTCCATACTTTGTTGGTGTATAAGGATTCCATCTCAGATCACTAAACATCCAGTCATTCTTACAGAGTCTTACTCTCGATGGCCTGCTCGAAACTAGTTGGGTCATCATCTCATGATGCAATCCTCGCTCCCACTGTCATAGAGAAACCGAAGTATCTCTCAGGTGGGTGAGGAACCCTACTAGATCGGCGGAGAGGCTGAGGTTCGTTGGTATCTACTGAATCCCTTGGTTCTATCAAAACATCTGCTGTAGTTCGTATAGCTGGAAATTTTCCAGTTCTACATAACAGACCTTGCCTCGAGCTTGTCCGGATTTTGCTTTTAGACATAGGCCAGACAACCCCAAATCTTAACCAACTTAAGATATGGGCTCTTCCCTTTCCATATCACATATGAAGCGGTAGGCAACTGATTTGATTGGAACCCTATTCAATAGGTATGCAGCTTTTCAAGTGCATAACTCCCAAAAGGAAATAGGTAACTCAGTAGTACTCATCATAGAGCACACCTTATCATATAGGGTGTTATTGCTCCGCCCCGATATACCATCGTGCTATGGTGTATACGGAGGAGTAATGCTGAGAGAGAATCCCATTCTCCTTTAGAATAGTCCAGGAATTTCGTGCTCAAGTATTCTCCTCCTTGATCTCATCAAAGGACATAATACTTATACCCGTATTGGTTCTCTACTTCTAACTTATATTCTGTGAATATCTCAAAAGGTTCTGACTTGTGTTTCAACAGGAACATATATCTGAATCTTGAGTGATTATCAGAGAATGTAATGAAGTATAAAGAATCAGTCCTGGCATGTGTAGACAGGGGACCTACATACATCAACATGTATCATCCCAAGAGTTCACTAACTCTTTCTCTGTTTCCAGTAAACGGAGCTATGGTCATCTTATCTTTGTGACATGACTGGCGAGTTTTACAAGATGTAGATTCAAACTGATTTAAATATGCATCTACATGTAACTTCAGCTAGTCGGGTCGCATTGATATGACCTAGTCTACAATACCTCAGGAAAGATTCGTTCAGTTCTGAACTCTTCCTCTTGTGTGTGTTCCGTATACTAAAGAACTGTAGTTTGATTTAGAACATCAACGCTTTTAGATAACGTGCCTGATCCGATCAACTTTTGATATAGGAAATGTTCAAAACATTATCCAACAATACAAAATTTTATCATTTCTTTACTAATAAAGAGACTGATATGATTTTGTATATCAGGTTCGGTATCTAATAACATTCGTTCAGAATCAATGTATTGGTAATACAGGGTGACAGTGACCGACAGACTTGGCTGCAACTCTTGCCCCGTTTTCTGCCTCATGAAACTTATCACCCGTTCTTAGTTTTTCTACCATTTTGTAGCCCTATGTAACATATTACATATCTGGGATCCTGATCTGGTATCACAAACCCAGGACGTAGAGGATACAGAGAAACAGTTCTTTGTATTGAACACACCCGAAGATGATGCATCAGCATGCACTCTCTTCGTTTGGGCGGCACGGGAATTCTGGTAATCCCCTATTTCCTGCTCGGTCTTATAACATTTATAAGTTGGAGCGGGACCAACGTTCCCCAGCTCAGTATAACAAGCGGGTTCGGTCAATAATCCGTTTTATTATCTTGATTAAGGCGTGATATGGTCGCTACCAGGAGAGAGAGAGAAGAAAACACTCAGCGTACGCTCTTGCAAGAAAAGATTGGTTATTATTTTATCTAATCAGGATGGCTCCCACTGCTTTTTATCAAATCTTCCTTCAAACCCTAAAAGGAAAGTCTAGCCGGGAATAATTACACACTACAAGTTCGCCAATGTTTCAGCCAGGCCAGTGTCGGTACTTTGAGGGAGGTCCCCCGTGCTTTCGCACGAACCTAATTAATGTAAACCTCATTTTCCCAGAGGCGTAACCCCGTTAACACCTTTCTAGACACCTACTTGATCGGCTAATTGTAATGTATAAAACTCTCCCAGGAGTAACTCTTACTCGCAGCGGGTATCGGGATCCAACTATCTCATAGAAGGTATGCAATCTCATTGCAAATTTCAACACTTGAAATTCCCGACAATATTTTGCCCCTAGCTCGCTATGACCTTGACGCATGCCAAACAACCCATAGTCTGCTAGTCAAGTTCAACCCGTACATTTCTTGATTGAATTAAACCCATCCGCACGACCCTTGATGCATGCCAAACAACGCCGTATGAATACCCTAATCCAATCGCATCATATGCTGACAGATAAGCACTAGTTAGCTACCGTACACTACGCCTTGACGCATGCCAAACAACCGCAGCACGAATACTAACTAATACTTATCTGAAATGACGGAGGGCTACGACAGGTTTTTCTGAAAACCTATTGCGTAATGAACTTGATATCGTTGTAGAATCAAATGATTTTAAAATGGAGTGTTTTTTAGGCTTTTCTAGTTTTGCTAAAGGAGTCACTCCCGGTGAAGGGATCGTCGGTCCTATCCTCGTCGAATGAGGTGCGGGATATATCATATATATCACTGTGCAAAGAAAAAACTCTTAAAAGCAATCAAAAGACAAACCGAGTGTGTAGCATCGGCCAGTTATTGCTAAAGGAGTCACTCCCGGTGAAGGGATCTCGGTCCTTTCCTCATCGAATAAGGTGCAGGATATATCATATATACCGCTGTGCAAAGCAAGAACTGTAGCTACCTGTTTTAATTTTGAAATTCGATTCTACAACATCTTAGGTTTCTTTTATTTCATTAATCACATTAATGAAGTCCCATCATTTAAGTACCTAAACATCACAGATAAATACGACGTACACTTATGCCATCCGCATTCGCCTCGATGTCCCCTCGTGCATCGTTAAGTTAGGTAACTAACGGCAGAGCGGGGCAGGGCTAGCGCGGGTGTAAAACATAAGTAACATCTATATAATATATCATATATACTATATACTGTATCTATCACAGAACATCACATGATCACATCACAGATATCGCAGCAGAAGAATCATATGAAATATTGGATATACTAGGACGTCCGTGTTTTCAATATGAGCCAGTATAAAACACGGATTCCACGGTCGCGATGAATAGCCAAACCCACACCCCTAGACCCCTACGGGAGCGTCAAGAAACCCTACCAATTCTGGAGTTAGGAGACCCGGACTCGACTCCTCGAGTTGGTCTCCCACTGGACTCCAGAACCCGGTTACTTGTGCCCTCCTCCTTGGGTCTATCCTAGTGCGGAAAAGTAAATAATATACAAGAGGTGACAACTTCCGCAACCTGGAAGCGCCCCAATAAAAGAATATTACATACAAGTTTTTACATGAATGAAAATGAAAAACACTCATCTCACATAAAAAAAACCCGGCTATTCAAACACGACGATCCAATACAACATATCCAGCAACACATAACATCACATGTCATCATCGTAAGTAAATATGCGCATCCCAATTGTCGTTGACATATAGTAACGAAACCGGCGACATAACATATTACACTTACGGTCACAGAAAAGAAAGTGTAAAACTACAACAGTTGGAATCCGCAATCTCTTTAGACATCGCATGCCTAATCAAATGAATTCTTTAGACATCGCATGCCTAACAATTATAAACCCCGCATTTTAGTCTCAAAATCGAAAACACTTTTCAATATCAAGTCGGGCAATTCAACAGGATTCCCGACATTCTGATCGAATGCTCGTCGCAAACTTTAGTAGGCGGCCGCACCCCCGATACCGTCGACGAAGTGCACCAAGGCGGAACACCACTACCGGGAGCACCCGAACAGATGCTTTCGGCGACGGGGTTCTCCTACAGTCACTTGGTCGGGGCTATGGAGCGAGGCTGTCTATTAAGTTTACCCGGCGAGTATCCGCGTATGCTACGTGATTGCGACGGACTTTTGATCACATCAAAATTCCGTGGCAACCGATCAAGTGAGACTAAACTGCTGTGTTTATAACATTCATTCAGTTATCACATAACTACTTGTGAATTCCAATTATTGTATCCCATTCCAGATAAACAGAAAATGTTAAACTTTTCGATCGAACAGTCAAACACCCAAGTTTTCCCGATACAGCTCAACACATGAAATAAGTCTAACAACATTCCGTTCGTGCCTCAGTACCAACGGTCCAGCCGTAGAAGGGTCAAGCCAACGCCTCACATGTGGCACGCCGTACTGCCCCAAACCCGAAGGTTCAAAGGGCAGTTCAAGACGGTCACATAATCGAGTTAAGGTTTGTTGTCTTCTAGAGGGACCATCGCGTTACTTGCACTACTTCAAACGTCGTTAAACTACGGAAAAATCCAACACTTGGAAATTTCCCGACAGGGGAAAAATTGGGTAATTATTTCCGGTCGAACTTTTTAACATATTCTATAATTTATCCGGAAAGCCACATAGACAAAATTTGATTCTCCGATCGAAACACCGAATCCCCAAAACAACTCCAGAAAATTCAACTCTTGAATAATTATTAAAAATTCCCAGGAAAACCAGAACTGAAAACTATGAATTAAGGTGTAAATTTCGATGCGCAAAAAGACAAAGTTGCCGCGGAACCGCCGCATGAGCATGCTCATGCCGCGGATCCGCGGCGAGATTATGGAATTGGGCGCTCGAATTTTGCAGTAATCCTTATATCTTCCTGCTGATTTTTCTGAATATTTTTAATCTGGAAAAATCCACGTTTTTAGAAAAAGTACAGAGAGCATGTTAAGGTTTGGGTTTTCGGGTCGTTCGGACTTCAAATTCCGTCTAGACTTCGCCTAAGGCTCTAACTAGGCTCTGATACCACTGTAGGGTTCCTAGGCATTCTAATGAGGTCTCACAAGGCATCAACCATGCCAATTTCAAAAAATCTAGGTGCCGAGAAACCCGACTACGGATCGTTGCCTAGAAATCTAGGCGAAACAATAAACTAGTTAACACTTAACTAAGAGATACGGAAATACAACCTTTGTAGATCCGGTTCTCCACCTCCATAGCTCCGCAATGAAGTCTCCTCGCTGTCCATAACAAGTCCCGGGCTCTAGCATCGGCTTCATCGGAGAATGGACGGGCTAGGTCATCGATGTCCATGCCGAAGATGATCTACGTCGAGGCATCGCTAAATCAAGCTCCGACTTCACCAAGTCAAGAAACTTGTGAAGAAAACACACTCTACTACTTGGCAAGAGGTAGGGGATGAAGAAATAGGAAGTTGGTTCAATTTAGAATTGGATTTCTCACTCTTTATCATCAATCACCATTGATGACCTTAAGGTTTTCTTCTAGAGTTCAAGGAAGAAGAAGAAGAAATGATATGATAAGTTAATTAAAAAGAAAAGAATAATCAAACCTTATCATAATGTTAGCTATGGTAATGTGTAGAGAATCAATCATGGTTAAAGGAATGGTTAGGGTTAAGGATGAGATAAGAATGGTGGACAAAGTCAAAGCTTCATGAAGCTTCAACTAAACAACAAATAAAGCCACCATTCTTTTCTCTTTTCCATTTATTTTCCAAAATGTATAAACAAATAAATAAATGAATAAATAAGTAATGGAAAAATAAAACCCTAATTATATGTTTAACCATGGTTTAATTCTTTACACTTAACCAAGGAAACATGTATCATCAAACATGATACAATCATGTGTACAAAAGTATATCACATATACAATGTGCACAAACCGAGTGAGAAAATCCATTTAAAGTGAACCAATACTAGTTAATGTAAAGTAATATATCAAATATATAATTATACATTAAATCATTAAATCAACACTTGATTTAACGATCCGGTCATATCGCATATAACCGACTAGTATCCAATGTATCGGCTTATCGAATCAATCCTCGATTCGATAACTAGGTTATATCGCATACAACCATTCGACACATTCATCGCGAGAATAGAATATGGTATCACATACACGCATTATTCTCGGTCCCGCACATATCTCATATGCGCTCCTATTTCGTTTCGCTTGAACCAGGAAATCTCTGTGTAGGACTCTAAAGACTCGTCAATACGCCGGCAGCAGGTGATGATCATATCAAGCACCCACAAGCCGCAAGCGGTCTGCTAAACGTAACGGCCACCCGGGTATTGAGCGATCTGAAGATCGACGAGCAAGCCCGCTCACACTCCAGTGAATCCAACCAGTAACACTACCGTACAGTACGGTCTGATCGTCTGATATGTCGCATATCTCGCCTAGGGGTGGTCAACGTCAGACCCCAATAGCTCGATAAGTCGTGTCGATATGAGGTCTATAACAATTCGAGAAACTACTGGTAACACTTACCAGTAAATCTCAGCAACCCTGGCCAGGGATTTCCTGTTATAGCCAATCGAACACAGCGCAACATCAACTCCCTATACCGGGAGAGACGAATCCCCTCCTATCGCTCATTGCCTCCATATGACTCGGGACTGTACCCAAAAACCACCATTTTGCATGCCCTCTTGGACGTGGTAAGATGGAAATCAAAGCATAGTGGGAACCACACAAGACTCTATGACGATCTCGGGTCAACAGACTACTCTGTACCAGTGTCACCAGAGAACTGCCATCTGACGTAAGGTATAATACCATCTGGGAGTTCTCGGCGAGTCCGTCCAGTGTACCCAGTCTCTACTGAGCACCCGTATATCATCTCTGATGTCAAACACCAATGGATATGGGATCATCCATCGCCCATCTGTATGGGTCGAGAAGGTATACGCTAGTCTACTCTGGTATATCGATACACCCACGACTAGGGACTTTGAAGGATGTACTTATGGACTACCATGTCCCCACTAGTATGATCCGCATCATAGTCGAGGTAGTCAAGTACAGATCCTAAGGGCTTTACCAACATGTAACAGAGAGACAATCAGTATACACGTTAAGGTAAAGATCTACCAGATAGCATACTATCATGTCGAGCAAGAAAGTCCTCCCTATATACGTCACAGCATCCACTACAATATACATCCTATGTACAGTAATGGCCTCTAGGGCATACATATAACTAACAAAGACAAAGAGCAACCAGATAGCGTACTATCATGTCGAGCAAGAAAGTCCTACCTATATATGTCCCAGCATCCACCACAATATACATCCAATGTACAGTAATGGCCTCTAGGGCATACATATAACTAACAATCTCCCAGTTGCACTAGGGCCATCTGTAGCAGTGGTCGCAGTATCTAATACTCAACCATCCTATATGAGTCTCTCTCTGGGAAAAGGCCTTCGTGAGTGGATCCGCCGTGTTGTCCTCTGAGTCTACTCTCCTAACCTCGATCAACCTGGAGATCAACTATCTCCATGATCAGGTGATGCTGTCTCAGAATATGTCTGGGTCACTGATGGGACCAGGGTTCCAGGGCCAAAACCACACTTCCATTGTCATACAATGGCAGGAACCAAGTTCATCTTATGAACCAATATACACCCAAACTGCCTCTTTGGTAGTATCTTTAATAGCGATGTTACCAGCCTTTATCGTTTAGTTTGTCACGGTATCTAGCTTGGAAATCTTCCAACATACCGTCCCTTTACCGAGGGTAAAGACAATGCCTGCGAATGACATTCAGTCGTCCTTATCACTCTGGAACCCTTCCAGTGATTCTCCCCAGGATCGATTGATACCATCTCACTACAACTAGTGAGTATCCTAACATCCAATTAAATCTATCTCATAGATCCAAAGCTTAGGATTTAGTAGGTATGACTTTGATCCTATATGGAAAATCATTGTGATAAGCGGAGATTGATCGAGCGTAGCATAGGAAACTCCTTCCCTAACAAGAGTATGTCATCCACGTATTCTACAAGGATCGTCACCATACTCCCTACTACCTTTTTGTTTATACAAGGTTCATCTACCATTTTGATGATGTCAACTTCTTTGACTAATCCATCAAAACAGATGTTCCAACTCCGCTATGCCTGCTTTATCCTATAAAGCATCTTACACACGTTTCCGCTGCTCCCACTGTCTACGAGGCCCTCTGGCTGTGTTCTTATAGACATTCTCTTCTAAATCATTATTTAGAAAAGTTGTCATGGCACCCAACCACCAGATATCGTAGTCATGGTATGTAGCCGTGGCAAGTAGGATCTGGATGGACTTAAGCATAGTCCCTGGAAAAGGTTTCATCATTATCCGTGCCTGGTTGATGACGAAAACCTTTAACAAGTCTAGCTTTGAAAGTCTCAACTTGTCCATCTACACCAAGTAATCTTCTCAAGATATACTTGCTCCTGATGGGGATTTAACCCTTCAGATATCGCAACCAAAGTCCATACTTTGTTGGTGTATATGGATTCCATCTCAGATCACTAAGCATCCAGCCATTCTTACAGAGTCCCTACTCTCGATGGCCTGCTCGAATCTAGTTGGGTCATCATCTCATGATGCAATCCTTGCTCCCACTGTCATCGAGAAACCGAGGTATCTCTCAGGAAGGCGAGGAACCCTACCAGATCGGCGGAGAGGCTGAGGTTCGTCGGGGACTATAGAATCCTTTGGTTCTGTCAAATCATCTGCTGTAGTTTGTATAGCTGGAACCTTTCTAGTTCTACATTACAGACCTTGCCTCGATCTTGTCCGGATTTTGCTTTTGACATAGGCCGGACAATCCCAAATCTTAACTTACTTAAGAGATAGGCTCTTCCCATAACATATCTCATATGGAATGGTAGGCACTGATTTGATTCGAACCTAATTCAATAGGTATGCAGCTTCTCAAGCGCATAACCCCCAAAAAGGAAATAGGTACCTCAGTAGTACTCATCATAGAGCATACCTTATCATATAGGGTGGGATTGCTCCGCCTCGATATACCATCGTGCTATGGTTTATACGGAGGAGTAATGCTGAGAGAGAATCTCATTTTCTTTTAGAATAGTCCAGGAATGCTATGCACAAGTATTCTCCTCCCTGATCTCATCATAGGACATAATACTTATACCCGTATTTTGGTTCTCTACTTCCTACTTATATTCTGTGAATACCTCAAAAGGTTCGGACTTATAATTCAACAGGAATATATGACTGAATCTTGAAAGATTATCAGAGAATATAACGAAGTATAAAGAACCAGTCCTGGCATGTGTAGACAGAAGACCTTACATACATCATCATGTATCAGTCCCAAGAGTTTACTAACTCTTTCTCTGTTTCTAATAAACAGAGCTATGGTCATCTAATCTTTGTGACATGACTGGCAAGTTTTCACAAGATGTAAATTCAAACTGATTATATATGCATCTAAAATGTAACTTCAGCCAGTCGGGTCGCATTGATATGACCTAGTCTACAATGCCTCAAGAAGAATTCGTTCATTTCTGAATTCTTCTTCCTGTGTGTGTTCAGTATACAAAGAACTGTAGTTTGATTTAGAACGTCAATGCTTTTAGATAACGTGCCTGAACCGATCAACTTTTGATATAGGAAGTGTTCAAAACATTATCCATCAATACAAAATTATATCCTTTCTTTACTAACAAAGAGACTGATATGATTTTGTATATCAGGTTCGGTATCTAATAGCATTTGTTCAGAATCAATGTATTCGTAATACAGGGTGACAGTGACCAACAGACTTGGCTGCAACACTTGCCCCGTTTTCTGTCTCATGAAACTTATCACCCGTTCTCAGTTTTTCAACCCTTTTGTAGCCCTATGTAACAGATTACATATCTGGGATCCTGATCCGGTATCATATACCCAGGATGCAGAGGATACTGAGAAACAGTTCTTTGTAATGAACACACCCGAAGGAGATGCATCATATGCACTTTCTTCGTTTGGGCGGCATAGGAATTCTGGTATTCCCTATTTCCTGCTCTGTCTTATAACAATTATAAGTTGGAGCGGGACCAACATTCCCCAGCTCAGTATAACAAGCGGGTTCGGTCAAAATTCCGTATTATTATCTTGATTAAGGCGTGATATGGTCGCTACCAGGAGAGAGAGAGAAGAAAACACTCTGCGTGCGCTCTTGCAAGATCAGATTGGTTATGTTTTTATCTAATCAGGATGGCTCCCACTGTTTTTATCAAATCTTCCTTCAAACCCTAAAAGGAAAGACTAGCCGGGATTAATTACACTCTACAAGTTCGCCAATCTTTCAGCCAGGCCAGTGTCGGTACTTTGAGGGAGGTTCCCCATGCTTTCGCACGGACCTAATTATAGTAAACATCGTTTTCCCAGAGGCGTAACCCCGTTGACACCTTTCTAGACACCTACTTGATCGGCTAATTGTAAAGTGCAAAACTCTCCCAGGAGTAACAATTACTCGCAGTGGGTATCGGGATCCAACTATCACATAGAAGGTATGCAATCTCATTGCAAGTTTCAACACTTGAAACTCCCGATAAAGGTTTTTACCCCTAGCACTTATGACCTTAACTATGGTCAACAAATCATAAGTACTAGTCAAGTTCTACCCGTCATTTCGTGATTAATTAGACCCACCCACATGACCCTTAACTAAGGTCAACAAACTCACGCGACTGTCCTAACTAATCGCATCATATGCGGTGTAGGAAGACATCACTTAGCTACCGTACACTGTGCCTTGACTATGGTCAACAAACACAGCACGAATACTAAGTACTCTACTTCCTAAAATGACGGAGGGTTGCGGCTTGTTTTTGTGAAAACCTTTAACGCTTTGAACTTAATCTCGTTGCGGAATCAAATGGTTTTTAAATGGAATGTTTTTTAGGCTTTTCTAGTTTTGCTAAAGGGGTCACTCCCGGTGAAGGGATCGTCGGCCCTTTCCTCGTCGAATGAGGTGCGGGATATATCATATATATCACTGTGCAAAGCGAAAACTAAAGAAGCGATCAAAGACAAACCGAGTGTGTAGCATCTGGCAGTTACTGCTAAAGGAGTCACTCCCGGTGAAGGGATCTCGGTCCTTTCCTCATCGAATAAGGTGCAGGATGTTCTATAATGAACACCGCGATGCAAAGCAAGAACTGTAGCTACCTGTTTTTATTTTGAAATTCGATTCCACAACATCAATTAGGTTTATTTTCTTTCATTAATCTCATTAATGAATATCCCATCATTTAAGTCCACCTAAACATCACAGATAAATATAACGTACGCTTATGCCATCCGCATTCGCCTCGATGTCCCGTCTGCACCGTTAGGTTAGGTAACTAACGCCAGAGCGAGGCAGGGCTAGCGCGGGTGTAAAACATAAGCAACGTCTATATAATATATCATATATACTATATATAATACCTGTCACAGAATATCACATGATCACATCACAGATAAATCACAGCAGAAGAAACATATGAAATATTGGATATACTAGGACGTCCGTGTTTTCAATACGAGCCAGTATAAAACACGGATTCCACGGTCGTGATGAATAGCCAATCCCACACCCCTAGACCCCTACGAGAGCGGCAAGCAACCCTACCAATTCTAGGGTTAGGAGACCCGGACTCGACTCCTCGAGTTGGTCTCCCACTGGATCGCAGAACCCGGTTACTTGTGCTCCCCTCCTTGGGTCTATCCTAGTGCAGAAAAGTAAATAATTTACATCAACGGTGACAACTTCCGCAACCTGGAAGTGCCCTAATAAAAGAATATTACATACAAGTTTTTACATGAATGAAAATGAAAAACACTCATCTCACATAAAAAAACCCCGGCTATTCAAACACGACGATCCAATATAACATATCCAGCAACACATAACATCACATGTCATCAACGTAAGCAAACATGTGTATCCCAATTGTCGTTGACATATAGCAACGAAACCGGCGATATCACATATTACACTTACGGTCACAGAAAAGAAAGTGTAAAACTACAACAGTTGGAATCCGCAACCTCCTCAGACATCGCATGCCTGACCAAATGAATTACTTAGACATCGCATGCCTAACAATTATAAACCCCGCATTTTAGTCTCATTATCGAAAACATTTTTCAATATCAAGTCGGGCAATTCAACAGGATTCCCGAAAAACTGATCGAATGCTCGTCGCAAACTTTAGTAGGCGGCCGCACCCCTGATACCGTCGACGAAGTGCACCAAGACGAAACATCGCTGCCGCGAGCACCCGGACGGATGCTTTCGGCGACGGGGTTCTCCTACAGTCACTTGGTCGGGGCTATAGGGTGAGGCTGTCTATTAAGTTTACCCGGCGAGTATCCGCGTACGCTACGTGATTGCGACGGACTTTTGATCACATCAAAACTCCGTGGCAACCGATCAAGTGAGACTAAACTGCTACGTTTATAATATTCATTCCGTTATCTCATAACAATTTATGAATTCCAATTATTGTATCACATTCCGAATAAATAGAAAATGCTAAACTTTTCGATCGAACAATCCAACACCCAAGTTTTCCCGATACAGCTCAACATATGAAATAAGTCTAACAACATTCAGTTCGTGCCTCAGTACCAACGGTTCAGCCGTAGAAGGGTCATGCCAACGCCTCACATGTGGCACGCCGTACTGCCCCAAACCCGAAGGTTCAAAGGGCAGTTCAAGACGGTCACATAATCGAGTTAAGGTTTGTTGTCTTCTAGAGGGTCCATCGCGTTACTTGCACTACTTAGAACGTCGTTAAACTACGGAAAAATCCAACAATTGGAAATTTCCCGGCAGGGGAAAAAGTGGGTATTTATATCCGGTCGAACTTTTTAACATATTCTAAGATTTATCCGGAAAAACACACCGACAAAATTAGACAATCCGATCGATACACCGAGTTCCCAATACAACCCAGAAAATGCAACTCTGGAAAAATTATTAAAAATCCCCAGGAAAACCAGCACAGACAACTAAGAATTAATGTGCAAAATAGGATGCACAAAAAGACAAAATGACCGCGGATCAGCCGCATGAGCATGCTCATGCCGCGGATCCGCGGCTCCTTTATGGAATCAGGCGCTCGAATTTTACAGTAACCCTTGTATCTTCCTGCTGATATTTCTGAATATTTTTAATCTACAAAAATCCACATTTTACAGAAAAGTCCAGAGAGCATTTTTCAAGTCGTTTTTTGGGTCGATCGGACTTCTGATTCCGTCGGGACTTCGCCTAAAGCTCTAGCTAGGCTCTGATACCACTGTAGGGTTCCTAGGCACTCTAATGGAGTCTCACAAGTGATCAAACATGCCAATTTCTAAAAATTACGGTGCCGAGAAACCCTAATACGGATCGTTAACTAGATAAATAGGCGAAGCAAGCATGTAATCGAATTAACTGCTAAGGGAAAGTGACTACAACCTTTGTAGATCTGGTCCACCACTTCCTAAGCTCCGCGATGATCTCCCTCCGCTGTCCAAATCAAACCCTTGACTCTAGCATTGGCATCATCGAAGAATGGGCGGGCTTGATCGTCGGTTCGATGCCGAAGATGATCTATGTCGAGGCATCACAAGAACAAGCTCCAACTTCACCAAGCTTTGAAAACTTGTGAAGGAAACACCCTATACTACTTGGCAAGAGGTAAAGGATGAAGAAATAGGAATTGGGTAGACTTTAGTTTTGGATTTCCCACACTTTTTCATCAATCACCATTGATGTAGCAAGCTTTTTTCTCATGTTGAAGAAGAAGAAGATGAAAAAAAGAATATGATAAGTATTAAGTAAATGATAAATAAATCAATACTTATCATTTACTAACCCTTGGTTAGTTGTAGAGAATGGACCATGGTTAACTTGAATGGTTAGGATTAAGGATGAGACAAGAATGGTGGACTAATTCAAAGCTTCAAGAATCTTCAACTAGCAAACAAAAATAGCAACCATTCTTTTCTCATCTTTTTCCAAAATAAATAAATAAATAAATAAGAAAAAAGAAAACCCTAATCATAATCTTAACCATGGTCTAATTCTTTACACTAACCCTAGCTTGCATGTATCATCAAACATGATACAATCATGTGCACAAAATATATCACATATGCAATGTGCACAAACCAAGTGAGTAAATCCATTTAAAGTGAACCAATACTAGTTAATGCAAAGTAATATATCAAATATATAATTATACATTAAATCATTAAATCAACACTTGATTCAATGATCCGGTCATGTCGCATATAACCGGCTAGTATCCAATGTATTGGCTTATCGAATCAATCCTTGATTCGATAACTAGGTTATATCGCATACAACCATTCGACACATTCATCGCGAGAATGAAATACGGTATCACATACACGCATTATTCTCGGTCCCGCACATATCTCATATGCGCTCCTATTTCATTTCGCTTGAGCCAGGAAACCTCTGTGTAGGACTCTAAAGACTCGTCAATACGCCGGTAGCGGATGATGATCATATCAAGCACCCACAAGCCGCAAGCGGTCTGCTAAACGTAACGGCCACCCGGGTATTGAGCGATCAGAAGATCGACGAGCAAGCCCGCTCACACTCCTGTGAATCCAACTAGTAACACTTACCGTATAGTCCGGTCTGTTCGTCTGATATGTCGCATATCTCGCCTAGGGGTGGTAAACGTCAGACCCCAATAGCTCGATAAGTCATGCCGACTTGAGGTCCATGACATTCGTGAAACTACTGATAACTCTTACCAGTATATCACTGCAACCCTGGCCAGGGATTTCCTGTTATGGCCAGTCGTGCATTGCACAACATCAACCCCCAATACCGGGAGAGACGAATCCCCTCCTATCGCTCATTGCCTCCATGTGAATCGGGACTGTACCCAAAAACCACCTGTTTGCACGTCTCAGTAGAGCCGTGGTAGGGTGGAAATCAAAGCACAGTGGGAGACACACAAGACTCTATGACGATCTCGGGTCAACAGACTAAGCTGTACCAGTGTCACCAGAGAACTGCCATCTGACGTGAGGTATAATACCATCTGGGAGTTCTCGGCGAGTCCGTTCAGTGTACCCAGTCTCCACTGAGCACCCGCATACCATCTTCGATGTCAAACACCAATGGATATGGGATCATCCATCGCCCATCGCATGGGTCGAGAAGATATACGCTAGTCTACTCTGGAATATCGATGCCCCGTCTCGATATTCCCTCGACTAGGAACATTTCAAGGATGTACTCATGGACTATCCAGGCCCCGCTAGTATGATCTGCATCATAGTCCTGGAAGTCGAGTACACTTCCTAAGGGCTTTATCAACATGTAACAGAGAGACGGAAAGTATACACGTTAAGACAAAGAGCAACCAGATAGCGTACTATCATGTCGAGCAAGAAAGTCCTACCTATATATGTCCCAGCATCCACCACAATATACATCCAATGTACAGTAATGGCCTCTAGGGCATACATATAACTAACATGTAGATCCGGTCCTTCACTTCTAAAGCTCCGTATTGAGGTCCCTTCGCTGCGATCATCGTGTTCCGGACTCTCAAGAGGCTCCACGAAGAGAAAGATGCAAGCTTGCTTCCAATCTTCGATAACAAAGATGATCTAACTTGAAGTTTCATTAACACAAGCTCTCACACACTAAATGAAGTGATCACCCTCATCTAAATGGCAAGGGTAGATGAGGATGATGAAGTAGGATTTTTGCTCTCATTTGTTTTCTTATTCTCACTCACTTTTATCACAAAAAGCAAAGCAAGAAATCTTTGCATCAAGGAAGAAGAAGAAGAAGAAGAATAGTGATCCTTTTGTGATGAATAATGAAAGTTAAGATAAGGTTAGAAATGCAACCATGGTCATGTAACCATTGTAGAGATTGAACTAGGGTTAAGGGTTTGGGTTGGGTTAAAGAATATCTTGCAAAATATCTACACAAAAATCTTTGCACAAAACAAAATAAAACCTTCTAGAAGTTCCAGAAAAGATTAACCCAAATCATACCATAAACTCGTTTAATCTCCACTAAACATGTTGCATTAATAAGCATATCATGTTACAATATTATATACCACATATATAATATTTATTGTAACAAAATAAAATAATACTATTAACATATATCGCATATATATCAATGTATTACCTGAGTGAGAAAAAGAATCTTTTAGTGAGCTTATATTAGTTAATGTAATTTAATATATCACATATATTATTATACATTAAATTATCGAATCAACACTTGATCCGACAATCCGGCTATATCATATATAACAGACTAATATATCATTTACCGATTCATCGAATCAACACTTGATCCGATAACCCGGCTGATATCAAATATCACGAGAATATAATACGGTATCTCATAACACATTATCCTCGGTCCTGCACATATCACATATATGCCCCTACTCCATTTTGCCCGAGTCAAGAAACCTCTGTGTAGGACTCTAAAGAATCGTCAATACGCCGGCAGTAGGTGATGATCATATAAAACACCCACAAGCTGCAAGCGGTAAGCTAAACGTAACAGCCACCCAGGTATTGAGCGATCGGAATATCAACAAGCAAGCCTGTACATTCTCCTGCGAATCCAATCGGTAACACTCCCGTACAGTCCGGTCTCGCCGTCTGATATGTCGCATATCTCGCCTAAGGGTGGTAAACGTCAGACCCCTGTAGCTTGATAAGTCGTGTCGATATGAGGTCTATAACAATTCGAGAAACTACTGATAACACTTACCAGTAAATCTCAGCAACCCTGGCCAGGTATTTCAAGTTATAGCCAATGGAACACAGCATAACATCAACTCCCAATACCGGGAGAAACGAATCCCCTCCTATCGCTCATTGCCTCCATATGATTCGGGACTGTACCCAAAAGCCACCTTTTTGCATGCCCTCTTGGACATGGTATGATGGAAATCAAAGCACAGTGGAAATCACACAAGACTCTATGAAGATCTCGGGTCAACAGACTACTCTGTACCAGTGTCACCAGAGAACTGGCATCTGACGTGAGGTATAATACCATCTAGAAGTTCTCGGCGAGTTCGTCCAGTGTGCCCAGTCTCTTCTGAGTACCCGTACACCATCCTTGATGTTAAACACCGATGGATATGGGATCATCCATCGCCCATCATATGGGTCAAGATGCGTATACGCTAGTCTACTATGGTGTATCAATGCCCTGTCTCGATACACCCTAGACTAGGAACAGTTATAGGATGTACTCGTCGACTACCGTAGCCCCACTAGTATGATCTCATCATAGTCCCAGTAGTCGAGTACATAATCTAAAGGCTTTATCAAAATGTAACACAGAGACAATCAGAATACATGTTAAGATAAAGTACAACCAGATAGCGTACTATCATGTCGAGCAAGAAAGTCCTCCCTATATATGTCCAAGCATCCACTACAATATACATCGTATGTACAGTAATGGCCTCTAGGACATACATATAACTAACACAAGTACCCCTATCTAGCAACTCTGCAGCTGACCCTTAAGCTCCCTAAGCTCCGCCGGCTCATCTAGAACAATTTCGGAAAACTCTCGCATGATAGGATCTCGGTCCAACGAAACCACTGTGGCTCCGGTATCACTAATGAATGCCAAGAATTCTCGTCGTCTTCTCCTCAAAAGCCGACTAGTGAAAAAGGCTGAAATCAAGCTGTGAGGGGCGGCACCACTGTTCTCCCTGCACAACAAGAACTGACTCGCCGGGAAAACAAAACCTGACTGTTTTCTCATGGCAGTCCATAGAAGCATAGCACGTAGCTAACCATTCCGTGCCCAGAAGAACGTCAAAGTCCAACATCTCTAGATGGATCAAATCGACGGACGAATCACTATCTCCTATCCAATTGGCATACGACCGAAACACGTGTTGCGCAACTAAGGAATCGCTTACCGGAGTAAACACAACAATCGACTGATCTAGCAAACACAACTCTCGGCCCAACCATGGCACGAAATTTGTAGAACAAACGAGTGCATAGATCCCGAATTAAACAACAAACGCATCAAAGGAACATTCGAAAAAGATTACCTGAAAACTCTGCTTTGGAAGCCCACGCGTCCCGATGAGTAGAAGCAAACGCTCGTGCCTGCACTTTACCCGCAACTGGCTGAACTCCTCCTCTACCATCTTTTCCCCTCTGAATGAACCCTCCACGACCATGACCTCTCTGAACATAAGTCTGACGCGGTGCCAAGGAACAATGTCTGACGAAGTGTTGAAGGCTCCCGCATCGAAAAATTCCATATGATGGTTGCTGAGCCTCCTGGGGTAAGAGCTAAACAACTGTCCTTGTTCCAAGCCTCTGCTATTCCCATGACCTAAACGATATCTGCCGCGGCGTCTAAACATCTGTCTCCGGGCTGATATACCTGTACGAGCCATCCTCGGTCTCGGAACTCCCAAAGTCTCGGGAAGACGCTCCTCAGCTAAACGGGCTGCATCCACTGCTACTGTATATGTAACACAATGCTGTGTGCTGATAGCAAGGAATAACTGGGTAACAGGGGTGGCAACCTCCTATCGCTGCGCTCGACTGGCCTCAACCAACGACCTCATCATCTGGCGCAAGTCCTGCATATCTGCTTCAAACCTAGCGATACGACCTATCGAAGGCGGATCAAACTGCTCCTGTGCAATGAGCGTACCGTCCTGGTCAGTCCTCGTCCTAAATGAGTCAACTCTGATCTCGGCTCTCGCTGCCTCACTCTGAGCCCTCATAGTCATCGGTGGCATAAAGGCTAAAAATGGAAATAGGATTCGATAAGAACACAGAAATCGAATCACAAGGATATGTATAATCATGGAAGGAATTTCAAGCAATTAGTACATTAGGTCACTTAAGCGGAGTACCGTGATGTAAGTATGCCATGGACATACACACACTACGTTACACTGCTTAAGCTACCTACTCTATCATACCAAGGTCATCCTACAGTCCGAAAGGTAAAACCTAGCGCTCTGATACCAACTTTGTCACGACCCGAAATTGGCACGTGACGGCCCTTAAACCACGCAACGTCGACTGGCGTTATGCAATCTAAGTAAACCGAAAACGCAGCAATCTAAACCATCAAAAGTAATAAGTGATAAGAACATTGTTAAAACTTTTGAAATCTCAATCAAAATTTTTTGAAGTCCAAATTTACTTTCTTTAAAATTTGGCAGCACCTCCTTTGTAAAGAAGCCCCCAAAAAGGGTACAACATAAAAATATAAGTAAAAGTATCCCCAACGGGAGCAAATCCATGCCCAAAGGCGGAAAACAACCACCACAACAGATATACGACGTCGTAGTGAATAAAAAGAAGATATAAAGTAAAACATCATAAAAGACCTCCAAAGTCACAAAATAATATACAATATCTGTTAGTGTATATGCCCTAGGGGACATTATTATATCATACTAGTTTGTATATTACTTAATGGAAGGTTGGGATATTCACAGTTATATTAACAGTCTCGCTCAACATAGTAGTATGCTACTTGTTTTATATCTATCTTAATATGTGTATATGTTAGCATATCGCGAATACATATTGATAGAGCCCTTAGGATCTTGCTTGACTACCAGCGTTGTGATGGCAGTCATATTAGTGGAGGCTGTATAGTCTATAAGCACATCCTTTATCAGGTCCCTAGTCGTAGGATTATCGAGACAGGGCATCGATACTCCAGAGTAGACTAGTGTGTACGCTTCTCATCCCAGGAGGGGAAATGGTCTGTCCCATAGCCATTAGTACGTTGTACTGGAGATAGTATACAGGTACTTGTTGCGTTACGGGTACACCGGACATGACTCGCAGGGAACAGTTGGTTGGTATTATACCCGTCGTCAGTTAACAGTTCCCAGGTGACATGAGTACAGCATAGTCCGCAGACTTGACACTGCTGCTTCGTCTCGAGTGTGTTCCCACTGTTCTTAGATTGCTACCCTACCATGGCTCAAAGGAGTCGTGAAAACAGGTAGCAGTTGGGTGCAGTCCCGAAGCACTTGGAGGCAGTGGCGGTTAGATAGGATTCGTCTCTCCCGGTATTGGGAGTTGATATCGCGCTGTGTTTGGAGAGCCTTTACGCAAAGTCCCTGACCAGGGCAAACGAGATTTACTGGTAGGATTTCCAGTAGCTTCTCAAGGTGTAATAGGCTTCACTCCGACACGACTAATACCGCTTATAGGGGACTGACGCTTGCCGCCCCCTAGGCCCGATATGCGATAGTCCTAGATGAACAGACCGGACTGTACGGAGATTGTCACATCAGGCTCAGTAGGAGCTTGGATGGGTTTCCTCATCGTCCTTCTTATCGACATCTACCTGGGGACCGTTACGTATAGCTAGTACCGCTTGTGGCCTATGGTTAAACCCACTTCCAGCATAGTGTAGAGTCTTTAGAGTCCCACACAGAGAGTTTCCCTGCTTCAGGCGAAATGATATAGAGGTCATATGGTTTTACGACAGGGTTCGGACAAATATGTGTATTTATGCACGTACGATGTTCGGACAGTTTTTACTAGCGGGCTTTAGTTTAAGCCAGATTCTTTTATTGGATTATTGAATTTATACAGTCTCAGTATTTCCGTGTTTTCAAGATGCGAGGGGCATTCTCGTAATTAGTCGAGAAGCTTCTAGAAGAATGATGAGTTGGAGAGCTTAGGTGTTATTTGCATTAAATGGATTAGTGACTCATGGAGTGATTCATCCAAATGAGTTAATGAAGCATTTATTGCTTAATAACTCATGAGATGATTCACCCAAAGTGAGTTAATGAAGCATGGATGATATTATTATTTGATTTTCATTTAGATAATTATCATGCTTCATATATTCATAAATGAGTTATAATTCATATTCATTCTCACTTTCACATTCTCTCTCCTCAAGCTCTTTCTCTCTCTTCAAAGAACTAACCCTAATCCTCTCATGTGTTGAGATCCTAGGGTTAGCAAGACTAATAGATCCCTAATCCACTTATATATCCTCTAGGTTACTTTGATTAGCACTCATAGCCACCTAGTTACCTCAAGTGAGAGGTGAAAGCTTGGAGAAGGAGCTCTCGGTTGAATCTTCTATCACATCCAGGAGGCCGACGAGGAGGTGAACTACAAGAACAAGAAGGACTTAAATCATTAGGTATAATCATCTATCAAAGTATCTAATCACTTCTAGATAGTTGTTAGTTAGGGTTTAGCAAAGATCCGTAAAGTTAGTCGATGTTAACTCAAACAAAATGAATGTTTTACCTATTCCGTCACCCCGCATCATGTGGGGTGTCTAACGTCGACTTACGGTGGTATCAGAGCCTAGCTAAACAATAACTAACTTGTTAGCGAAGCCGTTAGAAATTCGATCGCAAAACAAAGCCGAAAAAACATCATTTTCACCATGTTTCTGCCGATTTTAAAATGGGGTCTAAAAATTTTTCAGGGACCCTTAAAAATCCAAGCAGGGAATTTTAGGAATTGTGAAGAAATTTGGGACTGTGAATCGGCCATACCGCCATGGAACCGACTCCGATCCATGCGATCCGCCGCGGATCCGCGGCCGAGTTGTTTCCGAGTCAACCCAAATTTGCTCAGTTATTCTTCTGTGTTGATGTTGTGTTTTCTGGGATATTTTGTTTCTGCTCAGGTTTCATGTGCTGTCACATCCCGAAAGTACGGAACATGACCGGCACTTAAACTACGAAACATCTCGAGGCGTACGTAATCTAAGTAAGCCGAAAACCCAGAAATCCAAACCAAGAAAAGTAGTAGAGTGAAGGAAAAACCAATTTAAATTAAGTAGTTTTATTAGCATAAGCCGAATTATGCATTTTTTTTAAAAACATCAAATATTTCTTGAAAATTTCGGCAGAGTCTCTTTTGTAAATACTGGCCCCCAAACGGGATACAACATGAATAGTATACGAAATCAATAAAAGGCATCCCCAAGCGGGAGCTAGCTCTTCGTCAATCGACGATCACAACCACACAAGTAATATAATATACAACGCCAAGGGCGAGGATCAAAACTCAAGAGGAAATTCAAAACCACAAGAAATCCACAGAAATATAACGCGCGACTCTAAGGTCGAAAGAATAACATCACCGGTCTCTATCTCAAAATAAACACATGTTTGGTTGATGGAATTTACTAGATACAACTGAATAATATTATACAAGGTAATATGATGGGTATGATACCAATAAACCCACCTACTAACAAGTCACACGAATGAAACTGTACCCGCAAAGCCGTAATGAAACCTGTACGGCAAACCTGCAAGAAACTGGGGCACAATGGGGGTGAGTTGCAAACTCGTGAATAGAAAAACATCTACGAATAAAAATCGCATGTATGACGCAATCCTAGGTCATACGATCATAATATATAATGCTCAAATATATAACCAGCAACCCATAACCATGGTTAGGGCAAATATCTAACCCAAGTGTAACCCATGTGCCCGTGTCAGTGCCTCAGGTAGCAATGTATCATATGGATGATGTATGAATGCATGAAACGGAATGCATGTACTGAAGAAAACTGCTTTCATAAATCAGTGAGATTTTTGTATTTTAAAAATGAGGTATCATAATAAAATCAGCATAAAACAGTGCCTAGCATCGGCACAAAACGTAATCCCAATATCTCGATATCTCTGTATCACAGTCTTTGTACCTCAATATCTCGAAATCTTAATGTCTCAATCACAATGACTAGGGCGTCGTCAGTCCAGGCCGGCCCTGATTGTTACGAAATAGTGTATGTTTTTAGTTAACCGCAATCAATAACGGTGTCGCGTATAGCTAGACCGAGATGACTACGGGTCGTCCTCTGGGAAACGTGGAACCTTTTACTTTTACTTTAGATGTGTTGAGAAAGAGAGGAGGGATAAAGAATTTTTATAGAATGGTTTCTAGATCTACGTTAAACAAGAATGTAAAATATAGATCTAGATTATTTAAAGATGTAATTAATATAATAAGAGGGCTTGTAGGGTTCGTTAGGATTTAGTAGTTATGGACGATTAATTAAAAGTTACCCTTTTTATCCATTAATAGATTTAGAACTAGAACGACGGTGATGCGTGTAGATTAGGGTTTCTGGAGGGAAAAGGAATCCCACTCTTAACCCTTATCTCGACACGGAACTCCGTTCATATCTAGCCTTTACCAAAACAATCATTAATCTAATCTCTAATCACGGTCGGAACTAGCAAAGAATTGCTAGCGTGCCCGATTAGGATGTTAATGATTCTTTTGATAAAGTTCCTAAACTTTATAGGACTTAAAAAGGGTTTAATTATTTTCATCGTCCATTAGCCTACCGTAATCCTACGAACCCTAACAAGCGGAGAATTACTCGCGCATGTTGGGAGAAAAAGAGATGGAAAGAAATTGCATCATTAAACTATAAGAAATAGAATAAGAAAAAGAACTACCTTTATTAATCAACAAGATCAAGTACACTTTGATTCCTTAGAAAATGATTACAAAAACCTAGTTTGCTTCTCGATCTCTTCTAAGGAGGTAGATGAACCGTTGATGACCAGCCTGGATGCGTGAGCCGTCTTAGACTTCGTGATCGCGTCGGCTTGATACCTTTTTCAAGAGGCCCTCGGTGCCTTTTTATAGTGCAAAGCCAGAATATTATTGTTGAAAACTTGCTAAAATTTAGCAATGATTTATCTCCCAAAATCTTTCCTTCTAACCCCCTTAAATTGCGGCGGATCCGCGGCCCAAGGGTGGGTTTGGCCGCGGATCCGCGCTCAAGGGTGGGGATCATTTGATGATTTTTCTTGTGCTTTCATCTGGTGACATTTGGCAATCCTAGGCATCTTAAGAATCTGAAAATCTTTTCTCGGTTGCTTCCAGACTTGGTCTCCAAGTTTTGCTTCTTAATTTGGCAAGATTTCTTCAACAAATTGATTTGTTTGATAAATTCTGCATAACAACTTGGAAATATTCTGCACAACAACTCAAATAAGATTTTAGTAGACTTTGTTCTACTAGGATTAGGCCAATAATATTATTTGCATACATTTTCCTACCAAATGATAATTAAAATATATTAACACATGGAAAATAATGTTTTTACACATAAACCCTCATATGTATAATATATTATAATAAAGTCCTTTTTTAATATGAAAATGGTAGGAAAAATATAATACAAATGTGCAGTTTTATCAACTGAACAAATACCCCCAAACTTATCTTTGATCGTCCCGAGCAAACTAGTTTATTTACGAGGAGAAAAAGAAAGGAGAAAACTAAGCACACTTTCGTAGGCAGACACGATTGCACTGAGCATGTGCAACAAGCCGTTAAACCTCTAGGTGTCCCTAGTAGGAGGAGTGTTGTCTCCTGAGGGTTTTCAGCGGATTACACCCACAAAATCCAATAACAAAAGAAAGATGGTGAAATTTACATATAAAGACAAGAACCATAAAAGAAATACTTTGAAAAGAAGAGTTTCCAACTATACTAGCTTTTCAGTTGTCATGAGCCCTATCTTAATAGTCATGAAAAAATGTAAGAAATCACATCATCCCTCAATAAAACATCGTCTTTATTCTTCATTCCGACCTTTCATCCAAACATTGATCATATAACCCCACGTGTGTGTAAAGAACATCCCTACACTCGGAGAATTCAATTCAAGCTATCATACTCTTGTCCATCTACCTCAGTACTTTTTAATTTTGATGAATATTAAGATTCGCTCACACATTTTCATGCGACCGTTAATACTTCTTGAGGTACTAACCGACCGATTACTCAAGTGCTTGCTGATTTGGTGATAGTATTTTCCTCGTCTTGCACCACCTAAGGCTTAGCAGTGACTCCCAGACCAGTTGGCCTTAGGGCACTAGGTGAAGAGGCACCCTCGCTATATTTTTTTATTGCTGCCTTGGCGATAACAAAACCATTGTTCATTTTTTTTTCTTTTCACCATTTTTATATTTTCTTCATTTTTTTTATTTTTTCATTTCCTTCATACTTTGGCTTTTAGACAAGAGCATTTCAAGGTATCCTCTACTATCCCGAGTTTCAAGACGTGTGTAAGTGCATATAGTAGGGTATCAACATTCAAATGTTCGGCTTCCAGAATAGAAACTATTTTTCAGACTTATTTTAATCCTCAGATTAGTGACTTCCTTCATTTTACTAACCCTTGGGACAACAGCTCATAACTACTTATTACCAGTTCGTGTAAGAAAACTTCTAATTTTCTTGGTTTTCTTAAACTATTCCTATCTTTTGGATATAATTTTTCACTTTCTACTATTTTGTTATAAAAGAAAATTTTTGAAATTTTTTTGAAAATATTATGCTTATGCAAATATGATGCAAATTGATGTGTAAATAAGCACAAACCTCCCCCAAACCTGTTTACAGCAGTGTCCTCACTGATGTCATCCGTTAAGCTCAAAAACCTGTAGACTTGGGAGGAAATTATTAATGGGGGCAAGAATATATGAAAGTGAAAATCCTCCCCCAAACTTATTTTAGGCTCACAAATTTGTAAAAATTATTTTCTTTTCAAGAGCCAAAATATACCACCCCCCCAAACTTGAGTTAAACATTTTTAATCTTTTAAAATCACACGAGGGAGTCAAGGTTATTGGTCAATGCCAAGCTTTGCAAAGACCGAAGGTCAACACCAACCATTCAAAAATTTTATCAATGAAGCACCAAGGTTGGTGGAAGAACATGTCACCTATTGACGTGAAGAAGTGGGGAGGTGACAAGAGGTGTAATGGAAAAGGATTGCGTCTCAATTTGGAGAGACGACACAGTGATATTAATGATGGATTACTCGCATTATCATGATTGTCCAAAAGAGGGGGTGGAGGTCCAATTTCATCATCTTGGAATTGATACATCTCAACACCCGTGCCTTGTAAAAATGCGAGTTCATCAGCGAAAATTTCCTCAAAGCTTTCATCGATACCCCGAAGAATAATGTCATCAGGAAAAATAGGGTGATCGTCAGACTCTATAGACAGTTCCTCATCAGCGTTAGATGTTGACTCGGACAACTCGGTGGGAGAGTCCGTATCAAGCAACAACATATAAAAAGAGTCAGAATTATGAGGTTGATCAAATTCGCTGCTGTCGACATCCATTAATTCGACAGAACACACATGAGCATAGGGTTAGGAGGGTTCACTTCCCAACTTGTAAATGTTAAGCTCAATTGACTTCTTTCCAAAGGATAGGGTCATGGAGCCGTTTCTACAATTAATTACTGCGTTGGAAGTGGCCAAAAAGGGTCGACCGAGTATCACCGGGATTTGATTGCGTGGGTTTGCTACAGGTTGTGTATCTATAACGATAAAGTCCACAGGGAATATGAATTCCCCGACTTTGATTAACACATCCTCTAGCTCACCCCTAGGTGGGTGATAGATCGATCGGCCATCTGAAGAGTGCAATGCGCAGGTTTTAACTCTCCAATCCCTAATTGCTCATAAACAGAATACGGAAGCAAGTTAACACTAGCACCTAGATCGAGTAGAGCATGATTAATATTTTTACCCCCAATAGAAATTGAAATTGTAGGACTTCCGGGGTCCTTTCGTTTCTTGGGAAGTTGTTGTGTAAAAGCAGTGCTCACATTACTCGCAAGGAAAACTTTTTTAGGTACTTGAACTTTTCTCTTCCTAGTGCACAAGTCCTTTAAGATTTTTGCATATGACGGAACTTGTTGAATAGCATCTAGGAGAGGAATGTTTATGTTAACCTGCTTAAAAATTTCCACAATCTTCTCCATTTGTGGACTTGGTCTGTTGCCCCTTAACCTGTTTGGATAAGGTGCTTGATCAATAAGTTTTGGGTCCAACGTTGGAGAGGATTGTGGGGACGGATTCGATCCCAAAACTGGAGTGGGAATCGACTTAGATAGATTTGGTGAAATGGGCGAAGGGTTCGAGCCTTGGGGAAAACGGAGAATAGGCTCGGGTGAAGGTGGGAGACTAGACGAATTAGGGGAAGAAGAAGAAGCTGGGGTATCATTGGTGTCACTATCATCACACTGCTCACCCACTCGGTCATTCAGCATTTTTCCTGATCTCAACATGGTAACAGCACTCACATTATAACTTTGTGAGTGGCCAGGATTAGGTATGGGTTGAGATGGGAGTTTCGCTTTCTCTCTCGCACTCATTGCGGCGTTTAACTGTGCGATTTGGTTTTCTATTGATTTAATACTCTCACCATGGGAGGCGGAGTTTTTCGTTAGGGTATCAATAGAAGACCTTATCTCAGCCGAATTTTGCATGGATTGTTTCATGAACATATCCAAAGTTTGTGCAAGTGAGTTGTCAGTACCGGCCACTTGTGGTGTAGAAATGTTGGCCGGATTTTGGAAATTTTGTGACTGAAAGGGGGGCTGATTCTGTGGTTGTGGTTGCTGTGGAGGAGGTCTTTGATAATTACTTTGTTGGTTTTGATTCCAAGCAAAGTTAGGATGATTCCTCCATCCTTGATTGTACGTGGAAGAATAAGGGTCGTTTCTAGGTCGCTGCTGAAAAGCAGCATTTGCTTGAAACGATGCATTCATAGGACATTCTTCTGTTAAGTGTGAAGGATCCGAACAGCAACCACAGACGGTCTTAGGAAGCGTGACCTGATTTAGGGAGAAAGATAAGAACTTGTTTTCAATAGCGTCGAGTTTCTTTTGTATCGCAGCCATTTCGGCTTTTACTGCGATGGAAACGTGGAGCTGGTGAATACCTCCCTTAGTTGATGGGGGTCTTACGCTTTCCCACTGCAAAGTGCTTTCTGCGAGATCTTCCAGATATTTCCAAGCTTCACCGTCATCTTTAGACATGAAATTGCATTGACACATTGTTTCAAGCATCTGCTTTGTCGCTGGATTAATGCCCTCATATATAATCCGACATAAATCCAATCTTTGTATTCCGTGATGGGGGCATTGGACAAGCAGATCTTTGAAACGTTCAAAGCACTTCCAAAATGGTTCATTGGGAAGCTGGGTGAACTGGTTGATCTCGCTCCTAATATGTGCAGTCTTATGGTTTGGGTAAAACTTCTTAAGAAATGCTATGACAAATTCATCCCAATTAGTGATAGAGTGTGCGGCAGTATTGTAAAGCCATTTTTCTGCCAAGTCGCACAGTGTGAATGGGAGAAGACGTAAGCGCATAGCATCTAAAGTCAATTGTGAAGTACCCATCATTGCGCATACGTTTTCGAATTTGGTGATGAAAACGTACGCGTCTTCCGACTCAAGCCCGTGAAATTTGGGCAGCAGATTGATGTAGTGGGGTTTAATTTCGAAATTATCCCCGTTAGGTGGTGGAAGAGATAGACAAGTAGGAAGAGGACCACGAATAGGATAGCATCTCTCTTGGAGAGAGATGCGCGGTGGATTCTGCTCACCTGCGGGCGGTGGCAGCGTGGTGTTATAATTAGATGGAGTTCCGTCCATCACGGTCGTTGTGGTGTGTGGTGGGGGAAAAGAAGATGAAGAAGTACCGACTTCGGTGTCGATAGAAGGAACGCGGACAAGACGGGCACTAGGATCCCGTGTCCAGCCGAGCATGCACTAAGCGGGTTTAGTGCAAGTGGCAGCGTGTGTGTGATTTAAAATTGGCTTGTTTTGAAAAATGTGGGACTCAAGACAAATCTCCCTAAGATGCACAAGCAACCCTAGATCTAAGGTCACCTAGGTCCAGTCTCTAGACCGCTCCTAGACTTCCAAAGGACAAGCCGCAGGATAAATCCTCTACCGCCTCCGTACTACCCTTGTAGCGAGGTAAGTGCCAGGTAAGTGGGAAGGAACCACCACAACAGTGGGCCTAATTAAAAACCACTAGCCTTTGTCACACTTTCCTAGGCACTACAAAAGTAATGCGGATAAACGATAGATTACCCACGACCTTCCTCTGTCCTTATTGAGCGCGACAGTCCTTAGAGTCTGGTCTAGATATTTTTCTAAATTAATGAAGGGTTGATCTATATGCTCGGTTTGTGATTTGTGGGGCTTAGGAAGGGTGATGAAATCCCCACCTAATCTTGAATTGGTCTTTGCCCCTTAGAGTCCGTATTAAAAATATGCAAAACAAAACCAATCACAAAACTTTTGCAAAAAGATTTTTTTAGCGGCGCGATTTTGCAAAGAATCCTGCAGAAAATAGATTTTATTGGATTTGAGAGGAGAGAGAAGGAGTTAAGAAAGATACCAGAGAAGTGTGAAACCCTAGATCTCCTGTTTCCTCAAGTCCGTGACTCTAGATTCCCTCGCAAAATTCACACACAAATCGTTAAATATGCAATTTGCAGTTTTGTTTTAATAATGATATGAATCGTCTAAGAATTCAACACAAATAGCAAGAATAAAAAATTACGCACGTATCCCCGGCAACGACGCCATTTGATTGTTAAGAAATAGTGTATGTTTTTAGTTAACCGCAATCAATAACGGTGTCGCGTATAGCTAGACCGAGATGAGTACGGGTCGTCCTCTGGGAAACGTGGAACCTTTTACTTTTACTTTAGATGTGTTGAGAAAGAGAGGAGGGATAAAGAATTTTTATAGAATGGTTTCTAGATCTACGTTAAACAAGAATGTAAAATATAGATCTAGATTATTTAAAGATGTAATTAATATAATAAGAGGGCTTGTAGGGTTCGTCAGGATTTAGTAGTTATGGACGATTAATTAAAAGTTACCCTTTTTATCCATTAATAGATTTAGAACTAGAACGACGGTGATGCGTGTAGATTAGGGTTTCTGGAGGGAAAAGGAATCCCACTCTTAACCCTTATCTCGACACGGAACTCCGTTCATATCTAGCCTTTACCAAAACAATCATTAATCTAATTTCTAATCGCGGTCGGAACTAGCAAAGAATTGCTAGCGCGCCCGATTAGGATGTTAATGATTCTTTTGATAAAGTTCCTAAACTTTATAGGACTTAAAAAGGGTTTAATTATTTTCATCGTCCATTAGCCTACCCTAATCCTACGAACCCTAACAAGCGGAGAATTACTCGCGCATGTTGGGAGAAAAAGAGATGGAAAGAAATTGCATCATTAAACTATAAGAAATAGAATAAGAAAAAGAACTACCTTTATTAATCAACAAGATCAAGTACACTTTGATTCCTTAGAAAATGATTACAAAAACCTAGTTTGCTTCTCGATCTCTTCTAAGGAGGTAGATGAACCGTTGATGACCAGCTTGGATGCGTGAGCCGTCTTGGACATCGTGATCGCATCGGCTTGATACCTTTTCCAAGAGGCCCTCGGTGCCTTTTTATAGTGCAAAGCCAGAATATTATTGTTGAAAACTTGCTAAAATTTAGCAATGATTTATCTCCCAAAATCTTTCCTTCTAACCCCCTTAAATTGCGGCGGATCCGCGGCCCAAGGGTGGGTTTGGTCGCGGATCCGCGCTCAAGGGTGGGGATCATTTGATGATTTTTCTTGTGCTTTCATCTGGTGACATTTGGCAATCCTAGGCATCTTAAGAATCTGAAAATCTTTTCTCGGTTGCTTCCAGACTTGGTCTCCAAGTTTTGCTTCTTAATTTGGCAAGATTTCTTCAACAAATTGATTTGTTTGATAAATTCTGCATAACAACTTGGAAATATTCTGCACAACAACTCAAATAAGATTTTAGTACACTTTGTTCTACTAGGATTAGGCCAATAATATTATTTGCATACATTTTCCTACCAAATGATAATTAAAATATATTAACACATGGAAAATAATGTTTTTACACATAAACCCTCATATGTATAATATATTATAATAAAGTTCTTTTTTAATATGAAAATGGTAGGAAAAATGTAATACAAATGTGCAGTTTTATCAACTGAACAAGCCCCTACCATCCATCTCATGACCACGACGGTATCCTCCGGATATCCGACGCGTCGGGTAATATCACCGGTCGGTCGCGCTCCCCTGCACAGGCTCAACGTCAACAACACGATCTTCTTGCCCCGGGGTACCACACCGGGCCCACCATGTACCCGAAACGGTTCATCCATCTCTTCGAATCGGGTCTCGAAATCCATCAGCAAACTCATGGTGCACGACTCATACATCATTGGAAAACTGCACTTTTTATTTAAAAGGGAGGAAAGAAGTTTATACAAGTTTTGCGGTTTTCCCCCAAATCCAGAAAATCTCATGCAAATCCGAATCCAAATCATCAATAACATGTAAAACCATGAATATAGGCATGAGAATCCATGAATACGGCATAACAATGAATAACAGTATGTATGAAGTGACAAGTAATAACTATAATATCTAAGCTGGCATATAAGGTAAGTATACTAATATCATGTCAACTACTAGCTATCAAGCTAAATTAAACAATAATATTTTCTAAGGTGTACGTGACATGGCAATTACCGATGAAGATGTGTTTGAGCCGGCAAGTAAGTGTACGTGGTACATACGCATCATCGGTAATGGTGCTGGTGTCCTAACAGCATAATATCAACAATGCAATATGAAATAACAATGTAAGTATGCGATGTGGAGCAACGGCAATAATGTGCGGAAGCTGAATACTAGACACAACGATAACTAATCTGCATTACCCTAATATAAGTCCTACAATAGTGCCTTTTGAAATAACACGAATCGCGGTGTTTTGAAAATAAGGGCTACAGTGTTTTTAAGAAAAGATACGACCTTTGAAATATCCGTAGAATCTCTTGACCTGTCTTTTAAAATACCCACGATTCGTTAGTTTTCAAATAGGTAGGAGTCTAATCTAGTCTAACAACGACACTAAACTATACGGCTGAACTAACAAGCTGAACTACAGGTAAGGAAACCGCCTAACTTCTGAGTCGATACATATACAAACCTCTATATATATTAGTCGGTGATCCCGCCTCAATAATATCATATCCGATACCATATCTAAAATCAGGCATCCCAAGTCAAGAGTGCGGATCAATCATCAATATATAGCTCGTACGTAAATCCGTCGTACGGCATCCCCAAATCTGGGTACGGTCAATATCATACTCAACACAGTGTTCATCTGGTATCCTCTTTATCAAGATCATCATCTGGGGTACTGACCTACGTCTAGTACACTACTAAAATCACTATTCACATAGCATCGTCATCCAAAGATCCGCTATAACATCAGGACGTATCTCAAGTACGAATCTTGCCATATCACCGATCTCACGGCCTCAACTTAAATCTCATCTCAATCCCAAGTATCATTCGCAAAACCAGTATGTGAACACCTAGTCCCATACCCAGGTGAACACATAAACACATCTCCCCAAATACGCACAGGTAATAACATAGATGTATGCATGTGTGTGCGCGTGTGTGGGTGTAAGGACTACTCTAGGGTTTCGCAACTAACACTAAACTAATCCAGGAACACCTAAAATCAACCTTTACCATCAAGTCTCATATCAACATAAAATATATAATCAAAATATATGTGTGTATACGTATTCATATACATCACCACGAACTGCGGGGGTGCTATACGCTATCCACCCGACTTCTCCCCGTAGATATAAATCTACTCACCTGGTCCTCGCTCGCCGGTGCCGACGTCGCCACGTGCTTGCTTGTCGTCTCAAAGTCCACATGGGGTACCTACATATCATAACGCACCGTATCGCATTAAAAACAAATTCGAAATCGAAATGGCATACGAAAATCAAATCGGCACGCGTATCACGCATAGGTCAAAACCTATCGCCTACACATGCAAGAATAGTCAAACCAACCCTCGATGTCGATGTACAAACGTCAAACCATCGAGAAAACCCAAACACACTCATTTGCGCATCCACGAACACTAACTATAATATAAAATAGGTTAAAATTCACAAAAATCCCAAATCCACCTTAAAAGCCATTTTTCCGAAAATCTAGCAAGCAAATGTTACCCGTTTTAGTACAAAACTCGACGTTTAAACAAATCTAGCGGCCATAATACTTATTAAATATCTTAAATAAGTCATTAAAACAATTTCTATAATTTAATCACAATAATTTTCATAAACCCCAAAATTCTAGTTTACAATATACCCAAATTTTAATAATTTTATAGCAAAAATGCACAAACAACAATTTAGGTTGGATTTCCATGAACTAAAGTGTTAAACTACACTTTATAATGTTAATGAAGTCATGAAAAACCTTATCACATTTTTAATCCCAATTATTTAACCAATTTCAAAAACCTAGTTAGCAATTAGGATAATTAACACAATTTTTAAACTAACCGTTAACAACTAGCTACTAATCTTGTTTTAACATGTCATAAGAGCTTAAATACATCACACAACTATACACCAATTTCACAAAACCCTAACTTGCATTCAAATTCTTCTCTTGAATTTCAAAACTTTCACTTAGAACCACAATTCATATCCTAATTAAGTTAGATTAAAGCAATAACCAACAATTAACAAAAAGTTCAAGATTTTTACCTCACAAGATTTGAGATCTAGCATGAAAATCTTGAGCACCAATTTGAAAACTTTTCACCAAAAACCATGCTTGAGAGGCTAAGGAAAAATGGGTAGGAGTTGGATTTGGAATTAGCTTTGAAATTGTTTGGATTTTGAAGCATTTTTGTTGATTTTTGATGCAAATTGGGTGGGATTTTTTTTAAGAGAGGGCTGCTGAAATTTCCAGCAGTGAGAGGGAGAGAGGAGAGAGAGTCAAGTGGGGAAAATGATATGAAGTCAACCCAAGGTCAAAGCACATACTTATATAATCTTTTATTCTTTAAATTCATTGTTTTCTTTTCTTATAAACTTGAATTGGGGCAAACTTTGGGGGGGGGGCTTCCTACAAATTTCGGCCAGCCACAAGGTGGGGAGGAGAGAGTGTGTGGGTGAGTGTGGGTGAGAAAAAAATGATAAATGCTATACCCCAATATCTATTTACACTAATCTCACCAAAAAAAGCATTTTTTCTTCAATAATTCTTACACCGTTTGGCAGTTTCATTTTGTTTCAAAAACAACATGTTAAAATTTTATTTAATGTGTTATAATGCACAAAAATTGTTTCAACTCATTATAATTTATAATTTTCCCTAATTAAATGTATTACTGACGGCTTAAAATAATATTAAAATAATTAATTTCGGAAAATTTTCAGAAAATTTGAAATTTCACCAGTGGCTCAATAAACACCAAATACAAGCAATTTCATAGCTAGAATATGTATATTTAATTTTATAATAAAGATATTTGTATTTTGAGTTTTTACAGAAAACCCCCTTATTTTACCGATTTTCTGAAATTTCATCGAAACGATTTTCAAAACGTTACAATCTTCCCCCCTTAAAGAAATTCGGTCCCCGAATTTAACTTAAAACTCCCCCCAATTACTAAAACACCTAAGCAAAACTATCAAGTCGTCGGGGCTCCGAAATCATAAATACATAAAACAAATCGTAGCGCAGCGCATGCGCAAGAAAAATAAGCATATAACTCAAAATCAAAACTCCGTCAAGCATAACACAATCATCGGAGTCATGGTAAAGACACAAATGTCAAATCCAATACAACACCAATATGATATAACTCGAAACTATACACGTAAATATCAAATCTATATATATAAATATCATAAAAACGTACTGCTCTATAAGAAATAAATCCCAAAATACTCATATGAATACTACGTGCGTCTAGTGCGCACGGAAATCAAATCCATATACGTGCCATACAAGTGCACAGAAACAAGATCTAAGTGTATCGGGTGCGCACGAAGCATCTGTCATAGGCAACATGTGTGCCTGATAGCAAAATCAGGTGTATCTGACATGCTCGAAAAATCTCGATTTAGTGCATCTAGTATGCACCAAATCGCATCTCAAAACATGCGCTCAACATGGGCGAAAATCCAAGGCAGGTGCATCTATCATGCACGAAATCATGAAATCCAATATCAAGCACCGAACATGGGCAAAATCCAATCAGGTGCACAAGGTGCACAAAACCAATATCGAGCATCATAATCGAAATCGAAGTCCAGTGCATCTAAGTGCACAAAATGCGTAACACTACACTGCAAGCATATGTGAATCAAAACGAGTGCAAAATCCAAATCGTGTGCGTATATACGCACGAAATCAACTCAACTGTATGAAACCCATAAAATCATAAACGTGTGAAACCAAGGCACGAAAACGAGATCAAGTGCAACAACTGTGCAAAATCGCAAATACTCAGCAGGTGCAACCATGGTCCATGAAAACAAATATCATGAAACTCAATCATCAAAATCAATCATGCGAATAGATCGCCCAAAATACCGAAATCAAATATGGCGGAATAGTCCCCGCTCAAGCACTTCCTCTAAGAACCTCTGGCCAACTGTCGTAGTCACTCATAGGATGTCTCGTCGACGATCCTGAACTCTGGCCTGCCGGTATGCATAACATGACCACTCCTGGGTCCTAGTCTTCTCGTAATTTATTCCAGAAAGGTCCTGTCAAGGTCTCTCCCAAATCGCGTCTCTGCCGAACTGTCCGGAAGTCATCGTCCTTTACTAGATCTATTCTCGTTCCGGAATGGCTGCAGACTCATCGTGACTCCTTCTGGAAGGTATATCCAAGTACAATGTCTCGGCATGCGTATCGCATCTCTGATGTCGGCGGAGTGGAACATCGTATCATCAAGATATCGTACAAACCTCTTACTCCACTTTCTCTAATGTCGACTGCTTCGGACTCATCTCGTCGTGGCTGCATGGACTGAGCTCCTACGGCTATCCTCATATCTGGAGTCTCTCAAGAAATGCATCTCACCTCCTGGCATCCGAATGAAGTCGAACCATCCGATCGATTTGTCAAAACCTCATAATCCCCCAAGAGCTCAACATCTTGGGTACAGTTTAACAGTATCGAGTACGTACCACAGCATCGATGGTCCAGCCGTAGAAAGGCAAACCCAAGCCTCACTAATGGCGCCGCGGAACTGCCGCAAACCCTAAGGTTCAAAGGCTTTCACACTGTCATTATGTCCAGTTAGGGTTTCATTCTTCTAGAGGGTCCATAGAATTGCCTGCATGTCTTTCCGAATACTTTAAATATAGAATAATAGGTTGCCGACATTCGATCGTCTCTGTCGACTTTCAACGTCTCCGCGTGAAGTCGTCTCTAGCTGGAATCAATCTATCTGATGACCTCGCATCGGGGTAGCAAACAAACCGCATGTCCTAGTCATTCATCCTTGGTGACTAGCGACCTTCTATCATCTCTTAGTACCACTCGTACTGCAAAAGCTCCAATATCTCGGGTGATATCTCGTCATTCGCAGCAATGACTGGCTCACTCGTCTACACGCTGAACAGTGCCTCAATCATCAGGAGTAAGCAATACGCCAACGGTCATCAAAATCTGGCTGGCCTCTATCATTGGCTCAATCCTCTAGCGCTGATCTGCACGTCCGAGTAATCTCATACAGCGATCCAACCAAACACTCGTAGCGCAGAAACACAATCAAACGACGCCTCTCAATGCAATCGTATGTCGCCGGAATCACGCCCTGGTCAGTCCTCGTTCGTAACGACTTCGTGCAGACCGCAACTCTAGCCGTAGCTCTCCCTGCCCGTAATCGTGGAAGCAAAACCATAACTGGTACCGATGAGGCTAGATCAGAAATGAATATAATACTGAACAAAGAAATGTACATCCTAAGGCTCCTTAAGTGGAGTAGCGTATCGTACGTATGCCGCGGAACATACCCACAGTATGTCACTCTACTTTAGTCACCTATTCTATCAACCATGGGTCATCCTACGCTCCGAAGGTAAACCTAGCGCTCTGATACCAACTTTTTCACGTCCCGAAAGTACGGAACATGACCGGCACTTAAACTACGAAACGTCTCGAGGCGTACGTAATCTAAGTAAGCCGAAAACCCAGAAATCCAAACCAAGAAAAGTAATAGAGTGAAGGAAAAACCAATTTAAATCAAGTAGTTTTATTAGCATAAGCCGAATTATGTGTTTTTTTTAAAAACATCTAATATTTCTTGAAAATTTCGGCAGAGTCTCCTTTGTAAATACTGGCCCCCAAACGGGATACAACATGAATAGTATACGAAATCAATAAAAGGCATCCCCAAGCGGGAGCTAGCTCTTCGTCAATCGACGGTCACAACCACACAAGTAATATAATATACAACGCCAAGGGCGAGGATCAAAACTCAAAACGAAACTCAAAACCACAAGAAATCCATAGAAATATAGCGCGCGACTCTAAGGTCGAAAGAATAACATCACTGGTCTCTATCTCAAAATAAATACATGTTTGGTTGATGGAATTTACTAGATACAACTGAATAATATTATACAAGGTAATATGATGGGTATGATACCAATAAACCCACCTACTAACAAGTCACCCGAATGAAACAGTGCCCGCAAAACCTGCAAGAAACTGGGGCACAACGGGGGTGAGTTGCCAACTCGTGAATAGAAAAACATCTACGAATAAAAATCGCATGTATGACGCAATCCTAGGTCATACGATCGTAATATATAATCCTCAAATATATAACCAGCAACCCATAACCATGGTTAGGGCAAAAATCTAACCCAAGTGTAATCCCATGTGCCCGTGTTAGTGCCTCAGGTAGCAATGTATCATATGGATGATGTATGAATGCATGAAACAGAATGCATGTACTGAAGAAAACTGCTTTCATAAATCAGTAAGATTTCTGTATTTTAAAAATGAGGTATCATAATGAAATCAGCATAAAACAGTGCCTAGCATCGGCACAAAACGTAATCCCAATATCTCGATATCTCTGTATCACAGTCTCTGTACCTCAATATCTCGAAATCTCAATGTCTCAATCACAATGACTAGGGCGCCGTCAGTCCAGGCCGGCCCCTACCATTCATCTCATGACCACGACAGTATCCTCCGGATATCCGAAGCGTCGGGTAATATCACCGGTCGGTCGTGCTCCCCTGCACAGGCTCAACGTCAACAACACGATCTTCTTGACCCGGGGTACCGCACCGGGCCCACCATGTACCCGAAACGGTTCATCCATCTCCTCGAATCGGGTCTCGAAATCCATCAGCAAACTCATGGTGGACGACTCATACATCATGGGAAAACCGCACTTTTTATTTAAAAGAGAGGAAAGAAGTTTATACAAGTTTTGCGGTTTTCCCCCAAATCCAGAAAATCTCATGGAAATCCGAATCCAAATCATCAATAGCATGTAAAACCATGAATATAGGCATGAGAATCCATGAATACGGCATAACAATGAATAACAGTATGCATGAAATGACAAGTAATAACTACAATATCTAACCTGGCATATAAGGTAAGTATACTAATATCATGTCAACTACTAGCTATCAAGCTAAATTAAGCAATAATATTTTCTAAGATGTACGTGACATGGCAATTACCGATGAAGATGTGTATGAGCCGGCAAGTAAGTGTACGTGGTACATACGCATCATCGGTAATGGTGCTGGTGTCCTAACAGCATAATATCAACAATGCAATATGAAATAACAAAGTATGCGATGCGGAGCAACAGCAATAATGTGTGGGAGCGGAATACTAGACACAACGATAACTAATTTGCATTACCCTAATATAAGTCCTACAATAGTGCCTTTTGAAATAACACGAATCACGGTGTTTTGAAAATAAGGGCTACAGTGTTTTTAAGAAAAGATACGTCCTTTGAAATATCCGTAGAATCCCTTGACCTGTCTTTTAAAATACCCACGATTCGTTAGTTTTGAAATAGGTAGGAGTCTAACCTAGTCTAACAACTACACTAAACTATACGGCTGAACTAACAAGCTGAACTACAGGTAAGGAAACCGCCTAACTTCTGAGTCGATACATAACATTACCTCTATATATATTAGTCAGTGATCCCGTGTTCATCACAGAATACTGCATTTTATACCGCCCATTCTTATGCTCGTGTGTTTATAGGTAGGTACTTTTAATCCGTGTTTGTTACATATTTACAGAATACAGGTTTCCAGTACAAATATTGCAATTCAAGGCAAAATCTCCACAGTTACACCAAATACAGAACATCTATTGACAACAGATAAAATCCGGGTTCCGGTCATCCATATCCGTCCGGTGCTGCGTACCGGTTCCAGGGACAAGGCATATGACAGCGGTCATTCGTGTCTCGGACAAGCGCAGAGCACGAGAGGGGCTGCACAAGAATCAATGGGTGCACGGAGCTCGAGGGAGATAGAAGTCAAAAGTGAAAAAGATAATGCAATCTTGGACTAGGAATTCTGAAGATATTCTGGAAATATTATCAGAAAATACATGTACCAGACAACAGGGGACAGCAGACCAGGGCCGTACTGAAAAGCCCACACCCTAACCCTACTGTAGGGGAGCGGATCCGCGGCCAATAGGGGGTATTGGCGGCGGATCCGCGGCCGTACAGGCACTTCAGGGCATAGGCTTTGGGGGGTAGGATGGTATTATCATATGGGTCCAGTTTGTTTCCCTAGATCTTCAACCCTCTGCCTATAAATACAGCAGATTTGAGCTAAGCCAAGTGTGATTCTTTTGTTCCTCTTTCTTTTGTAGTTTTAGTTCTTTTTCTTCTTCTTCTTCATTCTTTTTCCATGAAAATTGTAGTGAGAGCTTTTTGAGTGGGAGATTAATGAAGATGAGGGTTTTGTATCATTCTCTTTTATTTCTTCTTCCCCTTGAGATTCTTGCTTTCTCTTGATCCTTCAACCTCTTCATTGAGCTTGAATGGTTAAGGGTTAGTTATTAATCTCAAGGGGCGTATTTTCTCACGGGACTAGTTCTTCATTTCACATGCGTTCTCTACCCTTCCCTTGATCTTGCAACCTCTTGATTGAGCTTGCAAGTTTAAGGGTTGGCTATTGATCACATGCTTGTCTTGAGTTCTATGTTCTTGTAATTACTTTCTTGTTCTTTTTATTTGCTTTTTTATTACTTGCATTTTATTACCTTGTCTTTAATTACTTGCAATTTATTTCATGCACTTTAATTACTTGTAATCTTTTCTTTTCTTTGTTCTTTTCTTTTGCTCTCTTTTGTTCATTTTGTGAATGAATGTAATTATTATTGTTACGAAGAAATACGACATTATAAGTTAAAGATTTTCTTTTCTCTTTTCCTTTTCCCGTTATTTTCCATTGAACTCCGCCCAAACCATACGCAGGCGCTCCGTTAGGCACCCTACCCTAACAAGGTAACGGTGATTTCTAACCGCGACCGGTTGCGTTCGGTTTGGCCGGAGGCGAAAGCAAGAGACAAGAACGGAAGGACAAGGGTAAATAAGCCGGATTCCACGAATACCGCGCTTAAATCCCCTAATCCACGTTGTTGCCGATTGTTCTAGCTTCAATTGGTCAAGACTCGGCTCAAAGGTTTCGAGTACGGATTTCTTTAGCTTATAATCTCGTATCTTTTCTTAACAACTTTATACTTGCAAATAAACACATAGGTTAGAAACAAACATACACAAATTCTTTATTGACTCGTCTAAGACAAGAAGGTGAAATACCACCATCTCCCTGTGGACCGACCCGTGCTCAACCGGCTAGCTGCATAGCGACACCGTCCTGATCGCGGTTATACTTTAATTCTTTGAACATCCGACACGCCCTCGGCGTGCGATCAAATGGCGCCGTTGCCGGGGAGACGGTAGCGTATTTTCTTTCTTTTTATTCGGGTTAATATTCTTTTTGTATATATATAAAAAAAAAAATATTCTTTTTGTCTTTTTTTGATAATTTTTGTGGGCAAGAGTGCAGATTTTTGCAAATTTGCAAACTGCAATTGTGGGGAGCAAAGTGTACGTTCAAAGTTAAGGTGATTACGAAGTACAGTGCCAAAGATCCGGGTAGTTTGACCCGCGCAAGCGAACTTTTCAAGCTTACCGGATTTGATTCAACGGGGGTTTCCTAACCCAAAACTTAACGGTACGTACTTTACTAACACCTTCTTCTCAAATCCGACGCTTCCAATATACTATTCTTTGCAGGATTCTTTGCAAGTTCGCTAGCAAACGCTAAAAAAATTGACTAACCCGTATTTGTTGCAGCGCCGCGCTTAAACTAAAAAACGATTGTTTGATTCTTTATAGAATTTTTGAATTGCGCATTGCATACATTAATACGGACTTAAGGGCAAGCGAACCCCACAACATACGGTAAAGGATTTCATCACCTTTTCCATGGCCCACAAATCACGAACTTGAGCATAACGTTTACCCGCACAAAAATTAAAAGAAACTAGACTTTAAGCCTTAAGGACTTCGCGCTCACTAGGAGAAGTTAACTGTGTTTAGAACCTTGCTTAACGGTATATTGTTTACGGGGTGTCTAGGAAAGTGTTAACGGCGAAACCGCCAAAAGAGAAAGGGTTATTTAATTAAGGAACTTCGCGAAAGCGTTGGAAAACCTCCCCTTATCTCTGCACTTACCTGGCCTCGTGATCAGTGTATCTTGAGCCTGTTTCTCGACACAGTTTTACTTCGACAATCAAGTTCTGGAGCAGGTCTAGTTGACCTAGGTGAACCCTAGAACGATTAGGTGTGTGGTATTTTTGTGTCGTGATTGTTTTTGTCCATATTCTTTTTGTGTGTATATTTCATTCTTCTGTTAATATATAAACTAAAAAAAATAAAAAATAAAAAATATATCACATTCTTTTTCCCCTCCTTTTCTCTACCTTTCTTTCTCTCTCTTCATATCATGGGTACCCCACCTCGAAAAACTCTTGCCGAACTTTGGTACCCACAACCAGACATTACTTCTTACGGTTCTTGCTTTGGCCGAACTTCGAACGACCCCTCCATGCCTAAAATTTCATTGAGAGATCGGATAGACGCGTCTAGGACAAACAATTTGACTCCGCAATCCACTTCGTATCAACCATTTCATACATTCACCCCTTCTTACGTTGATACCCCTTCTTCGAGTCATGTTGCAACTCCAAGACCTATGTCTATTGCAGAACGTATTGAACAATCTCGTAGCCGATCTTTCACTCCTTTCACCACTACAAATTCTTGGGATCAACAATTCCATTCACCTTCCTATCCAAATGTTGATCCTGCTCCTGTCCAACCATTCAATTCCTACCAATCCTACCCTACTTTTGCACCTTCCCTAGACATTGCATCAGAACCGCCAGTTGGGAGTTTTCAGTATCCAAACAACTTTGAATCTTTTACTGAACCCCCTTCACAACCCTTGTCTAGTCTGGAACAGTCATTGGAAGACTTTAGGGTAGCGTCGAGCCAACAGATGATGGAGTTGAATGCATCCATGGCCTCTCTCATACAACCTAGTGACCCGGTAGCTAGTTTTCAACTAGCTCCAAATTTTCCAATGCATGAAGAAGCGGTAGGACAGGCTGTGAATTTGAGTGGAGAGAGTGAGATGTACCCCCTTCCAAATCAAACCTACCCATCCCAAATTGAATCCCACAACTCCTGTTTTGAAAGTCTATCAAGTATCCCACATGATTTATCAATTGAAGATAGAATGATTAATGAGTTGTGCGACTTTGTAGTGTTTGATTTACCCAATTGTGAAGGGTCCCCTTTGAGTGAAACCATACCCAATCCTTTTGACCTCTACACCTCCACTCTAGAACCTGAATTGATTAAAATCCATGCTTTTGATGAGGTGTCAGAGAATTTTGATTTTCACTTAATTGAGGATATTGACGCTGGGAATATTTTGGATGATGAACCTGTAGATTTGACTGAGTTTCTCTCTCCAATTCATCATCCCGAGTCATTAAATGTTTTTCCCGAACCCCATATGCGTCTGGACTTTGATGAAATATGCATGGATGAGCTTAACTTTGAGGAAAATTTTGAGGATATTTTTGAGGATGAAACAGTTCTAGATGATGAGTCGGATTTTCCAATTCATCCTGTTCCTTTCACTGACTGTGTACACCCTCCAGAACCCTTAACCGATACTCTTCCTCAACCACTTTCCTCCATCCTTTCCATCGTTCCGACCTTGCAAGAACCCGTCTCACTTTCATTTACTATGTCTGGTTTACCAAGTTCGGCGTACCCATGGTTTCTCACGAATCTTGAGGGATTTGACCCCATTTCTCGACGGGTAAATATATTAGCACAATCGCTTTTTACACATCGCTCATCACAAATTGTGCTAATCTATTTACTCCAGTTGCACCCTCAAGTTCGTATTCCACTTCTTTTTCCCTTCCGCCATTCTTCTTCCTCTCATATACCGAGACCGTATTCCGCTTCTCTCCGCATACGGTCTCGCGTAATCTCTATTTCTTACCTCTTCACCTTCTTTCACCAGCCGCTGTTTTATCACGATAAAATTTTTGAATGGTTGGTGTTAACTTTTGGCCTGTGTAAGGCCTTGTATAGCTTGATACTGTTCTTCCCCCCCTAAATCCTGAATTTCAACGCTTAACAGTGGAAACACTGTTTTACTTAAGTTTGGGGGGGGACACTTTTTTTGTATATATTTTTGTTTTCCTTTTTTTTGTATATAATTTGTTTCTAGGAAGCGCCGGCAATTTTAACCCTCTTGGTATAGCCTGACAGTGAGGGCACTGTCAAGTTTAAGTTTGGGGGTGTGCTCGGTAAGCTTTCTTCCTTCGCATTCATATGTATATTTTGCATCTGCATATTAAATCCATAAAATCCATAAAAATCTGAAAATTTTCTAAAAATATAAAATCTTTTTTGTCAAGTTAGATTGTGGAAGAACTCTGATTCAACATTCGACGGTTTTTGTTTGAAAAAATAGGAATAACTAAATCTTATGTTTAGATTTTGAAAACCTGAAAGATAACTCTCCTTTGAACTTAACTATAGCTGATATACGTCTTTACATCACACTACACGTGTCGTGAATTTTGGGAATTAGATGACAAGTCTTTCATGTTTAAACTTTTAAACAGATAAATGATTTTCTGAGGATCAAATAGGTTTGTTCTGAAATAAGTAATGTCAAGAATAGTTTATGAAGTAAAGCGAATATGAAGGAATGTTATTGATGCCGTAATTGGAGCTAAGTCTGAAAAATAACCCATCTGAAACTTGATTGGAATGATTACACACCAAACCACTAAACACGTCTTTTATCCAAAAAAAAATAATTGAACTGCCGGTTATATCTCCGTTCGTATTAAATCATCTGATTTTCACGCCAAACTGTCTTTTGTTTTTGGACCTAGGTAACTTGAGTAATTAAGTCCGCAGGGGTGTTTCTACACTTAATGCCCTGAAACCAACTGGTTTGGGTGCATTGGCCCAAAGCTCGCTAAGAAGCCTAGAAAGTCCAGTTTAAAACAAAGTCAAGCAAGTGTTCTCTCCGAGTTAAAATTCCTAACGGTTCTTTGTGTGAGAATAATCTTGATAAAAGACAGGCTTTTATAAAAAAAATTTAACGGAGATATGAAGGTTTTATTCTATGATAAAGACTATTGCACGTTCACAGAGGTGTGTATGAAATGAAAACAAGAAAAAGGTGGAGTGAAAAATACGACTTAGTTTCCTGTTAAGGAAGATAGAAATTCTGAAGTTGAAACCTTACTGGAAAACGAAACTTGAAAAATGCTTAACTCTTTATAAAACTTATGTGATCCTTTTAAAATTGTTATCTGGGCTTTATTGTGCGACATGATGACTTTATTCGACCTTTCGGGAACTTAACGACACTATTTGCACTGCTCGTAAAGACATATAAAATCTGTAGTTAAATAAGATGCGAGGTGTGAAAAATAAAGGTTCGATGGTCTAGACTTAGGATTATAGAATTGTTATTTCTAAAACAAAACTTTAGGGTTTGAATCTTAGTTATTTTACAAAACTTACTTGACCGGATTTTGTGGGTGTAATCCGCTGAAAACCCTCAGGAGACAACACTCCTCCTACTAGGGACACCTAGAGATTTAACGGCTTGTTGCACGCGCTCAGTGCAATCGCGTTCCCTGCGAAAGTGCGGTTATCATTTTATTTTTTGTGAATAATTGGTTTTGCTCGGGACGAGCAAAAGTTAAGTTTGGGGGTATTTGTTCATCACAGAATACTGCATTTTATACCGCCCATTCTTATGCTCGTGTGTTTATAGGTAGGTACTTTTAATCCGTGTTTGTTACATATTTACAGAATACAGGTTTCCAGTACAAATATTGCAATTCAAGACAAAATCTCCACAGTTACACCAAATACAGAACATCTGTTGACAACAGATAAAAGCCGGGTTCCGGTCATCCATATCCGTCCAGTGCTGCGTACCGGTTCCAGGGACAAGGCATATGACAGCGGTCATTCGTGTCTCGGACAAGCACAGAGCACGAGAGGGGCTGCACAAGAATCAATGGGTGCACGGAGCTCGAGGGAGATAGAAGTCAAAAGTGAAAAAGATAATGCAATCTTGGACTAGGAATTCTGAAGATATTCTGGAAATATTATCAGAAAATACATGTACCAGACAACAGGGGACAGCAGACCAGGGCCGTACTGAAAAGCCCACACCCTAACCCTACTGTAGGGGAGCGGATCCGCGGCCAATAGGGGGTATTGGCGGCGGATCCGCGGCCGTACAGGCGCTTCAGGGCATGGGCTTTGGGGGTAGGATGGTATTATCACATGGGCCCAGTTTGTTGCCCTAGATCTTCAACCCTCTGCCTATAAATACAGCAGATTTGAGCTAAGCCAAGTGTGATTCTTTTGTTCCTCTTTCTTTTGTAGTTTTAGTTCTTTTTCTTCTTCTTCTTCATTCTTTTTCCATGAAAATTGTAGTGAGAGCTTTTTGAGTGGGAGATTAATGAAGATGAGGGTTTTGTATCATTCTCTTTTATTTCTTCTTCCCCTTGAGATTCTTGCTTTCTCTTGATCATTCAACCTCTTCATTGAGCTTGAATGGTTAAGGGTTAGTTATTAATCTCAAGGGTCGTATTTTCTCACGGGACTAGTTCTTCATTTCACATACGTTCTCTACCCTTCCCTTGATCTTGCAACCTCTTGATTGAGCTTGCAAGTTTAAGGGTTGGCTATTGATCACATGCTTGTCTTGAGTTCTATGTTCTTGTAATTACTTTCTTGTTCTTTTTATTGCTTTTTTATTACTTGCATTTTATTACCTTGTCTTTAATTACTTGCAATTTATTTCATGCACTTTAATTACTTGTAATCTTTTCTTTTCTTTGTTCTTTTCTTTTGCTCTCTTTTGTTCATTTTGTGAATGAATGTAATTATTATTGTTACGAAGAAATACGACATTATAAGTTAAAGATTTTCTTTTCTCTTTTCCTTTTCCCGTTATTTTCCATTGAACTCCGCCCAAACCATACGCAAGCGCTCCGTTAGGCACCCTACCCTAACAAGGTAACGGTGATTCCTAACCGCGACCGGTTGCGTTCGGTTTGGCCGGAGGCGAAAGCAAGAGACAAGAACGGAAGGACAAGGGTAAATAAGCCGGATTCCACGAATACCGCGCTTAAATCCCCTAATCCATGTTGTTGCCGATTGCTCTAGCTTCAATTGGTCAAGACTCGGCTCAAAGGTTTCGAGTACGGATTTCTTTAGCTTATAATCTCGTATCTTTTCTTAACAACTTTATACTTGCAAATAAACACATAGGTTAGAAACAAACATACACAAATTCTTTATTGACTCGTCTAAGGCAAGAAGGTAAAATACCACCATCTCCCTGTGGACCGACCCGTGCTCAACCGGCTAGCTGCATAGCGACACCGTCCTGATCGCGGTTATACTTTAATTCTTTGAACATCCGACACGCCCTCGGCGTGTGATCATCCCGCCTCAATAATATCATATCCGATACCATATCTAAAATCAGACATCCCAAATCAAGAGTGCAGATCAATCATCAATATATAGCTCGTACGTAAATCCGTCGTACGGCATCCCCAAATCTGGGTACGGTCAATATCATACTCAACACAGTGTTCATCTGGTATCCTCTTTATCAAGATCATCATCTGGGGTACTGACCTACGTCTAGTACACTACTAAAATCACTATTCACATGGCATCGTCATCCAAAGATCCGCTATAACATCAGGACGTATCTCAAGTACGAATCCTGACATATCACCGATCTCACGGCCTCAACTCAAATCTCATCTCAATCCCAAGTATCATTCGCAAAACCAGTATGTGAACACCTAGTCCCATACCCAGGTAAACACATAAACACATCTCCCCATATACGCACAGGTAATAACATAGATGTATGAATGTGTGTGTGTGCGTGTGTGGGTGTAAGGACTACTCTAGGGTTTCGCAACTAACACTAAACTAATCCATGAACACCTAGAATCTACCTTTACCATCAAGTATCATATCAACATAAAATATATAATCAAAATATATGTGTGTATACGTATTCGTATACATCACCACGAACTGCGGGGGTGCTATAGGCCATCCACCCGATTTCTCCCCGTCGATATAAATCTACTCACCTGGTCCTCGCTCGCCGGTGCCGACGTCGCCACGAGCTTGCTTGTCGTCTCGAAGTCCACATGGGCTACCTACATATCATAACGCACCGTATCGCATTAAAACCAAATTCGAAATCGAAACGGCATACGAAAATCAAATCGGCACGCGTATCACGCATAGGTCAAAACCTATCGCCTACGCATGCAAGAATAGTCAAACCAACCCTCGATGTCGATGTACAAACGTCAAACCATCGAGAAAACCCAAACACACTCATTTGCACATCCACGAACACTAACTATAATATAAAATAGGTTAAAATTCACAAAAACCCCAAATTCACCTTAGAAGCCATTTTTCCGAAAATCTAGCAAGCAAATGTTGCCCGTTTTAGTACAAATCTCGACGTTTAAACAAATCTAGCGGCCATAATACTTATTAAATATCTTAAATAAGTCATAAAAACAATTTCCATAATTTAATCCCAATAATTTTCATAAACCCCAAAATTCTAGTTTACAATATACCCAAATTTTAACAATTTTATAGCAAAAATGCACAAACAACAATTTAGGTTGGATTTCCATGAACTAAAGTGTTAAACTACACTTTATAATGTTAATGAAGTCATGAAAAACCTAATCACATTTTTAATCCCAATTATTTAACCACTTTCAAAAACCTAGTTAGCAATTTAGCATAATTAACACAATTTTTAAACTAACCATTAACAACTAGCTACTAATCTTGTTTTAACATGTCATAAGAGCCTAAATACGTCACACAACCATACACCAATTTCACAAAACCCTAACTTGCATTCAAATTCTTCTCTTGAATTTCAAAACTTTCACTTAGAACCACAATTCATATCCCAATTAAGTTAGATTAAAGCAATAACCAACAATTAACAAAAAGCTCAAGATTTTTACCTCACAAGATTTGAGATCTTGCATGAAAATCTTGACCTCCAATTTGAAAACTTTTCACCAAAAACCATGCTTGAGAGGCTAAGGAAAAATGGGTAGGAGTTGGATTTGGAATTAGCTTTGAAATTGTTTGGATTTTGAAGCATTTTTGTGGATTTTTGATGCAAATTGGGTGGGATTTTTTTTGAGAGAGGGCTGCTGAAATTTCCAGCAGTGAGAGGGAGAGAGGAGAGATAGTCAAGGGGGAAAATGATATGAAGTCAACCTAAGGTCAAAGCACATACTTATATAATCTTTTATTCTTTAAATTCATTGTTTTCTTTTCTTATAAACTTGAATTGGGGCAAACTTTGGGGGGGGGCTTCCTACAAATTTCGGCCAGCCATAAGGTGGGGAGGAGAGAGGGTGTGGGTGAGTGTGGATGAGAAAAAAAATGATAAATGCTATACCCCAATATCTATTTACACTAATCTTACCAAAAAAAGCCTTTTTTTCTTCAATAATTCTAACACTGTTTGGAAGTTTCATTTTGCTTCAAAAACAACATGTTAAAATTTTATTTAATGTGTTATGATGCATAAAAATTGTTTCAACTCATTCTAATTTGTAATTTTCCCTAATTAAATGTATTACTGACGGCTTAAAATAATATTAAAACAATTAATTTCGGAAAATTTTCAGAAAATTTGAAATTTCACTAGTGGCTCAATAAACACCAAATACTAGTAATTTAATAGCTAGAATATGTATATTTAATTTTATAATAAAGATATTTGTATTTTGACTTTTTACAGAAAACCCCCTTATTTTACCGTTTTTTTGAAATTTCACCGAAACGATTTTCAAAACGTTTCATGTGCACAGAGAATTGTTTGGAGTAGATTCATTTGTGTTGCTTGATCGAAATTCTAAGATGATTGGCTAACTTGATTATATCTATTTTTTGTTTAATGTGTTCGTAAACCTCCCCTAACTGCTAGTATGTCGGTTAGCAGAGGATTGCACATTTCTGTAATGGTTTTTACTGGTTTATAGTTGTGGACTTGTTGAATTGTCGTGAATGGATAGCCGGGGATGTGAGATGAGTGTTTCTTTCATTCAAATGTAAATTTGTAATTTATTGTAATTATCTTTTGCGGGGGACATCCGGATTGAGGTTGTAACCCCCGTTGTATTATTTCATTTACTGTTTTTTGCTCGTAGGATAGGCCCAAGGTGGGGTGCACAAACTACCGGGTACTTTGAATTGTTTAGTTGCCTACTCATGTTGTTGAGGGAGACCGCTTCACTTTGGGTACTTGGCGGGTAGTTTGCCGTACCCATAGGGGTCTAGGGTGGGGGTTTGTCTATTCATCGCGACTGTGTAATCCGTCTTTCTTTGCAGGCTCAAAAGGAATGCGGATTCGTAGAAAATCCAATATGTTCATCTGTGATCTGGAATGACTATTATTGCGTCTGACGAATGTACAATATCTATATATGATATCTATTAGGCGTCACTTATGTTTTACACCCGCGCTAGCCCAGCCCCCGCTCTGTCGTTAGTTAAGTAACCTAACGATTAAATGACGGGGCCCAGTGGCGAATGCGAAAGGCATAAGAGGACGTTGTATTTTTGTTGTTTTCTGCAATGATAGGTTAATTGATGGGACGCATTATATTAATGCAAAGAAAATAAACCAAAGTTGAATCGTTGGAACAGTTTAAAAGAAACCACTCGGTTATTTTTAAAACAGAAGATATTTTTAATTGCGGAGCTTAAACCACTCCTTTTAAAAGCTATCAGGTTCCTTCGATCATATCAAGTTCACTACGTTCACGGTTTCGCCAAAACCATTCGTAGCCCTCCGTCATTTTATTTGGGTATTCATAGTATTCAAAGCTATGTATTTTTACCAACACCAAGGCACAGTATTTGGTAGCTGCTGGGTATTCATTTGTTGCATAGATAGATGAGTTGGTTTGGGACAGTCGTATTACCATTTGGCCAACGTCAGGGGTATGTATGGGTGGGTTCAAATTAACAAGATAATGATGGGTAGAACTTAACATGTGACTTATGACATTTTAACCAACGCCATGGTCATAAGAGCAAGGGGCGAAATAAATATCGGGAATTTCTAAAGAAACTGAAATTTGCTAAGAGTTGCATACCATTTGGAGTGTGATAATTTTGGTAGGATTCCTTCAGCTTTATCACACGATGATATTTGGATCCCGATCCTACTGTGAGTATCCGCTACTCATCAGGAGATTCATCACTTAACGATCAATGCTATAAACCAAGTAGGTGTCGAGAAAGGTGTCAGCGGGGCTACGCCCCCAGAGAAAAGAGGTTATTTAATTAAGGAACTTTGCGAAAGCGTCGTAAAACCTCCCTCGAAGTACAGAGACCGGCCTGGGTGAACGGTTAAGCAAGTATTGTATGGTGAGAATAGTCCTGACTAGTTCTTCCTTTTTAGTTTGAGGAGGGATTCGAGAAATAGTGGGAGCCATCTTGTTTAGATAAACTAAAAACCACTCTAAACTTGCAAGAGCATCATGCTAAAGTGATCCCTTTCTCTCTCAATTGCAGCGACCGAGAACATGACAGGCCTTAAGTTATTATTAGATAAAAATATTTTGACAGGGCCAAAGTATAAGGACTGGTTCTGGAATGTCAAGATGGCAATTACTTATGAAAAATTGGGGTATGTCCTTACTACTAAGGCACCTGCTGTCCCTGGTCCAGAATCCAGTGTCGCGGATTTAGAAATCCGCAAGACCTGGGAGATTGACTGCGCGAAAGCTAAATGCATCGTGCTTGCCACTATGAATAATGACCTTCAGAGGAGGCACGAGAATATGAATCTTGAATCCATATTTCTCCGCACCAAGGAACTGTATGGAGAGCAATCTCATATAGCTAGATACGAGACCTAGATGAACTTGTTTCAGTCGAGGCTGGCCGTCGGATCATCTGTAGAAGAACATGTTCTTCAGATGATTGGCTATATAGAAGAGCTCGCGGACCTCGGGACGATATTAGAGAACGAGCTATATACAGACTTGGTTCTTCAGTCCCTTCCTTCCACCTACGCCCAGTTTATTCTGAATTTCAACATTTAAGGAAAAGAAGTTGAACTTCCAGAACTCCTTAACATGTTGAGGAGTGCAGAGGGCACCTTGCAGAAAGCAAAGGAAACACCCACTATGTTTTTTCGCGGTGCTTCTTCTTCCGGGTCCAAGGCAAGGGCCAAAGGAAGGAAGAAGAAGGCTGCTACCAAACCAAGAGGTGGTGTTGGTAAGGTGGGAGTTAAGGGAAAGGCAAAGGTTGCGGTGCCAGTAGTGGCAAAGGATGAGTGCTTCCACTATCGTAAGAAAGGTCATTGGAAGAAAGATTGCAAAGCTTGGATTGCCAAGAATCAGGACCCGAAGCAAGCTGTGGCTTCGACTTCAGGTGTGTTAGTAATTGAAAATTGTCTGTCAATCAACTCTACTTCCTGGGTATTAGATACCGGATCAGGATCTCATATATGCAATTCATTGCAATCACTGAGAAACCGTAGATTGCTGAAGGTTAGTGATATGACCTTCCAGATTGCTAACGGAGCTATCGTGAATGCTGTGTCCGTAGGGGATTATCACCTTGGATTGACGAGTGGACATATTTTGGTTTTGCGCAACTATTTTTGTGTACCCAGTTTAACGTGTAATATCATATCAGTATCGTTGTTATCAAAAGAAGGTTATGATTTCACGTCTGCAAGCGATGTTGTTAACATCCACCTTAATCATGTTTTGATTGGGTCTGGTACACTAGATAACGGTATATATGTGTTAAACCAATTACAGATTTTCAATATTCATAACACACTAAAAAGAAAGTCTCCAGATATAAATCAGCCTTTCTTATGGTATTGTAGACTAGGTCATATCAATGAGACAAGGTTAAGTAAGTTACATAGAGAAGGATATTTGGATCCTTTCGAATATCAATCTTATGCCACTCAATCATATCTCAAAGGAAAGATGACAAAGACTCCATTCACTGGACATGGAGTAAGAGCGAGCGAGCTTTTAGGACTCATACACAGCGATGTATGTGGTCCAATGTCTATACATGCAAGAGCTGGTTTTTCTTATTTCATTACTTTTACGGATGATTACTCTAGGTATGGATTCATTTTCTTAATGAAATATAAATCCGAGGCCTTTGAGAAATTCCAAGAATATAAGAATGAAGTAGAAAACTAAACCGGCAAAAGTATCAAGACACTGAGATTTTATCGAGGTGGTGAATACATAAGTGCCGAGTTCCTAGGTTACCTAAAGGAGAAAGGAATTCTCTCTCAGCTTACTCCTCCATACACTCTACAGCATAACGGTGTATCGGAAAGACAGAACCGAACCCTATTGGATATGGTACGTTCCATGATGAGTAATGCTGAGTTACCGCTGGGGTTATGCGCTAGAATCAGCTGCATATCTTTTGAACAGGGATCCTACCAAGACTGTGCCTACCACACCATATCAGATGTGGAGTGGGAAGAAACCCTATCTTCAGTATCTGATGATATGGGGATGTCCAACTTTCGTTAAAAAACAGCATGCGGACAAACTCGAGGCACGATCAGTACAGTGTCAGTTTGTGCGATATCCAAATAACTCCAAGGGGTATTATTTCTATTACGCAGAGGAACAAAAGGTTTTTATTTCTCGTAATGCCCATTTTTTAGAACCGCAGTTTTCAGAAAAGGAAACAAGTAGGAGCGCAATAGAACTGGAAGAAATTCCAGAACCACAAACTACTACTGAAACATTGGTAGAACCAGAAGTTCAAGAAGAACAGGACATTCCCGCATCCCTCCGCAGGAGTAGTAGGCCGTCCCGTCCGCCTGAGAGATACTACGGTTTTCTCATAGACGGGGATAGAGATGATTGCATCATTGATAATGATGAACCTACTAGCTTCCAGCAGGCCATGCTGAGTGGCGACTCAGTAAGATGGCTGGATGCAATGCAGAACGAAATGGAGTCCATGTACACCAACAAAGTATGGACTTTCGATTTTGCTCCAGATGGGGTAAAACCCATAGGATGCAAGTGGATCTTCAAGAAAAAGATTGGTGTAGATGGACAGGTGGAAACCTATAAGGGTAGACTTGTTGCAAAGGGTTTTCGTCAAAGACCTGGTTCGGACTATGACGAAACTTTTTCTCCAGTGGCTATGCTCAAATCCATTCGGATCCTTCTTTCCATTGCCGCCTTCCATGATTATGAGATCTGGCAGATGGACGTAAAGACGGCTTTTCTAAATAGTAATTTAAAAGAATGCGTCTATATGGATCAGCCAGAAGGTTTCAATCAGAGTGGGAGCAGCCGGAAAGTGTGCAAGTTGCTTAAGTCCATTTATGGACTAAAGCAGGCATCGTGGAGTTGGAACATCTGTTTTGATGAAACGGTCAAAGAATATGACTTTATCAAAAATCCAGATGAACCATGTATATATAGTAAAATTGTAGCACGAACTGTCGTATTCCTCGTCTAGTACGAGGATGACATTCACTTGATAGGAAATGACATTCCTATACTATAATCTGTCAAAGGATTCTTGTCACACAGGTTCTCCATGAAAGACCTGGGTGATGCCTTTTAAATTCTGGGGATCCGGATCTGTCGTGATAGATCTAAGAGGATGTTGGGACTTTCACAATCTAGGTATATCAACACTATACTGAAAAGATTCAGTATGGAAAATTCTAAGCGCGGTAATTTACCGTCTTATCATGGAATCACCCTCTCCAAAGAGATGTCTCCCAAGACTGATTTGGAAAGGGATCGCATGTCGGTTATACCCTACGCTTCTGCGGTAGGCTCTATAATGTATGCGATGTTGTGCACCAGACCAGATGTAGTTTACGCACTAAGCGTGGTAAGCAAGTATCAGTCAGACCCAGGGGAGAAGTACTGGATAGCAGTAAAGAACATTCTAAAGTACCTGAGAAGGACTAAGGATATGTTCTTAGTTTACGGCAGAAAAGACCTCAAGATCGAGGCTTTTGCCGACTCCAGCTTCCAGAGTGACAAGGATGACTCCATGTCCATGTCAGGTTATGTCTTTACCTTTAATGGATGGGCGGTGTTCTGGAATAGTTCCATGCAGGACACCGTTGCTGACTCGACGAAGGAAGCGGAGTATATCGCTGCTTGCGATGCCGCAAAAGAAGCAGTCTGGATGAAGAAGTTCCTCACAGAACATCATGTGGTTTCATCCATTGTTGATCCAATACCTTTATATTGTGACAATAATGTGTTAGTTATATGTATGTCCTAGAGGCCATTACTATACATAGGATGTATATTGTAGTGGATGCTTGGACATATGTAGGGATGACTTTCTTGCTCGATATGATAGTATGTTATCTGGTTACTCTTTAACTTAACGTGAACACTGATTGTCTCTCTGTTACATGTTGGTAAAGCCCTTAGGATGTGTACTTGACTACCTGGACTATGATGCAGATCATACTAGTGGGGACATGGTAGTCCATAAGTACATCCATCAAGGTCCCTAGTCGTGGGTGTATCGAGACAGGGCATCGATATACCAGAGTAGACTAGCGTATACCTTCTCGACCCATATAGATGGGCAATGGATGATCCCATATCCATTGGTGTTTGACATCAGAGATGATATACGGGTGCTCAGTGGAGACTGGGTACACTGGACGGACTCGCCGAGAACTCCCAGATGGTATTATATCTTATGTCAGATGGTAGTTCTCTGGTGACACTGGTACAGGTTAGTCTGTAGACCCGAGATCGTCATAGAGTCTTGTGTGATTCCCACTGTGCTTTGATTTCCATCATACCACGTCCAAGAGGGCGTGCAAAAAGGTGGCTTTTGGGTACAGTCCCGAATCACATGGAGGCAATGAGCGATAGGAGGGGTTTCGTCCCTCCCGGTATAGGGAGTTGATGTTGCGCTGTGCACGATTGGCTATAACAGGAAGTCCTTGGCCAAGGCAGTTTTAGGGATTTACTGGTAAGTGTTACCAGTAGTTTCTCGACCAGTTATGAGCCTCATATCGACATGACTTATCGAGTTATTGGGGTCTGACGTTTACCACCCCTAGACGAGATATGCGACATATCAGATGAACAGACCGGACTGTACGGTAGTGTTACTCGTTGGTTTCATAGGAGTGTGAGCGGGCTTGCTCGTTGATCTTCTGATCGCTCAATATCTGGGTGGCCGTTACGTTCAGCAGACCGCTTGCGGCTTGTGGGTGTTTGATATGATCATCACCTGCTGCCGGCGTATTGACGAGTCTTTAGAGTCCTACACAGGGGTTTCCTGGCTCAAGCGAAACGAAATAGGAGCACATATGAGATATGTGCGGGACCGAGAATAATACCATTATGTGATACTGTATTATATTCTCGCGATTTGTGACATTGATCGGTTGTATGCGATATTGCCGGGTTATCGGATCAAGTGTTGATTCGTTAAGTTGTTACTATTGATATTAGTCGGTTATATGTGATTTGACTGGATCGTTAAATCAAGTGTTGATTTAATGATTTAATGTATAATTATATATTTGATATATTACTTTACATTAACTAGTATTGGTTCACTTAAGATTGATTTTCTCACTTGAATGTGCACATTGTTTATATGTGATATATGCAAGTGTACATGTTTGTATCATGCTTGATGATACAAACAAGTTGTGTGTATGAGACTTGAACCAAATCAAGGTTAGATTAGGGTTTACTATTTTCCTAAGCATTTAACAAAAGAGTATGACTTTGGTCAAAGTTATCAAGCTTCATGAAGCTTGATAAACATTGACAAAGTCAACTCTTTTGTCATATGTTTAAAGATATTAGTTAACCCAACCTTTAACCTAATGGTTTGGTTAAATCTCTACATGAGTTAAGCATGAGGGCTTAACTCAACCATGGTGCCATGATTAAAAGGATAAGTGTTGATATTATTCTTTTAAAATGGATATGCTTCTTTTCTTCTTCATAATCTTCATCAAGCTCACAAAAGCTTGAGAGCTCCAATGGTGCCATGAGAAAAAGAGTGAGAAATCCAATTCTAAGGTGAACCCACTTCCTATTTCTTCATCCTCTACCACTTGCCATGTAGTATAGGGTGTTCTCTTCACAAACTTTTCGACCAAGTGAAGGAATAGCTTGAGTTTGAGTCTCCCCGACGTAGATCATCTTCGGCCTCGAAGTCAATGACCTAGCCCGATCATTTCTCCGACGAAACCATCGCTAGAGTCCGGGATCCCGATGATCGCAGTGGAGGGACGTCAACACGGAGCTAAAGAAATGGTGGAGCGAATCTACAAAAGTTGTAGTCCCTTTCACATAGCAATAAAGTTGTTTACTTGCTTGCTTTTCGCCTAATCTCTAGTTAACGATCTATATTAGGCTTTCTCGACACCGTAAAATTTAAATTTGGCATGGTTGATGCCTTGTGGAACCTCTTTAGTGTGCCTAGTAACCCTACAGTGGTATCAGAGCCTAGCTAGAGGTTTAGGCGGTGTGTAGACGATGTTAGAAACCCGATCGAACCCCGAAGCCCTAAATTTCACGCCTTTCTGTATATTTTTTGAAACTGTGCATTTTTCTTAATTAAAAATAGCCAAAAAATTCAGCCGGGTTTTCTAGAATTACTGTGAAATACATAGGTCTAACTCCATTAAACCGCCGCGGAACCGCGGCCGTACCCTAGCTTGGGCGGCGGTTCCGCGGCAATATAATGGCTTTTTCCTACTCTGTTTGCACAGTAATCTCTATTTGGAGTTGCTGTATTTTATGGGAATTTTTAATATATACTCAACAGTTGAGTTTTCTGAGGTGTATTGGGGACTCGATGATTCGATCGGATCATTTAAGTTTGTCTATGTGTTTTTCCGGGTATTTTGGAATATGTTAAAAAGTTCGACCGGATATAAATACCCAGTTTTTCCCATGCCGGAAAATTTCCAAGTGTTGGATTTTTCCGTAGTTTGAAAACGTTTTAAGTAGTGCAAGTAACGCGATGGACCCTCTAGAAGACAACAAATCTTAACTCGATTATGTGACCGTCTTGAACGGCCTTTTGAACCTTAGGGTTTGGGGCAGTACGGCGTGCCATATATGAGGTGTTGGCTTGACCCTTCTACGGCTGGACCGTTGGTACTGTGGCATGAAGTGAATGTTTTTAAACTTATTTCATGTGTTGAGTTGTTTCGGGAAAACTTGGGGGTTTGATTGTTCGATCGGAATGTTTAACATTTTCTATTTATCTGGAATGTGATACAATATTTGGAATTCACAAGTAGTTATGAGATAACTAATATGAATGTTGTAAATATAGCACTTTAGTCTCAATTGATCGGTTGCCACGGAATTTTGATGCGATCAAAAGTCCGTCGCAATCACATAATGTACGCGGATATTCGCCGGTAAACTTAATAGACAGCCATGCCCCATAGCCCCGACCAAGTGACTGTAGGAGAACCCCGTAGCCAAAAGCATCCATTCGGGTGCTCGCGGCAGCGGTGTTCCGCCTTGGTGCACTTCGTTGACGGTATCGGGGGTGCGGCCGCCTACTAAAGTTTGCGACGAGCATTCGATCAGTTTTTCGGGAATCTTGTTGAATTGCCCGACTAGATATTGAAAAGTGTTTTCGATATAGAGACTAAAATGCAGGGTTTATAATTGTTAGGCATGTCATGTCTAAGGAATTCATTTGGTCAGGCATGCGATGTCTGAGGAGATTGCGGATTCCAACTGTTGTAGTTTTATACTTTCTTTTCTGCGACCGTAAGTGTAATATGTGATATCGCCGGTTTCGTTGCTATATGTCAACGACAATTGGGATACGCATGTTTACTTACGTTGATGACATGTGATATTATGTGTTGCTGGATATGTTATATTGGATCGTCGCGTTTTGAATAGCCGGGGGCTTTATGTGAGATGAGAGTTTTTATTTTCATTCATGTAAAATTAATTGTATATAATATTCTTTTATTGGGGCACTTCCAAGAAGCGGAAGATGTCACCTATTGTATATTATTTACTTTTCCGCACTAGGATAGAACCAAGGAGGAGGGCACCAGTAACCGGGTTCTGGAGTCCAAAGGGAGACCAACTCGAAGAGTCGAGTCTGGGTCTCCTAACTCTAGAATTGGTAGGGTTGCTTGCTGCTCTCGTAGGGGTCTAGGGGTGTGGGTTTGGCTATTCATCGCTACCGTGGAATCCGTGTTTTATACAGGCTCGTATTGAAAACACGGAGGTAGTATATCCAATATTTCATATGATTCTTCTGCTGCGATATCTGTGATGTGATCATGTGATGTTCTGTGATAAATACTGTATATAGTATATATGATATATTATATAGACGTTACTTATGTTTTAAACCCGCGCTAGCCCTGCCCCGCTCTGCCGTTAGTTACCTAACCTAACAGTGCACGAGGGGACATCGAGGCGAATGCGGATGGCATAAGTGTACGTTGTATTTATCTGTGATGTTTAGGTGACTTAAATGATGGGACTTCATTAATATGATTAATGAAAGAAAAGAAACCTAATGATTTTGTGGAATCGAATTTTCAAAAACAGGTAGCTACAGTTCTTGCTTTGCATCGCGGTGTTCCTTGTAGAACATCCTGCACCTTATTCGATAAGGAAAGGGCCGAGATCCCTTCACAGGGAGTGACCCCTTTAGCAATGACTGGCAGATGCTACACCCTTCGGTTTGTCTTTTGATTGCTCCTATAGTTCTTGCTTTGCACAGCGGTATATGTGATATATCCCGCACCTTATTCGATGAGGAAAGGGCCGACGATCCCTTTACCGGGAGTGACCCCTTTAGCAAAACTAGAAAAGCCTCAAAAACACTCCTTTTTAAAATCATTTGATTCTACAACGATATCAAGTTCATTACGCAATAGGTTTTCAGAAAAACTTGTCGTAGCCCTCCGTCATTTCAGATAAGTAGTATTTAGTATTCGTGCTGCGTTTGTTGACCTCTGTCAAGACGTAGTGTGCGGTAGCTGATTAGTGCTTATCTGTATAAACATATAATGTGATTGATTTAGGGTAGTCGTGCGATCTTGTTGACCTCTGTCAAGGGTCGTGCGGGTGGGTTTACTTCAATCAGGAAATGACGGGTTGAACTTGACTAGCAGCTTATGGTTTGTTGACCTCTGTCAAGGTCATAGGACGCCAGGGGAAAAATATTATCGGGAATTTCAAGTGTTGAATTTTGCAATGAGATTGCATACCTTCTATGAGATAGTTGGATCCCGATACCCACTACGAGTAATTGTTACTCCTGGGAGAGTTTTACACATTACAATTAGCCGATCAAGTAGGTTTCTAGAAAGGTGTCAACGGGGTTACGCCTCTGGGAAAACGATGTTTACATTAATTAGGTCCGTGCGAAAGCACGGGGCACCTCCCTCAAAGTACCGACACTGGCCTGGCTGAAAGATTGGCGAACTTGTAGTGTGTAATTAATCCCGGCTAGTCTTTCCTTTTAGGGTTTAAAGGAAGATTTGATAAAAACAGTGGGAGCCATCCTGATTAGATAAAATAATAACCAATCTGATCTTGAAAGAGCATACGCTGAGTGTTTTCTTCTCTCTCTCTCTCCAGGTAGCGACCATATCACGCCTTAATCAAGATAATAAAACGGATACATTGACCGAACCCGCTTGTTATACTGAGCTGCGGAACGTTGGTCTCGCTTCAACTTATAATTGTTATAAGACAGAGCAGGAAATTGGGGATTACCAGAATTCCCGTGCCGCCCAAACGAAGAAAGTGCATACCTGATGCATCATCTTCAGGTGTATTCATTACAGAGAACTGTTTCTCAGTATCCTTTACGTCCTGGGTATGTGATACCAGATCAGGATCCCGCATATGTAATTTGTTACATGGGCTACAGAAAGGTAGAGAACTGAGAACGGGTGATAATTTTCATGAGGCAGAAAACGGTGCAAGTGTTGCAGCCAAGTCTGTTGGTTACTGTCACCCTGTATTACCTGAATACATTGATTCTGAAGAAATGTTATTAGATACCGAACCTGATATACAAAATCATATCAGTCTCTTTATTTAGATAAAGAAGGATATAACTTTGTATTGTTGGATAATGTTTTGAACATTTCCTATATCAATAGTTGATCGGTTCAGGCACGTTATCTAAAAGCATTGACGTTCTGAATCAAACTACAGTTCCTAGTATATAGAACACACACAAGAGGAAGAATTCAGAAATGAACAAATCCTTCTTGAGGTATTGTAGACTAGGTCATATCAATGCGACCCGACTGGCTGAAGTTACATTTAGATGCATATTTAAATTAGTTTGAATTTACATCTTGGGAAACTTGCCAGTCATGTCACAGAGATAAGATGACCATAGCTCTATTTATTGGAAACAGAGAAAGAGTTAGTGAACTCTTGGGATGATACATATTGATGTATAAAGGTCCCCTGTCTATAAATGCCAAGACCGGTTCTTTGTACTTCATTACATTCTCTGATAATCTCTCAAGATTCAGACATATGTTCCTGTTGAAATACAAGTCCGAAATTTTTGAGATATTTACAGAATATAAGTTAGAAGTAGAGAACCAACAACGGGTATAAGTATTATGTCCTTTGATGTGATCAAGGAGGAGAATACTTGAGCACGGAATTCATGGATTATTCTAAAGGAGAATGAGATTCTCTCTCAGTATTACTCATCCGTATACACCATAGCACGATGGTATATCGGGGCGGAGCAATAACACTACTGAGTTTCCTATTTCCTTTTAGGGAGTTATGAACTTATGAAGTTGCATACATATTGAATAGGGTTCCGATCAAATCAGAGGCCTACCATTTCATATGAGATATGGAAAGGGAAGAGCCCATCTCTTAAGTCAGTTAAGATTTGGGGTTGTCCGGCCTATGTCTAAAAAGCAAAATCCGGACAAGCTCGAGGCAAAGTCAGATCTGTAGAAGTTTGTTGGATATCCCAAGCATACGCAAGAGAATATCTTCTACCTAACCGAGGAACAAAAATGTTTTGTTTCTCAGCATGCCACCTTTGTGAAAGGGAATTTCTTATGAAGAAATTACTGGTCATAAGGTAGAACTGGAAACAGTTCCAGCTATACAAACTGCAGCTGATGATTTGGTAGAACCAAAGGATTCAATAGCAACCAACGAACCTCAGCCTCTCCGCTGATCTAGTGGGTTTCCTCACCCACCTGAGAAATACTCCGGTTTCTCTATGACAGTAGGAGCGAGGATTGCATCATGAGATGATGACCCAACTAGTTTCGAGCTGGCCATCAGGAGTGGGACTCTGTAAGAATGGCTGGATGCTTCTCGATCTGAGATGGAATCCTTATACACCAACAAAGTATGGACTTTGGTTGCTTTATCTGAAGGGTTAAATCCCCATCAGGAGAAAGTATAACTTGAGAAGATTACTTGGTGTACATGGAAAGGTTGAGACTTTCAAAGCTAGACTTGTTAAAGGTTTGCATCATTGACCAGGTATGGATTATAATGAAACCTTTTCTAAGTAATTATGCTTAAGTCCATCCAGATCCTACTTGCCACGGCTACATACCATGACTACGATATCTGGCGGTTGGGTGTCATGACTGCTTTTCTAAATAAAGATTTAGAAGAGAGAGTCTATAAGTACACAGTCAGAGGGCTTCGTAGACAGTGGGAGCAGCGGAAACGTGTGCAAGATGTTTTATATGATAAAGCAGGCATCGCGGAGTTGGACATCTGTTTTGATGAATTAGTCAAAGAGTTTGGCATCATCAAAATGGTAGATGAATCTTGTATATACAAAAAGGTAGTAGGGAGTATGCTGGTGATCCTCGTAGAGTACGTGGATAAAATACTCTTGATAGGGAAGGAGTTTCCTATGCTACGCTCGGTCAATCTCCGCTTATCACAAGGATTCTCCATATAGGATCAAAGTGATACCTACTAAATCCTGGGTTTTGGATCTATGAGATAGATCTAATTGGATGTTAGGATACTCACTAGTTGTAGTGAGAAGGTGTCAATTGATCCTGGGGAGAATCACTGGAAAGGTTCCAGGATGATAAGGACGACTGAATGTCAGTCACAGGCATTGTCTTTACCCTCAGAAAGGGACGGTATGTTGGAAGAGTTCCAAGCAAGATACTGTGGCATACTAGACGATAAAGGCTTGATACATCGCTACCAAAGATGCTACCAAAGAGGAAGTCTGGGTGTATAATTGTTCATGAGATGAACCTAGTTCCTCCCATTGTGTGACAATGGAGTTATGGCTTATGCCAAGGAACGCCCGTCCCATCAGTGATCCAGACATATTCTTAGACAGTATGACCTGATTATGGAGATGGTTGATCTCCAGGGGATCGAGGTTAGGAGAGTAGACTCAGAGGACAACACGGCGGATCCACTCACAAAGGCCTTTTCCCAGAGAGAGACTTTTATGGGATGGTTGAGTATGAGATACTACAACCACTGCTATCAGATGGCCCTAGTGCAAGTGCGAGATTGTTAGTTATATGTATGCCCTAGAGGCCATTACTATACATAGGATGTATATTGTAGTGGATGATTGGACATATATAGGGATGACTTTCTTGCTCGATATGATAGTATGCTATCTTGTTACTCTTTACCTTAACGTGTACACTGATTGTCTCTCTGTTACATGTTGGTAAAGCCCTTAGGATGTGTACTTGACTACCTGGACTATGATGCGGATCATACTAATGGGGACATGGTAGTCCATAAGTACATCCTTCAAGGTCCCTAGTCATGGGTGTATCGAGACAGGGCATCGATATACCAGAGTAGACTAGCGTATACCTTCTCGACCCATATAGATGGGCGATGGATGATCCCATATCCATTGGTATTTGACATCAGAGATGATATACGGGTGCTCAGTGGAGACAGGGTACACTGGACGGACTCGCCGAGAACTCCCAGATGGTATTATACCTTACGTCAGATGGCAGTTCTCTGGTGACACTGGTACAGGTTAGTCTGTAGACCCGAGATTGTCATAGAGTCTTGTGTGATTCCCACTGTGCTTTGGTTTCCATCATACCACGTCCAAGAGGGCGTGCAAAAAGGTGGCTTTTGGGTACAGTCCCGAATCACATGGAGGCAATGAGCGATAGGAGGGGTTTCTTCTCTCCCGGTATAGGGAGTTGATGTTGCGCTGTGCTCGATTGGCTATAACATGAAGTCCTTGGCCAAGGCTGTTTTAGGGATTTACTGGTAAGTGTTACCAGTAGTTTCTCGACCAGTTGTGAGCCTCATATCGACACGACTTATCGAGTTATTGGGGTCTGACGTTTACCACCCCTAGACGAGATATGCGACATATCAGACGAACAGAGTGGACTGTACGGTAGTGTTACTCGTTGGTTTCACAGGAGTGTGAGCGGGCTTGCTCATTGATCTTCTGATCGCTCAATACCCGGGTGGCCGTTATGTTTAGGAGACCGCTTGCGGCTTGTGGGTGTTTGATATGATCATCACTTGCTGCCGGCGTATTGACGAGTCTTAAGAGTCCTACACAGGGGTTTCCTGGCTCAAGTGAAACGAAATAGGAGCGCATATGAGATATGTGCGGGACCGAGAATAATACCAGTATGTGATACTGTATTCTATTCTCGCGATTTGTGACATTGATTGGTTGTATGCGATATAGCCGGGTTATCGGATCAAGTGTTGATTCGTTAAGTTGTTACTATTGATATTAGTCGGTTATATGTGATATTACCGGATCGTTAAATCAAGTGTTGATTTAATGATTTAATGTATAATTATATATTTGATATATTACTTTACATTAACTAGTATTGGTTCACTTAAGATTGATTTTCTCACTTGAATGTGCACATTGTTTATATGTGATATATGCAAGTGTACATGTTTGTATCATGCTTGATGATACAAACAAGTTGTGTGTATGAGACTTGAACCAAATCAAGGTTATATTAGGGTTTACTATTTTCCTAAGCATTTAACAAAAGAGTGTGACTTTGGTCAAAGTTATCAAGCTTCAAGAAACTTGATAAACATTGACAAAGTCAACTCTTTTGTCATATGTTTAAAGATATTAGTTAACCCAACCTTTAACCTAATGGTTTGGTTAAATCTCTACATGAGTTAAGCATGAGGGCTTAACTCAACCATGGTGCCATGATTAAAAGGATAAGTGTTGATATTATTCTTTTAAAATGGATATGCTTCTTTTCTTCTTCATAATCTTCATCAAGCTCACAAAAGCTTGAGAGCTCCAATGGTGCCATGAGAAAAAGAGTGAGAAATCTAATTCTAAAGTGAACCCACTTCCTATTTCTTCATCCTCTACCAATTGCCATGTAGTATAGGGTGTTCTCTTCACAAACTTTTCGACCAAGTGAAGGAATAGCTTGAGTTTGAGTCTCCCCGACGTTGATCATCTTCGGCCTCGAAGTCAATGACCTAGCCCGATCATTTCTCCGACGAAACCATCGCTAGAGTCCGGGATCCCGATGATCGCAGCGGAGGAACGTCAACACGGAGCTAAAGAAATGGTGGAGGAAATCTACAAAGGTTGTAGTCCCTTTCACTTAGCAATAAAGTTGTTTACTTGCTTGCTTTTCGCCTAATCTCTAGTTAACGATCTATATTAGGCTTTCTCGGCACCGTAAAATTTAAATTTGGCATGGTTGATGCCTTGTGGAACCTCTTTAGTGTGTCTAGTAACCCTACACAATGGGGCTATAGCTTTAGCAAAGGAACCCAGGTCCCATCAGAAGTCCGGACACATCTTAAGCCGGTATCACCTGATCAGGGAGATCATAGATCACCGGGAGATCGAGGTCCGGAGAGTTGCTATAGAGGAGAACACTGCAGATCCATTCATAAAGGCATTACCTCAGATTCAGTTCGAGAGGCCACTCGAGATGATAGGTCTTCGATACGCCAGTACATGGCCCTAGTGCAAGTGGGAGATTGTTAGTGTATATGCCCTAGGGGCCATATTGTATCATTCTAGTTTGTATATTACTTAATGGAAGCTTGGGATATTCACAGTTATATTAACAGTCTTTCTCAACATAGTAGTATGCTATATAGTTTATATCTATCTTAATATGTGTATATGTTAGCATATCGCGAATACATATTGATAGAGCCCTTAGGATCTTACTTGACTACCAGCGTTGTGATGGCAGTCACACTAGTGGGGGCTGGGTAGTCTACAAGCACATCCTTTTTCAGGTCCCTAGTCGTACGATTATCGAGACAGGGCATTGATACTCCAGAGTAGACTAGTGTGTACGCTTCTCATCCCAGCAGGGGAAATGGTCTGTCCCATAACCATTAGTACGTTGTACTTGAGATAGTATACAGGTGCCCGTTGGGTTACGAGTACACCGGACAGGACTCTCAGGGAACTGTTGGTTGGTATTATACCCGTCGTCAGTTAACAGTTCCTAGGTGACATGAGTACAGCATAGTCCGCAGACTTGACACTGCTGCTTCGTCTCGAGTGTGTTCCCACTATTCTTAGATTGCTACCCTACCACGGCTCGAAGGAGTCGTCCAAACAGGTAGAAGTTGGGTGCAGTCCCGAAGCACTTGGAGGCAGTGGCGGTTAGATCAGATTCGTCTCTCTCGGTGTGGGGAGTTGATATCGCGCTGTGTTTGGAGAGCCATTACACAAAGTCCCTGGCTAGGGAAAATGAGATTTACTGGTAGGATTTCCAGTAGCTTCTCAAGGTGTAATGGGCTTCACTCCGACACGACTTATACTTCTTATAGGGGAATGACGTTTGCCGCCCCCTTAGTTCCTATATGCAATAGTCCTAGACGAACATACCGGACTATATGGAGATTGTCACATCATGCTCAGTAGATGTTCGGATGGGTTTCCTCATCGGCCTTCTTATCGACATCTATCTGGGGACCGTTACGTACAGCTAGTACCGCTTGCGGCCTGTGGTTAAACCCACTGCCAGTGTAGTGTCGAGTCTTTAGAGTCCCACACAGAGAGTTTCCCTGCTTCAGGCAAAACGATATAGAGGTCGTATGGTTTTACGACAGGGTTCGGACACATACGTGTATTTATGCACGTACGATGTTCGGTCAGTTTTTACTAGCAGGATTTAGTTTAAGCTAGATTCTAGTATTGGATTATTGGATTTATACAGTCTCAGTATTTCCGTGTTTTCACGGATGGGAGGAGCATTCTTGTAATTAGTCGAGAAGCTTCTAGAAGTTTGATGAGGTGGAGAGCTTAGGTGTTATTTGCATTAAATAGACTAGTGACTCATGGAGTGATTCATCCAAATGAGTTAATGAAGTATTTATTGCTTAATGACTCATGAGAAGATTCACCCAAAGTGAGTTAATGAAGCATGGTTGATATTATTATTTGATTTTCATTTAAATAATTATTATGCTTCATATATTCAAAAATGAGTTATAATTCATATTCATTATCACTTTCACATTCTCTCTCCTCAAGCTCTCTCTCTCTCTTCAAAGAACTAACCATAATCCTCTCATGTGTTGAGATCCTAGGGTTACCAAGATTAATTGATCCCTAATCCTCTTCTATATCCTCTAGGTTACTTTGATTAGCACTCATAGCCACCTAGTTACCTCAAGTGAGTGGTGAAATCTTGGAGAAGGAGCTCTCGGGTGGATCTTCTATCACATCGAGGAGGCCGACGAGGAGGTGAACTACAAGAACAAGAAGGGCTTGAATCATTAGGTATAATCATCTATCATAGTAGCTAATCACTTCTAGATAGTTATTAGTTAGGGTTTAGCAAAGATCCGTAAAGTTAGTCGATGTTAACTCAAACAAAATGATTGTTTTACCTATTCCGCATCCCCGCATCATGTGGGGTGTCTAACGTCGACTTACAATATCGTCCTCACAACTCGTCTCTAAGTCAATACAGGAAATAGTAGATGGAGAGTACTGGATACAACGAATATTCAATGAGCAACATCGGATAACTGCAAAACCTACCTATAGCAAAAGGGCACCCAGTCAGCCGTAGCGGTATCTGCAGCAAAAGATGATACAATAGGAAGAAGTAGCCCTGCCAACGACTGCTCTGAGAGACAACTTGCAAAACCCTGTGGCACAACGGGGGTGAGTTGCCAACTCGTGAATAGTAAATAACATATGCAGGTAATCGCAAGTATGCACGTACTGCGATGGTCAATCACATGCAGGCTGATAGCAATAAATGACAATATGTTAATGCAGCAGTCATGAAAGGTACTCTATTAGGTACTACTAATACATGAAGCAATGCATATCAAATAAATGCGGAGTACAGAATAAAACATATTCTGTAAGTCCCATGGAACTTGAGTGTCTAACATCAACACCCGAAAACATCATGAAAACTAGTGTCTTGCATCGACACATAAATACTCCTCTATATTTATATAGGGCTCCGTCAGTCCGGATCGGCCCCCGGGCTCCGTCAGTGCGGATCGGCCCCTCATATCTAAGGCTCCGTCAGTCCGGATCGGCTCTGATATGCACGTATCATACGCTCTATCAGAAACTTGAGTGCCCAGCTTCGACACTTGAATTCTACGTATCCATACGTCCACGACTCCGTTCGGTATCCCCACGATAACCGCCGGAACAAAGTAATGTCACCGGTAAGGTAGTACCCCCTGCCTCGTGCTCAACTCTATCATCTTCGATCTTCTTGCACCGGGGTACCTCCGGGCCCCACCATGTACCCGCACATGGCCTACTCCACTCCTCGCGTGGGGTCTACAATACTCAGAACCGAGAAATCTCATGGTGGAAGCATCGAAATATCATATCAAGAGAAACCGGGTTTTTCAAACAATGCATAATTTCATGAACTACCACGGTCCTCAAATCCAGAAAACATCAAGTAATGAATAAGTATATTTACATAGATCATTATGATGATATATTAGGTAGGTGTACATATATAACAGCATCCAATACCACTGACTTATATATACCATATATATACATACATATATAAGCGTCCCATACCACTGATATATATACGCAGGAGTAAAACATCCAGAAAACATCATATGAAAACCATATCTCAATGCGAAATCCATGAAATAAAATATATGCAACATGAAACAGTAATATGAGCATATAAAGGAAAAACCACTATTTAACGACAATAGGTTATTAAGTATATCATGCGGTTCCTAATTTCTCAAAAATCCAACGCAACATCATATAAAGGTGAACATTTAGCTATAGAAAGATATGAGTATATACCTATCAATAAAGATGTAATACCCTCCAGGTATATGTGTAGCTATATAAAGATATATGGGCGTACATGTAGGTATGTAGGTATAATATACATATAGCTATGTCTCATATGTGTATATACCTATCAATAATGATGTAATACCTTACTGGTTTGTCTAAGTATGTATGCAATATATACATGTAGCTATATCTCATATGTGTATATACCTATCACTAATAGTACAATACCATATAGGTATAGGGTAGCTAGCATGTAGGCATGGCAAGGCATATGTGTAAGTATGTAGGTATACAGGTATGCTATATGTCATATGCACAAAGGAATATGAATCAATGCCTTAATGTCCCTAACCAATACAATATCACATGTGTATAGGTTTAAACTATATCTCGTATGTATATGGGTTGTGCGTGTCATGGCAACTATCGACGGAGTGTGTGTAACATACAATTAGTGCTCGTGTAACATGAACCGTCAAAAATGGTGTTGTGTCTCATCAATACTATGTCCATATGCAAATAGGAAAATGAGGTATGCAACGTAGGTACACATGGACAATCAATGTCCATATACTTAATATCAAGAATCATATCACTAAATCTAGCACAGACACCTAACGCCATACGGGCGATTCCCCTGTAGATGTTAAATCTACTCACAGATGTTCTTGAGCTAAGTAAAACCAACCACTTGCTTTCCCTTCTTCGCAGCGTCCGAACTCCTCGCCTGCGTCCCTAAGATCATAGAACAACAATAACAAGTGTATATTAGCAATCGACTAATAACACGTACAAACTACGTTTGACTGACGCACCAACTCAAAACATACTATCAAGTGTTCGTCTAGTGGCTAACATGCGTGGCGACACTATGAAACCAACCCAAGAGCAAAAACTACACAAAGTATATGCACCGTGCCGGATAACGTAACACACGTATTCGTAACACTAGAAACTAGCAAAGTGATCCCAGATTTTGTATACAGACAAAACATAAAAATCAAACAGGACCAAACACACCATACAACTACAGACAGCTACCCTTAAAAACCCAACCCTAACTCCACAAGAAATCCAAGATCGCCGGATTTTCATAGTGTGTCGCCGGCCAAATCCGAGGGGATAGGGTTCGTACTTCAGGTGAAGGCTTAGGAACTTTAGTACAACACCACTACACTGCTAGATTTTCTAGTACACACACTGGGTCACAGCAGATCACAGGTATCACAATATGACACTAAAAATACGATATGTGCACGAAACTAAACTTTAAGCGTTCTAAACTGAAACGAATAAGCTACGCAACACTAAAAGGACTTACTTAAAAGATAGAGATCATTACCTACTCCCACAAGCTCAAAGATCCTATCTTTCCAAGCTCCAAGGCATCTAAGAGGCAAAACAAGTCTTAAGATGTGATTTTTGTGAGTTTTGATGAAGTTTAGCATGGTTTAGTGAAGGGGTAGTGAAGGGTTCATTTGAAGCTTAGAGGAGATGAAGGAAATGATGAGAAAGAGATAGAGTGAGAGAGAATGAGAGAGAGTGAGATGATAAGGATGAGGGTGAGTGTAGGGTAAGCATACCCTCCCATTAACTCTCTCCCTCACCTTCATAAATGCATGCATGACTCCTCCCAAAGGAGTCACCTTGCCACCTCCCTCCAATTCCAAAACACAAGAAATATCTCCCACAAATATCTATGGGATTTGGATTAAGCAAGGAAGGATTAACTTAAGGTTTAAATAAGCAAGGATTAGATTAAAGTGCCATGGTTGCTAAACTAGATTAATACAAGCCAACCCTCACATTAACATGTACAAGTGTGTGCAAGCCATAACAAATAACAATAAATTATTAATTAAATGTTATAAAATGTGAGTAACCCAAATTGGTAAACTATTTATAGAAAACCTGCATTATCGCTTAATTAACACTAATCGAAATTCTAAGATGTTACAAAAAATTTATAAGAATTTTTAAATTCAACAGAAACTTAGATTTAAGTTTTATCGTTTCGGAGTCGTTTGGGTTTCGAAACTTTAAACTTCATTTAAATAAGCTTGTTAAGGTTTAGTAGGCTATGATACTACTGTAAATCGATGTCGCACACCCCACGCACTTCTGGGAGGCGGAATTTACAAAAAACGATTTTTCAAACTTTGCAACACTGACTTTAACTCCACGATCTTAACAGAAACCTTAACTGGCTATTTTACTTGGAGGTTCTAACTACTATAATAGTGTTTATACCTCCTTATTACTTGTCCTTCGGGTCTTCTTCCCCTCCTCTTCTTGAGCTCCTCGAAGATCTGTATCGTGCTTGATCGTCGGCCTCCTCGTGTCGAAGATGATCCACCCGAGAGTCTATATCTCAAGCTCCAACCTCTAAACCGAGGTAACTAATGTACCTAGTTCGCTAAGCTAGGTAGCTTAGAAGACGTAGAGTGTCTAATAGAGTTTTTAATCTTAATAGACCTAATAGTTCACAACACATATGAAGGTTTTAGATCTTGAGGAAGAAGAATAGAAAAATTAGAGAGAGAAAGTGAAACTCCAAATGAGCTAAGGTCTTGGCAAGTGAAGAATAGCTCACTCATTATCTCACATGAAGCATGGATTATTTTCTAATTGAAAATAGCAACCATGCTTCAATAGTAAACACAAACTAATAAACAAATGTTATGAGCCATGCTTCACCCCATGCCATAAATATCTCCAATTTCCACCTCATTAATCTATTTCAAAAAATAGATAAACCAAATAATGAGGTGTCCCCATCTATAAGCATCTCTTATAAAATTACAAGAATGCCCTCACCGTATATACATACCCGTATTCATATTCCAAAAAATACGAATACAATAAGATAATAATAATCCAATAATATAATACTAGAATCCGACTTAAACTAAAGCCCACTAGTATTATCCATCCGAACAACATCTGTGCAGCCAGTACACATATATGATCGGAACCCTGCCATAAAACCATACGGCCTCTACATCGTTTCACCCGAAGAAGGGAAACCCTCTGTGTAGAACTCTAAAGATTCGACAGTACGCTGGCAGTGGGTTTAATCACAAGTCCGTCAGCGGCACTAGCTACACGTAACGACTATCCAGGTATCTGTCTATAATAAAGCCGATGAGCAAACTCATCCGAACTCCTACTGAGCCTATCTATGACAATCTCCGTGCAGTCCGGTCTATTCGTCTAAGATACTCGTATATCGGGCTTAGGGGATGGTAACCGTCATACCCCTAATAGCGCAATAAGTCGTGCCGGGGTAAAGCCCAATACACCTTGAGAAACTATTGTAGAACCTACCAGTAAATCTCTTTTGCCCTGGCCAGGGACCTTGTGTAATGGCTTTCCAAACACAGCACGATATCAACCCCCAATACTGGGAGAGACGAATCCTATCTAACCGCTACTGCCTCCAAGTGCATCGGGATTGCACCAAACTACTACCTGTTTGTACAACTCCTTTGAGCTGTGGTAGGGTAGTAATCTAAGTACAGCGGAAACACACTCGAGATGAATAGTGATGTCAAGTCAATGGACTAACCTGTACTCATGCCACCCGGGAACTGCTACCTAACGATAGGTATCATACCAACCAGCAGTTCCCAACGAGTTCGTCCCGTGTAACTCATAACCCAATGAGCTCCTGTATATTATCTCCGGTATGACATACCAATGGCTGTGGAACAGAACATCTCCCCTGCTGGGATGAGAAGCGTATACACTAGTCTACTGTGGAGTATCGATGCCCCGTCTCGATAATCCTACGACTATGGACCTTTATAAAGATGTGCTTATAGACTATCCAGCCCCCACTAGTGTGACTGCCATGACAACGCTGGTAGTCAAGCAAAGATCCTAAAGGCTCTACCAATATGTATTAGCGATACGCTAAAAGAAACATATACACATATTGAGGTAGAATCAAACCAAATAGCATACTACCATTTTGAGCAAGACAGTTATTATATCTGTGAATATCCCAAGCTTCCAAAATGTAATATACAATCCAGTACTTTACAATAATGTCCTGTAGGGCATATATCACTAATAATCTCCCACTTGCACTAAGGCTATGTATTGGCATATCGCAGACCTATCATCTTGATTAGTCTCTCAAACTGTGTATAAGGGATGGCCTTTGTGAGTGGATCTGCAGTGTTGTTCTCTGTCTCTACTCTCCGCACCTCGATCTCTCGGCGATCAACGATCTCCTTGATCAGGTGGTACCGCCTCAAGATATGTGTAGACTTCTAATAGGACCTTGGTTCCTTCGCTAAAGCTATAGCCTCGTTGTTGTCACAATACATAGGTATTGGATCAACAATGGATGGAACCACCTGAAGTTCTAAAATGAACTTCTTCATCCATACCACTTCCTTCGCGGCGTCACATGCAGCGATATACTCCGCTTCCATCATCGAGTCAGCAATGGTGTCCTGCTTGGAGCTCCTCCAACAGACCGCCCCACCATTGAGGGTAAAGACATAACCCAACATGGACTTAGAGTCATCCTTATCACTTTGGAAGCTGGAGTCGGCGAAGGCCTTGATTTGGAGGTCTTTATGCCGTACACCAAGAACATCTCCTTAGTCATTCTCAGGTACTTGAAAATGTTCTTTACAGCTATCCAGTGCTTCTTCCCAAGGTTTGACTGATACCTGCTTATTAAGCTTAGTGCGTAAGCATCATCTAGTCCGGTACACAACATCGCATACATTGTAGAGCCTACCGCAGAAGCGTAGGGTATAATACTCATGCGATCCCTTTCCAAATCAGTCTTGGGTGACATCTCTTTGGAGAGGGTGATCCCGTGACAAGCCGGTAGATTACCGCGCTTGGAATCTTCCATACAAAATCTTTTCAGTATGGTGTTGATATACCTGGACTTTGAAAGTCCTAACATCCTTTTAGATCTATCACGATAGATCTGGATCGCCAGAATGTAGGAGGCATCACCCAGGTCTTTCATGGAGAGCCTCTGTGACAAGAATCCTTTGACTAATTGTTGCATGGGAATTTCATTTCCTATCAGGAGAATGCCATCCACGTACACGACAAGGAATACCATAGTTCACGCTACAATCTTACTATAAATGCATGGTTCATCTGGATTTTTGATAAAGTTAAATTCCTTGACCGTCTCATCAAAACATATGTTCCAACTCCGCGATGCCTGCTTTAATCCATAAATGGATTTAAGCAACTTGCACACTCTTCCTGTTAGTTATATGTATGCCCTAAAGGCCATTATTATACACATGATGTATATTATAGTGGATGCTTGGATATATATAGAGATGACTTTCTTGCTCGACATGATAGTATGCTATCTGGTTACCATTATCTTAACATGTAGACTTATATATTGTTATACTGTCTTGCTCTCACATGTTGATAAAGCCCTTAGGATATGTACTTGACTACCAGGACTATGATGGAGATCATAGTAGTCAGGCCAGGGTAGTTCACAAGTACATCCTCTAATTGTTCCTAGTGGAGGGAATATCGAGACAGGGCATCGATATTCCAGTGTAGACTAGCGTACACGCTTCTTGACCCATATGATGGGCGATGGATGATCCCACATCCATTGGTGCTTGACATCAGAGATGTTATATGGGTGCTTAGTGGAGACTGGGTACACTGAACAGGACTCGCCGAGGACTCCTATGTGGTAGTATACCTATCGTCAGATAGAAGTCCTCTGGTGATACTGGTACAGGTTAGTCTGTAGACCCGAGATCGTCATAGAGTCTTGTACGGCTCCCACTGTGCTTTGATTTCCTCCCTAACACGCTCAAGAGGAGTTGTGCAAACAGGTGGATTTTGGGTACAGTACCGAGTCGTATAGAGGCAATGAGCGATAGGAGGGGTTTCGTATCTCCCGATATTGGGGGTTGATGTTGCGCTATGTTCGATTGGCTATAACTGGAAGTCCCTAGCCAGGGCTACTGCCGAGATATACTGATAAGTGTTATCAGTAGTTTCTCGAACCGTTATATGCCAGACATTGACAAGACTTATCACGTTACTGGGGTCTGACGATTTCCACCCCTAGACATGATATGCGACATATCAGACGAAGAGACCGAACTGTACGGTAGTGTTACTGATAGGTTTCATGGAGACTGTGGACAGGCTTGCTTGTTGAACTTCATATCGCTTAATATCCGGGTAGCCGTTACGTCAGCTAGTACCGCTGACGACTTGTAGGTGACTGATATGATCATCACTGCTGCTGGCGTATTGACGGGTCTTTAGAGTCCCACACAGAAGTTCCCTGGTTCAAGAGAAACGAAGTAGGATACATATGTGATATGTGTGTGGGCCTGATTAAATACGAGTATGTGATACGGTATTGTAATCTGGTAGTCATCTGTTATCAGTTTGGTTATATGTGATATAACTAAATTGTCGAATCAAGTGTTGATTCGATAATGTGATTTATAGATAAATGATATTAGTCGGTCGTATATGATATAACCGGATTATTAGATCAAATGTTGATTTAATAATATGATATTAATTATATGTGATATAATAACATATTAACTAATATCACTAGCTCACTAATTAATCTTCATTAAATATATATTGATATATATGATATATATTTATATATATTATATATATATAATATATATATATATATATTAAAATGAAGCATGGTATTTTCTTTGCTATTTTGTGGAAATAGAAATGAGGTGTAAAGTTGAAGCATGGTTACAAGCATGGTGTTTTTATATTGTTTATTCATTCTTGACTCACTATTCAAGCATGGTTGCAATTTAATATTGCATAATTCCATGCTTGAATGAGTGAGGGGTCTTGATATTATTTTCATTCATGTTCATTCCAAAAGACTTAGCCATTTTCTCTCATGCTTGCTCTTGCTTCTTCTTCCTCCTCTTGCTTTGCCTAAAGCCTCAACCCTCACATGTGATGTGAATCATGAAGCTTGAGCACAAATTAGTGAGATCTTAACATCCCCTACTTCATCATCTCACACCATTTTAGAAAATTAGCTTGATCTGTTTCATGCACTAAAGAGTTTAGTGTAGTGGTAGCTTGAACTAGTAGGAGCTTCAAGGTGGATCATCTTTGGCGCGAAGGCCACGAAGGAAGCTTGTTCAAAGTCTCAAGAGAAGCCTTGTGGAGTTAGGGGACTACTACATGGAGCATATTGAAGAGAAGTACCGTCTACATAGGTTGTATTATTATTCCCTTTGATGTAAAAGTTGTTTACATTCTATTCCGACTAAATCTCTAGTTAACGATTCTAGTGTAGGGTTCTTTATAACGGAAAATTTTAAAAAACAGCATGGATGATGCACCCCGAAACCTTGTTGTCGTCATTAGAAACCCTTCAGTGGTATCAGAGCTAGGTTATTGAATTAGGCGAATTGCGTAGAATTACGAAACTGTTAAACTCCAAAACTCGACACCTAAAAATTCCAGTTTCTGTCGAATTTTAAAATTTGTCAAAAAATTATTTAAACAAGTGCAGAATGTTGTATGGGACAGTATAAGAACACAGTACAAACCTCAGCCCCGGCGCTCGGATTTTGGCCGGCGACCAAGCCATGAATTCCGGCGTCGCCAGATTTCCCATGGAGTTAGGGGATGGGTTTTGTAGTGTGTTCTGGTCTCTGGATTTTGGTGTTTCAGGTATTGTTTATTTTTGCTAAATTTGCATGTGATGTTTATTTACCAAAATAGCAACTCGGGGTATTTCGTAATCAAAATTTTAACTGTTTTCGGGCTATTTTAGACGGTGTTAAAAAGTTCGAACGGATAGCAAATACCCACTTTGACCCTCGCTGGAAATTTATTCAAGAGTTGGATCTTTTCTGTCGTTTGAAACATTCAAATAACGTGCAAGTTATTCGATGAACCCTCTAGAAGAACGAAACCTTAACTCGATTATATGACCGTCAGAACCGCCACTGAACCTTAGGGTTCATGATGGTTCAGCGGTGCCACATGTGAGGGATTGGTTGGCCCTTCTACGGCTGGTTCATTGGTACTATGGCATATAATGAATACTTTCAAACTACGTTGAAGTGTTGACCTTATTGGGTAATTGTGGGTGTTTGTTGATTCGATCTGAATGTTTAACATCGTCTAATATTTTGATGACATGTGATGTTCTATGTTACTTGGATATGTTATATTGGATCGTCCTGTTTTGAATTGCTGGGTTTTTTTTGTGAGATGAGAGTTTTTATTTTCATTCATGTAAAATTCAATGTATGTAATATTCTTTTATTGGGGCACTTCCAGGTTGAGGATGATGTCACCATTGTTGTATATTATTTACTTTTCCGCATTAGGATAGACCCAAGGAGGGGAGCACAAGTAACCGAGTTCTAGAGTCCAGTTGGAGACCAACTCAAGGAGTTGAGTCCGAGTCCCCTAACTCTAGAGTTGGTAGGGTTGTTTGCCGCTCTCATAGGGGTCTAGGGGTGTGTGTTTGGCTATTCATCGTGACCGTAGAATCCGTGTTTTATTCTGGCTTAACTTAAAACACGGAATTCCTAGTATATCCAATATTTCATATGATATCTTCTGCTGCTGATATTCTGTGATGTGATCAATTTGTATGTGCGATGTATTTTCGTTTCTTCTGTGATGCTTAGGAAGCTCAATTGATGGACTTCATTAAGGAGATTAATGAAATAAAAGAAACCTAAAGATGTTATAGAATCAAATTTTCAAAAAGGGTAGCTCTAGTTTTTTCTTTGCATAGCGGTATTCCTTGTAGAATATCCAACACCTTATTCGATAAGGAAAGAGCCCAGATCCCTTCACCGGGAGTGCCCTTTTTAGCAAAACTAGCAAATGCTACAAATAGCTCGGTTTAGTTTTTGATTACTTCTATAGTTCTTGCTTTGCATAGCGGTATTCCTTGTAGAATATCCAGCACCTTATTCGATGAGGAAAGAGCCGAGATCCCTTCATCGGAATTGACCTCTTTTGCGGAACTAGTAAAAGCCTCAAAAGCACTCCTTTTCAAAATCACTCGATTCTACAACGATATCAAGTTCATTACGCTAATGGTTTTCTTAAAAACCTGTCGTAGCCCTTCGTCATTTCAGATAAGTACTACTTAGTATTCGTGCTACGTTTGTTGACTATGTTAAGGCGTAGTGTGCGGTAGATAATTAGTGCTTATCTGCTAAAGCATGAGATGCGATTGGATTAGGATAGTCGTGCGACTTTGTTGACTATATTAAGGGTCGTACTAGTTGGTTTAATTCAATCAGGAAATGACGGGTTGAACATGGCTAGCACTTATGATTTGTTGACTATGTTAAGGTCATAAGTTGCTAGGGGTAAAAGTATTATCGGGAATTTCAAGTGTTGAAATTTGCAATGAGATTGCATACCTTCTATGAGATAGTTGGATCTCGATTCCCACTGCGAGTAAAAGTTACTCCTCGGAGAGTTTTACACAGGACAATTAGTCGATCAAGTAGGTGTCTAGAAAGGTGTTAACGGGGTTACGCCTCTGGGAAAATGAGCATTACTTTAATTAAGTCCGTGCGAAAGCACGGGGAACCTCCCTCAAAGTACTGGCACTGGCCTGGCTGAAAGATTGACGAACTTGTAAAGTGTAATTAATCCTGGCTAGTCTAACCTTTTAGGGTTTGAAGGAAGATTTGATAAAAAACAGTGGGAGACGTCCTGATTAGATAAGATAATAACCAATCTAATCATGCAAAGAGCACACGGTTATGCGTTTCCTTCTATCTTTCTCCAGGCAGCAACCAATGTCACATCTTCATCAAGATAATAATATGGATTTATTGACCGAACCCGCTTATTATACTGAGCAGGGGAACGTTGGTCCCGCTCCAACTTATAAGTGTTATAAGTCCGAGCAGGAGATAGGAACATATCCGGATTCCCAAGCCGCCCAAACGAAGAATAAGTATGTTGATGCATCTTCTTTAGGTGTGTTAGTTACAAAGAACTGTTTCTCAGTACACTCTTCGTCCTGGGTATTAGATACCAGATCGGGATCCCACATATGTAATATGTTGCATGGGCTAAGGAAAGGTAAAGAACCGGGACGAGGTTATCATACACTAAAAGTAGGGAATGGTGCAAATTTTGCAGCCAAAGCAGTTGTTGAATATCACCTTGTATTACCAACAGGGAATACAATGATCCTGAACGACTGTTACTGCACACCCTCTATGATATGCAATTTAATATCAATCTCTTTATTAGATAAAAAAAGAATATAACTTTGTATTAGAGAATAATGTTATGAACATTTATCTAAATCAAATGTTGATTGGGTTTGCCGCGTTATGTAACGGATTGTACGTTCTGGATCAAAATACAGTTCTTATCGTACAAAACACACACAAGAGGAAGAGTTCAAAAATGAACGAATATTTCTTGTGGCATTGTAGACTAGGTCATATTAATCCAACACGACTAGCTAAGTTGCATAAAGATAGATATTTGAATCCGTTCGAATTTTCATCTTATGACACTTGCCGGTCATGTCTCGAAGGCAAGATGACCAAAACTCCGTTTACAGGACACGGAGAAAGAGCTACTGAACTTTTGGGGCTAATACATAGTGATGTATGCGGTCCCATGTCTACGCATGCCGGGAATAGTTCTTCGTACTTCATTACTTTCACTAACGATCTCTCAAGATTCGGTCATGTGTTCCTGTTGAAACACAAGTCTGAAGTTTTTGAGAAATTCAAGGAATATAAATCCGAAGTCGAAAACCAATCGGGTAAAAGTATTAAAGTCCTTCGATCTGATCGATGAGGTGAATACTTGAGCACAGAGTTCCTGGACTTTATAAAAGAGAATCCAATAGTTCCCTATATACACCACAGCACAACGGTGTATCGGAGCAGAGGAATCATACCCTATTGGATATGGTGCGCTCTATGATGAGCACCGTTGAGTTACGTGTTTCTTTTCGGGGTTATGCGCTTGAGACAGCAGCATACCTATTGAATCAAGTTCCATCTAAATCGGTACCTACCAGAACATATGAGATATGGAGTGGAAAGAGACCATATCTTGAACAAGTTAGGATATGGGGTTGTCCGGCCTGTGTCAAAAGGCAAAATCCGGACAAACTCGAGGCACGATCAGTTCTTTGCAAGTTTGTGGGATATCCAAAGAATTCACAAGGTTATATCTTTTACTACGCTGACGAACAAAAAGTGTTTGTTTCTCAATACGCCACCTTTTTGGAAAAGAAATTTCTTGTAAAAGAAATTAGTGACAAAGAGGTAGAGCTGGAAGAAGTTCCAGCTACACAAACTACAACTGATGATTTATTGGAACTAGAGGATCCAAAAGTTCCCAACGAACCCCAGCCTCTTCGCAGATCTAGTAGTGTTCCCTATCCACCTGAGAGATACTACAATTTTTTCGTTGATGGTGGGAGCGAGGATTGCATCATGGAAGATGATGACCCAACTAGCTTTGAGCAGGCCATCACGAGTGGGGACTTTGTGAAATGGCTAGATTCGATGAAATCTGAGATGGAATCCTTGTAGACCAACAAAGTATGGACTTTGGAAGTTGCTCCCGAAGAGGTAAAACCCATTGGAAGAAAATGGATCTTTAAGAAGAAACTTGGTGTAGATGGAAAAGTTGAGAATTTCAAAGCTAGACTTGTTGCAAAAGGTTTTCGTCAACGAGCGGGTGTAGATTATGATGAAACCTTTTCTCCAGTGGCTATGCTTAAGTCCATCCGGATCCTACTTGCCATCGATGCATACCATGACTACAAAATCTTGCAAATGGATGTTAAGACTGCCTTTCTAAATGGTGATTTAGAAGAGAGCGTGTACATGACTCAGCCGGAGGGCTTCATAGACAGTGGGAGCAGTGGAAAGATATGCAAGCTGCTTAAATCCATCTACGGGTTAAAGCAGGCATCGCGGAGTTGGAACATCTGTTTTGATGAGGTAGTCAAAGTGTTTGACATCATCAAAAACATAGATGAACCTTGTATATATAAGAAGGTTACAGAGAGTAAGGTCGTCCTCCTCATATTGTACGTGGATGACATACTCTTGATAGGAAACCATGTTCCGATACTGCACTCGATCAAGCTCGTCTTATCACAAAGATTCTCAATGAAAGATCTAGGTGATGCGTCCTATATTTTAGGGATTAAGATTTATAGAGATAGATCTAAACGGATACTGGGATTGTCCTAGTCCAGGTACATAGACACCGTACTAAAGAGATTTATTATGGAAGAGTCCAAGCGTGGGAACATAGCCACGATCTCTGGACTCACTCTCTCCAAAGAGATGTCTCCCAAGACTGATTTGGAGACAACTCGCATGCAAGGGATACCCTATGCTTCGGCAGTAGGCTCTATCATGTATGCAATGCTATGTACCAGACCCGATGTAGCGTACTCACAAAGTGTAGTGAGTAGGTATCAAGCAGATCCAGGAGAGAATCACCGGATAGATGTTAAGAACATTCTCAAGTTCTTGAAAAGGACTAAGGAGATGTTCTTAGTGTACGGAAACGGCGAACTTCAAGTGGAGTCCTTTACCGACTCGAGCTTCCAAAGTGATAAGGAAGACAGTAAGTCGGTCTCGGATTTTGTTTTTACCCTCAACGGTGGGGCAGTGTGTTGGAAGAGTTCCAAGCAAGACACCGTTGCAGACTCGACGATGGAGGCTGAATACATCGCTGCCAGCGATGCTGCCAAAGAAGCTGTCTGGATGAAGAAGTTCATTGATGAGCTTGATGTGGTTCCGTCCATTGAGCATCCAATACCTGTGTATTGTGATAACAATGGAGCAGTGGCTTTGGCTAAGGATCCCCGGTCCCATCAGAGATCCAGACATATTCTGAGGCGGTATCACCTGATCCGGGAGATAGTAGATGGTCGGGTGATCGAGGTCAGGAGAGTTTACACGAAGGATAATGTAGTAGATCCACTCATGAAGGCCCTTCCCCAGACACTATTTGAAAGACTCTTTTGGATGTTGGGTATGAGATACTACAACACATGGCCTTAGTGCAAGTGGGAGATTGTTAGTTATATGCATGCCCTAGAGGCCATTATTGTACACAAGATGTATGTTATAGTGGATGCTTGGATATATATAGAGATGACTTTCTTGCTCGACATGATAGTATGCTATCTGGTTACCTTTATCTTAACATGTAGACTTATATATTGTTATACTGTCTTGCTCTCACATGTTGATAAAACCCTTAGGATATGTACTTGACTACCAGGACTATGATGGAGATCATACTAGTGGAGCCAGGGTAGTTCACAAGTACATCCTTTAATTGTTCCTAGTCGAGGGAATATCGAGACATGGCAATGATATTCCAGTGTAGACTAGCGTACACGCTTCTTGACCCATATGATGAGCGATGGATGATCCTACATCCATTGGTGCTTGACATCAGAGATGGTATACGGGTGCTCAGTGGAGACTGGGTACACTGAACAGGACTCACCAAAGACTCCTATGTGGTAGTATACCTATCGTCAGATAGCAGTCCTCTTGTGACACTGGTACAGGTTAGTCTGTAGACCTGAAATCATTATAGAGTCTTGTGCGGCTCCCACTGTGCTTTGATTTCTTCCTTACCACGCTCAAGAGGAGTTGAGCAAACAGGTGGATTTTGGGTATAGTCCTAAGTCGTATGGAGGCAATGAGCGATAGGAGGGGTTTCTTCTCTCCCGGTATTGGGAGTTGATGTTGCGCTATGTTCGATTGTCTATAACTGGAAGTCCCTGGCCAGGGCTGCTGCCGAGATATACCGATAAGTGTTATCAGTAGTTTCTCAAACCGTTATAGGCCATACATCGACATGACTTATCACCTTACTGGTGTCTGATGATTTCCACCCCTAGACATGATATGCGACATATCAGACGAAGAGACCGGACTGTACGATAGTGTTACTGATAGGCTTCATGGAGATTGTGGACAGGCTTGCTTGTTGATCTTCATAGCGCTCAATATCCAGGTAGCCGTTACGTCCAGCTAGTACCGCTGACGGCTTGTAGGTGACTGATATGATCATCACCTACTGCTGGCGTATTGACGAGTCTTTAGGGTCCCATACAGATGTTCCCTGGTTCAAGCGAAACAAAGTAGGACACATATGCGATATGTGTGTGGGCCTGATTAAATATGAGTATGTGATACCATATTGTAATCTGGCATTCATCTGTTATCAGTTCGGTTATATGTGATATAACCAAATTATCGAATTAAGTGTTGATTCGATAATGTGATATACAGATAAATGATATTAGTCGGTCGTGTATGATATAACCGGATTATTAGATCAAATGTTGATTTAATAATATGATATAAATTATATGTGATAAAATTACATATTAACTAATATCATTAGCTCACTAATTAATCTTCATTAAATATATATTAATATATATATATATATATATATTAAAATGAAGCATGACATTTTCTTTTCTATTTTGTGAAAATAGAAATGAGGAGTAAAGTTGAAGCGTGGTTGCAAGCATGGTGTTTTATATTGATTATTCATTCTTGACTAACTATTCAAGCATGGTTGCAATTTAATATTACATAATTCCATGCTTGAATGAGTGAGGGGTCTTCATATTATTTTCATTCATGTTCATTCCAAAAGACTTAGCCATTTTCTTTCATGCTTGCTCGTGCTTCTTCCTCCTCCTCTTGCTTTGCCTCAAGCTTCAACCGTCACATGTGATGTGAATCATGAAGATTGAGTACAAATTAGTGAGCTCTTAACATTCCCTACTTCATCATCTCACACCATTTTAGCAAATTAGTGTGATGTGTTTCATACACTAAAGAGTTTAGTGTAGTGGTAGCCTAAACTAGTAGGAGCTTCGAGGTGGATCTTCTTTGGCGTGAAGGATACGAAGGAAGCTTGTTCAATGTCTCATGAGAAGCCTTGTGGAGTCACCAGACTACTACATAGAGCGTATTGAAGAGAAGGACCGTCTACAAAGGTTGTATTCTTATTCTCTTCGATGTAAAAGTTGTTTACATTCTATTTTGACTAAATCTCTAGTTAACGATTCTAGCGCAGGGTTCTTTGTAACGACAAAGTTGTAAAAAACGGCATGGACGAAGCCCCCCGAATCCTTGCTGTCGTCATACGAAACCCTTCACTTCCTCTGCTCCAACTCTCTATGAAACCCTCGGGTTGATCCATATAAACACACTCTTCTAAATTTCCATTCAGAAAAGTTGTCTTTACGTCCATCTGCCAAATTTCATAATCGTGGAAGGCAGCAATGGCAAGAAGGATCCGAATGGATTTGAGCATAGCCACTTGAGTAAAGGTTTCATCATAGTCCAAACCAGGTCTTTGACGAGAACCTTTAGCAACAAGTCAAGCCTTATAGGTTTCAACCTATCCATTTACACCAATCTTCTTTCTGAAGATCCATTTGCAGCCTACGGGTTTTACCCCTTCTGGAGCAATGTCCAAATTCCATACTTTGTTGGTGTAGATGGACTCCATTTCGGTCCGCATTGCATCCAGCCATTTTATCAAGTCTCTGCTCCTAATGGCTTGCTGGAAACTAGTTGGCTCATCATCATCGATCATGCAATCCTCTCTATCCCCGTCTATGAGAAAACCGTAGTATCTCTCGGCCGGATGAGACTGCCTATTAGCCCTGCGGAGTGGCGCGGGGATGTCCAGATCTTTTGAAACTTCTGGTTCCACCTTGCTTTCAGTAATAGCTCGTGGTTCTGGAATTTCTTCCAGTTCTATTGTGCTCCCACTTATTTCTTTTTCAAGAAATTGATTTTCCAAAATGTGGGCATGCCGAAAAACAAAGAACTTTTGTTCCTCCGCGTAATAGAAAAGATATCTCGTGGAGTTCTTTGGGTATCCCACAAACATACACAGTACTGAGCGTGCCTCGAGCTTGTCCGCATGCTGCTTTTTACAAAAGCGAGACATCCCTATATCTTTAGATACTTAAGATAGGGTTTCTTTCCACTCCATATTTCATATGGTGTTGTAGGCACTGACTTAGTAGGAACCTTGTTCAAAAGATATGCAACTGATTCTAGTGCATAACCCCAGAAAGATCGCGGAAACTCAGTGTTTCATCATGGAACGCACCATATCCAATAAGGTTCGGTTCTTCCTTTTCGATACACCGTTGTGTTGAGGTGTGAATGGAGGAGTAAGCTGAGAGAGAATTCCATTCTCTTTTAAGTAATCCAGAAACTCGGCACTTAAGTATTCACCACCTCGATCAGATCTAAGTGTCTTGATACTTTTGCCGGTTTGTTTTTCCACTTCATTCTTGTATTCTCAGAATTTCTCAAAGGCCTCGGATTTATATTTCATCAAGAATACATGTTCATACCTTAAGAAATCATCCGTAAAATTAATGAAGTAGGAATAACCACTTCTTGCATGTGTAGACATTGGACCACACACATCGCTGTGTATGAGTCCCCGGAGCTCGCTGGCTCTTACTCCATGTCCAGTGAACGGAGTCTTTGTCATCTTTCCTTTGAGACATGATTGACAAATTGCATAAGACTGATATTCAAATGGATCCAAATATCCCTCTTTATGTAACTTCGTCAACCGTGTTTCATTGATGTGACCCATTCTACATTGCCATAAGAAAGACTGATTTAAGGATGTACTTATAGACTACCCAGCTCCTACTAATATGACTGCCATCACAACGCTGGTAGCCAACCAAAGATCCTAAGGGCTCTATCAGCATATATTAGCGATATGTTAAAATAAACATATACATATGTTAAGATAGGCTCAAACCAGATAGCATATTATCATGTTAAGCAAGGCTTCTATTATATCTGTATATATCTCAAGCTTCCAAAATGTAATATACAATTCAGTACTACACAATAATGGCCTCTGGGGCATATATCACTAACAATAAATAAAGTTTGTCGAAAATACAAGTGAAATGTTTGCTAAAGTTTGAAAACGTTTTCTTCATTTGAAATATGGGAAGCATCTCCTTCGTAAATTTTGATCAAAACCGGTACATAAACAATAATAATATTGGCATCACCATGCGAGAGCTAACTCATCGCCAATCGACGGAAACACAACTACGCAAGATATATACGACGCCTAAGGCGAATATCAATCATAAGAAAAAGTAAAGAAAATACTAAAACATCATCAAACTCAAGTATAAATAATATATACAAATCTCTCCTCCAAGTCCGAAAGAATATACAAACTGGTTTTTAAGTCTACAAATATACATAGTCTGGTTAATGAAGTTTTTAACTATATACAAATGAATATAAAAATGATACAAGCTGCAGTTATGATCTGGTGTGTAACCCACCTACCAAGCAAATCACCCAAAAGAAGAATATGCCAGTAAGCCGCTACTGATCCGAGCGGTCTGTCTTGCAAGAAAACTATGGCACAACGGTGGTGAGTTGCCAACTTATGAGTAGAAGAAATCATCAGGTAGAAATCAAATGCATAACGATCTATCTAGGTTATACAATAGTAAAAATATCATACCGTGTTGTATTGAAGGTGAACGTGTATGTGTGTATAACATCATACTTGTATCAATATGTGGTAACATGTCATCCATAACATGTATTTATATATATATCATCCGATGAGTGTCCATCAACGACACTCGAAATCATCATAAAACCCTGAGTGTCCAGCATCGATACTCGAAATCATCACAAATCCCGTGTCCAGCATCAACACGTAAATTCTCATATCTCAGGCACCGTCTCATCGGATCGGCCCTCATATCTTAGGCGTCATCTTATCAGATCGGCCCTTTTATCCATCTGTCCCATATCACTCCGGTTGGTATCTTCCGGATATTTTTCGAGTCCAATACTGTCACCGGTAGGTAGTGTTCTCAACCAGGCTCAACGCCTTTCTATACAATATTCTTGCTCCTGGGAACCTACCGGGTCCACCATGTACTAGCAGACGGTGACTGTTGTTCAGACCATAATATTGCATTTATCATTCCCCTATTTCTTATCTTTTTATAAATAAACAGGTACTCTTGACGCACGTTTGTTGCATATTACAGGATACAGGTTCTTGGAGCAAATACAGTGAAAAAGACACAAAACAACAGAAAAAGGGACTTTTGACCAACAAGCAGACCGATACTAGTCACGCCTAGTCAGAGAACAGTGCAAGGTCCAAAATGTCATGAGAACGGTTGAAAGATCGCTATGAATATTCACTGAAATATCTGGAGAATACCTAGAAGCCTAACAGAGAAAAGGACTATAGAAACAGAAATCCAAGAATCCCAGAAGAAAGCCCACAAAATCTCACAGCCCAAGTCCACAGTTTGGCCGCGGATCCGCGGCCAAACCCATGATGGAGCCGCGGATCCGCGGCCGTCTAATACACGTGTCGGTGGAGATTTCTTCTGTTGCTGCGACTGTTCTGGTGTTGGGATTCTCAGGGGTCAAATCAGTAATTGCGCAAGTGCGAGAGCCTGTAGCCCTAGGTTTTCTATTTTCCTATAAATTGTAATCTTAGATCTAAAAATTGTATGCCTCTTTTCAATAAATAAAATTCAGAAATTCTGGACGTGACATTCAGATCTGTTCTTTATCGCTTGGAGGGAGCCATCACCATTAGTAAGTATTTATCTTTTATTCTTTTAATGTTATTTCATCCCCTAATGAGCGAGTAGTCTCCTCGCTTGTTAGGGTTAGCCTTAGGGAAAGGGTTGAGAGATGAGATCTCTCACCCCTTTTAATGCCTAACCCATTAAGAACTCCATGCATGCGCGCACAACCGCTCCCTGCGGCACCCTACCCCTCAAGGTAACGGTGAACCGCAGTATAAAGGGCCGGTTGCACGCGTTTTCCATGGGGGTTAGGGTAATTAACGATAAAGGAAGGATACGAATCTAGAGGAAGAAAACATCTTCCAAAAAGAGTCGTATCCACTTTATCGATAATTACTATAACACCTAATGGATCTAAAATACGGCATTGAAAGCGGTGAGGAAACATCAATCTCCAAAACTTCCTCTAAGCCTGACCCTGGCAAGAATTTAAATTAGATTAATTAAGTTTTAGATCTAGATTTTTATAAAACCAAAACGACAAATAGAATCAACTCGTTAAGACACAATAAAGGAATTTACCCGTCTCTGTGGATCGACCCGCACTCACCGGCTAGCTGCGAAGCGACGCCGTTTCTGATTGCGGTATTAATATTATTGATCGTGAAATCTCTACCAATCAAATGGCGCCGTTGCCGGGGACGGCGTAATATTTCTTTTTGTGAATTTTCGGGTTGATATAAATTTTAAAAAATTATAAAAATCTGAAAATATAAAAAATATAAAAAAATTATCAAATTTGATCTGTTTGAAGGGTGTATATTTTTGAATCTTGCAGGAACAGCGTCGAATCGCGGATCTGAAATTTTACAGAGGGCAAATAAACATTTGGTACATAAGAACAGAGAGGAACTGAAGGTACAGAACCACAGAATTTTTTCCAGCGGCCGATCTCTCCACTCTACCGCATTTCCGCCGCATAATGGGGCCATCCGCCGCTGATCCGCGCTCCTCCTTCCACGTCAGCGCACCAACTTTTGTGGGTTTGTCTCTCTTTCTTCCCTCTGCAACCTAAAGTATGTCTCTCTGTAAAAATGTTTTCTGCAGGAATTCTTTGCGTAAAGAGTCTTTCTCCCCCTTCTAAATAACAGATTTCTGCAGCTTTCTTTGCGCCGCGCTAAAAAAATTCTGATTGCAAGTGAAATTTTATTTGTTTTGCATAATTTAACCGGATTCTAAGGGGCTATTTGACCAAACTCAGATTGGGTGGGGATTTCATCACCCTTCCCAGGACCCCAGAAAACACCTAAGAATTTTGCATCAACCACCTTTAATTAAAAAAGATTAGACTCAGACCTAAGGACAGCGAGCTCAATAAGAAAAGGACTAGGGTAGGCATCGGCCGTTTATCCTAACCGACATTGCGGTGTCTAGGCTAGTGGTTTTTAATTAGGCCCACTGTAGTGGTGGTTCCTTCCCACTTACCTGGTCGTATTTGTCCGTGAAGAGGCGGTTTGAGGTCTATTTCTAGCCCTAGTTAGGAGCTGTCTAGCAGACCTAGGCGACCCTAGATCTAGGCCTGATTGTGCATGTGTGGTTGAGTCAGTTGTGTCACGAGTCCGTTTTCAAAAACCTCCTCGCAAAACTCACAAAAATAAAAAATAAAAAAATCTTTTCAAAACTTGCAACTTGCCGCTAAAGAAACTTGAAACTCACTTCCACCACTTCTTCTCACTGACGTTATCTTACCCCCACATTCTGTTTTTTTTTTTTTCCTGACTGCACTACCCTTTAGTGTATGTCATTTTGGACTAGGGATACTAACGCCCGATTAGTCCGTGTTTCGTTGGTACCGACCAACGAACCCTTCGACGAACCCTTCGTCGATCTTCCTTCCACTTCCTTACCTCCACATTCAAATTCTTCTTTCGAAGGTATGTCGGGATTCAACCCCAACGATACCTTAACGACGGGAATGATTCCACCTCCGCCAGGTGCGAATAACCCGAATCTTCCGCCTGTTGTAGCGCCCGCACGAGTTGCGCTCCAGGACCTCTTCTACCCCGTCCGCACTTCTTTACCCACATGTCTTTCACCCCCACCGGCAAATGGGGATAATTTTGAAATAAAACCACACTTCATCAATATGCTGCCTAAGTTTCATGGTTTGGAATCCGAAGATGCATATATTTTCATTAATAAATTCCAAAACGTTTGCAGCATGATGAAGACAACCCAATTAAGTGATGACGCAATAAGGCTAAGGGTCATTCCTTTTACTTTATGTGACCTAGCCGAGAAGTGGCTATACAGCACCACATCACATTCCATTAGAAATTGGGACGAGTTTGTGAGAGCTTTTCTGAAAAAGTTCTATCCTCATCACAAAACTGCTAGAATCCGAAACGAGATAATACAATTTTCACAGCTTCCTTCCGAACCATTTTGGAAGTGCTTCGAGAGATTTAAAGACCTACTTGTTCAATGCCCTCATCATGGGATAGAAAATTGGCAACTTTGCCAAACATTATACGAGGGATTGAACGCAGCAACGAAGCAGTTGCTAGAAACAATATGTCAAGGTCATTTTCATTCCAAGTCTAGCGACGAAGCTTGGCAGTTTCTTGAGGACCTAAGTGAGCAAACAATTCAATGGGAGAGTACCAAGACCACATCATCTTCTTCTAGTGGTCAATCTAGGGCAGGCATACATCAGATAGATATGTCGATAGCTATGAAGGCCGAGATGGCCTCACTTATGAAAAAGCTAGAAGCCATTGAGACCAAAATCTCATCGTCTTCTCCTGCCCCTACTCTACCCACACGAACTGTTTGTGCTTGTTGTTCAAACCCATCACATTTAACCGAAGAGTGTCCTTATAATGCACCTATTCAAGGACAGGATCAAGTCAATGCTGCATTCCAGCAACGACAAAGAAATGATCCTTACTCTTCGACATACAATCAGGGGTGGAGGAGTCACCCGAATTTCGCTTAGAACAAAAATCAACAAGTCCAAGGGAACAATAATTTTCAAAGACCTCCTCCACAACAACAACAAGCACCCTTACAAACTCAAAACCAGCAACCTTTCCAACAACAACCTTATACAAATCAAACGAACAATTTGGTTCAACCTAATGATGATAAGGTTAGCTCGCTCGAGAAAAGTCTTGAAGCATTTCTCAAGCAAACTACAGAATCCGCAGCAAGATTTGAAAGTTATGTGCAGTCTTTAATGAATAACAATGCCTCACACGATCAAAGTATCAAATCTATTGAGGCACAAATTGCACAATTAACTGCTGCGTTGAGCGAGAGAGAAAAGGGAAAGCTTCCATCTCAACCATTGCCCAATCCCGGTCACCCTCAAAACGCATATCACAATCACAATGTAAATGCGGTGACCATGTTGAGATCCGGAAGAGAGTTGCAAAATAATGTGGAAACTAGTGATGACATCCCCGCCGGTGGTTCTTCTTCCCCTTCTTCATTTTCTTCACTTCCTTCTTCACCTTTTTCTTTAGAGCCTATTCTCCACCCTTCACACGGCTCTACTTCTTCTGACTCGAACGGACCCATTTCTAACAACACGAACACATCCACACTGGGATCCGTTCCTATTCCACATTCTACTCCACAGACTTTTGACTCAACAAATTTTCAGAATGCACCATTCCCAAACAGGTTGAGTCCTAATAAACCAAATACACAAGTGGAGAAGATTGTGGAGATCTTTAAGCAGGTTAGCATAAATATACCTCTCTTGGATGCTATCCAACAAGTCCCTTCATACGCAAAAATCTTAAAGGGATTATGCACTTCAAAGAGAAAAGCATCTCAAGTACCCAAGAAAGTGCTAGTGGCTAGTGCAGTGAGCAATGCTATTAACCACCATCAAACCTTACCCCAAAAACGAAAGGACCCCGGCAGTCCTACGATTTCCATTACAATTGGGGATAAGAAAATTAATCGAGCACTTTTAGATCTTGGGTCTAGTGTTAACCTGATTCCCTACTCCGTGTACGAACAATTAGGGGTTGGAGAGTTGAAACCCACTCGTTGCACTCTCCAAATGGCTGATCGATCAATCACCTATCCAAGGGGTCAACTAGAGGATGTGTTGATCAAAGTTGGGGAGTTCATATTCCCCGTTGATTTTATTGTTATGGATACACAACCTGTTGCTAACCCAATAAACCAAATTCCGGTGATTCTCGGTCGACCATTTTTAGCCACTTCCAATGCCGTGATAAATTGCCGCAATGGCTCCATGACCCTATCCTTCGGAAAGAGGTCTAGTGAGTTCAATATTTATAAGATGGGAAGTCTGCCCCCCGTGCCTAAAAGTAGTACACGAGAAGTTTGCTCTATTCACGAAATCACGCAGGAGGACTGCGAGCTTGAAAGATTTCTATTTGATGAAAACAGTTTTGACGCCACTAGTGCGTCCCTCCTTGAGCCTACCACCGTTGACACAACCGATATTGATTATGAATGTTTCACTTTTTTGGATGATGACGACTCACAGCCCGAATATGAGTCGTTTGAATTTTTGGATGAGTCAGTCGAACCATCCGAATCGGTTGTTTGTAGTGATTTCGAACCTGTGTTGGAGTCCTTTGAGTTCGAGGTAGATTCCGCAATGATTCTTTCGCCTCCGAAACTCGAACTCACGCCCTTGCCGTCTCACCTTAGATATGTCTACATAGGTGAGAATGAGACCTTTCCCATTATCATATCGGCCTCTCTAGCCATCGGGCAAGAGAACGCCCTCTTAACGGTCTTACAAGATAGGCGGCAAGTTGTCGGTTGGACTATGGCGGACATCGAGGAGATAAGTTTCCTCATAAGTGAATATCATACACAATTGATGGATGATGCCATGTCAATAGAGGACACACGGGAACATCTTGGGGGTATTGTGGTGAGCCAACTTCCTCCCTTAGAAGTTGAAATACCCCCATTTCTTTTAATAAGATACGAGAATGCCAACACTCCACTGATTGCTGATCATTTCCATTCTCGTTTCGATGCATCACCATCACCTGTATATTTACCTCCACACCTCCCTTACCACTACTTCTACCTTTCCCAATTCTTTGCGGACCGCCACAACTTATTATTCCACCAACCAATACTCTTTACTGATAAATTTTTCAAATGGTTGGTGTTGACTTTTGGCCGATGCAAGGTTTGGCAGTATTGTCTAACATAGTTTAATTGAAGTTTGGGGGAGGGTCTTTTTGTATATATTTTTGTTTTTCTTAACAATAAAAAAAAACTATAAATAAATAAACAGGGGAGTATCGGTATTTTGACCCTCTTGGTTTAGCATGACAGTGAGGACACTGTCAAGTTCAAGTTTGGGGGTATGCTCGGTACGTCTTCTTCCTTCGCATTCATTTGTACATATTTTTGCATTTGCATATTTATTTGAAAACCCATAAAAATTGAAAAATTTCAAAAATTATAAAAATATTTGTATTCAATTTTGGCTAATTGACTTGAGTTTGACTAATAGGTTAACTGGTTAGGAACAACTAGATCTTAGACTTAGTGAATTAAAAACCCTAAAAATAACCTTCCTTAAAGTTTAACAGTAGAAAGTATATGCCTTGTAGTTTATTTAGAAATAGGCAAATTTTGGGTTCACTTCTTGGGCTAAGTCAAAATGAGGGAAGAGTATTGATGTTCTTATTAGAGTATAAGTTTGAAAAATAGTTCCTAGCTTAAGTCTAGATTCTGAAAACGTATACCCTACAAATTGCACAATCACGCACCTTGAAACTTGGAATAGTAGAAGAGACCTTGAAAGGCTCTTGTCTAAAGTCCTTAGTATGAAAAAGTGTGAATAAAGAAAAAAAAATGGACACTGGTTTTTTGTGATTACTTAAGGCTGCAAAAATAGAAAAATATTTAGCGAGGGTGCTTCATCACCTAGTGCCTTAGACCAACTGGTTTGGGAGTCACTGCTAAAGCCATGGGTGTTGCAAAGACTAGGAAGTATGCTTTAAAGTGCAAACGCGTTTTGTAATCGGTCGTTGGTACCTCAAGAAGTATTAACGGTCGCATGAAGGATGTGTAAGCAAATTTCATTTAAATTCACTAACTAATTAGTACTTTGGACAACGGACAAGGGGTTGATTGCTTAATTTGAATTTCCAAGTGTAGGGGTGATCTATACACACACGTAGGGATATATGATTGGAATTTAGATGAGAAAAAGGAATAAAGAATAGAACTTGTATCTTTAGTAGAGTTGATAAAAATTCCTAAGTGGAGATGGAACCCTAGAAGGAAAACTTAGGAAATGCCGAAAGCTAAGTAGGTCTACATAACATATATAATCTTAAGTTAAATAATGAGGAAGTGTGAAGAATATGGGTGGATAATTTACAGGTAGAAGATAATAGAATTCCTTGTTAGAAAACCTAATTGGAGAACAAAAGTCAATGGGTTGAGTTGATAGGATTTTGTGGGTAGTATCCGCTGAAAACCCTCAGGAGACAACACTCCTCCTACTAGGGACACCTAGAGGTTTAACGGCTTGTTGCACGTGCTCAGTGCAATCGCGTTTCCCTGCGAAAGTGCGGTTAGGATTTTAGAGAATGAAATAATAAGTTTGCTCGAGGACGAGCAAAAGGTAAGTTTGGGGGTATTTGTTCAGACCATAATATTGCATTTATCATTCCCCTATTTCTTATCTTTTTATAAATAAACAGGTACTCTTGACGCACGTTTGTTGCATATTACAGGATACAGGTTCTTGGAGCAAATACAGTGAAAAAGACACAAAACAACAGAAAAATGGACTTTTGACCAACAAGCAGACCGATACTAGTCACGCCTAGTCAGAGAACAGTGCAAGGTCCAAAATGTCATGAGAACGGTTGAAAGATCGCTACGAATATTCACTAAAATATCTGGAGAAAACCTAGAAGCCTAACAGAGAAAAGGACTATAGAAACAGAAATCCAAGAATCCCAGAAGAAAGCCCACAAAATTTCACAGCCCAAGTCCACAGTTTGGCCGCGGATCCGCGGCCAAACCCATGCTGGAGCCGTGGATCCGCGGCCGTCTAATACACGTGTCGGTGGAGATTTCTTCTGTTGCTGCGACTGTTCTGGTGTTGGGATTCTCAGGGGTCAAATCAGTAATTGCGCAAGTGCGAGAGCCTGTAGCCCTAGGTTTTCTATTTTCCTATAAATTGTAATCTTAGATCTAAAAATTGTATGCCTCTTTTCAATAAATAAAATTCAGAAATTCTGGACGTGACATTCAGATCTGTTCTTTATCGCTTGGAGGGAGCCATCACCATTAGTAAGTATTTATCTTTTATTCTTTTAATGTTATTTCATCCCCTAATGAGCGAGTAGTCTCCTCGCTTGTTAGGGTTAGCCTTAGGGAAAGGGTTGAGAGATGAGATCTCTCACCCCTTTTAATGCCTAACCCATTAAGAACTCCATGCATGCGCGCACAACCGCTCCCTGCGGCACCCTACCCCTCAAGGTAACGGTGAACCGCAGTATAAAGGGCCGGTTGCGCGCGTTTTCCATCGGGGTTAGGGTAATTAACGATAAAGGAAGGATACGAATCTAGAGGAAGAAAACATCTTCCCAAAAGAGTCGTATCCACTTTATCGATAATTACTATAACACCTAATGGATCTAAAATACGGCATTGAAAGCGGTGAGGAAACATCAATCTCCAAAACTTCCTCTAAGCCTAACCCTGGCAAGAATTTAAATTAGATTAATTAAGTTTTAGATCTAGATTTTTATAAAACCAAAACGACAAATAGAATCAACTCGTTAAGACACAATAAAGGAATTTACCCGTCTCTGTGGATCGACCCGCACTCACCGGCTAGCTGCGAAGCGACGCCGTTTCTGATTGCGGTATTAATATTTTTGATCGTGAAATCTCTACCAATCAACTGCTCACTCCTTGAATCAGTTAGTAATCATAGTTTAGAATCGATAAATTTTATGGTGGCCGTCGAAATATCATATCATGAGAAAACAACATTTTTAAACCATTCACAAGTTTTATAAAAAAAATTCCGCGCTTTCTCCAATCCAGAAATCTCATGAAAGCACTATCTCATAATAACATGGCAATAATGGAACAATATGTTGTAGGGTTAGTATAGCACCATGAGAAGGTTTTGGCAAGCATCAAACATGCTACTTTAAAATTTTTTGGGTGCTAAACAAACTCTAACCAAGATCTAAACTAGAGAATTAGGGTTAACATGCAAGTAAACAACTTTACATCTAAAAGAGAGGGATTACAACCTTTATAGTCCGTTCCTTCGCTTCATAAGCTCCGAGTAGTAGTCCCTTCCCTTGGATCCATGATCTCCCGGACTCAAGAGAGGCTCCACAAGTCGAATGATCCATGCTTGCTTGAAGTCTTCCTTTTCGAAAATGATCTATCTTGAAGAATCTCAAGATCAAGCTCTCACTTCTCTAATCAAGCATTAATGAAGTGAACATCCTAATCTAAGTGGATAGAATGATGAGGATGATGAAGTAGGAATTTTGCTCTCTTTTTTTTTCAATTTCTCACCATTTATCATCATATCACAAAAAGGTAGAAAGCTTTTTCAAGAGGAAGAAGAAGAATAAGAATTTCATTTGTGATGAATAATGAAATTATTGCTATGGTAACAAAACAATCTTGAGTTAAGAATGAATGGCTTAACTCATGTAGAGAATAAAACTAAGGTAAATGGTTTAGGTTGGGTTAAGACATATCTACAAAATATCAACACAAAATATCTTAGCATAAAACAAAAGAAAGCTTCATGAAAAAGCTAACCCAAATGCTAACCCAAATCGAACACTAACTTGTTTAATTTCCACAAATCATGTTGCATTTGTAATAATAACTAGTTACAATATTATATATCACATATATAATATAATTTTGTAACAAAAGAAAATAATACAATAAACATATATCGCATATATATCAATGTATTACCCGGTGAGAAAATGAATCAATAAAGCGAGCTTATATTAGTTAACGTAATATAATATGTATATATAACCGACTAATATAACATGTACCAATTCATCGAATCAACACTTGATCCGATGACCCGGCCATATCAAATATACCCGGCCGATATCTCATATCACGAGAATAGAATACGGTATCTCATATCGTATTATTCTCGGTCCTTCACATATCACATATGTGCTCCTACTCCATTTTGCCTGAGCCAAGAAACCTCTGTGTAGAACTTTAAAGAATCGTCAATACGCCGGCAGTAGGTGATGATCATATCAAACACCCATAAAGTGCAAGCGGTCAGCTAAACGTAACAGCCACCCAGGTATTGAGCGATCAGAAGTTAAACAGCAAGCCTGTACATTCTCCTGTAAATCCAATCAGTAAACACTCCCGTACAGTCCGATCTCTTCGTCTGATATGTTGCATATCTCGTCTAGGGGTGGTAAATGTCAGACCCCAGTAACCGATAAGTCGTGTCGATGTTAGGCTCATAACCGGTCGAGAAACTATTGATAACTCTTACCAGTAAATCTCCATATCAGCCCTGGCCAGGGACTTCCAGTTATAGCCAATCGAACACAGCACAACATCAACTCCCTATACCGGGAGAGACGAAACCCTCCTATCGCTCATTGCCTCCATGTGATTCGGGACTGTACCCAAAAGTCACCGTTTTGCACGCCCTCTTGGATGTGGTAAGGTGGAAATCATACCACGGTGGGAATCACACAAGACTCTATGACGATCTCGGGTCTACAGACTAACTTGTACCAGTGTCACTAGAGAACTGCTATCTGACGATAGGTATAATACCATGCAGGAGTTCTCGGCGAGTCCGTTCAGTGTACCCAGTCTCCACTGAGCACCCGTACACCATCTTTGATGTCAAACACCGATGGATATAGGATCATCCATCGCCCATCATATTGGTCAAGATGCATATACGCTAGTCTACTCTGGTGTATCGATGCCCTGTCTCGATACACTCTCGACTGGGAACAGTTATAGGATGTACTCATTGACTACCCAGGCCCCACTAGTATGATCTCAACATAGTCCGAGTAGTCGAGTACATATCCTAAGGGTTTTATCAACATGTAAGAGCAAGACAGTAAACTAATACAAGTCAACATGGTAAGATAAAGTGAAACCAAATATCATACTATCATGTCGAGCAAGAAAGTCCTCTCTATATATATCCAAGCATCCACTATAATATACACCATATGTACAATAATGGCCTCTAGGGCATATACATAACTAACAATCTCCCACTTGCACTAAGGCCAGCTTTTGTAGTATCTCATACCTAACATCCCGAATAATCTCTCAAATTGAATCTGGGGTATGGCTTTCATGAGTGAATCCGCAGTGTTCTCCTTCGTATCAACTCTCCTGACCTCGATCTCCCGGCAATCAACTATCTCCCGGATCAGGTGATACCGCCTCAGAATATGTTTGGACTTCTGATGGGACCTGGGTTCCTTGGCCAAAGCCACAGCTCCATTGTTATCACAATACAAAGGTATTGGATGCTCAATGGACGGAACGACAACAAGTTCAGTGATGAACTTCTTCATCCAGACAGCCTCTTTGGCAACATCGTTGGCAGCGATGTATTCAGCCTCCATCGTCGACTCTGCAACAGTTTCCTGTTTGGAACTCTTCTAACACACCGCCCCTCCATTGAGGGGAAAGACAAATCCCGAGTGAGACTTAGAGTCGTCCTTATCACTTTGGAAGTTTTAATGGGTAAAGGACTTCACTTGGAGTTCACCGTTACCATACAACAAGAACATCTTTCTAGTCATTCTCAAGTACTTGTGAATGTTCTTCACAGCTGTCAAGTGACTCTCTCCAGGATCTGCTTGATACCGACTCACTACACTTAGTGAGTATTCTATATCGGGTCTGGTACATAGCATCGCATACATGATAGAGCCTACTGCCAAAGCATAGGGTTTCCCTTGCATGCGAGCTCTCTCCAAATCTGTCTTGGGAGACATCTCTTTGGAGAGAGTGAGTCCAGAGATCATGGGTTGGTTCCCACGCTTGGATTCTTCCATACTAAACCTCTTTAGTATGGTGTCAATGTACCTGGATTGGGACAATCCCAGTATCCGTTTAAATCTATCTCTATAGATCATAATTCCCAAACCGCAGGAGGCATCACCTAGATCTTTCATTGAGAATCTTTGTGATAAGAAGAGCTTGACCGAGTGCAGCATAGGAACATCATTTCCTATCAAGAGTATGTCATCCACGTATAATACGAGAAAGACAACCTTACTCTCTGCAACCTTTTTATAAATACAAGGTTCATCTATGTTTTTGATGAAGTCAAACTCTTTGACTACAACATCAAAACAAATGTTCCAACTCCGCGATGCTTGCTTCAACCCGTAGATGGATTTAAGCAGCATGCACACCTTTCCGTTGCTCCCACTGTCTATGAAACCCTCTGGCTGAGTCATGTACACGCACTCTTCTAAATCACCATTTAGAAAGGCGGTCTTAACATCCATCTGCCAGATTTCGTAGTCATGGTATGCAGCAATGGCAAGTAGGATCCGGATGGACTTAATCATAGCCACTGGAGAAAAGGTTTCGTCATAATCCACACCTGGTCGGTGACGAAAACCCTTTCCAACAAGTCTAGCTTTGTAAGTCTCAACTTTTCCATCTACACCAAGTTTCTTTTTAAAGATCCATTTGCTCCCAATGGGTTTTACCCCTTCAGGCGCAACTTCCAAAGTCCATACTTTGTTGGTGTACATGGATTCCATCTCAGATCGCATTTCATCCAGCCATTTCACAGAGTCCCCACTCGTGATGGCCTGCTCGAAGCTAGTCGGGTCATCATCTTTCATGATGCAATCCTCGCTCCCACCATCAATGAGAAAACCGTAGTATCTTTCAGGTGGATGAGAAACCCTACTAGATCGGTGGAGAGGCTGGGGTTCGTTGGGAACTACTGAATCATCTGGTTCAACTAAATCTTGAGTTATAGTTTGTGTTGCTGGAACTTCTTCCAGTTCTACCTCTTTGCCACTAATTTCTTTTGCAAGAAATTCCTTTTCTAAAAAGTTGGCATATTGAGAAACAAACACTTTTTGTTCTTCAGCGTGGTAAAAAAAAATATCCTTGGGAATTCTTAGGATATCCCACAAACTTGCAAAGAACTGATCGTGCCTCAAGTTTGTCAGGATTTTGCCTTTTGACATAGGCCGAACAACCCCATATCTTAACTCATTTAAGATACGGTCTCTTCCCACTCCATATCTCATATGGTGTGATAGGTACAGATTTAGACGGAACTTGATTCAATAGGTATGCCGCTGTCTCAAGCGCATAACCCCAGAAGGAAATAGGCAACTCAGCAGTACTCATCATAGAGCGCACCATATCTAATAGGGTGCGATTCCTCCACTCCGATACACCGTTGTTCTGTGGTGTATAGGGAGGTGTTAGCTGAGAGAGAATCCCATTCTCTTTTAGATAATCTAGGAACTCATTGCTCAAGTATTCTCCTCCTCGATTAGATCGAAGGATCTTAATACTTTTGCCCGTTTGGTTCTCTACTTTGTGCTTATATTCCCAGAATTTCTCAAAAGCTTCAGACTTGTGTTTCATCAGGAACACATGTCCGTATCTTGAGAGATCGTAAGTTAATGTAATGAAGTAGGAAGAACCGTTCCTGGTATGTTTAGACATGGGACCACATACATCACTATGTATCAGCCCTAAGATTTCTTTAACTCTTTCTCCGTGTCCACTAAACGGAGTTTTGGTCATCTTGCCTTTGAGACATGACTGGCAAGTATCATATGATGAAAATTCGAACGGATTTAAATATCCATCCTTATGTAACTTAGCTAGCCGTGTCACATTGATATGACCTAGTCTACAATGCCATAATAAGGATTCGTTCATTTATGAACTCTTCCTCTTGTGTGTGTTTTGTACATTAAGTACTGTAGTTTTGTTGAGAACGTATATGCCATTATTTAACGATCCTGATCCAATCAACTTTTGATTTAGGAATATGTTCATAACATTATCCTGTAGTACAAAATTATATCCTTCTTTATTCAATAAAGAAACTAATATAGTATTGCATATCAGGGTCGGAACGTAATAGCACTCATTTAGAACCAATGTATTACCATTTGGTAACACAAGGTGATATTCGCCAACTGTCTTGGCTGCAACATCTGCACCATTCCCTACCCTTACGGAATGATCACCCATTCCCAGTTCTCTACCTTTACATAGCCCATGTAACATATTACATATGTGGGATCCTGATCCGGTACCTAATACCCAGGACGTAGAGTGAACTGAGAAACAGTTCTCGATAACTAACACACCCGAAGAAGATGCATCAGCATGCTTGTTCTTCGTTTGGGCGGCGTGAGAATCCAGATATTCTCCTATTCCCTGCTCAGTATTATAACACTTATAAGAAATAACGGGACCAACGTTCCCCTGTTAAGTATAATAAGCGGGTTCAGTCAATACATCCAAATTATTATCTTGATTAAGGCCTGATATGGTCGCTACCCGGAGAGAGAGAGAAAAAAACACTTTAGCGTATGCTCTTGCAAGATTAGATTGGTTATTATTTTATCTAATCAGTGTTTTTATCAAATCTTCCTTCAAACCCTAAAAGGTAAGACTAGCCGGGATTAATTACACCTTACAAGTTCGCCAATCTTTCAGCCAGGACAGTGTTGGTACTTTGAGGGAGGTTCCCCGTGCTTTCGCACGGACCTAATTAAAGTAAACCACGTTTTCCCAGTGGCATAACCCCGTTAACACCTTTCTAGACACTTACTTGATCGGCTAATTGTCCCGTGTAGAATTCTCCCAGGAGTAACACTTACTCGCAGTGGGTATCAGGATCCATCTATCTCATAGATGGTATGCAATCTCAATGCAAATTTCAACACTTGAAATTCCCGATAATTATTTTATCCCTAGCGATTTATGACCATGACTGAGTCAACAAACCATAAATCGCAAGTCATGTTCAACCCATACATTTCCTGATTGAATTAAACCCACCAGTACGACTCTTGACTAAGTCAACAAGGCCGTACGACTACCCTAATCCAATCGCATCTCATATTTTAGCAGATAAATACTATTTAGCTACCATACACTACGCCTTGACTAAGTCAACAAACATAGCACGAATACTAAATATTATTTATCTGAAATGACGGAGGGCTACGGAGGTTTTACAGAAAACCATAAGCGTAATGAATTTGATATCGTTGTAGAAACAAGTGATTTTGAAAAGGAGTGTTTTTGATGCTTTTCTAGTTTCGCTAAAGAGGTCACTCCCGGTGAAGGGATCTCGGCTCTTTCCTCATCGAATAAGGTGCAGGATATTTCATAAATACCTCTGTGCAAAGAAAGAACTATAGAAGCAATCAAAAACTAAACCGTGAGTCTGTAGGATCTGCCAGTTTTGCTAAAGAGGTCACTCCCGGTGAATGGATCTCGGCTCTTTCCTTATCGAATAAGGTGCAGGGTATATCATATATACCGCAATGCAAAGCAAAACTGTAGCTACCCTTATTAAAAGGTTTTGATTCTACAACATCTTTTAGGTTTCTTTTCTTTTATTAATCTCATTAATAAATCCCATCATTTTTGCTTCCTAAGCATCACAGAAGAAACGAAGGCTAAATATTTATATATCATCATATATATAGTATAAACATTCTTCTCAGGCAGTAATATGATCTCATCACAGAACATTGCAGCAGAAGATAACATATGAAATATTGGATATACTAGGACGTCCGTGTTTTATATCGAGCCTGTATAAAACACGGATTCTACGGTCACGATGAATAGCCAAACCTACATCCCTAGACCCCTACGAGAGCGGCAAGCAACACTGCCACTTCTAGGGTTAGGAGACCCGGTCTCGACTCCTCGATATGGCCTCCCACTGGACCCTAGAACCCGATTACTTGTGCTCCCCTCCTCGGGTCAATCCTAATGCGGAAAAGTAAAGAACATACAATGGTGACAACATTCTCAACCCGGAAGTGCCCCAATAAAAGAATATTACATACAATGAATTTTACATGAATAAAAATAAAAACCCTCTTCTCACATAAGAACCCCCGGCTATTCAGAACACGATGATCCAATATAACATATCACAGCAACACATAATATCTCATATCATCAACGTAAGCAAGTATGCATATCCCGATTGTCGTTGATGTATAGCAACGAAGCCGGCAATACACCACATACTACGCTTACGGTCACAGAAAAGAAAGTGTAAAACTACAACATTTGGAATCCACAATCACTTTAGACATCTTAAATCCAAAATATCACATACTTCGCATTTCATGCCTAACTATATGAATTCCACATATTGTATAACATTCCAGATAAATAGACTATGTTAAACTTTCCGATCGAATAAACAAACACCCAAGATTTCCCAAATAGCTCAACACTTGAGCGGAGTTCAAAAATCTTAGAACATGTCATAGCCGATATGAACCAGCCGTAGAATGGTCAAACCAACGCCTCACATGTGGCAATGCTAAATTACCACAAACCCTAGGGTTCAGTGGCAGTATTGATGGTCACATAATCGAGTTAAGGTTACGTTCTTCTAGAGGGTCCACAGATACGCTAGCATGATTTCCCGAAAGTTTTAAACCGAGGAAAAATTGGGTTATTGATATCCGTTCGAATCTTTTAACACGTTCTAAATTACCCGAAAAACTAAACGATGTTAAACATTCCGATCGAATCAACGAATTTTTAAGATCTCCAGAAAACTCAACACTTGAGTAATATTAAAAATTCCCAGAAGCATGTAGCAATACCTACGGATGTTACCTAGAAATATCTATCCCTGATACCCAAGTACGGCCGCGGAACCACCGCGAAAAGCCAGGTATTGCCGCGGTTCCGCGGCGACTTGAAGGAATTAGGGGTTCGTATTTCACAGATATCCATAGAATCACCTGCTTATTTTTCTAAGTATTTTTAATACGGAAAAAAACATCTTTTTAAAAAATTTCCAAAGAGGGGTCAAATATGACGTTTCGGGATTTGATCGGACTTTTAACATCGTCTACACATCACCTAATGCTCTAGCTTAGCTCTGATACCACTGTAGGGTTAGTATAGCACCATGAGAAGGTTTTGGCAAGCATCAAACATGCTACTTTACAATTTTTGGGGTGCTAAACAAACCCTAACCAAGATCTAAACTAGAGAATTAGGGTTAACATGCAAGTAAACAACTTTACATCTAAAAGAGAGGGATAACAGCCTTTGTAGTCCTTTCCTTCGCTTCATAAGCTCCGAGTAGTAGTCCCTTCGCCGCGATCCATGATCTCCCAGACTCAAGAGAGGCTCCACAAGTCGAATGATCCATGCTTGCTTGAAGTCTTCCTTTTCGAAGATGATCTACCTTGAAGAATCTCAAGGTCTCACTTCTCTAATCAAGTATTAATGAAGTGAACACTCTAATCTAAGTGGCTAGAATAGATGAGGATGATGAAGTAGGGATTTTGCTCTCTTTTATTTTCAGTTTCTCACCATTTATCATCACATCACAAAAAGCTAGAAAGCTTTTTCAAGAGGAAGAAGAAGAAGAATTTCATTTGTGATGAATAATGAAATTATTGCTATGGTAACAAAACAACCTTGAGTTAAGAATGAATGGCTTGACTCATGTAGAGAATAAACCTAAGGTAAAGGATTTCGGTTGAGTTAAGAAATATCTACAAAATATCAACACAAAATATCTTAGCATAAAACAAAAGAAAGCTTCATGAAGCTTCACGAAAAAGCTAACCCAAATGCTAACCCAAATCAAACCCTAACTTGTTTAATCTCCACAAATCATGTTGCATTTGTAATCATAACTTGTTACAATATTATATATCACATATATAATATATTTTTGTAACAAAAGAAAATAATATAATTAACATATATCGCATATATATCAATGTATTACCCGGTGAGAAAATGAATCAATAAAGCGAGCTTATATTAGTTAACGTAATGTAATATATCACATATATAATTATACATTAAATTATCGAATCAACACTTGATCCGACAATCCGGCTATAGTACATATAACCGACTAATATAACTTGTACCAATTCGTCTAATCAACACTTGATCCGATGCCCCGGGCATATCAAATATACCCAGCCGACATCTCATATCACGAGAATAGAATACAGTATCTCATATCGTATTATTCTCGGTCCCGCACATATCACATATGTGCTCCTACTCCGTTATGCCTGAGCCAGGAAACCTCTGTGTAGGACTCCAAAGAATCGTAAATAGGCCAGCAGTAGGTGATGATCATATCAAACACCCACAAGCTGCAAGCGGTCAGCTAAACGTAACAGCCACCCAGGTATTGAGTGATCAGAAGATCAACAAGCAAGCCTATACATTCTCCTGTAAATCCAATCAGTAAACACTCCCGTACAGTCCGATCTCTTTGTCTGATATGTTGCATATCTAGTCTAGGGGTGGTAAACGTTAGACCCCAGTAACCGATAAGTCGTGTTGATGTAAGGCTCATAACGGGTCGAGAAACTACTGATAACTCTTACCAGTAAATCTCCATATCATTCCTGGCCAGGGACTTCCAGTTATAACCAATCGAACACAGCACAACATCAACTCCCTATACCGGGAGAGACGAAACCCCTCCTATCGCTCATTGCCTCCATGTGATTCGGGATTGTACCCAAAAGCCTCCATTTTTCACACCCTCTTGGACGTGGTAAGGTGGAAATCCAAGCACAGTGGGAATCACACAAGACTCTATGACGATCTCGGGTTTACAGATTAACTTGTACCAGTGTCACCGGAGAACTGCTATCTGACGATAGGTATAATACCATCCTGGAGTTCTCGGCGAGTCCGTTCAGTGTACCCAGTCTCCACTGAGTACCCGTACACCATCTTTGATGTCAAACACCGATGGATATAGGATCATCCATCGCCCATCATATGGGTCAAGATGCGTATACGCAAGTCTACTCTTATGTATCGATGCCCTGTCTTGATACACCCCCGACTAGGAACAGTTATAGGATGTACTCATTGACTACCCTGGCCCCACTAGTATGATCTCATCATAGTCCCGGTAGTCGAGTAGATATCCTAAGGGCTTTATCAACATGTGAGAGCAGGACAGTAAACTAATACAAGTCAACATGTTAAGATAAAGTGAAATCGAATAGCATACTATCATGTCGAGCAAGAAAGTCCTCTCTATATATATCCAAGCATCCACTATAATATACATCATATGTACAATAATGGCCTCTAGGGTATATACATAACTAACATATATGATGCATGGCAAGTGTGTTCATATCAGCTTGTCGTATAAGCAATGTAAAGAAATTACTGTTAGTTGTATGTATGCCCTAGAGGCCATTGTTGTACATGATTGTATATTATAATGGATGCTTGGACATATATAGAGAGGACTTTCTTGCTCGACATGATAGTATGCTATCTGGTTGCCCTTTATCTTAACATGTAGACATGTATTGTGATACTGTTTTTCTCTCACATGTTGATAAAGCCCTTAGGATGTGTACTTGACTACCAGACTATGATGGAGATCATACTAGTGGGGCTAGGGTAGTCCATAAGTTCATCCTTTAATTGTTCCTAGTCGAGAGTGTATCGAGATGGGGCATCGATACTGCAGAGTAGACTAGCGTATACGCTTCTCGACCCATATGATGGGCGATGGATGATCCCACATCCATTGGTGTTTGACATCAAATATGGTATACGTGTGCTCAGTGTTAGTTATATGTATGCCCTAGAGGCCATTACTGTACATACGAGGTATATTGTAATGGATGCTTGGACATATATAGGGAGGACTTTCTTGTTTGACATGATAGTATGCTATCTGGTTGTACTTTATCTTAACATGTACTCTGATTGTCTCTATATTACATGTTGATAAAGCCCTTATGTCACGTCCCGAAAGTACGGAACATGACCGGCACTTAATCTACGAACGTCTCGAGGCGTACGTAATCTAAGTAAAACCGAAAACCCAACAATCCAAACCAAGAAAAGTAGTAGAGTGAAGGAAAACCAATTTAAAACAAGTAGTTATAATAGCATTAGACGAATTATGCGGTTTTAAAAAAAACATCAAAAATTTCCTGAAAATTTCGGCAGAGTCTCCTTTGTAAATACTGGCCCCCAAACGGGATACAACATGAATAGTATACGAAATCAAAAAAAAGACATCCCCAAGCGGGAGCTAGCTCTTCGTCAATCGACGGTCACAACCACACAAGCAATATAATATAAAACGCCAACGGCGAGGATCAAAAACTCAAAAGGAAACTCAAAACCACAATAAATCCGCAGAAATATAACGCGCGACTCTAAGGTCGAAAGAATAACATCACTGGTCTCTGTCTCAAAAATAAATACATGTTTGGTTGATGGAACTTCTAGATACAACAGAATAATAATATACAAGATATATAATGGGGGTACGATACAAGTAAACCCACCTACTAGCAAATCACCCCAAGGAAACTATGCCCGCAAGCCGTAAAGAAACCTGTACGGCAAACCTGCAAGAAACTGGGGCACAACGGGGGTGAGTTGCCAACTCGTGAATAGAAAAACATCTACGCACAGAAATCGCATAAATAACGCAACCTAGGTCAATGATCATAATATATCCTCAAATATAAGAATAACAAGCAGCCTATAACAATGGCTAGGGTAATATCTAACCCGAGTGTGATCTCATGTGCCCGTGTCAGTGCCTCAGGTAGCAATATATCATATGAATGAGGTATGAATGCATGAAAACAGAATACATGTAAATGAAGAAACTATTTTCATAAATTATTGAGATTTCCTGTGTATTTTTAAAATGTGGTATCATAAATGAAATCAGCAACAACAGTGTCTAGCATCGACACAAAACATAAATCTCAATGTCTCAAAGCCTCAGGCTCCGGCTATCCGGACTGACCTGTGTCATCAAATCTCAGTACCTCAATATCTCGAAATCTCAATCTCAATATCTAGTGCGCCGTCATTCCAGACCGGCCCCTACCATCCATCTCAAGACCACGACGGTATCCTCCGGATATCTGACGCGTCGGGTAAAATCACCGGTAGGTAGTCTCCCCCTGCCAGGCTCATCGTCATCACCACGAGCTTCTTGCCCTGCGGTACCTTACCGGGTCCACCATGTACCCGAAACGGTTCATCCAACTCCTCGAATCGGGTCTCGAAATCCATCAGCAAACTCATGGTGGACGACTCATACATCATGGGAAAAAACCGCGCTTTTTATTTAAAAAGAGAAAGAAGAAGTTTGTATATGTTTTGCGGTTTTCCCCAAATCCAGAAAATCTCATGGAAATCCGAATCCAAAACCTCAATAGCACGTAAAAAGTGAATATATGCATGAGAATCCATGAAAGCGGCATAACAATGAATAACAGTATGCATGAAGTAGCAGGTAATAACTACAATATCTAAACTAACATATAAGGCAAGTACACTAATATCATGTCTAAACTATTAGCTAACAGGCTATGTCAAGCAATAATATTTTCTAAGGTGTACGTGACATGGCAATTACCGATGAAGATGTGTGTGAGCCGGCAAGTAAGTGTACGTGGTACATACGCATCATCGGTAATGGTGCTGGTGTCCTAACCACAAGATATCAACAGTAGAATATGAAGCATAATATAGGCATGTGATGCGGAGCGAACAACAATAATGAGCGGGAGCTGAATACTAGACGCAACGATAACTAATCTGCATTAACCTAATATAAGTTCTACAATGGTGCCTTTTGAAATAACACGAATCGTGGGGTTTTGAAAATAGGGGCTACAGTGTTTTTTTAGAAAAGATACGTTTTTTGAAATATCCGTAGAATCCCCTGACCTGTCTTTTAAAATACGCACGATTCGTAAGCTTTGAAATAGGTAGGAACCGAATCTAATCTAACAACTAACTAAACTAAAGGGCTAAGCTACAAGCTAGACTACAGGTAAGGAAACCGCTTAACATCTGAGTCGATACATATACATACCTATATATATATATTAGGCGGTGATCCCGCCTCAATAATATCATATCCGATACCATATCTATAACTAGACATCCCAAGTCAAGAGTGCGGATCAATCATCAAGATATAGCTCATACGTAAATCCGTCGTACGGCATCCCCAAATCTGGGTACGGTCAATATCATATTCATCACACTATTCATCTGATATCCTCTTTATCACGGATCATAGTCCAGGGTACTGACCTATGTCTAGTACAATACTAATATCCTCAATATACTCATGATCTGACTACTGATCGACAATCTAGTACAAACCGATATCGTCAACACATATCATCATCAAGGGGTATACATCGCCCAATACGGCCTAGTATCAATATCCTAGCATATGATGCCTCATATCACGATCACATGTCGACCATGTTATATATAACACTATTCACCCGTATCGCCGCCCCAAGATCCGCTATAACACCAGGACGTACCTCAAGTACGATTCCTGCCATATCACCGATATCACAACCTCAACACAAATCTCATCGACTCATCTCGATCCCAAGTATCATCCTCAAATCCGTATGTGAACATATAGTCCCATACCCATGTGAACACCTAATAATACATTCCCGTATAAGCACAAATGAAAGAAGAAAGTATGCAAGTATGGGTGATTGTGTGCATGTGTGGTGCGACCACTACTCTAGGGTTTCGCGATACTAAACCATCCATATTTATCATCAATAAACTCAAAACAAAATATAATCAATAAATGTGTGTATACGTATTCGTATACATCACCACGAACTGCGGGGGTGCTATACGCCATCCACCCGACTTCTCCCCGTAGATATAAATCTACTCACATGGTCCTCGCTCGCCGGTGCCGACGTCGCCACGCGCTTGCCTGTCGTCTCGAAGTCTACATGGGGTATCTACATATCATAACGCATTAAAATCTGACTCATGACCAAAACGACATACGAATCCCACATAGGTCAAAACCTATGGTTGCTTTCACAAATCAACCCCAAAACACTCGACATCGGCGTACAAACGCCGATTGATCAAGAAAAACACCAAACATACCAATCATGGTTTCAAAACTCGCTAACTGTATAAGAAATATGGTTAAATTCATCAAAACCATAAAATTAAAGAAATCGTTTTATTTTCCAAAAACCTAGTTAGCGGTCGCTAACCGTTTTAAATACAAATCTTGATGTTTTAGCAAAAACAGTGGTTACATTATTCACTAATTAGCTTAAATAGGCCATATAAACATTTACTAGATTTTTTTCTTGCAAAATTATATTAAACCAAAAACCTAGTTTGCATAAAAGCTTAATTTGGACATTTTACAATTAACGATTTGTAATTAACAACTAGATTAGCTTTCAACAAGTCTTAAGATGCTAATCCACACCACATAACCATGCACAAATGATCACAACCCCATTTCCAAAACAAAACCCTAACTTGAATTCCTTAACCATGTAATTCGAACTCCTATAAAACCCAATTAACACTTAACTAAGCTAACATAAGCATTAATCAACAATTTAACTACAAGGTTAACATTATACCTCCACAGTTTTGTAGATCTCATTTGAAATCTAGCCATCCAAAATGCTCTCTTGTCACCCCAATCCATGCATGTTAGGGTAAGCTAAAATGGGTAGGAATTGGATTTGGATTTAGTTTTGAATTTTTTGTGGATTTTGAAGCATTTTTGGGTGAATTTTTGAAGGGAAAAGAGAAGGAAAGGAGAGGGGCTGTTGCTGATTTTTCCAGGTGAGGGGCTCGGCCAGCAAGGATTTGGGGGGGTTGTGGTGTGTGTGGGGGTGTGGGAAGAAGTCAAAGTCAAGATAAAACACCCCCAAGTCAACACACAACTTCTTCTCTCCTAAACCTTATCATTTTCTTTTCTTTTAAATTGCTTTTCACTCCAATCTTTAAGTGGGGAAGAGTGGAAGTGAGGGCTGCTGATTTGGAGAGGGAAGAGAGGGTGTGTGTGAGTGTGGGTGAGGGAAAATGACAAATACAATACCCCAAAAATACATTTACACTAAAAAAAAGCCTTTTTTCTTTAATAATTTCTAAACCGTTTTGGCAAACGATTTCGTTTCAAAAACCACATGATAAAATTTTATTTAAAGTTTTATGATGCACAAAATTTGTTTCAACTCATTCCAATTTGTAATTTTCCCTAATTAAATATATTAGCGACGGCTTAAAATAATATTAAAATAATTAAATTCGGAAAAAATTTCAGAAAATTTGTAATTTCACCAGTGGTTCAATAAACACCAAATACTAGCAATTACATAGCTATAATATGTATATTTAATTTTATAATAAAGATATTTGTATTTTGACTTTTTACAGAAAACCCCCTTATTTTACCGTTTTTTCGAAATTTCACCGAAACGATTTTCAAAACGTTACAATCTTCCCCCCTTAAAGAAATTCGGTCCCCGGATTTAAATTAAAACTCCCCCCAAATACTAAAACATCTAAACCAAAACCATCAAGTCGTCGGGGCTCCGAAATTGTAAATACATAAAACAAGTCGTAGCGCAGCGCATGCGCATGAAAAATGAGCATATAACTCAAATCAAAACTCCGTCAAGCATCCCGCAATCATCGGAGTCATGGGGAAGACATCAATGCCAAATCCAAAGCAAAACCAATATGATATAACTCGAAACTATACATGTAAATATCGAATCTATATATGTAAGTATCTGAAGGAAATGCATGCCAAATCTCTTTAAGTCGCTGTGCAACGCGTATAACACTGCACAGTGGCAGACATCTATCATAAGAAAATAACTATATACATATATACCTTTGTTTGAAATGTACGTTCCGCCGTTTTGGAAACAATTTAGAAGGGTCTCCTTTTTTCTAAACATTTCGTGTCATATCAGACACGTAGGTAAATACTGAGACTATAGCTCGCTTTTTGGAAATCCCTTCAATAACTATCAATGCATGCAAAATATATTCAGGTACTGTCCTCTGACTAGTCCTGCTCAGTACGAAAACACATAGCAATATCATAAAAACGTACTCCTCTATAAGAAAAATCAATCCGAAAATACGCGTATGAATACTACGTGCGTCTGGTGCGCACGGAAATCAAAATCCAAATATGTGCCATACATATGCACAGAAACAACATCTAAGTGCATCGGGTGTGCACGAAACATCTGTCGTAGGTAACATATGTGCCTGACAGCAAAATCAGGTGCATCTGACATGCACGAAAAATCTCGATTTAGTGGATCTGGTGTGCACAAAATCACATCTCAAAACATGCGCTCAACATGTGCAAAAATCCAAGGCAGGTGCATCCATCATGCACGAAATCATTAAATCCAATATCCAGCGCCGAACATGCGCAAAATCAAATCAGGTGCACAAGGTGCACAAAACAAATATCGAGTATCACAATCGAACTCAACTGTATGAAATCCATATAATCACAAACATGAGGAACCAAGGCACGAAAACTATCTCAGGTGCAACAACTGTGCAAAAATCGTGAATACTCCGTAGGTGCAACCATGGTCCATGGAAACAAATATCACGAAACTCCATCATCAAAAATCAATCATGCAAATAGACCGCTCAAAATACCAAAATCAAGTATGGAGGAATAGTCCCGCTCAAGCACATCCTCCAAGAATCTCTGGCCAACTGTCGTGGTCACTCATAGCATGTCTCATCGACGAACCTGAGCTCTGTCCTGCCGGTGTGCGTAACATGACCACTCCTGGGTCCAAGTCTTCTTGTAATTCATTCTAGAAAGGTCCTGTCGAGATCTCTCCCAAATCTCGTCTTTGCCGAACTGTCCGGAAGTCATCGTCCCTTACTAGATCTGTTCTCGTTCCGGAAGGGTTGCATACTCATCGCGACTCCTTCTGGAAGGTATATCCAAGTACAATGCCTCGGCATACGTATCGCATCTCTGATGTCGGCGGAGTGGAACGTCATCATATCCAGATCTTGTACGAACCTCTTACTCCATTTTTCTCTAATGTGGACCGCTTCGGACTCGTCTCGTCGTGGCTGCATGGACTGAGCTCCAACGGCTATCCTCGTATCGGGAGTCTCCCAAGAAATGCATCTCACCACCTAGCATCCGAATTAAGTCGAGCAATCCGATCGAGTCGTCAAAACCTCATAATCCCCCAAGAGCTCAACATCTTGGGCACAGTTTAATAGTATCGAGTACATACCACAATATCGGTGGTCCAGCCGTAGAAGGGCAAACCCAAGCCTCACTAATGGCGCCGTAGAACTGCCGCAAACCCGAAGGTTCAAAGGCTTTCACATGGTCATTAAGTCGAGTTAGGGTTTCATTCTTCTAAAGGGACCATAGAATTTCCTGCATGTCTTTCCGACTACTTTAAACTTGGAATAATAGGTTTCTGACATTCGATCGTCTCTGTTGACTCCCAACGTCTCCGCGTGAAGTCGTCTCTAGCTGGAATCAATCTATCTGATGACCTCGCATCGTGGTAGGTGAACGATCCACATGTCCTAGTCATTCATCCTCGATGACTAGCGACCTTCTATCATCTCTTAGTACAACTCGTTCTGCACTAACGCCAGCATCTGGGGCAATATCTCGTCGTTCGTAGCAATAACTGGCTCGCTCGTCTGCACGCTGAACAGTGCCTCGACCATCATGAATAAGCAACACACCAACGGTCATCAAAATCTGGTTGGCCTCTGTCAGTGGCCCAATTCTCTGATACTGATCGGCACGTCCGAGAAATCTCATAAAGGCGATCCGCCAAACGCTCGTGGCGCGGAAATACAGTAAAAAGACACATCTCCGCAATCGTGTGTCGCCGGAATTTCGCCCTGGTCAGCCCTTGTTCGTGACGAGGTCGTGCTGACCGCAACTCTAGCCGTAGCTCTCCCTGCCTGTAATCGTGGTAGCAAAACCATAACTGGTACTGATGAGGCTAGATCGGAATGAATATAGTACTGAGCAAAGAAATGTACATCCTAAGGCTTCTTAAGTGGAGTAGCGTATCGTAAATATGCCGCCGAACATACCCACGGTACGTCACTCTACTTTAGTCACCTATTCCATCAACCAAGGATCATCCTACGCTCCGAAGGTAAAACCTAACGCTCTGATACCAACTTTGTCCAACCCGAAAGTACGGAACATGACCGGCACTTAAACTACGAACGTCTTGAGGCGTACGTAATCTAAGTAAACCGAAAACCCAGCAATCCAAGCCAAGAAAAGTAGTAGAGTGAAGGAAAACCAATTTAAAACAAGTAGTTTTATTAGCATAAGCCGAATTATGCGGTTTTAGAAAAACATCAAAAATTTCCTGAAAATTTCGACAGAGTCTCCTGTGTAAATACTGGCCCCCAAACGGGATACAACATGAATAGTATACGAAATCAAAAAAAGGCATCCCCAAGCAGGAGCTAGCTCTTCGTCAATCGACGGTCACAACCACACAAGCAATATTATATACAACGCCAACGGCGAGGATCAAAAACTCAAAAGGAAACTCAAAACCATAATAAATCCGCAGAAATATAACGCGCGACTCTGAGGTCGAAAGAATAACATCACTGGTCTCTATCTCAAAAATAAATACATGTTTGGTTGATGGAACTTCTAGATACAACAGAATAATAATATACAAGATATATAATGGGGGTACGATACAAGTAAACCCATCTACTAGCAAATCACCTGAAGGAAACTATGCCCGCAAGCCGTAAAGAAACCTGTACGGCAAACCTGCAAGAAACTGGGGCACAACGGGGGTGAGTTGCCAACTCGTGAATAGAAAAGCATCTATGCACAGAAATCGCATAAATAACGCAACCTAGGTCAATGATCATAATATATCCTCAAATATAAGAATAACAAGCAGCCTATAACAATGGCTAGGGTAATATCTAACCCGAGTGTGATCTCATGTGCCCGTGTCAGTGCCTCAGGTAGCAATATATCATATGAATGAAGTATGAATGCATGAAAACAGAATACATGTAAATGAAGAAACTATTTTCATAAATTAGTGAGATTTCCTTTGTATTTTTAAAATGAGGTATCATAAATGAAATCAGCATCAACAGTGCCTAGCATCGACACAAAACATAAATCTCAATGTCTCAAAGCCTCAGGCTTCGGCTATCCGGACTGACCTGTATCATCAAATCTCAGTACCTCAATATCTCGAAATCTCAATATCTCAATCTCAATATCTAGGGCGCCGTCAGTCCAGACCGGCCCCTACAATCCATCTCAAGACCACGACGGTATCCTCCGGATATCCGACGCGTCGGGTAAAATCACCGGTAGGTAGTCTCCCCCTGCCAGGCACATCGTCATCACCACGAGCTTCTTGCCCCGGGGTACCTTACCGGGTCCACCATGTACCCGAAACGGTTCATCCAACTCCTCGAATCGGGTCTCGAAATCCATCAGCAAACTCATGGTGGACAACTCATACATCATGGGAAAAAACCGCGCTTTTCATTTAAAAAGAGAAAGAAAAAGTTTGTATATGTTTTGCGGTTTTCCCCAAATCCAGAAAATCTCATGGAAATCCGAATCCAAAACCTCAATAGCACGTAAAAAGTGAATATATGCATGAGAATCCATGAATGCGGCATAACAATGAATAACAGTATGCATGAAGTAGCAGGTAATAACTACAATGTCTAAACTAACATATAAGGCAAGTACACTAATATCATGTCTAAACTATTAGCTAACAGGCTATGTCAAGCAATAATATTTTCTAAGGTGTACGTGACATGGCAATTACCGATGAAGATGTGTGTGAGCCGGCAAGTAAGTGTACGTGGTACATACGCATCATCGGTAATGGTGTTGGTGTCCTAACCACAAGATATCAACAGTAGAATTTGAAGCATAATATAAGCATGTGATGCGGAGCGAACAACAATAATGAGCGGGAACTGAATACTAGACGCAACGATAACTAATCTGCATTAACCTAATATAAGTTCTACAATGGTGCCTTTTGAAATAACACGAATCGTGGGGTTTTGAATATAGGGGCTACGGTGTTTTTTTAGAAAAGATACGTTTTTCGAAATATCCGTAGAATCCCTTGACCTGTCTTTTAAAATACGCACGATTCGTAAGCTTTGAAATAGGTAAGAACCGAATCTAATCTAACAACTAACTAAACTAAAGGGCTAAGCTACAAGCTAGATTACAGGTAAGGAAACCGCTTAACATCTGAGTCAATACATATACATACCTGTATATATATATTAGTCGGTGATCCCGCCTCAATAATATCATATCCGATACCATATCTATAATCAGACATCCCAAGTCAAGAGTGCGGATCAATCATCAAGATATAGCTCGTACGTAAATCCATCGTACGGCATCCCCAAATCTGGGTACGATCAGTATCATATTCATCACACTATTCATCTGATATCCTCTTTATCAAGGATCATAGTCCAGGGTACTGACCTATGTCTAGTACAATACTAATATTCTCAATATACTCATGATCTGACTACTGATCGACAATCTAGTACAAACCGATATCGTCAACACATATCATCATCAAGGGGTATACATCGCCCAATACGGCCTCGTATCAATATCCTAGCATATCATGCCTCATATCACGATCACATGTCGACCATGTTATATATAACACTATTCACCCGTATCGCCGCCCCAAGATCCGCTATAACACCAGGACGTACCTCAAGTACGATTCCTGCCATATCACCGATATCACAACCTCAACACAAATCTCATCGACTCATCTCGATTCCAAGTATCATCCTCAAATCCGTATGTGAATACATAGTCCCATACCCATGTGAACACCTAACAATACATTCCCGTATAAGCACAAATGAAAGAAGAAAGTATGTAAGTATGGGTGATTGTTTGCATGTGTGGTGCGACTACTACTCTAGGGTTTCGCGATACTAAACCATCCATATTTATCATCAATAAACTCAAAACAAAATATAATCAATAAATGTGTGTATACGTATTCGTATACATCACCACGAACTGCGGGGGTGCTATACGCCATCCACCCGACTTCTCCCCGTAGATATAAATCTACTCACATGGTCCTCGCTCGCCGGTGCCGACGTCGCCACGCGCTTGCCTGTCGTCTCGAAGTCCACATGGGGTACCTACATATCATAACGCATTAAAATCCGACTCATGACCAAAACGACACACGAATCCCACATAGGTCAAAACCTATGGTTGCTTTCACAAATCATCCCCAAAACCCTCGACATCGGCGTACAAACGTCGATTGATCAAGAAAAACACCAAACATACCAATCATGGTTTCAAAACTCGCTAACTGTATAAGAAATATGGTTAAATTCATCAAAACCATAAAATTAAAGAAATCGTTTTATTTTCCAAAAACCTAGTTAGCGGTCGCTAACCGTTTTAAATACAAATCTTGAAGTTTTAGCAAAAACAGTGGTTACAATATTCACTAATTAGCTTAAATAGGCCATATAAACATTTACTAGATTTTTATTTTGCTAAATTATATTAAACCAAAAACCTAGTTTGCATAAAAGCTTAATTTGGACATTTTACAATTAACGATTTGTAATTAACAATTAGATTAGCTTTCAACAAGTCTTAAGATGCTAATCCACACCACATAACCATGCACAAATGATCACAACCCCATTTCCAAAACAAAACCCTAACTTGAATTCCTTAACCATGTAATTTGAACTCCTATAAAACCCAATTAACACTTAACTAAGCTAACATAAGCATTAATCAACAATTTAACTACAAGGTTAACATTATACCTCCACAGTTTTGTAGATCTCATTTGAAATCTAGCCATCCAAAATGCTCTCTTGTCACTCCAATCCATGCATGTTAGGGTAAGCTAAAATGGGTATGAGTTGGATTTGGATTTAGTTTTGAATTTTTTGTGGATTTTGAAGCATTTTTGGGTGAATTTTTGAAGGGAAAAGAGAAGGAAAGGAGAGGGGCTGTTGCTGATTTTTCCAGGTGAGGGGCTCGGCCAGCAAGGATAGGGGGTTTGTGGTGTGTGTGGGGGTGTGGCAAGAAGTCAAAGTCAAGATAAAACACCCCCAAGTCAACACACAACTTCTTCTCTACTTAACCTTATCATTTTCTTTTCTTTTCAATTGCTTTTCACTCCAATCTTTAAGTAGGGAAGAGTGGAAGTGAGGGCTGCTGATTTGGAGAGGGAAGAGAGGGTGTGTGTGAGTGTGGGTGAGGGAAAATGACAAATACAATACCCCAAACATCCATTTACACTAAAAAAAAAAGCCTTTTTTTCTTTATTAATTTCTAAACCATTTTGGCAAACGATTTCGTTTCAAAAACCACATGATAAAATTTTATTTAAAGTTTTATTGTGCACAAAATTTGTTTCAACTCATTCCAATTTGTAATTTTCCCTAATTAAATATATTAGTGACGGCTTAAAATAATATTAAAATAATTAATTTCGGAAAATTTTTCAGAAAATTTGAAATTTCTCCAGTGGTTCAATAAACACCAAATACTAGCAATTACATAGCTAGAATATGTATATTTAATTTTATAATAAAAATATTTGTATTTTGACTTTTTACAGAAAACCCCCTTATTTTACCGTTTTTTCGAAATTTCACCGAAACGATTTTCAAAACGTTACACCTTAGGATATGTACTCGACTACTGGTACTATGATGAGATCATACTAGTGGGGCCACGGTAGTCGACGAGTACATCCCATAACTGTTCCTAGTCGAGGGTGTATCGAGACAGGGCATCGATACACCAGAGTAGACTAGCGTATACGCATCTTGACCCATATGATGGGCGATGGATGATCCCATATCCATTGGTGTTTGACATCAAGGATGGTGTACGGGTGCTCAGTGGAGACTGGGTACACTGGACAGACCGCCGAGAACTCCCAGATGGTATTATACCTCACGTCAGATGGTAGTTCTCCAGTGACACTGGTACAGAGTAGTCTGTTGACCCGGGATCATCATAGAGTCTTGTGTGATTCCCACTGTGCTTTGATTTCCATCATACCACGTCCAAGAGGGCGTGCAAAAAGATGGCTTTTGGGTACAGTCCCGAATCACATGGAGGCAATGAGCGATAGGAGGGAATTCGTCTCACCCGGTATAGCGAGTTGATGTTGTGCTGTGTTCGATTGGATATAACCGGAAATCCCTGGCCAGGGTTGCTGAGATTTACTGGTAAGTGTTATCAGTAGTTTCTCGAACTGTTATAGACCTCATATTGACACGACTTATCAAGCTACTTGGGTCTGACGTATACCACCCCTAGGCGAGATATGCGACATATCAGACGACGAGACTGGACTGTACGGGAGTGTTACTGTTTGGATTCACAGGAGAATGTACGGGCTTGCTTGTTGATCTTCTAAGCGCTCAATACCTGGGTAGCTGTTACATTTAGCTGACCGCTTGCAACATGTGGGTGTTTGATATGATCATCACCTACTGCCGGCGTATTGACGATTCTTTAGAGTCCAACACAGAGGTTTCTTGGCTCAGGCAAAACGGAGTAGGAGCACATATGTGATATGTGCGAGACCGAGGATAATGCGATATGAGATACCGTATTCTATTCTCGCGATATTTGATATCAACCGGGTCATCGGATCAAGTGTTGATTCGATGAATCGGTACGGATAAATATTAGTCGGTTATATGCGATATAGCCGGATTTTCGGATCAAGTGTTGATTCGATAATTTAATGTATAATAATATATATGATATATTAAATTACATTAACTAATATTAGCTCACTAAAAGATTCTTTTTCTCACTCGGGTAATACATTGATATATATGCGATATATGTTAAATGTATTATTTTATTTTGTTATAATAAATATTATATATGTGATATATAATATTGTAACATGTTATAATTATTAATGCAGCATAATTAGTGGAGTTTATAGATGATTAGGGTTTGGATTAGGGTTAACACTTCTAGATGTTTCTAGAAGGTTTTACTTTGTCATTTGTTAAGATATTATGATAGATATTTCTTTGTGACTCACCCTTTAACCCAACCCAAACCCTAACCCTAGTAAACTCTCTACATTGGTTACTACAACCATGGTTGCATAAATGAATATGACAACTTTTTATTATTCATCACAAAAGGATTTATTGAATTTTCATCATCTTCTTCCTTCTTCTTTTTTGCTTGCAAAGCTTTCTATCTTTGATCTTTGTGATGAAAATGAGTGAGAAATAGAAAACAAATGAGAGCAAAAAATCCTACTTCATCATCCTCATCTTTCCTTGCCATTTAGATGAGGGTGTTCACATCATTTCATGTGTGTTAGCTTGTGTTAACGAAACTTCAAGGTAGATCATCTTTGTATCGAAGATCGGAAGCAAAGGTTGCATCATTCTCTTCGTGAACCCTCTCGAGAGTCCAGAACACGATGATCGCAGCGAAGGGACCTCAACACGGAGCTTAAGAAGTGAAGGACCGGATCTACAAAGGTTGTAATCCCTCTCACTTAGTGTTAAAATGTTTAACATGTTAGTTTTCGCCTAAACTCTAGTTTAAAGATCCGGCTTCGGGTTGTTGGGCAAGGCTAAATTTTTAATCGGGCATGGTTGATGCCTCGTAGAACCTTGTGAGCGTGCCTAGCAACCCTACACTCAGTGGAGACTAGGTACACTCTAAACAGGACTCGCCGAGAACTCGTAGATGGTATTATACCTCACGTCAGATAGCAATTCTCTGGTGACATTGGTACAGGTTAGTCTGTAGACCCGAGATCGTCATAGAGTATTATGTGATTCCCACTGTGCTTTGATTTCCACCTTACCACATTCAAGAGAATGTGAAAAATAGTGGTTTTTGGGTACAGTCCTGAGTCACATGGAGGCAATGGGCGATAGGAGGGGTTTCGTCTCTCCCGTTATTGGGGGTTGATGTTGCGCTGTGCTCGATTGGCTATAACAGGAAGTCCCTGGCAAGGGCCGATATGGAGATTTACTGGTAAGTGTTATCAGTAGTTTCTTAAACTATTATGAGCCTCATATCGTCAAGACTTATCAAGTTATTGGGGTCTGATGTTTACCATCTCTAGACTCGATATGCGAGATATCAGACAAAGAGACCAGACTGTACGGGAGTGTTACTTATTGGATTCACAGGAGTATAAGAAGGCTTGCTTGTTGATCTTCTGATCGCTCAATACCCGGGTAGCCATTACGTCCAGCTAGTACCGCTGACGGCTTGTGGATGACTGATATTTTCATCACCCACTGCCGGCGTATTGTTGAGTTTTTAGAATCCTACAAAGTGGTTTCCTGGCTCAGGCGAAACGAAGTAGGAGCACATATGTGATATGGGCGGGACCGAGATTAATATGCATATGTGATATCGTATTCTAATCTCGCGATATGTGATATCGGTCGGTTATATGTGATATAGCCGGGTTATCGAAGCAAGTGTTGATTCGATAAGTTGATATATATGATATTAGTCGGTTATATGTGATATAGCCAGATTATTAAATCAAGTTTTGATTTAATAATTTAATGTATAATTATATATTTGATATATTAACATACATTAACTAATATTAAGCTCACTTAAGAATTTCTTTTTCTCACTTATGCATATAATATATGTGTGATATATATTATTGTATTTTTTTTTATGTGTCATGCTTGATGATACAATGTGCATGGGTGTATGAGACTCACACCGTACTTGAGATAATATAAGGTTTTAGTTATTAAGGGTAAATCAAAATAAAATGGAAAATTGTCATGGTTAATGAAGCTTGAAGAAGCTTATGGAACCATTAACTTAGTCCACTAATTTTGTCTTACCTTAGATATTTATTAAATTAACCATTATCTAAAACCATGGTTAAGTCTCTACATGAGTTATATGAGATATTTCTCACCCATGGTTGCCATTCTATTCTACACTTCATCTTCTTCTTCACAAAAAGAAAAGCTCTCTAGGTTTTCAAGAGGTGAAGAAAATTAGTGAGAAAAAGAATTCTAAAGTGAGCAAAAATCCTACTTCATCAAGCTACATTAGATTAGCCATTTAATTTAAATTGTTTGCTTCGCTAATTCCCAATTAGTGAAGAGGTGGCTTGAGTTGGAGATTACTCGACATAGATCATCTTCGGCCTCGAAAACTTCAAGCAAACTTGTTCCTTTCGCTTAGGGGAGCCTAGCGAGAGTCCGGGAGACGACTACTGTGACGACCCGAAATAGTAGCTTGTGACCAGCACTTGAACCACACAACGTCTAAAGACGTAACGGAATTCAAGTAAGCTGAAATCCAGAAATCTAAACCTTTTTAAGAAAATAAAGGAGGTGAAGTTTTTAAATAAAGATACAATGAAATCAAGTTTTCTTAATGCATAGAAAAGAACATGAATGATGCAAGTGAAATTTACTAGTTTGAAAACATGTTTCGTCTTTTAAAAATTTTGGCAGCACCTCCTTTGTACATTTTGATCCAAAACCACAAATGCATAATAATGATAAAGGCATCCCCAAACGGGAGCTAGCTCTTCGCCAAACGGCGGATCACAATCACGCAAGTCAATATATATAAGTATACGACGCCCAACGACGAAGTTCATCACAAAAGATAAAGAAAAGCAAGAAATATAAATCACAAGTAGCGGAAAACCCCTCGCTCTAAGTCTCGCAACCACAATCCAACTAAGTCTCATTACTTATACAATTTACAAGTTTTGATTGATGGAGTCTACTAGATACAATATGAAATAAAAAATACAAGAGTGGGTACGATACACTGTCCCACCTACCACTGCAAAACACCCAAATGAAGCTGTGTGCCCGCGATGCCGCTACTGATCCAAGCGGTCAACCTGCAAGAACTGTGGCACAACGGGGGTGATTTGCCAACTCGTGAGTAGAAAAATATCAACAGATAGAAATCGAATAAACAACGACTCTTAGGTCAACTATATCATAAAGGTGATACTATGATATCTTGGGTGACCGGGTCTATATATGTGCCAACAAGGTAGTCAATACCTATATGTGAATCATCATGTGGATATCAACCAACAATATAATCGATGTATGTATATGGATCTCTTCCCATCATAATCAAGGTATGTATGCATGTGGATCTCGTCCAACCATGTAATCAATGTCTGTATGCACGTAAATATCATAAAAAAGTGTGCATGAAAGTATGAGGATATAAATCAATGGTGTCCCTCGCGACACATCAAAATCATGGAACATGGGTGTCTAGCATCGATACCCGAAAACATCATGAAACCCATGCCCTGCATCGACACGTAAATCCTCATATCTCGGGCTCCGACAGTCCGGATCAGCCGACGGGCTCCGTCAGTCCGGATCGGCCCATATCATCTCTCGACTCCGGTCAGTATACTCCGAATATCCGCCGAGCCCAAATACTATCACCGGTAGGTAGTAGTCCCTCTGCCAGGCTCACCGTCTTTATACACAGCATCCCTTTCTTGCCCCGGGATACCATACCGGGTCCACCAAGTACCAGCAATCGGCCCCATCCGCCTCCTCGAATCGGGCTTCACATGTCGCTCTCAGAAACGAGAAAACACATGGTGGACGCACTGAAATATGATATCTAGAGAAACCGGGTTTTTGAAAATAGTACATGCTTTCTTTTGAAATAGCCACGGTTCTCAAATTCAGATTTCTCATGAAAACAGCATATGTCAATGCGTAAAAGCGTAAATCATGATGTATGCGGCATATAACAGAAATGTAAGTATATCAATATATCATGCAATATGGACCAGTGATATGACATATCAAGGGAAAACCGCTCTTTTAAAAAGATTCCGGTTTTTTAGATATAACATGCGGTTCCCAATTTCCCAGTAAAACCAGCTATCTATGTGGATGCAATATGTATATGCGCAAGTATATATGTACCAATATATGTGTGTACCAATATGGATATACAATGTGTATGTGCGCAAATATGGATGTATCAATGTATATGTGCACCAGTATGGATATACAATGTGTATATCCGCAAGCATGGATGTATCAATGTATATGTGCACCAATATGGATATACAATGTGTATGTCATGATGCAGCAACCCTACTGTGCAGTGACATGGCAATTATCGATGATGAAGTGTGTGAGCCGGCAAATCTATGTACGTGTAATATACGCATCATCGATAATGGTGCAAGAGTACTAGCACAGGTATAAGCAATGCAATGGAAATAATATGAATGCAGCATAAGGTAAATCATATGCAAATGCTGACGGTATACGTATCTAATATGACCGAGTCGGGGAATCTATCAATCGACATCCAGCCTAACAATATCGCATACTGTATAATCCATCGTACGACAACCTCTAGTCAAGGGTAAGGATCAATCATCAAGTCAAACTCATCACGCACGGAAAATCATCGTACGATGGCATTAAGCTAGTAGGGATCCTATCATCCTATAAGACAAATGAGGGTATGGCCTATCATCCATGATTCACAACATTCTATATAAATATATATATATACATACTTATGTCCCAGGTCACATCCACAATAATCTCGTATCAGGGGACCGGCAGGGTATAAATCATCTCGATCGACTCGTATCCGTATACCAACATATCATCATATCATCATATCCATCTTATATTCTTTCATCGCATTTATATCACATATCAAATCGAATTTAGATAAACATTCTATCTCAACTATAAGTTTAAGTATCTAATTTAACAAACACACCCGAACCATACAATCAGATTTTTAAAGAAGTGAATCGTAGTTTTGAAAATAGGGGTTACGGTGTTTTTAAGAAAAAGATATCATTTGAAAATCCGTAACATCCCTCAAGGTATATATATTTAAAAGATACATATGACTCTTTGTTTTAGAAAAAGGTATGGTTCGGATGGCGCATCTAAATCGACTATCTAGTCCTACAGTATCCTAAACGGCAATATCACTAAACGTCATCCTATGATAGTAGTAACATATCACTTCTACCTATCCTCTAGTTCCTAATATGGTTTCATAGCTATCTCATTCTAACCCTAGTTTCCTAATCGAGGTTTCCTTAACCATATTCTATAATCGGTTTCCACCAAAACTTTGTGGGGGTGCTATACGCCATCCACCCGACTTCCCCCGTGGATATAGATCGACTCACCTTGCTTCTTGCTTACCGAACTCGATGACGCAATGCTCCGTCCTCTCGGAGTCAATGTGAAGGTACCTACAATAATAAACAATCGCAATGCGTATTAAAATCAAGGCGGAAAAACCAAAACGGCACAAGTTTCGCTCATAGGTTAAAACCTATAGCTTCGCGTGCAAAACACGACAAATAACCCTGGTCGTGGATGTCCAAACGCCACACGATGGAAGCACAATACCCAATACCAAAATCAAGTCAAAACGAAGTCGTAAAACAATGCATCAAATCATTGAAATGGTCCCAGATTTTACCTTAAACCAAATTGGTCAATTCTGCACATATGGAGGGTCAAATTTTCTGAAGATAAGGCCCTAGAACCAAACTGAAACAATTCTACCTTGCTCTGGCTGCAAATTGCAGCCATATTTAATTTATCTACCGTCTGGGATTTGAGTTAGGGGCTCGGGTCTCAGTGGTAGCTTCCTAGGTGCCTGCACGACTTCCAGTAATTGCAAAATCAATTCTAGTGTCCCCGGGTTGCTCCAGATTCCAAAATACCCTCACAAATCACACAATTATCCGATATCGGGGTTTCTAAATCCGTGTTTGGATTTCTAATCTCTGGTCCAGGTCAAGAATCACCTCACAAGTCTCATTGACAGCCACAAAACATCACCAATTTCAAATAACACTCAAACCCTTTACTAGGGTTTCCCAAAGTTCACTAAACATCACAAATTCACCTCTAAACTTGCATGAAAGGTAAAGTGAATGAAATATTATGCTAAGGGTGATAAAATTACCTCACTTGGGCAACCCAAGAAAAATCCTAGTTTGCCAATGTTGTCCAAACACCACTTTTCTTGATCCAATGGGAAGATAGTGTAGAGAGGATCAATTTTTGTGAAAGCAAATTAGGGTTTTGGTGGAGTTTTTGAGGTGGATCTCTAGGGGTGAAGTGGAGGGAGATGTAGATGAAGAGGAGAAGAAGAAAGGAAATGGGAAGGGGCATGGGCTGCTGCCCTCTCTCTCTCTCTCTCTCTCTTTTAATCTAACCCTCTCACTTTATTACCCTTTTACCCCTTCTCTTTTTACCCTTTTTTTTTATTAAAAACCCAAGTCGCAAAATACCCAAAATAACATAAGAACACAACATGTAATCACCATATGACATGACATAGTGCACTGGCCACGAAAAACTGTAGAAATGTGGTTTTGGCTTAATCGCGATTAGGTACACTAATCGGGTTTTTATGAAAACTACATATAATAAATTTTAAAAATGCCAAATACTTTAAAATATATTTTTAAATGAATAAATTATTTTAATTTCTATTTATTTCATAATTATTGGTATATATTTGTACTCTTTTTCGAAAACCCCAATTTCGCAAATCGGGCAGTTTTCGGGAAATATATTATTTTAATATTAAATTCCAAAAATTATATTTTATAATTTCTGAAATGTTACAATCTTCCCTCTTAAATAAATTCGGTCCCCGAATTTAAATTTAAACCCCCGAAATCTAAAACATTTCAATAATCGGCTCAAACAACAAGGCTCCGAAATCATGGAAAACGCAGAAATAACACAGCGCGTCAAGTGCGCATGAAAATGAGTGCAAAGCTCAAAATCGAACTCCATCAAGCGTCACGCAAATCATCGGATTCGCACGCATATCCTCGGAGTTACAATAAAGATACCGATCTCGAAATCCACTACTGAAATCCAATATACACTAGTCAAATACTATAATACATGTATAGTATGCATATTTGAAAACTCCAAAATCTGAATAAAATACATGCAAAAATCTTTTCTAAATCGCCGCGGGAATGCGTAACTCACGGCATAACTGACGGACGCTCATTTTAAAATAGTAATATATGTCCATATATGTTTTCTTAAATACACGTTCCGTCGTTTTCAAAATATCCCAAAAGGTTTTCTTTTATAAACGTTCGTGTCGCTCACGGATACGTAGGAAAATAGCGAGACTATAGCTCCTCTTGAAAACCCTTTTTGGTAATCTTTTAATGCATGCAGACTACTCAGGTACTATCCTCAGATCAGTCATGTTTGGCTACTACATAATATAGTGCCCAATATGAAAACAAAGTGCTCAAAAGCAAAATCAGCCTCAAAAGGTGTATCCAATAATCACATGCGTCTGGTGCACAAGAAAATCAAATCCAAATACAGGTCCCACAATACGCACAAAGCAAAACTAAGTGCAACGGGTGTGCACAAAAGCATCTGTCCAATGCAACGGGTGTGCACGACAACAATATCGGATGCATCTGAGATGCACTAGAATCCAATCAGGTGCACAAGGTGCACAAAACCAATATCGAGTATCAAAATCGAATCGACGGTATCCAACACATTTCAATCCAAATCCAAATCAGGTATACCATGGTATATAATCTCACAACCATGTGCAACAATGTGCACAAAAGCAAATCAAATACTAAAAGTGCATGAAAATTATGCCGAAAGCATAAATCAAATCATATGCATGCCCTAGGCATGAAATCATAATAAATATCTTAAACGACATCAAAACGAAGTCAGGTGCAACTGTAGTGCACAAAATACATATCAAATGCACTACAAGCACATATAAGCTATACCGAGTGTAAAAATCACCTCATCCGCATGAAATCCATGAAATCATAAACATGTGCAGCCAAGGCACAAAACAAAATCTCAAGTGTAATAGATATGCACAAATCGCAAATCAACACAACGGTGTATAAAATACATATAAGGTGCGATAACTATGTGCAAAATGTAAATACTCAGTAGGTGCAGCCATGGTGCACGAAATCAATATCAGGAAACTCGTCATCAAAACTCAAATCCAAGCGATATAAGCGTGATACTCAGAACAAAAACGCAAATCGCAAAAAAGGAATTCGAGGTACACCTCCCACAATGTCGAAAAATAAATCGGTGCGCCTAAAAACCGGCAGAACAAGAACATCCACTTCACTCCTGCTCACGGTCTGGCATCCTCGGTCTCTGGGTCCTTATCTTCTCTGTGGATTTACCAATCTCGCAATCCATCGGCTCATCAGCCTAGTCAGGTGTGCTAACGGGGACGATTCCGTTCTGGCACTTTTCTGGTCATCTCTCGGTCAATCATCACGACCACTCGTAAGGCAGCACGTCACTGGCGTCGGCCTCTAGCTCTCTGAATACTCATGACACATCTGATCCTGGGTGCAAATCTCATTGCAACAGTGTCCCGGAAGGAATCCTGCTCAGGGTCTCTTCTAATCTCTCTTATGCCGAATTATACGTAGGCTAGTACTCTTACATAATCCTTTCTCGTTTTCTGGACATCTGCGTGTTCCGCACACCGTTCCTCGGAAATTGGCCGTATCCCAACGCCTCTGTATGCATATCAGATCTCTAATCTCGACGGGAAGCAACAACAGCTCATCAGCGTCTCGCACGAACCTCTGGTTCCACTTGTCTGTATCATCGTCCATTATGACGTCACACCATGCTATCTGCGCACTGCAACTGTTCTCGGCCATGGTCAATCCGAAGTCTCTCGCACGGACTCGAAGTCACGAACTCGTAGAAGATGTCTGGCCGAACACGTCCTCGGGAGCTCGTCCTAACCATCGGAGGAATACTCGATACTCGTCCGTCCTCGATCAACTCACACCGCATCAGGGTGAGGTTCTCTATACGAAGATGGTCAGCTTGCTGATCTCTTATCACATGATATCTGGACGACGTCAAACATTTCGATCGAGTCATCAAGGTCCCAAAATTTCCCGAAGGCTCAACACCTGAGCACAGTCTAAAAATATCTGGTACATACCACAACACCTCTGGACCAGCCGTAGAAGGGCAAACCCAAGCCTCATTGATGGTACCGTTAAACTGCCACAAACCCTAAGGTTCAAAGCTGTTCCATGGTCATCATGTCGAGTTAGGCTTTCATTCTTCTAGAGGGTCCACAGAATTACCTGCATGTTCCTCCGAACAATTTAAACTTGGGAAAAATTGGTTTCTGACACTCGCTCGAACTTTTTAACTTCGCCTAGCCAACATGCGAATACCCTCCGTCCGCACGCTAAACAATGCCTTGATCCTATAGAAATGCCGATATATCGGCGGTCATCTCTGGGTCGGTCTGCTCTAGACCTGAGTAAGACTCTCCACATTGAAAATCTTCAACTCAACTGGGCCTGCCTCGGCGCATCAATCTGACGAATCACTTCGTCTCCCAACTCGGGATAAACTATCTATCATCTGTTGCATCTCTCCCTGGAATCTCCGGCGATCTCAGCTCGTAAGCTCTGGAAGCGACATCCTATCAAGCTCAGCAACAGCTAGGTCCTCTGTCTACACGGTAGGCGACATCATAATCCCTGAGGTATGCTATACATCAACACTCCTCTCGCAACTAGCGGCTCTATCGATGGCCCGATCATCCGGTGCAAAACCAAACACTCGTCTCAACAGGAGGTCACAACACAACACTACATCGAGACGTTCCCATGTCACCAGAAAACACAATGGTCAGCCCTCGTACCAGGCGAGCTCGCCCTGACCGCAACACCAGCAGCAGCTCAAACTGTGCTCAAACTATGGTGACAGGTGCCTCAATCGAGTATCGAAGAAAGCAGACCAACGGCATGAGAGGAAACGACAAATCCAGAATGGATACATGATCATAAGAAGGAACAGCATCAATGAAAGTATGATCATGAACTAATAGAGTCGAGAATCTCCAATGGATGTATAATCATGGGTATAAAGAGAATCATAAGTCTCAAAATATGTACATCCTAAGGTTTCTTAAGTGGAGTGTCGTATCGTAAATATGCCGCGGAACATACGTACGGTACGTCACTCTACTCAAGCAACCTACTCCATCAATCAGGGTCAGCTTATGAAACGAAAGTTCGGGTCTCCTAGCCCCCTCCCGTTCAAGTCTAAGTTCTGTAAGGTCAAGCCTAGGTTCCGAAATACATACCCGCTCTAGACTCCGCATAGTCAAACATAGACTCGAGCAAAGATTAAACCTAGCGCTCTGATACCAACTTTGTCACGACCCGAAATAGTAGCTCGTGACCAGCACTTGAAGCACGCAACGTCTAAAGGCGTAACGGAATTCAAGTAAGCTGAAACCCAAAAATCTAAAGAAAATAAAGGAGGTGAAGTTTTGAAATAAAGGTATAATGAAATCAAGTTTTCTTAATGCATAGAAAAGAACATGAATGATGCAAGTGAAATTTACTAGTTTAAAAACATTTTTCGTCTTTTAAAAATTTTGGCAGCACCTCCTTTGTATATTTTGATCCAAAACCACAAATACATAATATTGATAAAGGCATCCCCAAGCGGGAGCTAGCTCTTCGCCAAGCGGCGGATCACAACCACGCAAGAAAATATATATAAGTATACTACGCCCAACGACGAAGTTCACCACAAAAGATAAAGAAAAGCAAGACATATAAATCAAAAGTAGCGGAAAACCCCTCACTCTAAGTCTCGCAACCACAATCCCACTAAGTCTCATTACTTATACAATTTACAAGTTTTGATTGATGGAGTCTACTAGATACAATGTGAAATAAAAAATACAAGAGTGGGTATGATACAATGTCCCACCTACCACTACAAAACACCCAAATGAAGCTGTGTGCCAGCGATGCCGCTACTGATCCAAGCGGTCAACCTGCAAGAACTGTGGCACAATGGGGGTGAGTTGCCAACTCGTGAGTCGAAAAATATCAACAGATAGAAATCGAATAAACAACGACTCCTAGGTCAACTATATCATAAAGGTGATACTATGATATCTATGGTGATCGGGTCTGTATATGTGCCAACAAGGTAGTCAATACCTATACGTCAATCATCATGTGGATATCAACCAATAATATAATCAATGTATGTATATGGATCTCGTCCCATCATAATCAAGGTATGTATGCATGTGGATCTCTTCCAACCATGTAATCAATGTCTGTATGCACGCAAATATCATAAAAGAGTGTGCATGAAAATATGAGGATATAAATCAACGGTGTCCCTCGTGACACATCAAAATCATGGAACTTGGGTGCCTAGCATCGACACCCAAAAACATCATGAAATCCGTGCCCAGCATCGACACGTAAATCCTCATATCTCGGGCTCCGTCAGTGCGGATCGGCCCACGGGCTCCGCCGAGCCTAAATACTATCACCGCTAGGTAGTAGTCCTTCTGCCAGGCTCACCGTCTGTATACACAGCATCCCTTTCTTGCCCCGGGGTACCATACCGGGTCCACTATGTAACCGCAATCGGCCTCATCCGCCTCCTCGAATCGGGTTTCACATGTCGCTCTCAGAACCGAGAAAACACATGGTGGACGCACTGAAATATCATATAAAGAGAAACCGGGTTTTTAAAAACAGTACCTGCTTTCTTTTGAAATAGCGACGGTTCTCAAATTCCAGAAATCTCATGAAAATAGCATATTTCAATGCGTAAAAGCGTAAAGCATGATGTATGCGGCATATAACAGAAATATAAGCATATCAATATATCATGCAACATGGAACTGTGATATGACATATCAAGCGAAAACCGCTCTTTAAAAATGATTCCAGTTTTTAAGATATAACATGCGGTTCCCAGTAAAACCAGTTATCTATGTAGGTACAATATGTATATGCGCAAGTATAGATGTACCAATGTATGTATGTACCAATATGGATATACATTGTCTATGTGCGCAAATATGGATGTATTAATGTATATGTGCGCCAGTATGGATATACAATGTGTATATCCGCAAGCATGGATGTAGCAATCTATATGTGCACCAATATGGATATACAATGTGTATGTCATGATGCGGCAACCCTACTATGTAGTGACATGGCAATTATCGATGATGAAGTCTGTGAGCCGGCAAATCTGTGTACGTGTAACATACGCATCATCGATAATGGTGCAAGTGTACTAGCACAGGTATAAGAAATGCAATGGAAATAATATGAATGCAGCATAAGATAAATCATATGCAAATGCTGACGGTATACGTATCTAATATGACCGAGTCGGGGAATCTATCAATCGGCATCCATCCTAACAATATCGCGTACTGTATAATCCATTGTACGAAAACCTCTAGTCAAGGGTAAGGATCAATCATCAAGTCAAACTCATCACGTACGGAAAATCATCGTACGGCGGCATTAAGCTAGTAGGGATCCTATCATCCTATAAGACAAATGAGGGTACGACCTAATATCACGTACGGCCTATCATCCATGATTCACAATATATATATATACTTATGTCCCAGGTCATATCCGCAATAATCTCGTATCATGGGACCGGCAGGGTATAAATCATCTCGATCGACTCGCATCGGTATACCAACATATCATCATATCATCATATCCGTCTTATATTCTTTCATCGCATTTATATCACACATCAAATCGAATTTACATAAACATTCTATCTCAACTATAAGTATAAGTATCTAATTTAACAAAAACACCCGAACCATACAATCAGATTTTTAAAGAAGTGAATCGTAGTTTTGAAAATAGGGGTTAAGGTGTTTTCAAGAAAAAGATATCATTTGAAAATCCGTAACATCCCTCAAGGTATATATATTTAAAAGATACATACGACTCTTTGTTTTAGAAAAAAGGTATGGTTCGGATGGCGCATCTACATCAAATATCTAGTCCTACAGTACCCTAAACGGCAATATCGCTAAACGTCATCCTATGATAGTAGTAACATATCACGTCTACCTATCCTCTAGTTCCTAATAGGGTTTCATAGCTATCTCATTCTAACCCTAGTTTCCTAATCTAAGTTTCCTTAACCATATTCTATAATCGGTTTCCACCAAAACTTTTCGGGGGTGCTATACGCCATCCACCCCACTTCCCCCGTAGATATAGATCCACTCACCTTACTTCTTGCTTGCCGAAGTCGATGATGCCATGCTCCATCGTCTCGGAATCTACGTGAAGGTACCTACAATAATAAACAATCGCAATGCGTATTAAAATCAAGGCGGGAAAACCAAAACGGCACAAGTTTCGCTCATAGGTTAAAACCTATAGCTTCGCGTGCAAAATACGACAAATAACCCTGGTCGTAGACGTCCAAACGCCACACGACGGAAACACAATACCCAATACCAAAATCAAGTCAAAATGAAGTCGTAAACCAATGCATCAGCTCATGGAAATGGTCCCAGATTTTACCCTAAGCCAAATTGGTCAATTCTGCACATATGGAGGGTCAAATTTACTGAAGATGCCCTGGAACCAAACTGAAACAATTCTACCCTGCTCTGGCCATAAATTGCAGCCATATTGAATTTATCTACGGCCTGTGGTTTGAGTTAGGGACTCGGGTCTTAGTGGTAGCTTCCTAGGTGCCTGCACGATTTCCAGTAATTGCAAAATCAATTCTATTGTCCCCGGGTTGCTCCAGATTCCAAAATACCCCCACAATTCACACATTTATCCAATGTCGGGGTTTCTAAATCCGTATTTGGGTTTCTAAACTCTGGTCCAGGTCAAGAATCACCTAACAAGTCTCATTGACAGCCACAAAACATCACCAATTTCAAATAACACTCAAACCCTTTACTAGGGTTTCCCAAGGTTCATTAAACATCACAAATTCACCTCTAAACTTGCATGAAAGGTAAAGTGAATGAAATATTATGCTAAGGGTGATGAAATTACCTCACTTGGGCAACCCGAGAAAAACCCTAGTTTTCCAATGTTGTCCAAACCCCACTTTTCTTGATCCAATAGGAAGAGGGTGTAGAGGGGATCAATTTTTGAGAAAGAGAATTTGGGTTTTGGTGGAGTTTTTGAGGTGGACCTCTAGGGGTGAAGTGGAGGGAGATGAAGATGAAGAGGAGAAGAAGAAAGGAAATAGCAAGGGGCATGAGCTGCTTCCCCCCCCCCCCCTCTCTCTCTCTTTTAATCTAACCCTCTCACTCAATTAACCTTTTACCCTTTTCTTTTTATTAAAAACCTAAGTCAAAAAATACCCAAAATAATATAAGAACACAACATGTAATCACCACATGACATGACATGGTGCACTGGCCACGAAAAACTGTAGAAATGCGGATTTGGCTTAATCGCGATTAGGTGCACTAATCGGGTCATTATCAAAACTGCATATAATAAATTTTAAAAATGCCAAATCCTTTAAAATATATTTTTAAATGAATAAATCATTGTAATTTCTATTTATTTCATAATTATTGGTATATATTTATACCCTTTTTCGAAAACCCCAATTTCGCAAATCGGGCAGTTTTCGGGAAATATATTATTTTAATATTAAATTCCAAAAATAATATTTTATATTTTCTGAAATGTTACAACTACTTGGAGCGAATGGACTACTATATGGAGCTTTTGAATTAAAGGACCGGTCTACAAAGGTTGTATTATCATAGGTTTACGTGATTCGTCGGAAAAGGGAATGATAGATACTTTTTTATCTATAACAGGATTATTAGTTACTCGTTGGATTTCTTCGAGACAGTTTCCATTAAGTAATTTATATGAGTCATTAATTTTCCTTTCATGGAGTTTTTCCATTATTCATATGATTTCCAAGATCTGGAATCACTGTTTCGGTGCGGGCCACGAGAGCGGTACCAAATCGAGGCAAACTCTGAATACTAGATATGACCCCAAAATTACAGGGGCCAAGGTCGACCAGTGAGACGATGGGGATAAGCTTCATCGTCGAGAGGGAAACAGCCCGGATCACCAGCTAAGGCCCCTAAATGACCGCTCAGTTTCCTCATTCACTTAGTGTAATTTTTGATTACTTGTTTGCTTACCCTAATTCTTCTAGCTAGATCCTTAGTTTGGGTTACTTAGCACACTAAAATTTTAAATTGGCATGGTTGATGCCTTCTATAACCTAGTAGTCATGCTAGAGATCTCTTTAGTGGTATCGGAGCCAAGCTAGAGAATTAGACGATGTTAGTAGAATTACGAAAATGAAACAACTCCGAAATAGTCGAAACAAAACCCTAGATTCTGTCGAAATTTTTAAGTCCTCTGAAATTTTTTTAAACAAGTGCAGAATGTTACATGAGATGTAATATGAACACTAGACAAAAACGAGCCCTTTCCACCGGATTTGACCCGGCGAGAACTTGAAAAAAGCCGGCCTGGCTGGTCTTGGTATGTGATTTTGCCTTCGTTTTTGTTGGGTTCTCCAGGCTCTGGGTTTGGTGTTTCATGTATTGTTGGTTTTTTCTAAGATTACATGTGATGTTATCTTTCTGTAAAGGCAATTCAAAGTGTTTCGTAGTCGTAATCTTAACATCGTTTCGGGTAACTTAGACGACGTTAAAAAGTTCGAACGAATATCAATAACCCATTTTTCACCCCTCTCTGGAAATTTTCCAAAAGTTAGAATTTTTGGGTTTAAAAATCTTTAGAAAATCATGCAGGTAATTCTATGGACCCTCTAGAAGAACGATACCCAAACTTGACTCTTTGACAGCGGAACCGCGGGCAAACCCTAGGGTTTTGCCGCGGTTCCGCGGCGCTATGAGTGAGGAATGGGTCGGCCCTTTTACGGTTGGTCCATAGGTGCTGTGGAATGTTCTGGGTATTTTTAAACTGTGCTCAAGTGTTGTGCTCTGGGAAATTTTGGGTGTGTGTTGATTTGATCGAAATATTTAACATTGTTTAGCTATCTGTGGATTGTGATACAATATTTGGAATCCACAATAATTAGTTTTGTGAAAACTAGTTTGAATTTCGTAAACCTAGCAATTTAGTCTCATTTGATTCGTTGCCGCAGGGTTTTGATTCGGATCAAAATTTCATCGCAATCTCGTATAATACGCGAATGTTCGCCGGGTAACATTACTAGATAGCCACGCCCCAAAGCCCGAACCAAGTGACTTCAGCAGAACCCCGTTGCCTAATGCATCTGTCCGGATGCTCACGATCGTGGTGTTCCGCCTAAGTGCACTTCGTCGACGGCATCGAGGGTGCGGCCGTTTACTAAAGTTTCCGACGAACATTTGATCAACTTGTCGGGAATCTTGTTGAATTGCCTGTCTTGATATTGAAAAGTGTTTTCAATATCGAGACTAAAATGCGGGGTTTATAATTTATAGGCATGCGATGTCTAAGGAATTCATTTGGTTAGGCATGAAATCCGAAGTATGTGATATTTCGGGTTTATGATGTCTAAGGTGGTTGCGGATTCCAATTGTTATAGTTTTCATTTTCTTTTCTGCGACCGTAAGTGTAATATGTGGTGTATCACTTGTTTCATTGCTATATGTCAATAACAATTGGGATACGCATATTTACTTACGTTGATGACATGTGATATTATGTGTTGTTGTGATATGTTATATTGGATCGTCGTGTTTGAATAGCTGGGGGTTTTTGCGTGAGATGAGAGTTTTTCTTTTTAATTCATGTATAAAACTTGTTTGTAATATTCTTTTATTGGAGGACTTCCGGGTTGAGGATGATGTCACCATTGATGTGTATTATTTTCTTTTCCGTATTAGGATAGACCCATGGTGGGGAGCACACGTAACCGGGTTCTAGAGTCCAGTGGGAGACCATCTCGAGGAGTCGAGACCCGGTCTCCTAACTCTAGAATTGGTTGGGTTGCTTGCCGCTCTCGTAGGGGTCTAGGGATGTGGGATTGGCTATTCATCACGACCGTGGAATCCTTCTATTTTACTGGCTTAATTTAAAACACGGAATTCCTAGTATATCCAATATTTCATATGTGGACTTCTGCTGCTGATATTTTGTGTTGTGAACACTTTATATGATGAGACGAATGTTTTTATTATATATATGATATATAATAAACGTTGCTTATGTTTTGCACCCGCGCTAATCCCACCCTACTATGTTGTTAGTTAAGTAATCAAACGGTGTATAACGGGACACTGTGGTGAATGCGGATGGCATAAGCGTACGTTGCATTATCATTTCTTCTGTGATACTTAGGAAGCAAAAATGATGGGACTTCATTAATGAGATTAATGAAGAAGAAAGAAACCTAAAGATGTTGTGGAATCAAATTTTCAAAAAAGATAGCTCTAGTTCTTGTTTTGCATAGTGGTATTCCTTGATGAATATCCAGCACCTCATTCTATGAGGAAAGTGCCGAGATCCTTTCACTGGGAATGACCTCTTTATAAAAAGCTAGCAGATGCTACACCCACTCGGTTTATTTTGAAAAACACATGATTTTAAAAGCGGAGCTTAAACCACTCCTTTTTCAAATCACTCGATTCTACAACGATATCAAGTTCATTATGCAAAAGGTTTTCTTAAAAACCTATCGCAGCCCTCCATCATTTCAGATAAGTACTATTTAGTATTCGTGCTATGTTTGTTGACTATAGCCAAGGCGTGTGCGGCAGCTAATTAGTGCTTATCTGCAGCATATGATGTGATTGCGTTAGGTAGTCGTACGACTTTGTTGACCATAGCAAAGGGTCGTACAGGTGGGTTTAATTCAATCATGAAATGATGGGTTGAACTTGACTAGCTCTTATGATTTGTTGACCATAGCCAAGGTCATGAGTTGCTAGGAGAAAAATATTATCGGAAATTTCAAGTGTTGAAATTTGCAATGAGATAGTTGGATCCCGATACCCACTGCGAGTAAGAGTTACACCTAGGAGAGTTTTACACATCACAATTAGCCGATCAAGTAGGTGTCTAGAAAGGTGTTAACGGGGTTATGCCTCTGGTTAAACGAGGTTTATTTTAATTAGGTCCGTGCGAAAGAACGGGTAACCTCCCTCAAATGACCGACACTGGCCTGGCCGAATGATTGGCTAACTTATAGGGTGTAATTAATCCCGACTAGTCTTACCTTTTAGGGTTTGAAGGGAGATTTGATAAAAACAGTGGGAGCCATCCTGATTAGATAAGATAATAACCAATTTAATCTTGCAAGAGCATACACTAAGTGTTTTCTTCTCTCTCCCTCCAGGTAGAGACAATGTCACGCCTTAATCAAGATAATAATAAGGATGTATTGACCTAACCTGCTTATTATACTGAGCTGGGGAACGTTGGTTCCGTTCTATCTTATAATTATTATAAGTCCGAGAAGGAAATAGGGGAATATAAGGATTTCTATGCCACCCAAACGAGGAATGAATATGCTGATGCATCTTTTTCGGGTGTGTTAGTTACCGAGAATTGTTTCTCAATACACTCTACGTCCTGGGTATTAGATATCGGATCGGAATCTCACATGTAATATGTTACATGGGCTAAAGAAAGGTAGAGAACTGGGAATAGGTGATTATTATGTAAGAGCAGGGAATGGTGCAAATGTTGCAGCCAAAACAGTTGGCGAATATCACCTTGTATTACCAAGTGGTAATACATTGATTCTGAACGAATGCTATTACATACCGAACCTGATATGCAATATTATATCAGTTTCATTATTAAGTAAAGAAGGATATAATTTTGTGTTGCAGGATAATGTTATGAACATTTTTCTGAATCAAAAGTTGATTGGATCATGCTCGTTAAGTAATGGCATATACGTTCTAAAACAAACCACAGTTCTTAACGTACAGAACACACACAAGAGGAAGAGTTCAGAAATGAATGAATCCTTCTTGTAGTTTATAGACTAGGTCATATGAATGCGACACGACTAACTATATTTGTCACAACCCAAAATTTGGCACGTGACTGGCACTTAAACCACAAAACGTCTACAGGCGTAACGCAATTTAAGTAAGCCGAAACCCAGAAATCTAAACCATCAAATCTTGTAAATGATAAAAACATTGTTTAAAACATTTGGAAATCTCAAGTAAAAATCTTTACATTTTAACTTTATTTTCTTAGAAATTTCGGCAGCACCTCCTTTGTAAAAACTAGCCCCGAAACGGGTACAACAAAAGATATAAGTAAAGCATGCTCAAACGGGAGCAGATCATGTCCCAAGGCGGAAACAATCACCACAAGCATAATATACGACACCGTAACGAAGAAATGGACAATATATGTGAAAAACAACATAAAAGATAAAACTGCATAATAAAAGCCGGCTCACCCGAGCTCGACACCCAGAGTCACAAAAATATACAATATCATCCTCACAACTTATCTCCAAGTCATTACATGAAATGGTAGATGGAGAGTACTAGATACAATAATAGATACAATGGATATAAAATCGGATAACCACAACCCACCTACAGCAAAATGGCTCACAGCCAATCGTAGTGGTATCCGCTGCAAAAACATACAATAAGATAGCCCCAGCCGTGGCTACTCTGAGGGTCAACCTACAAAATACTGTGGCACAACATGGGTGAGTTGCCAACTCATGAATAGTAAATAACATCATAAATGTAATCGCAAGTATGCACGTACTGCGATACCCTATCACATGTAATCTGATAGTATTAATATGGTAATTTGGGTATGCAACAATCATGAAAGGTACTCTATCAGGTACTACAAATACATGATGAAATGCATATCAATAAATGCCGAGTATAGGATAAAACATATCATCATCGTGGAAAAACCCGGTGTCCATCAAATACACCCCAAATCACAATACCTCAGGCGTCGTCACTCTGATCGCCCTTCATATCCTGTAAATCTCATGGAACCTGAGTGTCCAATATCGGCATTCGAAAACATCATGAAATACTTGTGTCCAGCATCAACATGCAAATCCACATATAATGGGCTCCGTCGGTCCGGATAGGCCTACGGGCTCCGTCTGTTTGGATCGGCCCTTGGGCTCCGGCAGTACGAATCGGCCCATATCTATCTTTCGACTCTGGTTGGTATCCTCCGGATAACTACTAGGTCCAACCAATCACCGGTAGGTAGTAGTCCCTCTGCCAGGATCATCGTCTACTGCACAACCTTCCATTCTCATCCCAGGGTACCATACCTGGTCGACCATGAACCCACAAACGGATCATCCAGCTCCTCGAATCGGGTTTCTATCATACGTCTCAGAAACGAGAAAACGTATGGTGGACGCACTGAAATATCATATCAAGAGAACCGGGTTTTCAAAACAATGCATACTTTCTTGAAATAATACCACGTTTCTCAAATCTATAAATCACATGAAATCTATATCTTAATGCGTAAATTCATGCAATATGATATATGCAACATAAAACCATAATATGAGCATATCAAGGGTAAACCACTCTTTTAAATGAATCCAGTTTTAAATGCATCATGCTGTTCCCAATTTCTCAAAAATTAAATCCAACATCATATAGAGGTGTACATGTTGCTATAGCAAGTATGGGTGTATACATGTAAGTATGTATGCACGATGTACCTCATATGCGCAATAGAACAATAATCCATGTGTCAATATCAATAACAATTATAATACAGCATATGTGTATAGGTTGTGAGTGTCATGGCAATTACCGACGGTGTGGGTGTAGCATACAATTTAGTGCTCGTGCAAGATGAACCGTCAGTAATAGTGCAGTGTCCACTAAGTACTAAGTCAAGGCACAACAAGTAATGACATATAAAGATGCTCATTCACAATCAACATATTAGAATATAAACATGCGGCTATAATATCTTATCAAGCCCTGACGCATAACGCCATACGGGCGATTTCCCCGTAGATGTTAAATCTACTCACCGTAATCTCGAGCTAGGTATATCCAACCACCTGCTTCCCTTTCTTCGCAGCGTCCGAAGTCTCAGCCTACGATCCTAAAATCACACAAACATAGCAAATGCACATAGAAATCGACCAATAATACGTAAAATTACATTTAAAGCGACACACTGACTCCAACACCCTCTAAAGTGTTTGCTTAACGGCTAACGTGTGTGGCGACACCACTAAAACAGACCCACGACAGCGAACTACTCGAAACACTAAATCTGCGTCGGGTCAGTCGTAACGCGGGTCGTCAAAATACTAAAAACTAGCTAATCGATCCCAGATTTTGATACACCAACAATTAGTGAAAGTTTCAAGTTCCACGAGACTATAAACATCACCAGAGGCCCCACGACCAAGACTCGAGACCCCAATCCTAAATCTGGCCGCAAATTGCGGCCAGAACCTATTTATTTGCAGCCCAAAGTGCAGAGAATGGTCTTAGGTTTCTATGGTGGGTTCTAGGCCTCTAAACTAGGTCTCTTTGATAGCAACTTCTCCAACAAATTCCTTGTTCGAAAGCAGACTCACCCGAGACACAATATTATACCAAAATACAGCATTTGCACAAGAACTGTAATTTTAGTGTTCTAAACAACCACTACTAAGCAACACTACAAAATAACTACTTAATTAACAGTTTAAAGTCATTACCTATCCAAACTTGCTCCAAAACCCCAGCTTTCCATGCTCCAAGTGATTCTAGTTGTAACGTTTTGGAAATCGTTCAGGTGAAATTTCAGAAAATCGCTAAAATAATGGATGTTTTCCGTAAAAATCAAGATATAAATATCTTTTAATATAAAATTAAATATACATATTCTAGCTATGTAATTGCTACCATTTGGTGTTTATTGAGCCACTGGTAAAATTTCTAATTTGCTGAAATTTTTTCCGAAATTAATTATTTTAATATTATTTTAAGCCGTCACTAATACATTTAATTAGGGAAAATTACAAATTGGAATGGGTTAATAAAAATTTTGTGCATCATGACACACTAAACTAACATGTAAAATATTGTTTTTGAAATGAAACGAAACTGTCAAACGGTTTTAGAAATATCGAAGAAAAAGGCTTAAATGGTGAAAATAGCTAAATGGAAATTGGGGTATAACATTTATCTTTTTCCCTCACCCAATACACACACACCCTCCCTATGTGCTGGCCGAAATATGGGCTGTCCCATTTCCAAGTTGCCCACTCTTTTCCCCACTTCAAAAAGAAAAAAAATGAAAAGAAAAGAAAAGAAAGAAATGAAAAGAAAGAGAATAGATAAAAGAGTATGGGCTTTTGTTGACTTGGTCTTATTTTCTTCCCTTGACTTCACCCACCCCCACTCAATACCTCACTCCTCTCCTCTCCTGGCCGAGACCAGCTTCAGCCCTCCCTAAATTTCCCATCTCAATTCCACCTCAAAACTCCACCATTTTTTCATCAAAAATCTAAAGAAAAACACACAAATTCAAAGCAAACTCAAAATCCAAACCCTACCCATTTTACATTAGCCTATCTAATATGGATCTTAGGGAAAATTTGGAATTTTGGAGGCTTAGTTCCATGGTTGATCTCTTGGTTTGGAGGTATAATCTTCAACCAAATTGTTACTTGTTGTTTAGTTACTTCAATTCATATAATCATGTTGCTTAATTATGTTTTAATTTCGAATTTGGAAATTCAAGTGAGGGTTTGTTTTGGAGTTAGAGTTGTGATCAATTTGTGCATGGTATTGTATGTATTTGTAGGCGTGAAATGCTAATCTTGTGCCTAATGCTAATTAACATTAAATAGCCAATTTAGTTTTAATTGCGGAAACTTGGTTATAGCATTAGTTTGATAATTTGATAGATTAACATCTAATTGTAGTTGCTATTACTTTAGTTAGAAACTTTAGTTCATGCAAAACCCAACTTAAATGTTGAATTGTCAATTTCTGCTTTAAAAATGTTATGATGTGATATCTTTGCAAACTAGAATTTTGGTTTTTATACAAATTGATGAGAATAAATTATAGAAATGGTTTATATGACTTAGTTATGATATTTAGTAAATATTGTGGCCACTAGATTTGTTTAGACATCGAGTTTTGTACTAAAATGGTAAATTTTGCTTGCTAGGTTTTCGGAAAAATAACTTTTAAAGTGAGTTTGGTTTTTTTTTTGAATTTTAACCTATTTCATAATATAATTAGTGTTTGTGAATGTACAAATGGGTGTGTTTGGGGTTTTCTCGATCGGTTGATGTTTGTACATCGACATCGAGGGTTGGTTTGGCTATTCTTGCATGCGTAAGCGATAAGTTTTGACCTATACGTGATACGTGTGACGGTTTGGTTTTCGTATACCGTTTCGATTTCGAATTCGGTTTTCATGCGATACGATACGTTGTGACATATAGGTACCCCCATGTGGACTACGAGACGAAAAGAAAGCGCGTGGCGAAGTCGACACCGGCGAGGGAAGATCAGGTGAGTAGATTTTATCTACGGGGAAAGTCGGGTGGATAGCGTATAGCACCACCATAAGGTTACGAGAAACGAGGTGATGTGGTAATGATATACTTTTATATGTTAATGTGAGATATGAACACCTAGTATGAAAAGCCTTAGGAGCTTATGGATTAGTTTTAGCGAGGAACGAAGGAGGGATTTGGTTGGTTTCTGAACCGCAACCCTAGAATAAGGATTTGCATACACGCACACATATACACTTGCATACATTATTTTTTTGTGCGTATATGGGAATGTGTATATATGTATATATGCATGGGTATGGGACTATGCATATATATACATTCATATACACATACCTGAATGTTGAGGATATTATATAATATTTGGAGATGAGTCGATGAGATAGGGCTTGAGGCCATGAGATCGGTGATGTGATATGGTCCGTATTCGAGATACGACATGATATTTTAGCGGGTTCTTAAGGCGTGGTGTTTTCATACACACGCATGCATTTCATAGATGGTATCAGGGACGTAGATCAGTACCCCGATCATGATATTTGATAAAGAGGATACCAGATGATTAATGTGATAAGTGTGACATTTGACTCGTACCCAGATTTAGGATGCCGTACGACAGATTTACCGTACGAGCTATATATTGATGATAGATCCGCACTCTTGACTTGAGGATGTCATATTATAGATATTGTATCGTATGGGATACTATTGAGTCGGGATCACCGACTATTATATGTATGTAGATGTATCGAATCAGATGTTAGGCGGTTTCCTTACTTTTCGATCAGCCTGTTAAGTTTGGCCCTGTAGTGTACTTGTAAATGATAGATTAGATTCGACTCATACCTATTTCAAAAACTAACGAATCGTGTGTATTTTAAAGACGGGACAAGGGATTCTACTGATAAGGACATATCTTTTCTTAAAAACACCGTAGCCCTTATTTTCAAAACATCACGATTCGTGTTATTTCAAATGGCACCACTGTATGACTCATATTTTTATAAATGCAGATTAGTCATCATTATTTTTATCATTCATCTCCCGTATACTATTACTGTTCGCATCGCATTTGCATGTTTATATTGTACTTTCAAATGCCATTATTGAGATCATGCTGTCAGGACACCAACACCCTTACCGATGATGCGTACGTTCCACATACACTTACTTGCCGGCTCACACACATCATCATCGGTAATTGCCATGTCACGTACACTTTAGAAAATACTATTTCAGTGACATAGCTTGCTAACTGATAGTTGCTACATGTTACAGCCTTCATGTGCTAGTTTAATTATTGCATGATATCAGATGCATCCATATATTCATTGGTTATGCGGTATTATGGAGATTTTTGCCAATTTTCATTGTTATTGACATGGTGACTTGATGATTTCGGATTCTTCTTGATATTTTCTAGATTTGGAAACCGCATGTGAAAGTTTTGTAAACTGACGAACCATTTTAAAAAGAAAAATGCGGTTTTCCTTGATATGTTGAGTATCGTCCACCATGATCTTTTCTCGGTTTTAAGATGTTTTTGAGATCCGATTCGAGGAGTTGGATGAACCGTCTCGGGTACATGGTGGACCCGGTATGGTACCCCGAGGTAAGAAGTTCGAGTAGTAGACGATGAGCCCGACAGGGGCAGACTGCCAACCGGTGAATTTACCGGTCGCGGCGGATATCCGGAGGATACCGTTCATGGTCGTGTTATTGATGATATGGGCCGATCCGGATTGACGGATCCCGAGGTATTGAGATATTGAGATTTGAGACACTGAGATATATAGATTTGATGATACAGACCAGTCCGGATAGCCGGAGCACGAGATATTGAGATATTGAGGTTTATGTTTTGTGTCGATGCTTGACATGGATTTGATGTGATTTCATTAATGCTATCTCGTTTTATATACATATAGAAATCTCATTAAATAAAGAAAAACAGTTCTTTGATTCATGATGTTCTTGTTCTCATTATATGCATCTGCACATCATTTTAGTGATATATTGCTACCTGACATTGTACATCATATTTGTGACATGTTGTTACCTGAGGCACTGACACGAGTTCTTCGTATTTCACTATATGGATAGATGTTTACCCTTTACCGTTATATTATGCTTCAGGCCATATTATTATTATTTGAAGATATTACTGATCGTATGACCTAGGATTGCGTTATGCATGCGATTTCTACTCGTAGATGTTTTCTGCTCACGAGTTGGCTGCTCACCCCCGTTGTGCCACAGTTCCTTACAGGTTTTGCCGTATAGGTTTCGTTGCGGCTTTGCTGGCATACTGTTCCTTCCGGGTGATTGCTTTGGTAGGTGGGTTCTTTTGCATCAGGACCACCATTGTTTATTTATTATTTCAGTTGTATCTAGAAACTCCATCAACCAGATTGTATATTTGATAGAGATAGAAGACCAGACTTGTTATTATTTCGACCTTAGAGTCGCGCGTTGTATTATTATGGTTTTCATGCTAATTTTGGGTTTTCTTTTGAGTATTGATCCTCGCCCTTCGACGTTGTATATTATATTGCTTGCGTGGTTGTGACCGTCGTTTGACGAAGAGCTAACTCTCGCTTGGGGATGCCTTTTTATTTATTTCGTATACTATTCAAGTTGTATCCCGTTTGGGTCCAGTATTTACAAAGGAAACTCTGCCGAAATTTTTAGAAAATACTTGAGATTTTAAAAATACTCACTTCGGCCTATATTGTTAAAACTACTTATTTTAAATTGGTTTTTCCTTCACTCTACGGCTTCTATGGCTTTGATTTCTGGGTTTTGGCTTACTTAGATTACGTACGCCTCGAGACATTTCGTAATTTATGTGTCGGTCATGTTCCGTACTTTTCGGGTCGTGACAAGGTTGGTATCAGAGCGTTAGGTTTTACCTTCGGAGTGTAGGATAACCCTTGGTTGATGAGTAGGTGGCTTGAGTAGAGTGACGTACCGTACGTATGTTCCGCGGCATATTTACGATACGATATTCCACATAAAAAGCCTTAGGATGTATATTTCTTTGCACAACATTATATTCATTCCTATGATCTAGCGACATCGGTACCAGTTTATGGTTTTGTTATCACGGTTGTACGGGCAGAGAGAGCTACTGCTAGAGTTACGGTCAGCATAAGCTCTTCACGAACGAGGACAGACGAGGGCGTGATTCCAGGGATATACAGTTACATAGGGAGGCGTCGTTTCATTGCGTTTTCGTGCTACGAGCGTTTAATGGGTCGCTTTTACGAGATTTCTCGGAAGTGCAGATCAGCACCAGAGGATTGGGCTGCTTCAAGAGGCCAGCCAGATTGTGTTGACCGTCAGCGCACAGATTATTTTGATGATTGATAGAACTGTTCAGCGTGGGAACGAATGAGCCAGCGACTTTGGCGAATGAAAAGATTTCTCCCCAGATGTTTGAAGTTAATGCCGCACGAGTTATACTTCAAGATATGATAGAAGATCGCTAGTCACCTGAGTATGGATGACTTGGATATGTGATTCATTTCCTACCCCGATGCGAGGTCATCAGATTGATTGGATTCAGCTAGAGACGACTTCATGCTGATACGTTGAGAGTCGATATAGATGATTGAATGTCAAGGACCCATTTTCCAAGTTTAAAGTATTCGGAAAACAATGCAAGCAATTCTAAGGACCCTCTAGAAGAATGAAACCCTAACTCGACTTAATGACCATGGAACGCCGGTGAACCTTAGGGTTTGCGGCAGTTCAGTGGTGCCATTAGTGGGGCTTGGGTCTGCCCTTCTACGGTTGGTCCGTAGGTACTGTGGCATATATTCGATACTATTAAACTGTACCCGAGATGTTGAGATCTTGGGGGATTATGAGGTTTTGACAGTCGATCGGATGGTTCGACTTCATTCGGATATAATGTGATGGGATACAGTGCTTTGGAGACTCCAGATACGAGTATGGCCGTTAGAGCACAGTCCATGAAGCCACGAGGAGGCGAGTCCGAATCGGTCGACATTAGAGAAAAGTAGAGTAAAAGGTTCGTACGAGATCTTAATGAGATGACGTTCGACTCCGCCGACATCAGAGATGTGAAACACAAGCAGAAGCGTTGACTATGGATATATCTTCCAGGAGGAGTCGTGAGGAGTATCCAGCCATTCCGGAACAAGAAATAGATTTGGTAAGGATGATGACTTCCGGGCAGTTCGACAGAAACGAGACTTGGGAGAGACTTCGACAGGACCTTTCTGGGAATACTGAACGAGAAGATTTGGACTCAGGATCGATCATATTGCACACACCCAGCAGGCCAGAGTTTAGCATCGTCTACGAGACATGTTATGAGTGACCATAAGAGTTGGCCAGAGATCTTTAGAGGATGTGTCAGAGCGGACTGCTTCCGTTATCGTTTCTATATTGGACCGTTGAGCCGAGAAGCTATGTACTTAGCAATCTGCAGTGAGAGATGAGAGCCTAAGGGCACTAGGCGACAGGCCATGATCAGAAGGCAAGTAGATATCTTTTTCTGCTTGCATTAGATGCACCGACACCTTCTCGACTTTGAAGGACGGACTTATCGACGACAATATTCATTATTTATGATTTTGTGAATCACTATCACGTATCCGTCACTTTGGATTTTCAGTATTTTTGGGTGATTTATTTCATGATTGAGTTTTAATGACCGACTTTCATGATATTTGATTTTATGCCTAGGGCATGCATATGATTTGACTTATGCTTTCGGCATAGTTTCCATGCACTTTTAGTATTTGATTTGCTTTTGTGCACGCCGATGCACAGGATGGTGAGATTTTATACCACGGTATACCTGATTGGGATTTGGATTGAGATATGTTGTATACCGTCGATTTTGATTATGATATTCGATATTTGTTTTCGTGCACCTTATGCACTTGACTTGGATTTTGCGCATACTTGACGCGCTTGATGCGATTTAGGTGCACACTAGATGCACTAAATCGAGATTCTTCATGCATATCAGATGCACCTGGTTTTGCTGTCAGGGACACACGTTGCTCATGACAGGTGTTTTCGTGCACACCCGTTGCACTCAGATTTTGTTTATGTGCACATGTATAGCACATTCATGGATTTCGATTTCCGTGCGCACCAGACGCACATGGCATTCATATATATATTTGGGATTGATTTCTTTTGGAGCAGTATATTTTATGATACTTACTATTTGGTTTAGTACTGAGCAGGACTAGTCAGAGGACAGTACCTGTGTATATTTTTGTATGCATTGATAGTTATCGAAGGGATTTCTAAAGAGGAGCTATAGTTTCAGTATTTACCTATGTGTCCGAAATGACACGAAACAATTTATAAAGGAAACCCTTCTAAAATTGCGTTCAAAACGGCAGGATGTGCATATTAAACAATGGATATATATATATTTATATATTTATTTTCTTACAATAGACGTCCACCACTGTGCAGTGTTGCGAACATCGCACGGTGATTTGAAAAAGGTTTGGCATGCATTGGTCCCAGATGTTTTAATGATGTATATCATGTTGGTTTTCATATTGGATCTTGACATTTATGTCTTCCCCATGACTCCAATGATTGGGGGTGCTTGACGGAGTTTTGATTTTGAGTTATACACTCTTTTTCATGTGCATACATTGCGCTACGATATATGTTTCATGTATTTATTATTTCGGAGCCCCGACGACTAGATGGTTTTGCTGAAATGTATTAGTTTTTGGTGAAGTTTTAATTTAAATTCGGGGACCGAATTTCTTTAAGGGGGAAGATTGTAACGTTTTGAAAATCGTTCAGGTGAAATTTCAGAAAATCGGTAAAATAACGGGTGTTTTCCGTAAAAATCAAGATAAAAATATATTCTAATATAAAATTAAATATACATATTCTAGTTATGTATTTGCTAGTATTTGGTGTTTATTGAGCCACTGGTAAAATTTCTAATTTTCTTAAATTTTTTCCGAAATTAATTATTTTAATATTATTTTAATCCGTCACTAATACATTTAATTAGGGAAAATTACAAATTGGAATGGGTTAATACAAATTTTGTGCATCATGACACACTAAACTAACATGTAAAATATTATTTTTGAAATGAAACGATACTGTCAAACAGTTTTAGAAATAACGAAGAAAAAGGCTTAAATGGTGAAAATAGCTAAATGGAAATTGGGGTATACCATTTATCTTTTTCCCTCGCCCTATACACACACACCCTCCCCATGTGCTGGTCGAAACATAGGCTGTCCCATTTCCATGTTGCCCACTCTTTTCCCCACTTCAAAAAGAAAAGTAAAGAAAAGAAAACAAAGAAATGAAAAGAAAGAGAATTGATAAAAGAGTATGGTGTTTTGTTGACTTGGTCTTCTTTTCTTCCCTTGACTTCACCCACCCTCACACCACACCTCACTCCTCTCCTCTCCTGGCCAAGACCAGCTTCAGCCCTCCGAAAATTTCCCATCTCAATTCCACCACAAAACTCCACCATTTTTTCATCAAAAATCAAAAGAAAAACACACAAATTCAAAGCAAACTCAAAATCCAAGCCCTACCCATTTTACATTAGCCTATTTAGTATGGATCATGGAGAAAAGTTGGAATTTTGGAGGCTTGGTTCAATGGTTGATCTCTTGGTTTGGAGGTATAATCATCAACCAAATTGTTACTTGATGTTTAGTTACTACAATTCAAATAATCATGTTGCTTAATTAGGTTAAAATTTCGAATTTGGAAATTCAAGTGAGGGTTTGTTTTGGAGTTAGAGTTGTGATCAATTGTGCAAGGTTATGTGATGTATTTTTGTCTCATAGAACATAGAAAATGTAATCTTGTTACCTATTGCTAATTGTAACATTAAAATATCCAAATTAACTTTTTTAAGCAAACTAGGTTTTAGCATTTAGTTGCTAATATGAGATTAAAAAACTAATTAGGGTATTCATTGCATTATTAAGATTTTAAATTGTAGTTTAATATTTTAGTTCATGCAAAACCCAACTTAATTGCTGAATTGTGAATTTCTGCTTTAAAAATGTTAAGATGTGATATCTTTGCAAACTAGAATTTTTGTTTTTATACAAATTGATGAGAATAAATTATAGAAATGGTTTATATGACTTAGTTATGATATTTAGTGGATATTGTGGCCGCTAGATTTGTTTAGACATCGTGTTTTGTACTATAACTGTAACATTTCAAAAAAATAAAATAATATTTTTGGGAATTTTTATAATTTAATATTAATTTTTGATGAATATTTTAATGTTTCGGTGTAATTAAATACCGATAAATGCGAAAAAATTATGGAAATTCTAAAATAGGGTATTTTGTGGAAATATGCCATTTTTAAGTTTTAATGGTTAAGTATATACTATTTTAGTGTTAATCGCGATTAAAAATCGCTAATTGGATTTTTGGCTTTTTGTGCAAAAATATGCACATAACATTTTCCACACTTATCACACTTGTTTCATGTTTCAGATTCATGGTAGCCTAGGGTTGAACCATGCATAGATGACCATGATGGTTTAAACCATTTGGGGTTAGTTAAGGGTTGTTAGCTTTGTTTGAAGGTGATTAGCATGGGGGTTGACTTGTGTAGGGAGAGAGTGAGCCATGATGGCTTGTGTGTGCTAACATTTAATGAGAGAGAGAGAATGGTGGCTCCTAGATTATGTCACCTCCTTTTCACTTCAAAACTTTTTGCTCACATCTCTCCCTCTCACTCACACCTTTAAACTCTCTCTATCACTCACATCTCTCACACCTACACACACATCAGCCACCATCAGCACATTTCCGCCCAAACCTCTGCTGCACCAGCAGCAACCCCATCAACCACATCAACACAACATCAAATACTTCAACTTCACCACAAACCAACACCCCACAACTACAACAGTTGCACACAACTAAACCACCACTTCACCCCAACCTGAAACAACAACAGCAGTAGCAGCTGCAACAACACACCCAAAAATAATCATCAGTAGCCTGAGCATTAACACCATCAGCCACCAAAGATAACCCAGCCATAAGGAGCAGCTCTGCTGTAGCAACAGCACCCCACCAGCAACCAAACACTCCTATTCACCTTCTTCTCCTCTTCTCCTTCATCCTAGGACCCCTTGAGGTATAATCTTGCAACCCAACTCCTATCTTGTTAAGTTATAGTTGTTTAGCTGAAACTTAGTGTTATTATTGTTATCTAGTGCTAGTTTTAGGTGATTTGAGTGAGATTTGGCCAAGTGTGGGTTTTGAATGTTAGTATAGCCTTACTAGGTGTGTTTGAGACCAGTTTAACCAAGATTTGTCCCAGGTTTCACCAAAATTCCAGATTTGTTCGACTTGGCGTAAATTAGCGTTTTTGTCGACTTTCTAGCCTTTCTGAAAACTGCTATCACCCGGGACTTCCTAAAATAAAATTGAGTTGACATAGAGATGTGCAGGCCAGTAGAAACCAAGTCCCAAAACCCTAGCCCCCACCTCATTTCCATGGCCGAAGATAAATTCCCCCTGGCCGCAATTTGCGGCCAGAGCAGGAGGAAACCCCCTCGTTTTTGGTGCTTAACCCTTTTGCCTGTAAACTTGACCCTGGGTATGTCCAATTTTGTCTGATTCCAAACAAGGTAAAATCTTGGTTGATTTTCTTGAGTTGGCGCATGATTTACGACTTGTTTTAGCATGGTTTTTGGTATTTGATGATTCGTTTCTGTCGGGTGGCGTTTGGACGTCAACGATAAGTGGATGTTGGCTGTGTTTGCACGCGAGGCTATAGGTTTTTACCTACTGGCATAGCGTGTACCGTTTTGGTTTCCGGCATGGTTTTCATGTGCTTTAGCATTTTTTGATATCCTTGTGACGTTGAGGCGTTGGAGATGCAAATGGCGACATCGGCATCGGCACGCATAAAGCAAGGTGAGTAGATTTATATCTACGGGGAGAAGTCGGGTGGATGGCGTATAGCACCCCCGTAGTTCATGGTGATGTATACGGATGCGTATACGCACATACAATTATTATATGTTATTTGGGATTAATGATAATTTTTAGGATGGATATTGGTGTGTTGGATTGGTGAAATGTTACGAAACCTTAGAGTAGTGGTTGCACTACACATACACACACACATGCATACTTGCATACATCCTTATTTCATATGTGCTTATGGGATTCTATATAGTTATGTGTTCACATTGGTATGGGACCACGTGTTCATATACGGATTTGAGGATGATACTTGGGAGTGAGATGAGTCGATGATATTTGATCTGAGATTATGATATCGGTAATAGGGAAGGATTCGTACTTGAGATACGTCCTAATATTTTAGCGGGTCTTGGATGACGATGCCATGTGCATAGTGATATATATAAATAAGTGATCGACATGTGATTATGTTGCGAGATATGATATGGTATGATATGACAAGATATTTATGATAGGACGCATTGGGCGATGTATACTCCTTGTGATGATATGTGATGATGATATCGATTTATACGAGACTGTCGATCAGTAGTCAGATCAGGATTATAGCGATGATATTAGCATTGTACTAGACGTAGCTCAGTACCCGGATTATGATCTTTGATAAAGAGGATACCAAATAAATGATATGACGAATGTAATATTGACCCGTACCCAGATTTGGGGATGCCGTACGACGGATTCACGTACGTGCTATATATTGATGATTGATCCGTACTCTTGACTTGGGAATAACTGATTATAGAGATATAGTATCGGATGTGATATTATCGAGGCGGGAGCACCGACTATATATATATATGTATCGACTCAGAGGTTAGGCGGTTTCCCTTACCTTCAGTTAGCCTATTAGCTCAGCCCTATAGTTGGTGTAGCTGTTTGACTCTTATGACATTAGATGCAGTTTAGCTATCATTGTGTTTAGTATTCAGCTCCCGCACATTATTATTGTTTCTCCGCATCGTATACTGTTGTGATTCATATTCTATTATTAATATCCTGCTGTTAGGACACCAGCACCATTACCGGTGATGCGTATGTACCACGTACACTTATTTGCCGGCTCACACACATCTTCATCCGTAATTGCCATGTCACATATACTTAGAGAATATTATTGCTTGGTTTAGCTTGTTAGCTAGTAGTGACATGATATTAGTGTACTTGCCTTATATGCCAGCTTGACATTGTAGATATTACTTGTCACTTCATGCATACTGTTATTCATTATATGCCGCATTCATGGATTCTCATGCTTTTATTCATGGTTTTACATGCTATTGATGATTTAGATTCGGATTTCCATGATATTTTCTGGATTTGGGGGAAAACCGCAAAACTTATATAAACTGCTTTCTCTCTTTTTAAATAAAAAGTGCGGTTTTTCCATGATGTATGAGTCATCCATCATGTGTTTGCTGATGGATTTCGAGACCCGATTCGAGAAGGCGGATGAACCGTTTCGGGTACATGGTGGGCCCAGTGCGGTACCCCGGGACAAGAAGATCGAAGAAGATGGCGTTGAGCCTGGCAGGGGAACACGACCGACCGGTGAAATTACCCGACGCGTCGGATATCCGGAGGATACCGTCGTGGTCTTGAGATGGATGGTAGGGGCAGGTCTGGACTGACGGCGCCCTAGATATTATGATTGAGACATTGAGATTTTGAGATATTGAGGTACAGAGATTATGATACAGAGATATCGAGATACTTGGACACTTGTTTTGTGTCGATGATGGGCACTGTTTTATGCTGATTTCTTTTATGATACCTCATTTTTAAAATACAGAAATCTCACTGATTTACGAAAGAAGTTTTCTTCAGTACATGCATTCAGTTTCATGCATTCATACATCATCCATATGATACATTGCTACCTGAGGCACTGACACGGGCACATAGGATTACACTTGGTTTAGATATTTACCATAGTCATTGTTATAGATTGCTGGTTATATATTTGAGGTTTATATATTATGATTGTGTGACTTAGGATTGTGTCATACATGCTATTTTCTGTTTGTTGATGTTTTTCTATTCACGAGTTGGCAACTCACCCCCGTTGTGCTCCAGTTTCTTACAGGTCTGCCGTACAAATTTCATTGCGGCTTTGCTGGCACTGCTTCTTTTGGGTGACTTGCTAGTAGGTGGGTTTATTTGTATCGTACCTATCATTATATATTGTGTATTATATTTCAGTTGTATCTAGATGTTCCATCAACCAAACATGTATTTATTTGAGATAGAGACCAGTGATGTTTATTCTTTCGACCTTAGAGTCGCGCATTATATTTCTGTGGATTTCATGCTGTTTGAGTTTCCTTTCTGTTGTGATCCTCGCCTTTAGGCGTTGTATATTATATTGCAAACTGGTTGATTTAAAATGGTTTTTCGTACACTCTACTACTTTTCTTAGTTTGGATTTCTGGGTTCGGCTTACTTAGAGTACGTACGCCTCGAGACGTTCGTAGTCTAAGTGCCGGTCATGTTCCGTACTTTCGGGACGTGACAAAGTTGGTATCAGAGCGTTAGGTCTTACCTTCGGAGCGTAGGATGACCCTTGGTTGATGGAATATGTGACTAAAGTAGAGTGACGTACCGTGGGTATGTTCCGCGGCATATTTACGATAGGCCTCTCCACTTAAGAAGCCTTAGGATGTACATTTCCTTGTTCAGTATTATATTCCTTCTATGATCAAGCTTCATCGGTACCAGTTATGGTTTTGCTGCCACGATTTCGGCCAGGGAGAGCTACGGCTAAAGTTGCGGTCAGCACGAGCTCGTTACGAACGAGGACTGACCATGGCGTGATTCCGGCGACACACGATTTCAGAGATGTGTCTTTTTACTGTCTCTTCACGCTATGAGCATTGGATGGATCGCTGTATGAGGTTACTCGAACGTGCAGATTAGCACCAGTGGATTGAGCCACTGACAAATGCTAGCCAGAATTTGATGTCCGTTAAAGTATTGCTTATTCATGATGATTGAGGCACGGTTCAGCGTGCAGACGAGTGAGCCAGTTGTTGCTGCGAACAACGAGATATCGCCCCAGATGTTGGAGCTATTGCAGTACGAGTTGTACTAAGGGATGATTGAAAGTCGCTAGTCACTAAGGATGAATGACAAGGACATGTGGATCGTTCGCTACCCCGATGCATGCTCATCAGATAGATTGATTCCAGCTAGAGACGACTTCACGCGGAGACGTTGAGAGTCGACAGAGACGATCGAATGCCAGAAACCTACTATTCCAAGTTTAAAGTAGTCGGAAAGACATCCAGGCAATACTATGGTCCCTCTAGAAGAATGAAACCCTAACACGACTTAATGACCGTGTGAAAGCCTTTGAACCTTAGGGTTTGCGGCAGTTCTGCGGCGCCATTAGTGAGGCTTGGCTTTGCCCTTCTACGGCTGGACCACCGATGCTGTGGTATGTACTCGGTACTATTATACTGTACCCAAGATGTTGAGCTCTTGGGGGATTATGAGGTTTGGACGAATCGATCGGATGGCTCGACTTAATTCGGATGCTAGGTGGTGAGATACATTTCTTGGGAGACTCCAGATACGAGGTTAGCCGTTGGAGCTCAGTCCATGCAGCCACGACGGGACGAGTCTGAAGCAGTCGACATTAGAGAAAAGTGGAGTAAGAGTTCGTACAGGATCTGGATATGATGACGTTCTACTCCGCCGACATCATAGATGTGATGCGCATGCCGAGGCATTATACTTGGATATACCTTCCAGAAAGAGTCGCGATGAGTATGCAGCCGCTCCAGAACAAGAAGCAGATATAGTAAAGGACGATGACTTCCGAACAGATAGCAGAGATGAGACTTGGAAGAGACCTTGAGCAGGATTCCTTCCAGGACACTGCTGCAATGATAGTTGCACCCAGGATCAGATGTGTCACATGCATTCAGAGAGCAAGAGGCCGACGCCAGTGACATGTTGCTTTACGAGTGGTCGCGATGATTGACCAAGAGATGACCAGAGAAGTGCCAGAACGGAATCGTCCCTGTTAGCACACCTGACAGGGCCGATGAGCCGATGGATCGTGAGATTGATAATCCACAGGGAAGATAAAGACCTTTCTGGAATGAATTATGAGGAGACTTGGACCCAGGAGTGGTCATGTTACGCACACCAGCAGGCCAGAGTTCAGGATCGTCGACGGGACATGCTATGAGTGATCACGACAGTTGGCCAGAGATTCTTGGAGGATGTGCTTGAGCAGGACTATTCTGCCATTCTTGATTTCGATGTTTTGGGCGATCTATTCGCATGACTGATTTTGATGATTGAGTTTCATGATGTTTGTTTTCATGCACCCTGGTTGCATTTACTGAGTATTTACGCTTTTGCACAGTTGTTGCACTTGATGTTGTTTTCATGCCTTGGTTTCTCATGACTATGATTTTATGGGTCTCATACAGTTGAGTTGATTTTGTGCATATGTATGCACGCGATTTGGTTTTTGCACTCGGTATAGTCCACATATGCTGCAGTGCAGTGATTCGCATTTTGTGCACTTAGTTGCACTGGACTTCGATTTCGATGGTGATGTTCGATATTGTTTTGTGTACCTTGTGCACCTGATTGGGTTTTGCATGTGTTCGGCGCTTGATATTGGATTTCATGATTTCGTGCATGATGGATGCACCGGATTTGGAATTTTAGCGCATGTTGGGCGCATGTTATGAGATGCGATTTGGTGCACACCAGATGCACTAAATCGAGATTTTCCGTGCATGTCAGATGCACCTGATTTTACTGTCAGGCACACACGTGGCCTATGACGGATGTTTCGTGCACACCCGATGCACTTAGATGTCATTTTTGTGCACCTGCTCGGCACATGTATGAATTTTGATTTCCGTGCGCACCGGACGCACAGGGTTTTCATATGCACTTTTTGGGATTGATTCTTGTGGAGCAGTATATCTTTATGATATTGCGACTTGTTTTTGTACTGAGCAGGACCAGTCAGATGACAGTACCTGAGTGTGTTTTGCATGCACTGATAGATTTCGAAGGGATTTCCAAAACCGAGCTATAGTCTCATTATTTACATATGTGTCCGATATGACACGAAATGTTTAAAACAGGGAACCCTTCTAAATTGTTTTCAAAAAAGGAATGTGCATATTAAACAAAAGATATATACATATATGGCTATTTTCTTATAGAGACGTCCGCCACTGTGCAGTGTTATGCGCATTGCACATCGACCTTAAAAAAAAAATTTGGCATGCATTTCTTTCAGATATTTACATGTATAGTTCCGATTTATGGTATAACGGTTTTGCTTTAGAATTGGCTTTCGTGTTTTCACATTGACTCTGATGATTGCGAGATACTTGACGGAGTTTTGATTTCAATTTATCTACTCGTTACTCATGCGCATGTATTGCGCTACGATGCGTTTTATGTATTGATAATTTCGGAGCCCCGTTGACTTGGACATTTTATTGAAATGTTTTAGAATTTTGGGGTTTAAATTTAAATTCGGGGACCGAATTTCTTTAAGGGGTGAAGATTGTAACATTTCAAAAAAATAAAATATTATTTTTGGGAATTTTTATAATTTAATATTAATTTTTGATGAATATTTTAATGTTTCGGTATAATTAAATACCGATAAATAGGAAAAAAATTAGGGAAATTCTAAAATATGGTATTTTGTGGAAATATGCCATTTTTAAGTTTTTATGGTTAAGTATATGTTAATTTTAGTGTTAATCGCGATTAAAAATCGCTAATTGGATTTTTGGCTTTTTGTACAAAAATGTGCACAAAACATTTTCCACACTTGTCACACTTGTTTCATGTTTTGGATTCATGGTAGCCTAGGGTTGAACCATGCTTAGATGATCATGATGGTTTAAACCATTTGGGGTTAGTTAAGGGTTGTTAGCTTTGTTTAAAGGTGATTAGCATGAGGGTTGACTTGTGTAGGAGAGAGTGAGCCATGATGGCTTGTGTGTGCTGACATTTAATGAGAGAGAGAGAATGGTGGCTCCTAGATTATGTCACCTCCTTTTCACTTCAAAACTTTTTGCCTCTCATATCTCTCCCTCTCACTCACACCTTTAAACTCTCTCTCACACTCACATCTCTCACACCTACACACACATCAACCCCCATCAGCACATTTCGGCCCAAACCACTGCTCCACCAGCAGCAACCCCATCAACAACATCAACACAACATCAAATACTTCAACTTCACCACAAACCAACACCCCACAACTACAACAGCTGCACACAACTAAACCACCACGTCACCCCAACCTGAAACAACAACAGCAGTAGCAGCTGCAACAACACACCCAAAAATAATCATCAGCAGCCTGAGCAACAACACCATCAGCCACCAAAGATAACCCAGCCATAAGGAGCAGCTCTGCTGTAGCAACAACACCCCACCAGCAACCACACACTCCACTTCACCTTCTTCTCCTCTTCTCCTTCATCCTAGGACCCTCTGAGGTATAATCTTGCAACCCAACTCCTATCTTGTTAAGTTATAGTTGTTTAGCTGAAATTTAGTGTTATTATTGTGATCTAGTGCTAGTTTTAGGTCATTTGAGTGATATTTGGCCAAGTGTGGGTTTTGAATGTTAGTATAGCCTTACTAGGTGTGTTTGAGACCAGTTAAACCAAGATTTGTCCCAGGTTTCACCAAAATACCAGATTTTTTCGACTTGGCGTAAATTAGCGTTTTTGTCGACTTTCTAGCCTTTCTGAAAACTGCTATCACCCGGGACTTCCTAAAATAAAATTGAGTTGACATAGAGATGTGCAGGCCAGTAGAAACCAAGACCCAAAACCCTAGCCCCCACCTCATTTCCATGGCCGCAGATAAATTCCCCATGGCCGCAATTTGCGGCTAGAGTAGGAGGAAACCCCCTCGTTTTTGGTGTATAGCCCTTTTACCTGTAAACTTGACCCAGGGTATGTCCAATTTTGTCTGATTCCAAACAGGGTAAAATCTGGGTTGATTTTCTTGAGTTGGCGCATGATTTACGACTTGTTTTAGCATGGTTTTTGGTATTTGATGATTCGTTTCTGTCGGGTGGCGTTTGGACGTCAACGACAAGTTGGTGTTGGCTGTGTTTGCACGCGAGGCTATAGGTTTTTACCTACTGGCGTAGCGCGTACCGTTTTGGTTTCCGGCATGGTTTTCATGTGCTTTAGCATTTGTGATATCCTTGTAGGTACCTCTTGTGACGTCGAGGCGTTAGAGATGCAAATGGCGACATCGGCATCGGCACGCATAAAGCAAGGTGAATAGATTTATATCTACGGGGAGAAGTCGGGTTGATGGCGTATAGCACCCTCGCAGTTCGTGGTGATGTATACGGATGTGTATACACACATACAATTATTATATGTTATTTAGGATTAATGATAATGTTTAGGATGGATATTGGTGTGTTTGATTGGTGAAATGTTACGAAACCTTAGAGTAGTGGTTGCACTACACATACACACACATGCATACTTGCATACATCCTTATTTCATATGTGCTTATAAGATTCTATATAGTTATGTGTTTACATGGGTATGGGACCACGTGTTCACATACGGATTTGAGGATGATACTTGGGAGTGAGATGAGTTGATGATATTTGATATGAGATTATGATATCGGTGATAGGGCAGGATTCGTACTTGAGATACGTCCTGATATGATAGCGGGTCTTGGATGACGATGCCATGTGCATAGTGATATATATAAATAAGTGATCGACATGTGATTATGTTGCGAGATATGATATGATATGATATGACAAGATATTTATGATACGCCGCATTGGGCGATGTATACTCCTTGTGATGATATGTGCTGATGATATCGATTTATACGAGACTGTCAATTAGTAGTCAGATAAGGATTATAGCGATGATATTAGCATTGTACTAGGCGTAGGTCAGGACCCGGATTATGATCTTTGATAAAGAGGATACCAAATGAATGATATGACGAATGTAATATTGACCCGTACCCAGATTTGGGGATGCCGTACGACGGATTCACGTACGAGCTATATATTGATGATTGATCCGCACTCTTGACTTGGGAATAACTGATTATAGAGATATGGTATCGGATGTGATATTATCGAGGCGGGATCACCGACTATATATATATGTATCGACTCAGAGGTTAGGCTGTTTCCCTTATGTTCAGTTTGCCTATTACCTCAGCCCTATAGTTGGTGTAGCTGTTTGACTCTTTTGACATTAGATATAGTTTAGCTATTATTGTGTTTAGTATTCAGCTCCCGCACATTATTATTGTTGCTCTGCATCGCATACTGTTGTGATTCATATTCTATTGTTGATATCCTGCTGTTAGGACACCAGCACCATTACCGGTGATGAGTATGTACCACGTACACTTATTTGCCGGCTCATACACATCTTCATCGGTAATTACCATGTCACGTACACTTAGAGAATATTATTACTTGGTTTAGCTTGTTAGCTAGTAGTGACATGATATTGGTGTACTTTCCTTATATGCCAGCTTGACATTGTAGATATTACTTGTCACTTCATGCAAACTGTTATTCATTATATGCTGCATTCATGGATTCTCATGCTTATATTCATGGTTTTACATGCTATTGATGATTTAGATTCGGATTTCCATGATATTTTCTGGATTTGGGGGAAAACCGCAAAACTTATATAAACTGCTTTCTCTCTTTTTAAATAAAAAGTGCGGTTTTCCCATGATGTATGAGTCGTCCACCATGAGTTTGCTGATGGATTTCGAAACCCGATTCGAGGAGGCGGATGAACCATTTCGGGTACATGGTGGGCCCGGTGCGGTACCCCAGGGCAAGAAGATCGCAGGAGATGGCGTTGAGCCTGGCAGGGGAGCACGACCGACCGGTGATATTACCCGACGCGTCGGATATCCAGAGGATACCGTTGTGGACTTGAGATGGATGGTAGGGGCCGGTCTGGACTGACGGCGCCCTAGATATTGTGATTGAGACATTGAGATTTTGAGATATTGATGTACAGAGATTGTGACACAGAGATATCGAGATACTTGGACACTTGTTTTGTGTCGATACTGGGCACTGTTTTATGCTGATTTCTTTTATGATACCTCATTTTTAAAATACAGAAATCTCATTGATTTATGAAAGCAGTTTTCTTCAGTACATGCATTCGGTTTCGTACATTCATACATCATCCATAAGATACATTGCTGCCTGAGCCACTCACACGGGCACATAAGATTACACTTGGGTTAGATATTTACCCTAGTCATTGTTATAGAGTGCTGGTTATATATTTGAGGTTTATATATTATGATCGTATGACCTAGGATTGCGTCATACATGCGATTTTATGTTCGTTGATGTTTTTCTACTCACGAGTTGGCAACTCACCCCCGTTGTGCCCCAGTTTCTTGCAGGTCTGCCGTACAGGTTTCATTACGGCTTTACTGGCACTGCTTCTTTCGGGTGACTTGCTAGTAGGTGGGTTTATTTGTATCGTACCCATCATTATATATTGTATATTATATTTCAGTTGTATCTAGAAGTTCCATCAACCAAACATGTATTTATTTGAGATAGAGACCAGTGATGTTTATTCTTTCAACCTTAGAGTCGCGCGTTATATTTCTATGGATTTCACGCTGTTTGAGTTTCCTTTCTGTTGTGATCCTCGCCTTTAGGCGTTGTATTTTATATTGCAAACTGGTTGATTTAAAATGGTTTTTCCTACACTCTACTACTTTTCTTGGTTTGGATTTCTGGGTTCGGCTTTCTTAGAGTACGTACGCCTCGAGACGTTCGTAGTTTAAGTGCCGGTCATGTTTCGTACTTTCGGGACGTGACAAAGTCGGTAAATTTTGCTTGCTAGGTTTTCGGAAAAATAGCTTTTAAAGTGAATTTGGGGTTTTTGTGAATTTTAACCTATTTCATAATATAATTAGTGTTTTTGAATGTGCAAATGGGTGCGTTTGGGTTTTTCTCGATCGGTTGATGTTTGTACATCGACATCGATTGTTGGTTTGGCTATTCTTGCATGCGTAGGCGATAAGTTTTGACCTATACGAGTTACGCATGCCGATTTGGTTTTCGTATGCCATTTCGATTTTGAATTTGGTTTTTATGCGATACGATACATTGTGAAATGTAGGTACCCCTATATGGACTTCGTGATGACAAGCAAGCGCATGGCGATGTCGGCACCGGCGAGCGAAGATCAGGTGAGTAGGTTTTATCTATGGAGGAAGCCGGGTGGATGCCGTATAGCACCCCCGCAAGGTTACGAGAAACGAGGTGATGTGGTAATGATATACTTTTATATGTTAATGTGAGATATGAACACCTAGTAAGAAAAGCCTTAGGAGCTTATGGATTGGTTTTAGCGAGGAACAGAGGAGGGATTTGGTTGGTTTCTGAAACGCGACCCTAGAGTAACGATTTGCATACACGCACACATATACACTTGCATACATTATTTTCTTGTGCGTATATGGGAATGTGTATATATGTATTTACGCATGGGTATGGGACTATGCATATATATACATTCATATACACATGGATGAATGTTGAGGATATTATATGATATTTGGAGATGAGTCGATAAGATAGGGCTTGAGGCTATGAGATCGGTGATGTGATATGGTCCGTATTCGAGATACGACATGATATTTTAGCGGGTTCTTTAGGCGTGGTGTTTTCATACACACGCATGCATTTCATGGATGGTATCAGTATTGTACTAGACGTAGATCAGTACCCCAATCATGATATTTGATAAAGAGGATACCAGATGATTAATGTGATAGGTGTGACATTTGACTCGTACCCAGATTTGGGATGCCGTATGACGGATTTACCGTACGAGCTATATATTGATGATAGATCCGCACTCTTGACTCAAGGATGTCATATTATAGATATTGTATCGTATGTGATACTATTGAGGCGGGATCACCGACTATTATGTGTATATAGATGTATCGACTGAGATGTTAGGCGGTTTCCTTAACTTTCGATCAGCCTGTTTAGTTTGGCCCTGTAGTGTACTTGTAAATGATAGATTAGATTCGACTCATACCTATTTCAAAAACTAACGAATTGTGTGTATTTTAAAGGCGGGACAAGGGATTCTACGGATATTTCAAAGGACATATCTTATCTTAAAAACACCGTAACCCTTATTTTCAAAACACCACGATTCGTGTTATTTCAAATGGCACCACTGTAAGACACATATTTATATAAATACAGATTAGTCATCATTGTGTTTATCATTCAGATCCCGCATATTATTACTGTTCGCATCGCATTTACAAGTTTATATTGTACTTCCATATGCCATTATTGAGATCATGCTGTCAGGACACCAGCACCATTACCGATGATGCGTGTGTTCAACATACACTTACTTGCCAGCTCACACACATCATCATCGGTAACTGCTGTAGGGTTACTATGCACTGGAACATGGTTCTACAAGGCATCAACCATGCCAAAATCAAAATTTTCATGTGCCGAACAACCCTAACCAAGATTTTAGACTAGAGATTAGTCAAAACAAATAGAAAGTAAACAACTTTACTTCTAAGAGTTTGGGATTACAACCTTTGTAGTCCGTTCCTTCGCTTCATAAGCTCCGTGTTGAGGTCCCTTCGCTGCGATCATCAAATTCCCGGACTCTAGAGAGGCTCCATGAAGAGAAAGATGCAAGCTTGCTTCCGATCTTCAATAACTAAGATGATCTACCTTGAAAAAACTCAAACCCAAGCTCTTGCTTTGCTAATCAAGTATTAGCAAAGCAAACACCCTAATCTAAGTGGCAAGAATAGATGAGGATGATGAAGTAGGAATTTAGCACTCATTTGTTTTCTATTTCCCACTCATTTTCATCACATATGAAAAAGCTAGAAAGCTTTTCATCAAAAAGGAAGAAGAAGAAGAAGCAAATCAATTTGTGATGAAAAATGAATCTTGTATGAGGTTACAAATGCAACCTTGGTTTAAGAATGAAGACTTAACCCATGTAGAGAATTAACTGTGGTAAAGGGTTGGGTTGGGTTAAAGAAATATCTATGCAAAATATCACAAGTCAAAGTCAAAGCTTCAAGAAGCTTCTTGAAAGTTTCATCCAAGTTTAACCCTAATCAAAACCCTAACCATATTTAAACTCCACAAAACATGTTGCATTTATAACCCTAACTTGTTACAGTATTATATATCACATATACAATATTTATTGTAACAAAATAAAATAATACAATTAACATATATCACATATATATCAATGTATTATCCAAGTTAGAAAAAGAATCATTAAGTGAGCTTATATTAGTTAATGTAATATAATATATCAAATATATAATTATACATTAAATAATCGAATCAACACTTGATCCGATAATCCGGCTATTTCATAAATAACCGACTAATATAATCTGTATCAGTTCATCGAATCAACACTTGATCGGAAGACCCGGCTATATCACATATACCCGGCCGATATAACATATCGCGAGAATCTAATACGGTATCACATACACGTATTGTTCTCGGTCCCGCACATATCACATATGTGCTCCTACTCCGTTTTTCCTGAGCTAGGAAACCTCTGTGTAGGACTCTAGAGAATCGTCAATACGCCGGCAGTAGGTGATGATCATATCAAACACCCACAAGCTACAAGTGGTCAGCTAAACGTAACAGCCACCCAGGTATTGAGCGATCAGAAGATCAACATGCAAGCATGTACATTCTCCTGTGAATCCAATCAGTAACACTCCCGTACAGTCCGGTCTCTTCGTCTGATATGTTGCATATCTCGCCTAGGGGCGGTAAACGTCAGACCCCAGTAGCTTGATAAGTCGTGTCGATATGAGGTCCATAACAGTTCAAGAAACTACTGATAACACTTACCAGTAAATCTCAGCAACCCTGGCCAGGGATTTCCAGTTATAGCCAATCGAACACAGTTCAACATCAACTCCCTATACCGGGAGAGACGAAACCCCTCCCATCGCTCATTGCCTCCATGTGATTCGGGACTGTACCCAAAAGCGACCATTTTGCATACCCTCTTGGACGTGGTATGATGGAAATCAAAGCACAGTGGGAATCACACAAGACTCTATGACGATCTCAGGTCTACAGACTAACCTGTACCAGTGTCACCAGAGAACTGCCATCTGACGTGAGGTATAATACCATCTGGGAGTTCTCTTTGAGTCCGTCCAGTGTACCCTGTCTCTACTGAGCACCCGTATACCTTCTCTGATGTCAAACACCAATGGATATGGGATCATCCATCGCCCATCATATGAGTCAAGAAGCGCATACGCTAGTCTACTCTGGAGTATCGATGCCCTGTCTTGATACACCTATGACTAGGAACATTTGAAGGATGTACTTAGCGACTACACCGTCCCACTAGTATGATCTGCATCATAGTCCTGGTAGTCAAGTACTCATCCTAAGGGCTTTATCAACATGTAACATAGAGACAATCAGAGTACATGTTAAGATAAAGTGCAACCAGATAGCATACTATCATGTCGAGCAAGAAAGTCCTCCCTATATATGTCCAAGCATACACTACAATATACATCGTATGTACAGTAATGGCCTCTAGGGCATACATATAACTAACAATCTCCCACTTGCATTAGGGCCATCTGTTGTGGTATCACATACCCAACAATCAGCCGTAGTTGAAGTATCTCATACTCAACCATCCCATAAAAGTCTCTACTGGGAAATAGGCATTTGTAAGTGGATCCGTGATATTGTCCTCTGTGTCTTCTTTCCTAACCTCGATCTCCCTGGAGATCAACCATCTCCATGATCAGGCGATACTGCCTAAGAATATGTCTGGATCTCTGATAGGACGAGGGTTCCTGGGCCAAAGCCACAATTCCATTGTCACACAATGGTAGGAACGAAAATTCATCTCATAAACTCATATATATCCAGACTATTTCTTTGGTAGCATCCTTGGTAGTGATTTATCTTGCCTTTAATCGTCTAGTATGTCACGGTATCTAGCTTGGAACTCTCCCAACATACCGTCCCTCCACTGAGGATAAAGACAATATCTGTGACTGACATTCAGTCGACCTTACCACCCTGGAACCATTCCAGTGATTCTCCCCAAGATCGATTGATACCATCTCACTACAACTAGTGAGAATCCTAACATCCAATTAGATCTATATCATAGATATAAAACCTAGGATTTAAGAGGTATTATTTTGATCCTATATGGAGAATCCTTGTGATAAGAGGAGATTGACCGAGCGTAGCATAGGAAACTCCTTCCCTATCAAGAGTATGTCATCCACGTACAATACGAGGATCACCACCATACTCTCTACTACCTTTTTGTATATACAAGGTTCATCTACCATTTTGATGAAGTTAAACCTTTTGACTACCACATCAAAACAGACGTTCCAACTCCGCGATGCCTGATTTATCGCATAAAACAACTTGCACACGTTTCCGCTGCTCCCACTTTCTACGAAGCCCTCTGGCTGTGTACTTATATACTCTCTCTTCTAAATCATCATTTAGAAAAGCATTCATGACACCCAACCGCCAGAAATCGTAGTCATGGTATGTAGCAATGGCAAGTAGGATCTGGATGGACTTAAGCATAACTTTGAAAGTCTCAACTTTTCCATGTGCACCTAGTAATCTTCTCAAGATATACCTGCTCCTGTTGGGGATTTAACCCTTCAGATAAAGCAACCAAAGTCCATACTTTGTTGGTGTATAAGGATTCCATGTCAGATCACTTAGCATCCATCCATTCTTACAGAGTCCCACTCCTGATGGCCTGCTCGAAACAAGTTGGGTCATCATCTCATGATGCAATCCTCGCTCCCACTGTCATAAAGAAAACCGAAGTATCTCTCAGGTGGGTGAGGAACCCTACTACATCGGCGGAAAGGCCGAGATTCGTTGGAAAACTATTGAATCCTCCGGTTCTACCAAATCATTAGCTGCAGTTTGTATAGCTGGAACATCTTCCTGTTCTACCTCATGACCACTAATTCCTTCACAAGAAATGCCCTTTCCCAAAGGTAGCATGCTGAGAATCAAAACATCTTTTGTTCCTCAGTTTGGTAGAAGATATTCCCTTGCGAATACTTGGGATATCCAACAAACTTTTACAGAACTGACTTTGCCTCGAACTTGTCCGGATTATGCTTTTAGACATAGGCCGGACAACCTCAAATCTTATCTTCCTTAAGAGATAGGCTCTTCACTTACCATATCACATATGGAGTGGTAGGCATCTGATTTGGTTGGAACCCTATTCAATAGGTATGCAACTTCTCAAGTGCATAGCCGCAAAAGAAAATAGGCAACTCAGTAGTACTCATCATAGAGCACACCATATCATATAGGGTGCGATTTCTTCACCCCGATACACCGACGTGCTGTGGTGTATATAGAGGAGTAATGCTGAGAGAGAATCTCATTCTCCTTTAGAATAGTACAGGAATTCCGTGCTCAAGTATTCTCCTCCTTGATCTCATCAAAGGACATAATACTTATACCCGTTTTTGGTACTCTACTTCTAACTTATATTCTGTGAATATCTCAAAAGCTTCGGACTTGTGTTTCAACAGGAACATATGTCTGAATCTTGAGAGATCATCAGTGAATGTAATGAAGTACAAAGAATCGGTCCTGGCATATGTAGACATGGGACTTTCATACATCATCATGTATCAATCCCAAAAGTTCAGTAACTTTTTCTCTGTTTCCAATAAACGGAGTTATGGTCATCTTATCTTTGTGACATGACCGGAAAGTTTCACAAGATGTAAATTCAAACCAATTTAAATATGCATCTTTATGTAACTTTAGCTAGTCGAATCGCATCAATATGACCTAGTCTACAATGCCTCAAGAAGGATTCGTTCATTTCTGAACTCTTCCTCTTGTGTGTGTTCTGTACTTTAAGAACTGTGGTTTTATTTAGAACGTCTATGCTTTTAGATAACGTGCCTGAACCGATCAACTCTTGATATAGGAAATGTTCAAAACATTTTCCAACAATACAAAATTATATCCTTCTTTATCTTAATAAAGAGACTGATATGATGTTGTATATCAGGTTCGGTATCTAATAACATTCGTTCAGAATCAATGTATTTTGGTAATACAGGGTGATAGCTGCCAACAGACTTGGCTTGCAACAATTGCACTGTTTCCAACTCTTGATACTTATCACCCGTTCTCAGTTCTCGACCTATCTGTAGCCCATGTAACAGATTACATATGCGGGATCCTGATCCGGTATCTCATACCCAGGACGTAAAGGATACTGAGAAATAGTTCTCTGTAATAAACACACCCGAAGAAGATGCAACAGCATGCACTTTCTTCGTTTGGGTGGCACAGGAATTCTGGTAATCCCCAATTTCCTGCTCGGTCTTATAACAATTATAAGTTAGAGTGGGACCAACGTTCCCTAGCGCAGTATAACAAGCGGATTCGGTCAATACATCCATATTATTATCTTGATTAAGGCGTGACATGGTCACTACCTGGAGAGAGAGAGAGAAGAAAACACTCAGCGTATGCTCTTGCAAGATTAGATTGGTTATTAATATATCTAATCAGGATGTCTCCCACTGTTTTAGTCAAATCTTCCTTCAAACCCTAAAAGGAAAGACTAGCCGGGATTAATTACACCCTATAAGTTCGCCAATCTTTCAGCCAGGCCAGTGCCGGTACTTTGAGGGAGGTTCCCCGTGCCTTCGCACGGATCTAATTAAAATAAACCTCGTTTTCCCATGGGCTTAACCCCGTTAACACCTTTCTAGACACCTACTTGATCGGCTAATTGTAATGTGTAAAACTCTTTCAGGAGTAACTCTTACTCACAGCGGGTATCAGGATCCAACTATTTCATAGGAGATATGCAATCTCATTGCAAATTTCAACACCTGAAATTCCCGATAATATTTTACCCCTAGCAGCTATATGACCTTAACATAGTCAACAAATCATAAGTGCTAGTCAAGTTCAACCCGTCATTTCCTGATTGAATTAAACCAACCCGCACGACTCTTAACATAGTCAACAAAGTCGCACAACTACCCTAATCCAATCGCATCATATGCTTATACAGATAAGCACTAATCAGCTACCGCACACTACTCTTTAACATAGTCAACAAACGTTGCACGAATACTAACAAGTACTTATCTGAAATGACGGAGGGCTACGGCAGGTTTTTAAGAAAACCTTTTGCGTAATGAATTTGATATCGTTGTAGAATTGAGTGATTTTAAATGGAATGTTTTTGAGGCCTTTTCTAGTTTTGATAAAGTGGTCACTCCTGGTGAAGGGATCATCGGCTCTTTCCTTATCGAATAAGGTGCAGGATATTTCACAAATACCACTATGCAAAGAAAAAGCTATAGAAGCAATCAAAAGACAAACCGAGTTTGTAGCATCTGCTAGTTTCGCTAAAGAGGTCACTCCCGGTGAAGGGATCTCGGCTCTATCCTTATCGAATAAGGTGTTGGATATTCTACAAGGAATACCGCTATGCAAAGCAAGAACTGGAGCTACCAGTTTTTAAACAAGTTTCTACAACATCTTTAGGTTTCGTTTATTTCGTTAATCTCATTAATGAAGTCCCATTTTATTATGCTTCACAAGCATCACATTTGAAACAAAATCAACAATATACAATATATATCTCATATATATAATATAAACATTTGTCTCAGGCAGTAATATAATCTCATCACAGAACATTGCAGCAGAAGAACATATATGAAATTTTGGATATACTAAGACGTCCGTGTTTTATATCGAGCCTGTATAAAACACGGATTCCACGGTCGTGATGAATAGCCAAACCCACATCCTTAGACCCCTACGAGAGCGGCAAGTAACGCTGTCAATTCTAGGGTACCCGGTCTCGACTCCTCGAGATGGCCTCCCACTGGACCCTAGAACCCAGTTACTTGTGCTCCCCGCCTTGGGTCAATCCTAATGCGAAAAAGTAAATAATATACAATGGTGACATCATCCTCAACCTGGAAGTGCCCTAATAAAAGAATATTACATACAATGAATTTTACATGGATGAAAAGGAAAAACTCTCATCTCAGATAAAACCCCGGCTATTCAAAACACGACGATCCAATATAACATATCACAGCAACACATAACATCACATGTCATCAACGTAAGTAAATATGTGTATCCCAATTGTCGTTGATGTATAGCAACGAAACCGGTGATACACCACATATTACACTTACGGTCGCAGAAAAAAAAGTGTAAAACTACAACAGTTGGAATCCGCAACCTCTTTAGACATCGCATGCCTAACCAAATGAATTCCTTAGACATCGCATGCCTAACAATTATAAACCCCGCATTTTCGTCTCATTATCAAAAAGACTTTTCAATATCTAGTTAAGAAATTCAACAAGATTCCCGACATTCTGATCGAATGCTCGTCGAAAATTTTTGTAGATGGCCGCACCCCCGATGCCGTCGACAAAGTGCACTAAGGCGGAACACAGCTGCCGCGAGCACCCGAAAGGATGCTTTGGCGACGGGGTTCTCCTACAGTCACTTGGTCGGGGCCTTGGGGCATGGCTGCCTATTAAGTTTACCCGGCGAGTATCCGCGTATGCTACGTGATTGCGATAGACTTTTGATCGCATCAAAATCCCGTGGCAACCGATCACCTGAGACTAAACTTCTACATTTATAACATTCAAAATTAGTTATCTCATAACTACTTGTGGATTCCAAATATTGTTTCACAATCCAGATAAATAGACAATGTTAAACTTTCCGATCGAATAATCAAACACCCAAGATTTCCTAAATAGCTCAACACTTGAGCGGAGTTCAAAAATCCCAGAACATGTCACAGCCCCAATGAACCAGCCGTAGAAAGGTCAAACCAACGCCTCACATATGGCAACGCTAAACTACCACAAACCCTAGGGTTCAGTGGCAGTTTTGACGGTCACATAATCGAGTTAAGGTTACGTTCTTCTAGAGGGTACACAGATACGCTTGCATGATTTTCAGGAAGTTTCAAACTCGTGAAAAATTCCAACACTTGAAAATTTTCTGTCAGGGGAAAAATTGAGTTATTGATATCCGTTCGAACTTTTTAACACGTTCTAAATTACCCGAAAAACTAAACGATGTTAAACTTTCCAATCGAATCAACGAATACAAAAGATCTCTAGAAAACTCAACACTTGAGTAAAATTAAAAATTCCAAGAAGCAAGTAGAAATACTTACGGATATTACTGTGAAAAATCTAACCCTAATACTCTTGTACGGCCGCGGAACCGCCGCGCAAGGCATGGTATTGCCGCGGTTCCGCGGTGCTTTAAGGGGATTAGTGGTTCGTTTTCACAATAATCCTTAGAATTCCCTGCTTAATTTTCTGAGTATTTTTAATATAGAAAAAATCAACATTTTAAAAAATTTCCAGAGAGGGGGTAAAACACGATGTTTCGGGGTTCGATCGGACATTAAACTTCGTCTAGACGACGCCTAAAGCTCTAGCTTGGCTCTGATACCATTGTAGGGTTATTAGGCACTAGAATAAGGTTCTACAAGGCATAAACCATGCCAAAATCAAATTTTTCATGTGCCGAACAACCCTAACCAAGATCTTAGACTAGAGATTAGGCAAAACAAATAGCAAGTAAACAACTTTACTTCTAAGAGTTTAGGATTACAACCTTTGTAATCCGTTCCTTTGCTTCATAAGCTCCGTGTTGAGGTCCCTCGCTGCGATCATCAAGTACCCGGACCCTAGAGAGGTTCCATGAAGAGAAAGATGCAAGCTTGCTTCCAATCTTCAATAACTAAGATGATCTACCTTGAAGAAACTCAAAACCAAGCTCTTGCTTTGCTAATCAAGTATTAGTAATGCAAACAAACTAATCTAAGTAGCAAGAATAGATGAGTATGATGAAGTAGGAATTTAGCTCTCATTTGTTTTCTATTTCTCACTCATTTTCATCACATATGAAAAAGCTAGAAAGCTTTTCATCAAAAAGGAAGAAGAAAAAGAAGCAAATCAATTTGTGATGAATAATGAATCTTGTGTGAGGTTAGAAAAGAAACCATGGGTTAAGAATGAAAACTTAACCCGTATAGAGAATTAACTATGGTAAAGGGTTGGGTTGGGTTAAAGAAATATCTATGCAAAATATCACAAGTCAAAGCCAAAGCTTCAAGAAGCTTCTTGAAAGCTTCATCCAAGTTTAACCCTAATCCAAACCCTAACCATATTTAAACTCCACAAAACATGTTGCATTTATAACCCTAACTTGTTACAATATTATATACCACATATACAATATTTATTGTAACAAAATAAAATAATACAATTAACATATTCACATATATATCAATGTATAATCCAAGTGAGAAAAAGAATCATTAAGTGAGCTTATATTAGTTAATGTAATATAATATATCAAATATATAATTATATATTAAATTATCGCATCAACACTTGATCCGATAATTCGGCTATTTCATAAATAACCGACTAATATAATCTGTAGCTGTTCATCGAATCAACACTTGATCGGACGACCCGGCTATATCACATATACCCGGCCGATATAACATATCGCGAGAATCTAATACGGTATTGTTGGATATAGTGCCCTCAAAATCAATTATTGGATCGTAGGCACGTGATTGCAATGATTGCGGAGGACCTATACCGGTAGGACAGTCTTACTCGAGATGATAGTATGCTATCTGGTTTGCCTTTATCAGTCGTGTACAGGTTCAGGTCACCGATCACTGTTACACTTTGATAGAGTCCTTAGGATCTTGCTTTGCTACCAACAGTATGATGGCGATCATATACGTGAGAGTTGGGTGGTTTATAAGCATATCCTTAATTGCGGTCCCTAGTTGTGGGAGTTTCGAGACAGGGCATCGATACTCCGGAGTAGACTAGTGTATACAGTCGAGACCCCGACGAGGGGCGGTGGCCGGTCTCACAAGCCACTGGTGTCAGTTGGATCACTTAAGATGTATACAGGTGCTCATTGGGTTATGTGTACACCGGACAGGACTCGCCGGGAACCTGCTAGTTGGTATTATACCTATCGTCAGATAGCAGTTCCCTGGTGACATGTGTACAGGTTAGTTCATCGACCTGAGGTCGTCGTTTGTCTCGTGTGAGTTCACACTGTGCTTTGATTTCTACCCTACCACGGCTCAAAGGAGTCGTGCAAACAGGTATTTTTTGGGTACAGTCCTGAGCCACAAGGAGGCAAGTGAGCCGATCGGCAGGGGATTCGTCTCTCCCGGTATTGGGGGTGAGATCGTGCTTTGTCTAGGAGAGCCATTACACTAAGCCCACGGCCGTGGCAGGAGATTTACTGCTAGGTACTCCAATAGTATCTCAGGGTGTTTTTGGGCTACACTCCGACACGACTTATATTGCTATTGGGGGTCTAACGTTACCATCACCCTAGGCCGATATGCGATACTCATAGACGAACGGACCGGATTGTATATACATTGTCACTGTTAGGCTCAGTAGGGTTCCAGGATGAGTTCGCTCATCGGCTTCCCTTAAGGTCAGTACATAAACAGCCGTTACGCACAGCTAGTGTCGCTGACGGTTCGTGGTTAAACCCATTGCCAAGTTACTGACGAGTCATTAGAGTCCCCCACTGATAGTTTCCCAAGTTCGGGCGAAACGTTGTAGAGGCCGTATGGTTTTATGGCAGGGTTCGGAGAATGCACGTGCGTTTACGCACGTGTCATATTTTGGGCAGATAATACTGGTGGGCTTTGGTTTAAGCCGGATCCGAGTATTATACTGTGTAGATATAATATCTTTGTCTCAGTTGCATTTGTATTCGGTCGTAATACAAATGCGGGTATGTTTATACTGTTAGGGGGTTATCCTGAAATTTGTTTTAGGATCACATTTGGAAGTTGCCAGTTTCCGGTTTTCTATCAGCCGTATTTAACATTCGGTTAAATGCGGATTTATCTTTTCTTGAGGTGAGTCATGAGTGTGGAAGGTTCTAGAAACTTCTAGAATGGTGACAAGGATTGTGACTCATTAGTGCATTAATTGTTTTTTGATGACTAGGTTTATGACTCTTCATTTGCATTAAATGGTTATACAAGGTGGATTTTGCATTAATGGGGTTTTGTAATACTTAGGATATTTCTTCTTGATATTATTTCCTTATGGTTACTCTCTTATTCCTACACTCACCTCCCTCCTCACTTATATATGGCCGGCCCCTTCTTGAGAGATGATTATGGTTGTTGTTCATTTGAAAAGATTATGATAGTTTTGGATACATAGAAATTAGATAGCCTCATTTCTCATTTCACCCGATTCAAATGGCAACTTCATTAACCGTTAGTCCATGTTTTGGACGAAGCGAGACAAAGTGTTCTACTCATTCTCTACATCAATCTTGTTCATCTCTTTTGGAAAACTTGATGACCGAGTTGCCTCGAGTCAGAGGCGTGAGCCCGTTTAAAGATCCGTTGATGTGGTGCCACCTGGACAAGGAGATCGGAGATTGACGAGATCGGAGCAGCCGCAACCAAGCATGGGATGATGGTTAAAGAACGAAGGACTCGGATCGTTCGGAATAACCTTTCTACCCTCTTTGTAGTTTGTTAGTTTAGCAATAATGGCAGATCCGGGTTATAGTATACGATAGCGCCAGTTAAAAAGTTTTTTTTCCGCATTTGGCGTCTGTTTGACGGCCGGGGCGCTACCGTAGACTTACAGTGGTTTCAGAGCCTCGCCTTTAAGCTTTACTAACTTGTGCTAACGCGTTTAAAATATCGATCGGATGAAATTTCGAAAAATACAATTTTCTGTGTAAAGTTTCTGTCGAATTTTAAATCTGGTCTAAAAATCATTTTGAGCATCTCAGAAAATCATGCAGGCTTTTTTAAGCATTCTGGTGAAATTTGGTAGACCGATGCTTCCAAAGCGCCGCGGAACAGCCGTGCCAACCCTAGTTTGGCCGCGGTCCCGCCACCGTTTTGGAGCAACAGTAAACCATTTTTCTACAGTAGGGTCTTCATGGAAAATTGTGGTTTCTGGAATATTTCTTTTGGGCCCATATTTTGTTACTGTACTGCAAATGTACGTGGGGCCCACTTCGGGAAGTTTTGTCGATCGAAATTTAAACATGTTAGTTTACAGTACTTACATTATATCTCCGACCGGGAATGTCATTTGAGCGGTAAATTGTGTCTAATTGCTATAGTCCTTTTAGACGGATTTGCGAACGTGACATTCGCGTTAATGTTCTGTGTTGTGCTGTGATGTTGCGGATTTGTCGTGGTGGATAGCAGTGTGCAATGGTAGTGCAGTTTGAATTTATTTGTACATTTGATATTGCTGGGCGAGCGTCCAACATGTGGACTGCCGTCTCTTCCTGTTTGTATAATATTCGTTTGGGGCACGACCGGGCTGAGGTCGATGTACCCGTTGTACATATTTTTCATTTCTGTACTAGATTTTACCCCGCGACGGAGCGCACAGATAGCCGGGTTCTGGAGGGCAACGGGTCCGCATCTCATTGCTTTGAGAGGCAGAGGGGCTTCACTCTAGAATTGGCAGACTGTTCGCCACACTCGTAGGGGGTACAGGTTGACCCAAGGAGGGGTGCTCAAATTACCGGATTCCGTGAAGTACAGGGTGGTCCATTCACTTTGCTGTAGGGGGATGCCTCGCTTCAGGTTTTGGCGGGTAACTTGCCGCACCCGTAGGGGTCTCGGTTCATTGCACAGGCTATCCACACGATCAGGGGAACGTCGGGTTTCAGCAGCGGCTCTGTGAAACCCAGGGATCCCAGATTATCTGCATTGTTCTGTGATGCTTATTACTTTTCTGTAATGTTGCATATTATCACGCCTGGAGCGATTATTGTATATTAGTATATATACTAGTAGATGTTGTATATGTTTTGCACCCGTGCTAGTTCAGTCCCCGCTCTGTCGTTAGTTAAGTAACCTAACGGGTGATGACGGGACCCAGTAACGAATGCAGATGGCATATACGTACATTTTATTTTCGTTCTTTTCTGGTGTGATTAATTGATGGGGCTGCGTTGATTCTGATCAATACAAAGGAAAACAAATCTATTTGGCAGTTGTTGAAACAATTTTAAAAAGTGTTATTACAAAGACGTTTCTTTTTGTTTTGCATAGCGGTATTCGGTTGGAATATCCTGCACCTCATTCGACGAGGCAAGGGCCGATATCCCTTCACCGGGAATGACCCTTTGGGCAGAAGTTTGCGTCAGGGTAATAACTTCACTATAGTCGATTAAAAGTTGCTTTGCATTACGGTATTCAGTTGGAATATCCTGCACTTCATTCTACGAGGAAAGAGCCGAGATCCCTTCACCGGGAATGACCTCTTTAGCAAAGGTTTTTCGCCATTATATTTTTTATAAAAAAGCTATCAGGTTCCTTCAGCGATATCAAGTTTGTTACGTTAAAGGTTTTTCGCCAAAAACCAGTCGTAGCCCTCCGTCATTTCTTTCGGGTATTCAGTAGTATTCAAGCTATGAATTTTAGCCAAAGTTAAGGCATAGTGTTTGGTAGCTGCTGGGTATTCATTTGTTGCATAGATAGATGAGTTGGTTTGGGACACTCGTTCTGCCGATTTGCCAAAGTCAGGGGCATGTGCGGGTGGGTTCAAATTGATAAGATAGTGATGGGTAGAACTTGGCATGTGACTTATGACAATTTGACCAAAGCCAAGGTCATAAGAGCATGGGGAAAAAATCATATCGGGAGTTTCTAAAGAAACTGAAACTTGCCAGGCAGGCGCATACCTTCTGGAGTGTGATAACGTGAGTGGATTCCGTCACGTTGTCATGCGATGAGAGTTGGATCCCGATTCCCACTGATGAGTTGGTTTACTCTTCGGGTGATCCCGATTGATTCTTCTTTTAGGTTTGGAGGAGAATTTGACAGTACAGTGGGAAGTTTCCTGATTAGATTAAGTGATAACCATTCTGATCTAGGTTAGAGTGCACGCAGAGTGTTTCTTTTCTCTCTCTCTCTGGCAGCGACCATTGACCGACCCTAGACTATGACTTAGTGACCAAGTTGACCGAACCTTCTTAAAATATTGGCTTTTGGATTGTCCAAGTTGCATAAGTCATTGCCGCTCCTTCTTCTACCCTTTGAATTTCTCAGAACACCCCGTATTACTACGGACATCCACTTCCATTGGATAGATCCATCGTATGGTTATATACGAACTCGAAAGGACTTCTTCGAGGATGGATCCAGGTTCAGGAGAAATAGAATTAGTTTATTCGGTTGTCCTTTATTATCACCTTCTCTCAGGTTGCGAGAGCTCCTTGGTTTAGGAGAGTACACCTATTACGCTTATTGGATAGTCTTTTTCCAAACCATAGGCAGGTGCCGAAAGGTAGGGAATAAAGAAAACCAATTAGCCTAAGTAGGGTGTACAGAAGGTAATATGTAAAGACAAAATAAAGGGATTAGAAAGAGGGCAAAGTAAATTGCGACCGTTATCATTCACGACCAAATCACGTACTTCATCGCCACTCCTATTTCACCTTTCATTTTTTCCCCAGTTCGGGAGAAATAGAATAAGGTATTATTCAGTTGTCTTTTATCATCACCTTCTTTCAAGATTGCGAGTACTCCTTGGTTTAAGAGGGTACACCTATTATGCTTACTGGATAGTCTTCTTCCAAACCATAAGCTGGTGCCGAACGGTAGGGAAGGAAGAAAACCATTTAGCCTAACGATGGTATACAGAAAGTAATGACTAAAGACAAATAAAGGGATTTGGAGAGATGGCAATAAAATATACGGTTGAAGTCATGAATTGGATTATGGAAGAGGCATCGCTAGGAATACCAGGATACCCCTACAAAACATTTTCATGTTTCTATGCATTGTTAAAGGAAACCTGATTTACCGATTAGATACTTACTCCAGGGTATGTATTTACGAGGTACGATTCTCATATCTGTATGGTTTTACAGATGATAAGTGTGAGTAAGTTATTGGGAATTAGGTAATTATCCTCATTATATCGGAATTCGTTGTAATTGGTGATATTTGAGGAAATCGCCTGGGTACAGTTTTCCACCTACGACGCACAGGTTTTGAGTTGTTCAACTCAGCGGACTTATACAGAGTATTGTATGTTGTCCAGTGTCTATAAGGACAAAGGGGTTGGTCCTCGTACTATGTTCTGTTTACATATGACTTCTCTAGTTTTTAGACAAGTGTTTCATAGAAATGCAAGGTCTAAGTTTTGAGAAGTTGTGGGTATAAGAATAAAGTAGAGAACCAGGTATCGCAAGTATCGGGATTCTTCAAAGAGATCGAAAATGTAAATTCTTATGATTGGTATTCAGTTGATAGTAAAAGTTTTGAGAAACTAGTTTCTCTTTCAGGTTGCTCATAATTGGATGGATTCCTAAGTTGAGTAATGCTGATTAGCCTCTTTCCATTAAGTTGATATGCACTGGAGACAGTTGCATGATTTGAATCTGGTTCCAATTAAATAAGTGTCAAAGTTTCTATATTGGATATAGAATGGTTCATATCTTAACGATGTTAAGGTACGAGGAGTTGTCCGGCTTATGCTTAAAACCAGACTCTGGATAACTCAGGGCACGTTTCTGTAATGCTTGTTTGTGGGTTGACCCTGGCTATGACGAGGGTTGATTTTCTACCATTTGGAAGATCAATAGTGATATTGTTCTTGACTCGCCACAGTTTTAGTAAAATGGATTTTTTTACAAAATAGTAGTGGGAGTATGGTAGAACTGGAAGTGATTCCAGAACTGCAAACGATTACGGAAAATTTAATAGGACCTAAAGATTCAATCAGGTTTGACATTCCATTAGCCACTCCGCAGACATGGTGGGTAACCTCAGACACCCGAGAGGTACTCCGGTAGCCTCAAGGACGGTGACAGGGAGGTTCTTATCTACCAAGTCTTGACACTACTGTTGTTCCAGGCTATGAGACCCGGCAGGAGGTTATGTATAGCGTCGTTCTAAACTCGCTTTAGAAGTGCACGTATATATTATTCTGTCAGAGGGTTGTTGTGGTCAGTGGGAGCAGCGGAAGCATAGTGGGCTAGTAGCTTATGTCTATTTATAGACTAGAGCAGATATAGCGGAGATAGATCATCTAATTTTTGATGTGACAGTCATAGGTTTGACTTCATCAGAATAGGGGATGGATCTGTTAAGAAGGTAGTAGGGTGTGATGTCATGGTATTTGGATGACATACACAGAGAAGGAAGTAAAATTCCTATACTACGATCGGTTGTACTGTGGTCGTCACACAGTTGTTTCTCCAGACAGGATATGGATATAATATATGACATTCTGGTTTCTAGATCTATGGTTTTAGATCTAGATTTGGGTAGTTTCCCTATATAGGTACTTTGACAGTATTCTGATAGTTTTTAGAATAGTTGACTCCTAGCATAGTGGTGTACCTGCAGATGATGTAGTCACCCTCTCTAAAGGTGTCTTACAGACTAAAGGGGAGAGGGATGTGCATGATTGGCAGATCACTTGCTTAGGCAATTGAGTCAATCGTGAGATGTCAAGTGCCACACCAGATGTTCTTTTTGCACTAGATGCGATAAGTTTGTATTAATCCAATCCTGGAGAAATATAAGGAAGCAGTTTTAGAACATAAGTGCATATTCTACGGATTTGATGACGGCAGCCTCCATCGGGGGACAGTTATCATTCCAGGCTTCAAAGGTGACATGGATGACAGTGATTGTCAGAGTTATAGTTTTCCCTCTGACGAGGGACAGTATTATGGACAGGTGGTCCAAGAGGAAACTGTGGGAGGCATGGTGCTGGATACTGATTAGGTTCAATTATCAATACAGTCTAAGAAGTTTGGATTTGGAGTTCATTTATGAACTAGGTCCCATCAGATATCTAGACATATTCTAAGACAGGTATTACTCGATTCGGTAGATGGCTTTCTCCGCGAACTTGAGATTAAGAGAGACATAGAAAGAAACATCAGGGCGGATCCACTCACTGAGGCTATTTCTCGAACACAATAGTTTTACAATTGGGCTTTGTGAAACTGATTAGTAGAGGAGTTAGATGTTCGTTTTCACACGGGCTGTGAGTATGCGACATCGCAATAATTAGCCTTAAGTGCAAGTGGGAGATTGTTGGATATAGTGCCCTCAAAATCAATTATTGGATCGCAGGCACGTGATTGCAATGATTGCGGAGGACCTATACCGGTAGGATAGTCTTACTCGAGATGATAGTATGCTATCTGGTTTGCCTTTATCAGTCGTGTACAGGTTTAGGTGACTGATCACTGTTACACTTTGATAGAGCCCTTAGGATCTTGCTTTACTACCAATAGTATGATGGCGATCATATACGTGAGAGTTGGGTGGTTTATAAGCATATCCTTAATTGTGGTCCCTAGTCATGGGAGTTTCGAAACAGGGCATCGATACTCCGGAGTAGACTAGTGTATACAGTCGAGACCCCGACGAGGTGCGGTGGCCGGTCTCATAAGCCACTGGTGTCAGTTGGATCACCTAAGATGTATACAGGTGCTCATTGGGTTATGAGTACACCGGACAGGACTCGACGAGAACCTGCTAGTTGGTATTATACCTATCGTCAGATCGCAGTTCCCTGGTGACATGTGTACAGGTTAGTTCATCGAGCTGAGGTCATCATTTGTCTCGTGTGAGTTCCCACTGTGCTTTGATTTCTACCCTACCACGGCTCAAAGGAGTCATGCAAACAGGTATTTTTTGGGTAAAGTCCCGAGCCACATGGAGGCAAGTGATCGGATCGGCAGGGGATTCGTCTCTCCCGGTATTGGGGGTGAGATCGTGCTATGTCTAGGAGAGCCATTACACAAAGCCCACGGCCGTGGCAGGAGATTTACTGGTAGGTACTCCAGTAGTATCTCAGGGTGTTTTTGGGCTACACTCCGACACGACTTATACTGCTATTGGGGGTCTGACATTACCAGCCCCCTAGGCCGATATGCTATACTCATAGAAGAACGGAACAGATTGTATATACATTGTCACTGTTAGGCTCAGTAGGGTTCCAGGATGAGTTCGCTCATCGGCTTCCCTTGAGGTCAGTACATAAACAGCCGTTACGCACAGCTAGTGTCGCTGATGGTTCGTGGTTAAACCTACTGCCATGTTACTGACGAGTCATTAGAGCCCCCTACAGATAGTTTCCCAATTCGGGCGAAACGTTGTAGAGGCCGTATGGTTTTATGGCAGGGTTCGGAGAATGTACGTGCGTTTGCGTACGTGTCATATTTCGGGCAGATAATACTGGTGGGCTTTGGTTTAAGCCGGATCCGAGTATTATACTGTGTAGATATAATATCTTTGTCTTAGTTGCATTTGTATTCGGTCGTAATACAAATGCGGGTATGTTTATACTGTTACGGGGTTATCCTGAAATTCGTTTCAGGATCACTTTTGGATGTTGCCAGTTTTCAGTTTTCTATCAGCCGTATTTAACATTCGGTTAAAGACGGATTTATCTTTTCTTGAGGTGAGTCATTAGTGTGGAAGGTTCTAGATGCTTCTAGATTGGTGACAAGGATTGTGACTCATTAGTGCATTAATGGTTTTTTGATGACTAGGTTTATGACTCTTCATTTGCATTAAATGGTTATGCAAGGTGGATTTTGCATTAATAGGGTTTTGTAATACTTAGGATATTTCTTCTGGATATTATTTCCTTATGGTTACTCTCTTGTTCCTACACTCACCTCCCTCCTCACTTATATATGGCCGGCCCCTTCTTGGGAGATGATTATGGTTGTTGTTCATTTGAAAAGATTATGATAGTTTTGGATACATGGAAATTAGATAGCCTCATTTCTCATTTCACCCGATTCAAATGGCAATTTCATTAACCGTTCGTCCATGGCTTTGGACGAAGCGAGACAAAGTGTTCTACTTATTCTTTACATCAATCTTGGTCATCTCTTTTGGCAAACTTGATGTCCGAGTTGTCTCGAGTCAGAGGCGGGAGCCCGTTTAAAGATCCGTTGACATGGTGCCACCTGGACGAGGAGATCGGAGATCGATGAGATCGGAGCAGCCGCAACCAAGCGTGGGATGATAGTTAAAGAACGAAGGACTCGTATCGTTCGATATAACCTTTATACCCTCTTCGTAGTTTTTTAGTTTAGCAATAATGGCAGACCCGGGTTATAGTATACGATAGCGCCAGTTAAAAAGTTTTTGTTCGGCATTTGGCGTATGTTAGACGGCCGGGGTGCTACCGTAGACTTACAGGTATCACATACACGTATTGTTCTCGGTCCCGCACATATTACATATGTGCTCCTGCTCCGTTTTGCCTGAGCCAGGAAAGCTCTGTGTAGGACTTTAAAGAATCGTCAATACGCCGGCAGTAGGTGATGATCATATCAAACAACCACAAGCTGCAAGCTGTCAGCTAAACGTAACAGCCACCCAGGTATTGAGCGATCAGAAGATCAACAAGCAAGCCTGTACATTCTCCTGCGAATCCAATCAGTAACACTCCCGTACAGTCCGGTCTCTTCCTCTGATATGTCGCATATCTCGCCAAGGGGTGGTAAACGTCAGACCCCGGTAGCTTGATATGTCGTGTTGATATGAGGTCCATAACAGTTCGAGAAACTACTAATAACACTTACCAGTAAATCTCAGCAACCCTGGCCAGGGATTTCCAGTTATAGCCAATCGAACACAGCGCAATATCAACTCCCTATACCGGGAGAGACGAAACCCCTTCTATCGCTCATTACCTCCATGTGATTCGGGACTGTACCCAAATGCCACCGTTTTGCACGCCCTCTTGGACGTGGTATGATGGATATCAAAGCACAGTAGGAATCACACAAGACTCTATGACGATCTCGGGTCTACAGACTAACCTGTAACGGTGTAACCAGAGAACTGCCATCTGACGTGAGGTTTGATACCATCTGGTAGTTCTCGGCGAGTCCGTCCAGTGTACCCAGTCTCCACTGAGCACCCGTATACCTTCTCTGATGTCAAACACCAATGGATATGGGATCATCCATCGCCCATCATATGGGTCAAGAAGCGCATACGGTAGTCTATTCTGGAGTATCGATGCCCTGTCTCGATACACCTACGACTAGGAACATTTGAAGGATGTACTTAGCGACTACACTGACCCCACTAGTATGATCTGCATCATAGTCCTGGTAGTCAAGTACTCATCCTAAGGGCTTTATCAGCATGTAACATAGAGACAATCAGAGTACATGTTAAGATAAAGTGCAACCAGGTAGCATACTATCATGACGAGCAAGAAAGTCCTCCTTATATATGTCCAAGCATCCACTACAATATACATCGTATGTATAGTAATGGCCTCTAGGGAATACATATAACTAAAAATTCCCATGTCACGTACACTTTAGAAAATACTATTTCAGTGACATAGCTTGCTAACTGATAGCTGCTACATGTTATAGCCTTCATATGCTAGTTTAATTATTGCATGATATAAGATGTATCCATATATTCATTGGTTATGCGGTATTATGGAGATTTATGCCGGTTTTCATTGTTATTGATATTGTGACTTGATTTTTTCGGATTCTTCTTGATATTTTCTGGATTTGGAAACGGCATGTGAAAGTTTTGTAAACTGATGAACCATTTTAAAGAGAAAAATGCTGTTTTCCTTGATTTGTTGAGTATCGTCCAGCATGATATTTGCTCGGTTCTGAGATGTTTTCGAGAACCGATTCGAGGAGTTGGATGAACCGTCTCGGGTACATGGTGGACCCGGTATGGTACCCGTGGCAAGAAGTTCGAGTAGTAGACGATGAGCCCGGCAGGGGCGGACTGCCTACCGGTGATTTTACCTGGCGCGGCGGATATCCGGAGGATACCGTACTTTGTCGTGTGATTGATGATATGGGCTGATCCGGATTGACGGAGCCCAAGGTATTGAGATATTTAGATTTGAGACACTGAGATATATAGATTTGATGTTACAGGCCAGTCCGGATAGCCGGACCTAAAATATTGAGATATTGAGGTTTATGTTTTGTGTCCATACTTGACACGGATTTGATGTTGATTTCATTGATGATATCTCGTTTTATATATATATAGAAATCTCATTAAATAAAGAAAAGCAGTTCTTTGATTCATGATGTACTTGTTCTTATTATATGCATCTGCACATCATTTTAGTGATATATTGCTACCTGACATTGTACATCATATTTGTGACATGTTGTTAGCTGAGGCATTGACACGAGTTCTTCGTATTACACTATATGGATAGATGTTTACCATTTAACGTTATATTATGCTTCAGGCCATATTATTATTATTTGAGAATATTACTGATCGTATGACCTAGGATTGAGTTATGCATGCGATTTCTACTCGTAGATGTTTTCTACTCACGAGTCGGCAACTCACCCCCGTTGTGCCACAGTTCCTTGCAGCTTTTGCCGTACAGGTTTCGTTGCGGCTTTGCTGGCACACTATTCCTTCCGGGTGATTTCTTTGGTAGGTGGGTTCTTTTGCATCAGGACCACCATCGTTTATTTATTATTTCAGTTGTATCTAGAAACTCCATCAACCAGATTGTATATTTGATAGAGATAGAAGACCAGGCTTGTTATTATTTCGACCTTAGAGTTGCGCGTTGTATTATTATGGTTTTCATGCTGATTTTGGGTTTTCTTTTGAGTTTTGATCCTCGCCCTTCGGCGTTGTATATTATATTGCTTGCGTGGTTATGAGCGTCGTTTGATGAAGAGCTAGCTCCCGCTTGGGGATACCTTTTTATTTATTTCGTATACTATTCATGTTGTACGCCGTTTGGGCCAGTATTTACAATGGAGACTCCGCCGAAATTATTAGAAAATACTTGAGATTTTAAAAATACTCACTTCAGCCTATGTTGTTAAAACTACTTATTTAAAATTGGTTTTTCCTTCACTCTACGGCTTCTATGGTTTTGATTTCTGGGTTTTGGCTTGGTTAGATTATGTACGCCTCGAGAAATTTCATAATTTAAGTGCCGGTCATGTTCCGTACTTTTCGGGTCGTGACACTAGTGGCTTGATCTTGACTTGTGAAGGGTTTTGATGGAGTTTAGTAGAGATTTTTTGTGGGTTTGTGAGGGTTGGGTTAGTGTTTCAGTTGAGAGAGTGTGAGAGTGAAGAAAAATATGAGAAGGAGAAAATGAATGAGGGAATGAGAGTTGTGAGTGAGGTGAGGGTGTATGTGTGAGTGAGGGTGAGGGGGTGAGGGTGTGAGATTAACATGAGCCATGCCTCACTCTTCTCTCTCCTCATTTAATGCATGGCATGCTTGCCATGCCTCATGATTTCCATGCCACCCCCCTCTCTCTCTCTTTCAAGTCAACATATTTTGAAAACCCTTATTTACATAAAATAACTAATAATTTGATTAATTACATATTACACTTAATGGAATGGGGTTAGATATCATGGCTACTTAAGCATGGTTTAACCCCAAATTAACCCTAGGTTTAACATGCACATGTGTGTGCATGCCCACAATAAACAATAAAATAATATTAATTAATTTTGATAAAATATTTGTAAACTATTTACTAAAAATCTGCATTATCTCTTAATTAACACTAATCACATTCTAAGGTGTTACAATCATCTCCCCTTAAAGAAATTCGTCCCCGAATTTAAAAATCTTACTATGCGTACTTTCAAAGAGATGAAGGAATTTCTTCCGCATCTCGATCTCGGCCTCCCAAGTGACTTCTTCACCATTCAGGCTACACCAAAGAACCTTCACATATGGCAAGACCTTTGACCGAACTTTCTTCACCTGCCGATCCAATATAACTACCCGCTCCTCGGTGAACGAAAAATTGCGCTCTAGCTAAACGGTCTGGTGTTGAATCATGTGAGAAGGGTCATGAAGGTATTTGCGAAGCATCAACATATGGAATACGGGGTGAACATCCAGAAAACTGGGCGGAAGTGCCAAACGATAGGCAGTGGTACCAACTCGCTTAAAGATCTCGAAAGGACCTACAAATCTAAGACTAAGCTTCCCTCTCTTCCCAAATCTCATCATGCCCTTTATCGAAGAAATATATAGGAATACGTGATCCCCCCTGCGAACTCGAGCATGCGACGACGACGGTCGGTATAAGAATTCTGTCTGCACTGGGCTGCTCTCATCTTATCTTCAATCAACTAGAATTTCTCCGTAGTCTTTTGAACTAGCTGGGGTCCCAAAATCCTGCTCGCGCTAAGCTCGGTCCAACAGACTGGTGATCGACACTTTCTACCATACAAAGCCCCAAAAGGTGCCATCTGAATCGCCTCCTGATAACTGTTATTGTAGGAGAACTCTATCAATGGCAAATGACGATCCCAACTGCCACCAAAATCAAGCACGCAAGCACGAAGGATATCCTCCAGAGTCTGTATAGTCCGCTCTGACTAACCATCGGTCTACGGATGGAAAGTGGTGCTAAAGCTCAAACGGGTACCCAAGGCTTCATGAAGCTTCTGCCAAAGACGGCGAGTGAACTGGGTACCCCTATCGGATACAATGGATATAGGAACGCCATGCAAACACACAATCTCATCAATATACAACTAAGTATACTGAGCATATCCGAAAGTGGTCTTCACTAGAAGGAAGTGAGCCGCTTTCGTCAACCAGTCAAAAATCACCAAAATGGAGTCATACCCTCGACTAGAACTGGGTAGACCCACAACGAAGTCCATGGAGATCTATTCCTATTTCCACTCCGGAATGGGTAAATGCTGAAATTCTGCTGCCGATCTCTGATGCTCAGCCTTGACTTGTTGACAAGTCAGGCACCTTGAAACGAAATCTGAAACATCACTCTTCAACCCTGCCCACGAGTAGATTTCTCTCAAGTCACGATACATCTTGGTGGAACATGGGTGAACACTAAAAGCTGACTGATGTGCCTGCTCTAAGATCTCGCGTCTCAACCCATAGGTATCAGGTACACACAAATGAGTCCCAAAACGAAGCAAACCATGGTCATCAATCTCAAACTCCGAATCTCGACCCTGCTGAACATGCTCAAGAATCTCTGACAAACGGTCATTGGCGGGCTGTGCCTCACGAATATAATCAAGTAGAAGTGGACAGCGCGGACATGAGCAAGCTGTCCCCAGTGGAAGTGAACTCAAACTGTACTCTGCTGTCGCACAAGATCTTCCAATCTGCAAAAGAATGTCTTTGAACTGCGCTCAACTGAGACAAGCTACCCCCGGGCCTACGACTCAAAGCATCGGCTACCACATTCGCCTTACCCGGGTGATAAAGGATCTGACAATCATAATCCTTCACAAGCTCCATCCAACGGCGCTGCCTCAAATTCAGATCCCGCTGCTGGAAGATGTACTTTAAGCTTTGCTGGTCCGTGAAAATCTGACACGACTCTCCGTACAAGTAGTGTCTCCAAATCTTAAGCGCAAAGACCACCGCGGCCATCTCAAGATCATGAGTGGGATAATTCTGCTCGTGCTTCTTCAACTGCCGGGAGCATAAGCGATAACTCTATCAAGCTACATCAATACACAACCGATCCCCACTTGAGAAGCATCGGAGTAAACGACAAAGCCGCCCGATCCAGAAGGAAAAGATAAAATTGGTGCAGTCGCCAACCGAGTCTTCAACTTCAGAAAACTCTGCTTGCATGCCTCAGTCCAAATAAAAAGAACTCCCTTCCTGGTCAGTCCGGTCAGTGGTGCAGCGATTCTAGAGAAGTCCTGCACGAAACGGCGGTAATAACCGGCTATGCCCAAAAAGCTGCGGACCTCTGTCACTGGTACAGGTCTGGGCTAAAGCTGTACGGCCTCGGTCTTTCTCGGGTCCACACGAATACCGTCTCCCGTAACCACATGACCTAGGAAGTCAACACTAGCAAGCCAAAAGACACACTTCGAGAATTTAGCAAATAGCTGGTGCTCTCCCAATATCTGCAAAGCAATCCTCAAGTGCTGCTCAAGCTCCTGTCGACTCTTGGAATAAACCAGAATGTCATCAATAAACACAATAATAAACTGGTCGAGGAACGGCCTGAAAATCCGGTTCATCAAATCCATGAACGCTGCTGGAGCATTGGTGAGTCCGAATGACATCACCAAAAACTCATTGCCACGACCCGAAATAGCACATGACTGGCACTTGAATCATGTGAAGTCTATAGGACCCCACCAAATTCAACTAAGCCAAAAGCATAGAAATCTAAACCATTTTAAATATGAAATGAAGGAAATCCTGTTTAAATCAAGTGGTCTAAATAAAATAAAGGGCATTTAACATTTAAAAGCAACATCATATTTTCCCGAAAATTTCGACATAGTCTCCTTTGTAAATACTGGCCCCAAACGGGTACAACACATGAAATATATATAAAGGCATCCCAAAGCGGGATTGTTTCCCCCAATCAGAGTAAAGCTCTATCCAAATTCCAAGACTGAAAATGAAGCGACGCTTCTGCATCCCCCAATCAGAGTAAAGCTCTGTTTGAATTTTAAAATTCAAAAATTGAAGCAATGTTTCAGATTGCTTGCGCTGCGCGCAGAGCGCCACGTGTCAATAGAAGACCCGACAGCGCCAGGAGCGCTGCGCCCAAGGCGGCGCACCCAATCTGAGCAAAGCTTTATTTCAAAATTCAAATTTTGAAAAAATGAATGATGCAACGCTTCAGGTCCCTTGCGCTCTGCGCTGCGTGCCACGTGTCAAACATAGGTGCGCTAGCGCAGCTGCGCTGCGCTCTGCGCGCCACGTGTCAAACACAGGGGTGCTAACGCAGCTGCGCTGCGCTCTGCGATGCGCGACACGTGTCAAACGCAGGTGCGCTTGCGCCAAGTGCGCCAGCACTGGAATTTAAATAATAAATTATTAATTAATCAGAATTAAAATTCTAGAAAGATCTTTCCAATCTTTTTAAAATAAGAAGATTGTCTTCTGTAAAACAGAGGCCTTAAGATCAAAGATCCAACGGTGGGGAAATATTCCTAGATCAATCAGAGAAAAATCTCTGTAACTAACTTAACAAATCAATTGGCCCTATATAAAGGCCCCTAGACTCCAAGTCTCACAAAGGGAGAGATACAGAAGAAAGAGAACCCTCTGCAAACTTTGAGAGAAAAAACCTCAAAGAGAAAGAAAGGCAAGCCTTTGAAGAAAGAAGATCATCTTCTTCATCTTTAAAGCTAAAAGAATTAAATTTTTGGAAGAACAGAGATGAAAACATCTCACAAAAAGAAGAAACTTCTTCTAAAAAGATCTAAGATCTAAGAACAAGATCAAGATCTTCAATAAAAAAAAAGAGATTAAAGAAAGATCTAATCATAAAAGATTTAAAGAAATAATTTACTTCATGCATAGATCATTTGATCTATAAAGGCACAGCCTTTTGATGAGAACAAGAACTTTGGTTCTTGAATCTTGAGGTAAAACCTCTTTTGAGAGAACAGAATACTTGTTCTTTGATCTTAAATTGATCAAGATGCGCTCTACGCTATTGGACAGTACCTTGCACTAATGAAATGCACCCTTGCGCTCCTTGGACTGGCGCATATCACCAGAACGCGCCACATGTCAACCACAGAACAGTTTGCGCTTCTAAATATAGCGCACTGCGCTCTTGGACTGGCGCACATCACCAGAGTGCACCGCGTGTCACTCACTGGTGCAGCGCATTCAGAAAGCGCAGTGCACTAACAGACTTGTGCTTAGCGTAGATCGTGACACGTGTCACCTTCGCATGTGCTAGCGCAATGCGCTCTTTGACTGGCGCAAAGCGCCTGACAAGCCACGTGGCACACTATCAGACTACTATAAATGCTATGCATTATTAAAAAAGGGGCAGAGCCCAAGTAAAGGTCTAACAGACCAAATATAAATGCTATGCATTTACTTACAGAGCCCAATGCTATGCATTATTAAAAAGGCCGGGCCCAAATAAAGGCTCAATAGCCAGAACAATAAAGTGATCAACTCATATCAATTGAGCCCATATGCTTATAAACCTGCAAACAGACTCGATGAATACTCATGCATTCCTTTCCCTGAAGGCAGAAAGAGTACCTGTTGTTAACAAAACGGAGTGGAGTCCCGAAGATCTGCTTAAGATGTTCTAAATGATCATTTCTGTTCCCAAATTGGACTATAGATCTCCCAACCAACATTGGTTCAAGGGAACATCTCTGAACTCCTCTGATATTTGTCATTGTAATTCTTCAACGTCTTCAGAGAGGTGACGGGTCCCGACAGCCATACATTTCACGGACTTTGATGGACCACCATGCCCTTAAACTGGCAATCGACCGCAATGCCTCTAAACTAAACAATAGAGTCCAAATGCTCTCTTGTAGGATCTAAACGATCCCGTTAAGTCGTCTTAGTCTTAAATTAGACTAACGTGTCCTTAACAAATGGTTAAGTTGATCTTAGTCCCAAATGAGACTAACGTATCCTTAAACCCAAAACCCCAAACCCAAATCTAAGAAAATACGGATTTGGACTAGTCCACGTCCTACGGGCGACAACATAACTTAGTCTCCATATACAATCCACGGGCAACCAAACACAAAACAAACACCTAAGACACGAAGTGACCATATGGAGAAGGAGAAAATTGTTACCGCGATGCGGTAGCGTAATTAACTGCAGGGGTTTGCGCCTGCAGGGAAGAGCGTCCCCACAATCAAAAACCCCTCAAACGAGGGGGAATCTGACGAAGTCTGCTACATCGGCCGCATCCGTTTAAACCTTCGATACATAGTGCCATAAATCAACTTGGCATCTTCGGAAAGGTGGACGGATAGCACCTATTAGCATCTGCCCCAAATTTCAGGCAAGACGTCATTCTCGTCGCGTCATTCGGTGAGGAACAGGGAGCTAGCGCTTCGCCAATTGGCGGACACAACCATGCAAGCAATATAATATACAACGCCGAAGGCGAGGATCAAAACTCAGAAGAAACCAATAACCACCAGAAAACCATAATAATACAAGCACGACTCTATGGTTGAAAAAATAAACATACTGGTCTTCTAAGTCTATAAAATATACAAGTCTGGTTGATGGAGTTACTAGATACAACTGAATAAAAAGTAAAGTACAATGGTGGTCACAATGAAAGTGAACCCACCTACCAAAGTAATCACCCGGAAAGGAAACAGTGTGCCAGCAAACCGCAACGAAACCTGTACGGCAAAACCTGCAAGAAACTGTGGCACGACGGGGGTGAGTTTCCAACTCGTGAGTAGAAAACATCACCGAGCAGAAATCGCATGTATGGCTCAATCCTAGGTCATAGGATAATATATCCTCAATATAATATAACCCTGAAACATCTACACATAAGTGTAATATCAAGTGCTCGTGTCAATGCCTCAGGTAGCAAGATAATACATATATGATGTATGAATGCATTAAAATGAAAACAGAATACATCATGAATGAGAAAACTGTTTTCTTTATTTAGTGAGATTTCTGTATACAAAAATTGAGGTATCATCAATGAAATCAACATAGAATCCGTGTCAAGCATCAACATAAAACATATATACCAATATCCAATATCTCGGGCTCCAGCAATCCGGACTGGCCCCTATCATATAATCTCAATACCTCAAAGCTTTAATATCTCGGGCTCCGACAATACGGACTGGCCCCTGGGCTCCGACAATCCGGACTGGCCCAAAATCATAAATCTCACGACAACGTCGGTATCCTCCGGATATCCGCCGCATCATAAATAACCGGTCGGTAGTGCTCCCCTGCCAAGCTCAACGCCATCATCTGCAACCATCTTGCCCAGGGGTACCGCACCGGGTCCACCATGCACCCACAGACGGTTCCTCCTCCTCCTCAAATCGGGTGTATGATACCGATCAAGAGCCAAGAAAACTCATGGTGGACATATCTCACATTATATCCCGAGAAAACCGCAATTTCTATTTTTAGAAATGATAATAAGTTTATAGAATCCTTGCGGTTTCTCCAAATCCAGAAATCTCATGGAAAATCCGAAATCCCAAAAATGAAAGGTTAATAACAGTGAATACCGGGCTCTGGCAATCCGGACTGGCCCTATAATATTGCATGACAAATGAATATATAAACATGTATGGGTATAAAAGTTAAGAATGCAATATCTAAACTAGCACAGTAATGATATATCGGAACTATCGGCTAGTAAGCGATATCAATGAAGTAATATTCTCTAAAGTGTACGTGACATGGCAATTACCGATGATGATGTGTGTGAGCCGGCAAGCAAGTGTTCGTAGACATACGCATCATCGGTAATGGTGCCGGTGTCCTGACAGTATGGGTTCATAATTAACAAAGGAATCACAAGTATAAGCATGCAATGCTATATGAACAACATGAATATACGATATATATAAACGAGTCATACAGTTTTAGCATTTGAAATAACACGAATCGTGGTGTTTAGAAAATAGGGGATACAGTGTTTTTAAGAAAAGGTACGTCCTTTGAAATATCCGTAGTATCTCTTGGCATGTCATTAAAATACTCACGATTCGCTAGTTTTGGAAATAGGTATGACTCGAGCCCAGTCTAACATCTACTAAGTAACTACAGGACAAAGCTAAGAGACTAATCAAAAGGGTAAGGAAATCCACCTAAGTCCGAGTGGATATATCTAGTAGTCGGTGATCCCGCCTCAATAGCGTCACATACGATAAAATATATAATACGATATCCTCGAGTCAAGACTGCGGATCTATAATCATAATTATATCTCGTACGGTAAATCCATCGTACGACATCCCAAAATCGGTGTATGGGTCGCCTATCACATCTACCTCAATATCCATATGGTATCATTATCATAATATCATGAACATGGTACTGATCTAAGTCTAGTACATACCGATACCGTCAACATATATCAGCGTGTGTATGAAAACACCCCGCCCATCAATCCGCTAATATAATATGTCGTATCTTATAACACGAGCCAAATCACATCACCGATCCCACGGCATCATGCCCAATCATATCGACTCTCCTCCGAGTATCATATATTATCCTCAACATCCGTGTATACGTACATATATATATATATATACACACATACTCACATACATATATGTATATATATATATATATCCCCATATACACACAAGAAAATCAAATGTATGCGTGTGTGTGTGCGTGTGTACCAATCTTTACACTAGGGTTTCGTGACTAAGAAACTAAACGAAAGGCATTTTCCTACAATTACGCTAAAACTAACCCAAAGTCACTTAAGGTTTTCTTGCTAAGTATACATATCTCATAAAACACATAAGTATATATACATATATATATATATATAATAACACATCGAATGCTACGAATTTGCGGGAGTGCTATACACCATCCACCCGACTTCTCCCGTAAATATATATCTACTCACCTTGATCTTTGCTTGCCGAAGTCGATGTCGCCATTTTCTTCCTCATCGTCCGAAGTCCACGTGAAGGTGCCTATATATAAACATATAATATCGTAAACCGAAATCGCGGATACAACCCAAAACGACATGCGAAATGCACATAGGTTAAAACCTATGGTCTACGCATGCAGGAAGAACCAATAACCCTCGACATCGACATACAAACGCCAATCGATCGAGACAAAACATAAATACTCGAGTTCAAGTTACAGAATTCGCTAAACCAAAATCAGAAACATTGTAAAACACTTCCAGGTTTTACCCTAGGTGAAATCAACCAATTTTGCATATGTGGAGGGTCTAGTTTACTAAAGATAAAGCCATGGACCAAACACGAACCTACTCACCCCCACCCTGGCCGCAATTTGCGGCCAGAAAGAATAAATTGGCGGATAAAATGTATGGTTGGTGTCTTGGGTCCTTAGGGTATACTCCAAATCACCTGCACAACTCCCTGTAATTGCTAAAAAGGTTTTAGGGTCCACTAGTTGCAGCAGATCTTATAATATCATCACAATTCCCACAAAATCCAATATCGGCAAAATTTCAAGTTCACAACTTGATGTCTAGTCTCTGGTTTTTAACACTAAGGGGTTCTAGTCGCCAATTACACCTTAATTTCACCATCACAACTCAAAATTTCCCAAAACTTGATCTTGGAATTTTCCAAGATCACTAAACTACACTAAATCGGTTCTAAACTTACATAGATGTTAAAGGAAATGAAATACTACTCTAATGGTGAAGGAAATACCTCATTTAGCAACTCAATAATTTTCTTGAGTTGCCCCAAGTGCTCAAAATACAATTTTTCTTGATCTCCCATGCTTGAAGTGAGCTTGTGCATGATTTTTGTGAAGGGAACATGATGTTTTGGGATGGGATTGAGGGTATTTGTGAGGATGTAGAGGAGGTGGAGGAGAGGGCAGCCATGGTGAGGGAGAAGAGAAGAAGAAAATGATGAATATGATGAAGTGAATACAGCGTGAACCATGGTCAAGGACCCCGCACTCTCTCTCTCTCTCTCTCTGCACATACTTCTCTGTCTCCCCATTCTTTGTTCTTTTCTTTTCTTTTTCTTTTTCTTTTCTTTTCAAATCCAAATACAAATAAAAACCAACATAAACAAATGAAGCATGGTTTTCAAACAAATTAAGAAATGTAACATATAATTTGATACATGTCATGATGCATAATCAAGCTTAATGCAACATTAGTGAACATTAATCGAGTTTAGAAATAAACTTGTATATAATTAATTATAAAAATTTATAATTTTCCTAAATCACATAAATCCCTCTAAAAATCACCATTCAATTTAATTTTCCAATATTTTCCAAACTATCTGTATATAATTATACCACATCATTAAAATATTCATAATAATTATTATTTTAATTATTTAAATTTCCAAATATAATATTTTATTTTTCTGAAATGTTACAGTCTTCCCCCCTTAAATAAATTCGGTCCCCGAATTTAATTTTAAACCCCTCAAATACTAAAACATTTCAGTAAAATGATCACATCGTTGTGGCTCCGAAATCATACATACATAAAATATATCGTAGCGCAATGCATACACATGAAAAATGAGTATATAACTCAAAATCAAAACTCCGTCAAGCATCCCGCAATCATCGGAGTTATGGTGAAAACACCAATGTCAAAGTCCAATACGAAAACCAACCTGATATACATCAAAACTATACATGTACACATCGTTGTAAATTCATCAAAACATCTGAGAAAAATGCATGCCAACCCTTTTCAAGTCGCTGTGTGATGCGCATATCATGGCACAGTAGCTGAAGTTTACTTTAAGAAAATAACTATATATATATATATATATATATATCCTTTGTTTAATATACACATCCCGCCGTTTTGAAAATAATTTAGAAGGGTTTCCTTTGTTAAATGTCTCGTGTTATCTCGGACACGTAGGTAACTACTGAGACTATAACTCCTTTTTTAAAATCCCTACGAGAACTATCGATGCATGCCAAAAACATATTCAGGTACTGTCCTCTGACTAGCCCTGCTCAGCTACTAAACCAAATAGTAAATATCGTAAAAACGCACTGCTCAAGAGAAATCGTACTCCATAGTACATGTAACAATACAACGTGCGTCTGGTGCGCAAAAAATCGAAATCAATGAATGTGCCATACATGTGCACAGAAACCAAAATTAAGTGCAATGGGTGTGCACGAAAACACCGGTCAAGGGCAACGAGTGTGCCTAACAACAATATCAGGTGTATCTGATATGCATGAAGAATCCCGATTTAGTGCATCTGGTGTGCACCAAAATCACATCAAGCGCGTCAAGTATGCACAAAAATTCTACTCAAGTGCACAAGGTGCACGGAACAAATATCGAATATCACAATCGAAATCGATGGTATACAATAATCTCAATCCAAATCAGGTATACCGGGGTATATAATTTCACAACTACGTACATCAGCGTGCACAAAATCGAATCCAAATACTGAAAGTGCATGAAAACTATACCGAAGGAACAATTCAAATCACATACATACCATTGGCATGAAATCAAAATCAACCTCTCGAGTGACATCAAATCGAAGTCGAGTGCAACTGTGATGCGCAAAAACTCAATCATGCAAATAAATCACCAAAATACCGATATCCAAAATGTCGGATACATGATATTCAAATCACCAAATTGCAAATCATAAACACTGTCGTCGATATGTCCTTCATTCAAAGTCGAGAAGGTGTCGGTGCATCCAATGCTATCAGAGCAAGATATCTACTTTCCTCCTTTTCAAGGTCTGGCGCCTTTAGGCTCTTGTCTCTCACTATGAATTGCTAGTTATATAGCTCCTCGGCTCAACGGCCCCATATGGAAATGATGACAGAAACAGTTCCGCTCTGGCACATCCTCTAAAGATCTCTGGCCAACTATCATGGTCACTCATAACAAGTCTCGTCGATGATGCCGAACTCTAGCCTGCTGGGTGTGCGTAATACGACCGATTCTGGGTCCAAGTCTTCTCGTGTAGTATTCCAGAAAGATTCTGTAGGGGTCTCTCCTAAATCTCGTTTCTGCTGAACTGCTCGGAAGTTATCACCTTTACTAAATCTATTTCTTATTCCGGAACGGCTGCATACTCATCACGACTCCTTTTGGAAGATATATCCATATTCAACGCCACTGCATGCGTATCACATCTCTGATGTCAACAAAGTGGAACGTAATCTCATCAAAATCTCGTACGAACATCTTACTCCACTTTTCTCTAATGTCGACCGATTCGGACTTGTCTCTTCGTAGCTGTATGTACTGCGCTACAACGACTATACTCATATCTAAAGTCTCCTAAGTAATGTATCCCATCATATGATATCCGGACGAGGTCAAACTTTTTGATCGATTCATCAAAGTGACATAATTCCCCGAGAGCTCAACTCTTAAGTACAGTCTAATAATATTCAGTACATGCCACAGTACCTATAGACCGGCCGTAGAAAGGCAAACCCAAGCCTCATTAATTGCACCGCGGAACTTCTGCAAACCCTAAGGTTTAAAAGTGTTCCCATGGTCAATATGTCGAGTTAGGGTTTCATTCTTCTAGAGGGTCCACAGAATTACTTGCATGTTTTCCCGAATACCTTAAACTTCGAAAAATGCGTTTCTGATATCGATCGTTTTCTATCGACTCTCAATGTACCTGCGTGAAGTCTTCTCAAGCTGGAATCAATCAATCTGATGACCTCGCATCGGGGTATACAATGAACACATGTCCTAGTCATTCATCCTTAGGTGACTAGCGATCTTCTATCATATCTCCAAGTATAACTCGTGCTGCATTAGCTTCGAACATCTGGGGCGATATCTTGTCATTCGTAGCAACAACTGGCTCATTCGTCCGCACGATAAACAGTGCCTCAATCATCAAGAATAGACAATACATTAACGATCATCACATTCTAACCGGCCTCTAGCAGTGGCTCAATCCTCTGGTGCTGATCTGCACGTTTGAGAAATTTTTGTAAAAGCAATCCATCAAACGCTCATGGTGGGGAAAACACAACACAACGACACATCTATGCCATCGTGTGTCACCGGAATTATGCCCTGGTCAGTCCCCGTCTAAGATGAGCTCATGCTGACCGCAACTCTAGCCGTAGCTCTCTCTGCCTATGCAATCGTGGTAACAAAACCACCAACCTATATCGATGAGGATAGATCAATGAACGAATAGAATACTGTGCAAAGAAATATACATCCTAGGGCTTCTTAAGCGGAGTAGCGTATCATAAGTATGCCGCGGATCATACACACGTTACGCCACTCTACTTAAGTCACCTACTCCATCAACCAAGGTCAACCTATGCGACGAAAGTTCGGGTCTAATACCCGCTTGACCAAGTCTAAGTTCCGTAAGGTCAAGCTTAGGTTCCGAATGTATATATACGCCCTAGATTCCGCATAGTCAAACATAGAATCGAATCAATGTTAAATCTAGCACTCTGATACCAACTTTTTCACGACCCGAAATAGCACGTGACTGGCACTTGAATCATTTGAAGTCTATAGGACCCAACCTAATTCAAGTAAGCCAAAAGCCTAGAAATCTAAACCATTTTAAATAAGAAATGAAGGAAAACCTGTTTAAAGCAAGTGGTTTAAATAAAATAAATGGCATTTAACATTTAAAAGAAACATCATATTTTCCCAAAAATTTCGACAGAGTCTCCTTTGTAAATACTGGCCTTAAACGGGTACAACACATGAAATATATATAAAGGCATCCCCAAGCGGGAGCTAGCTCTTCACCAATTGGCGGGCACAACCACACAAGCAATATAATATACAACACCGAAGGGAGAGGATCAAAACTCAGAAGAAACCAATAACCACCAGAAAACTATAATAATACAAGCGCGACTCTAAGGTCGAAAGAATAAACATACTGGTCTTCTAAGTCTATAAAATATAAAATTCTGGTTGATGGAGTTACTAGATACAACTGAATAAAAAGTGAAGTACAATGGTGGTCTCGATGCAAGTGAACCCACCTACCAAAATAATCATCCAGAAAATAAACAATGTGCCAGCAAACCGCAATGAAACTTGTACGGCAAAACCTGCAAGAAACTGTGGCACAACGGGGGTGAGTTGCCAACTCGTGAGTAGAAAACATCATCGAGCACGAAATCGCATGTATAACTCATTCCTAGGTCATATGATAATATATCCTTAATATAATATGACCCTAAAACATCTACACATAAGTGTATTATTAAGTGCTCGTGTCAGTGCCTCAGGTAGAAATATAATAAATATATGATGTATGAATGCATTAAAATGAAAACTGAAGACATCATGAATGAGAAAACTGTTTTCTTTATTTAGTGAGATTTCTGTATATAAAAATCGAGGTATCAACAATGAAATCAACATAGAATCCGTGTCAAGCATCGACACAAAACATATATCCCAAAATCCAATATCTCGGGCTCCGGCAATCCGGACGGGCCCATATCATATAATCTTAATACCTCAAAATCTCAATATCTCGGGCTCCGGCAATCCGGACTGGCCCCTGGGCTCCGGCAACCCGGACTGGCACAAAATCATAAATCTCGCGACAATGTCGGTATCCTCCGGATATCCGCCGCGTCATAATTAACCGGTCGGTAGTGCTTTCCTGACAGGCTCAACGCCATCATCTACGAACATCTTGCCCCGGGGTACCGCACCGGGTCCACCATGCACCCACAGACTTTTCCTCCTCCTCCTTGAATCGGGAATATGATACCGCTCAAGGGCCGAGAAAACTCATGGTGGACATATCCCATATCTTATCCCGAGAAAACCGCAATTTCTATTTTTAGAAATGATAATCAGTTTATATAATCTTTGCGGTTTCTCCAAATCCAGAAATCTCATAGAAAATCCGAAATCCCAAAACTGGGCACCGACAATACGGACTGGCCCTATAATATTGCATGCCAAATGAATATATAAACATGCATAGGTATCTAAGTAAAGAATGCAATATCTAAACTAGCACAGTAATGATATATCGGAACTATCGGCTAGAATGCAATATCAATGAAGTAATATTCTCTAAAGCGTACGTGACATGGCTATTACCGATGATGATGTGTGTAAGCCGACAAGAAAGTGTTCATAGACATACGCATCATCGGTAATGGTGCTGGTGTCCTGACAGCATGGGCTCATAATAAATAAAGGAATCGCAAGTATAAGCATGCAATGCGATATGAACAGCAAGAATATACGATATATATATACGAGTCATACAGTTTTGGCATTTGAAATAACACGAATCGTAGTGTTTAGAAAATAGGGGCTACGGTGTTTTTAACAAAAGGTACGTCCTTTCATGTATCCGTAGTATCCCTTGGCCTGTCTTAAAAATACTCACGATTCGCTAGTTTTGGAAATAGGTATGAATCGAGCCCAGTCTAACATCTACTTAGTAACTACAGGACAAAACTAAGAGACTAATCAAAAGGGTAAGGAAATCCACCTAAGTCCAAGTCGATATATCGAGTAGTCGATGATCCCGCATCAATAGCGTCACATACGATAAAATATATAATATGACATTCTCGAATCAAGGGTGCGGATCTATCTCATAATTATATGTCGTACGGTAAATCCATAGTACGGGATCCCAAAATCGGGGTACGGGTCGCCTATCACATCTACCTCAATATCCATATGGTATCATTATCATAATATCATGAACCTGGTACTGATCTATGTCTAGTACATACCGATACCATCAAAATATATCCACGTGTGTATGAAAACACCCCGCCCATCAATCCGCTAATATAATATGTCGTAACTCATAACACAACCGAAATCACATCACCGATCTCACGGTATCATGCCCAATCATATCGACTCTCCTCCGATGTTACATTTTAAAAATAAATAAATAAAATCCTTTAGGTGAATTTTCTGATAATCGGTAAAATAAACTGTATTTTCCGTAAAACTTAACTATAATTATTTTTCAATATAGATTTAAATATGCCTATTTTAACTATGTAATTACTAGTATTTGGTATTTATTTAGCCACTTAAAAATTATTAGTTTACTTAAATATTTTTCCTTAATTAATTATTTCTAATATTAAAATAAGCTTTTAATTATACATTAAATTAGTGAAAATTGCAAATTAGAAATGGGTTAATTTGACAAAGTGAGCCATGACATACTAGAGTTTAGTTTGCAGTATGCTCTTCTCTTCTTGATTTATCTTCAAATTTCTAGACTTTTCTAGGTGAAATAAAATTAGAAAATAAATATAATTAATTAATTTATGAAAAGACTTAAGTGAGGTAATAATTTGAGAACTCTTCTACACATTTCTACACTCTTTACTCACTCTCATTCTCTCCTTCCCCTCTCCTTGGCCGAAACCCTTTTGGCTACCCAAAATTTTTCCCACCTCATTTCCTTCACAAAAATCTTCAAAAATTCATGAAAAATCCAAAATAAAACACCACAAATTCCTAATTTAAATCCTACCCATTATGATTTGGCCTATCTAGTATGAATCTTGAAGCAAAGTTAGCATTTTTGGGAGTCTTGGGTGCATGTTTGATCTCATGTTTATTGAGGTATAATTCTAACCCTAGGGTTTAAGTGTAGGTTAATTACTTTAAGTAAATGGATTTCGTTGTTTAATTATGGATCTAATTGCTAAATTAAAATTTCTAGAAAGGGTTTGTGATCAAGTTAGGGTTTTTATTAATTGTTCATGGTTTTAATGCGTAGCTTTACACATCAAGGCATGTAAAATCTAATTTAGATTGTTAAGTTACTAATTGTTACAATTAATTTGTCCGAATTGCATAATTTTTGCAAACTAGGTTTTTGTAAAATATATATAGGTGAGATAAAATTCTAGTGATAATTTTTATCAATTACTCATGGTTTTAATGAGTGGATTAACATGTTAGTAGAATGCAAAACCTAATCTAGTTACTAGTTGCAAATTTGTTAGTTTAAAATTGTGATAATTATGCTATTTTGCAAACTAGGTTTTAGAAATTGATAAAATAATTGAGATTAAAATCTAATTATGATTTTCATGACATTATTAAAATTTTACATTGTTGCTTAGCAACTTAGATCATGCAAAATTTAGTTTAGTTGCTGATTTGTGAATTTTTGCTTTAAAGGTGTTAAAATTGGATAAATTTGCAAACTAGAATTTTTGGATTTATACAAATTAGTGTGATAAAAATATAGTAATGATTTGTATGACTTAGTTATGATATTTAGTGAACATTATGGCCATTAGTTTTATTAAAACATCAATTTTCGAATTAAAACGGTTATTTGAGGCTTTCTAGGTTTTCGGAAATAAATTGAAATGATTTATTTTGAGGTGTTTATGAGTTACAACTTATTTCATATTATAATTAGTGAGTTTTGAAACCATGATTGGTATGTTTGGGTTTTTCTCGATTAATCGGCGTTTGTACGCCGATATCGAGGGTTATTTGGTTATTTTGCGTGAGCGGATCATAGGTTTTAAACTATGTGCGTTTCGTGTGCTGTTTTGGTTTTATCCACGATTTCGGTTTACGATATTATATATGTTTGCATATAGGTACCTCTCATGTGGACTTTGGACGATGAAGAGGAGGATGGCGACATTGATTTCGGCAAGCGAGGACCAGGTGAGTAGATGTATATCTATGAGGGAAGTCAGGTGGATGGCGTATAGCACCTCCGCAAACGTAGAATAAGGATATTATGTACTATTATTAGAAAGTCGGACGCGACCTTAGATTCTTGGCGAGTATGGTACTATTGAATACTTTAAGTTGGTTTAGACTGATTTAGAAAGACTTAACCAGAGGATGATTGCCTTGGAGGGAATTCATAGGTTTCATATAGACACACATACACGCACACACATAAACTTGACTTGGTGTATATCTCTCTCTCTCTCTCTGTGTGTGTGTGTATAGGAATGTGTGTAGGTATATATATATATATAACATATACATGTGATATGAGGGTATTATATGATACTTGGGGATGAGTCGATATGATCGAGACATGATATGAAATGTGTTACGATGTTAGCGGGTCGTTGGGTAATGAGAAAATATAAAAACGATGATATGTGTAGATGACATTGAAATGAACGAGAATCTAGAATAAAACCCAGATCATAATATGCGACTTAATCACGATATGATATATGACATGATATTTTAGTGGATCATTTGACGATGTATATTTACAAAGACGATGATATATGTTTGATCATATTGGAATGTATGTGATTATAGTACAGTACCCTTGATCATGATATTGTTTGATGATGATACTATACGAACGATGATGTATATATATGTGATAGTTGACCCGTACCCCGATTTTGGGATGCCGTAGGATGGATTTTACCGTATGAGGCACAGATCTGATGATTGATCCGCACTCTTGCCCGAGGAAGTCGTACTACGTACGTGACGCTATTAAGGCTGGATCGCCAACTACTAGAGATACTGACTCAGACTTTAGGAGGATTCTTCTTACCTTTCGACTAGTGTCTTTAGTTAGTTCCTTAGTTGGTTAGGTAGACTTAGTTTAGGCTCGAGTCATACTTATTTTCAAAACTAACGAATCGTGCGCATTTTTAAAGACAGCCTGAGAGATACTACTGATATTTCAGAGGACAAATCTTTTATTAAAAACCGCGTAGCCCCTAATTTTCTAAAAACCACGATTCGTGTTTCCAAACAACAAACTGTATGACTCGTAATTAGTATGTATTCTTTAGTTGTGTGTTTACTACACATTCACCGTTATATTCATGTTGTATTCATCGCATTGCATGTTCATACATATGTTTTTTTAGCTAATATGAAACTCTGCCTGTTAGGACACCGGCACCATTACCGATGATGCGCATGTTCAACATACACTTATTTGCCGGCTCACACACATCATCATCGGTAATTTCCATGTCACGTACACTTTAGAACATGTTATCTTTTTATTGATATAATCAGCTAAATGCTAGTCCGATATAATATTGTGTGATTACTCTCATGTGCTAGTTTAAACATTGCATTTATTACTTAGACACTTCATGCATTCATTGTAGGGTTCCTAGGCACTCTCAAGAGGTCTCACAAGGCATCAACCATGCCAATTTCAAAATTTACGGTGCCGAGAAACCCTAAACTACGGATCGTTGGCTAGATGTCTAGGCGAAAAAGAAACTAGTTAACAACTTAACTAAAGTTTAAACGGAAATACAACCTTTGTAGATCCGGTGCTCCACCTCCATAGCTCCGCAACGAAGTCCCCCCGCTGTCCAAATGAATTCCCGGGCTCTAGCGTCGGCTTCGTCGGAGAAATGGCGAGCTAGGTCGTCGATGTCCATGCCGAAGATGATCTACGTCGAGGCATCGCTAGATCAAGCTCCACCTTCACCAAGCCATGAAAACTTGTGAAGGAAACACACTCTACTACTTGGCAAGAGGTAGAGGATGAAGAAATAGAAAGTGGGTAGACTTTAGTTTTGGATTTCTCACTCTTTTTCTCACTTTGCAATTAAAGCTTTCAAGCTTTTTCTTGAAGTGAAGAAGAAGAAGAAGATGAAGAATATGATAAGTGTTGATTAAAAAAGGAAAAGAAAATCAAACCTTATCATATTCAAACCATGGTTTAGTGTAGAGAATGAATCATGGTTAAATGGAATGGTTAGGGTTTAGGATGAGACAAAAATGGTGGACTAGGTCAAGGTTTCATGAAGCTTCAACTAAACAACAAAAAAAGCCACCATTATTTTCTCTTTTCCATTTATTTTCCAAAATGTATAAACAAATAAATGAATAAAAGAATAAGTAAAAACCCTAATCATGCACTTAACCATAGTTTAATACTTTACACTTAACCAAAAAGCATGTATCATCAAACATGATACAATCATGTGCACAAAATCATATCGCATATGCAATGCGCACACCCGAGTGAGAAAATCCATTTAAAGTGAACCGATACTAGTTAATGCAAAGTAATATGTCAAATATATAATTATACATTAAATCATTAAATGAACACTTGATTTAACGATCCGGTCATATCACATATAACCGACTAGTATCCAATGTATCGGTTTATCGAATCAATCCTTGATTCGGCAACTAGGGTATATCGCATATAACCTAATCGATACATTCATCGCGAGAATGGAATACGGTATCACATACTCGCATTATTCTCGGTCCCGCACATATCTCATATGCGCTCCTATTTCGTTTCGCTTGAACCAGGAAACCTCTGTGTTGGACTCTAAAGACTCGTCAATACGCCGGCAGCAGATGATGATCATATCAAGCACCCACAAGCCGCAAGCGGTCTGCTAAACGTAACGGCCACCCGGGTATTGAGCGATCAGAAGATCGACGAGCAAGCCCGCTCACACTCCTGTGAATCCAACCAGTAACACTACCGTACAGTCCGGTCTGATCGTCTGATATGTCGCATATCTCGCCTAGGGGTGGTAAACGTCAGACCCCAATAGCTCAATAAGTCGTGTCGATATGAGGTCTATAACAGTTCAAGAAACTACTGGTAACACTTACCAGTAAATCTCAGCAACCCTGGCCAGGGATTTCCGGTTACAGCCAATCGAACACAGCGGAACATCAACTCCCTATACCGGGAGAGACGAATCCCCTCCTATCGCTCATTGCCTCTATGTGATTCGGGACTGTACCCAAAAACCACCGTTTTGCACGCCCTCTTGGACGTGGTAAGATGGAAATCAAAGCACAGTGGGAACCACACAAGACTCTATGACGATCTCGGGTCAACAGACTACTCTGTACCAGTGTCACGAGAGAACTGCCATCTGACGTGAGGTATATTACCATCTGGGAGTTCTCGGCGAGTCCGTCCAGTGTACCCAGTCTCTACTGAGCACCCGTATATCATCTCTGATGTCAAACACCGATGGATATGGGATCATCCATCGCCCATCTGTATGGGTCGAGAAGGTATACGCTAGTCTACTCTGGTATATCGATGCCCCATCTCGATACACCCACGACCAGGGACTTTCAAGGATGTACTTATGGACTACCATGTCCCCACTAGTATGATCCGCATCATAGTCCAGGTAGTCAAGTACACATTCTAAGGGCTTTACCAACATGTAATAGAGAGACAATCTGTGTACACGTTAAGGTAAAGAGCAACCAGATAGCATACTATCATGTCGAGCAAGAAAGTCCTCCCTATATATGTCCCAGCATCCACTACAATATACATCCAATGTACAGTAATGGCCTCTAGGGCATACATATAACTAACAATCTGCCACTTGCACTAGGGCCATCTGTAGCAGTGGTTGTAGTATCTCATACTCAACCATCCCATAAAAGTCTCTCTCTGGGAACAGGCCTTTGTGAGTGGATCCGCCGTGCTGTCCTCTGAGTCTACTCTCCTAACCTCGATCTCCTTGGAGTTCAACCATCTCCATGATCAGGTGACACTGCCTTAGATTATGTCTGGATCACTGATGGGACCTGCGTTCCTTGGTATAAGCCACAACTCCATTGTCACACAATGGGAGGAACATAGTTCATCTCATGAACCAATATACTTCCAAACATCCTCTTTGGTAGCATCTTAAGTAGCGATGTATCCTGCCTTTATCGTCTAGTATGTCACGGTATCTTTCTTGGAACTCTTCCAACATACCGTCCCTCGATTGAGGGTAAAGACAATGCCTGTGACTGACACTCAGTCGTCTTTATCACCCTGGAACACTTCCAGTGATTCTTCCCAGGATCAATTGATACCATCTCACTACAGCTAGTGAGTATTCTAACATCCATCTAGATCTATCTCATAGGTCCAAAACCCAGGATTTAGTAGGTATCAATTTGATCCTATATGGAGAATCATTGTGATAAGCGGAGATTGATCGAGCGTAACATAGGAAACTCTTTCCCTATCAAGAGTATGTCATCCACGCACTCTACGAGGATCGTCACCATACTCCCTACTACCTTTTTGTTTATACAAGGTTCATCTACCATTTTGATGATGTCAACTTCTTTGACTAATCCATCAAAACAGATGTTCCAACTCCGCGATGCCCGCTTTATCTCATAAAACATCTTGCACACGTTTCCGCTGCTCCCACTATCTACGAAGCCCTCTGGCTGTGTACTTATAGACGCTCTCTTCCAAAATATCATTTAGAAAAGCAGTCATGACACCCAACTACCAGATATCGTAGTCATGGTATGTAGCCGTGGTAAGTAGGATCTGGATGGACTTAAGCATAGCTCCTTAGAAAAGATTTCATCATTATCCACGCCTGGTTGATGACGAAAACCTTTAACAAGTCTAGCTTTGAAAGTCTCAACTTTTCCATCTACACCAAGTAATCTTCTCAAGATATGCTTGCTCCTGATGGGGATTTAACCCTTCAGATATAACAACCAAAGTCCATAGTTTGTTGGTGTATAAGGATTCCATCTCAGATCGATAAACATCCAGCCATTCTTACAGATTCTTACTCTCGATGGCTAGCTCGAAGCTAGTTGGGTCATCATCTCATGATGCAATCCTCGCTCCCACTGTCATAGAGAAACCGAAGTAACTCTCAGGTGGGTGAGGAACCCTACTAGATCGGCGGAGAGGCCGAGGTTCGTTGGTAACTATTGAATCCTTTGGTTCTTTCAAATCATCTGCTGTAATTTGTATAGCTGGAACCTTTCCAGTTCTACATTACAGACTTTTGCCTCGAGCTTGTCCGTATTTTGCTTTCAGACATAGGCCGGTCAACCCCAAATCTTAACTAGCTTAAGACATGGGTTCTTCCCTTTCCATATCACATATGAAATGGTAGGCGACTGATTTGATTGGAACCCTATTCAATAGGTATGCAACTTCATAAGTGCATAACTCCCAAAAAGGAAATAGGTAACTCAGTAGTACTCATCATAGAGCACACCTTATCACATAGGGTGTAATTGCTCCGCCCCGACATACCATCGTGCAATGGTGTATACGGCGGAGTAATGCTGAGAGAGAATCTCATTCTCCTTTAGAATAGTCCAGTATTTCCGTGCTCAAGTATTCTCCTCCTTGATCACATCAAAGGACATAATACTTATACCCGTCTTCTGGTTCTCTACTTCTCACTTATATTCTGTGAATATCTCAAAAGGTTCAGACTTGTGTTTCAACAAGAACATAGGTCTGAATCTCGAAAGATCATCAGAGAATGTAATGAAGTAAAAAGAATCAGTCCTGGCATTTGTAGACTGGGGACCTAACATACATCAACATGTATCATCCCAAGAGTTCACTAACTCTTTCTCTGTTTCCAGTAAACGGAGCTATGGCCATCTTATCTCTGTGACATGACTGGCAAGTTTCACAAGATGTAAATTCAAACTGATTTAAATATGCATCTATGTGCAACTTAGCTAGTCGGGTCGCATTGATATAACCTAGTCTACAATACCTCAAGAAGGATTCATTCATTTCTGAACTCTTCCTCTTGTGTGTGTTCTGTATACTAAAGAACTGTAGTTTGATTTAGAACATCAATGCTTTTAGATAACGTGCCTGAACCGATCAACTTTTGATATAGGAAATGTTCAAAACATTATCCAACAATACAAAATTTTATCATTTCTTTACTGATAAAGAGACTGATATGATTTTGTATATCAGGTTCGGTATCTAATAACATTCGTTCAGAATCAATGTATCGGTAATACAGGGTGACAGTGACCAACAGACTTGGCTGCAACACTTGCCCCGTTTTCTGCCTCATGAAACTTATCACCCGTTCTCAGTTCTCTACCTTTCTTTAGCCCTATGTAACAGAGTACATATCTGGGATCCTGATCCGGTATCATATACCCAGGATGCGGAGGATACTGAGAAACAGTTCTGTATAATGAACACACCCGAAGATGATGCATCATCATGCACTCTCCTCGTTTGGGCGGCACGGGAAATCTGGTATTCCCCAATTTCCTGCTCTGTCTTATAACAATTATAAGTTGGAGCGGGACCAACGTTCCCCAGCTCAGTATAACAAGCGGGTTCGGTAAAAAATCTGTATTATTATCTTGATTAAGGCGTGATATGGTCGCTACCTGGAGAGAGAGAGAAGAAAACACTCAGCGTGCGCTCTTGCAAGAATAGATTGGTTTTTATTTTATCTAATCAGGATGGCTCCCACTGCTTTTTATCAAATCTTCCTTCAAACCCTAAAAGGAAAAACTAGCCGGGATTAATTACACACTACAAGTTCGCCAATCTTTCATCCAGGCCAGTGTCGGTACTTTGAGGGAGGTCCCCCGTGCTTTCGCACGAACCTAATTAATGTAAACCTCGTTTTCCCAGAGGCGTAACTCCGTTGACACCTTTCTAGACACCTACTTGATCGGCTAATTGTAATGTATAAAACTCTCCCAGGAGTAACTCTTACTCGCAGCGGGTATCGGGATCCAACTATCTCATAGAAGGTATGCAATCTCATTGCAAATTTCAACACTTGAAATTCCCGATAATATTTTGCCCCTAACCTCCTATGACCTTGAGAAAGGCCAACAAACCATAGGATGCTAGTCAAGTTCAACCCGTCATTTCCTGATTGAATTAAACCCACCCGCACGGCCCTTGACAAAGGCCAACAAGGTCGCACGACTACCCTAATCCAATCTGCATCATATGCATAAGCAGATAAGCACCAGTTAGCTACCGCATACTGCGCCTTGACAAAGGCCAACAAACGCAGCACGAATACTAACTACTACTTATCTGAAATGACGGAGGGCTACGACAGGTTTTTCTGAAAACCTATTGCGTAATGAACTTGATATCGTTGTAGAATCAAATGATTTTAAAATGGAATGTTTTTGAGGCTTTTCGAGTTTTGCTAAAGGAGTCACTCCCGGTGAAGGGATCGTCGGTCCTTTCCTCGTCGAATGAGGTGCGGGATATATCATATATATCACTGTGCAAAGCAAAAACTCTTAAAAGCAATCAAAAGACAAACCGAGGTGTGTAGCATCTGCCAGTTATTGCTAAAGGAGTCACTCCCGGTGAAGGGATCTCGGTCCTTTCCTTATCGAATAAGGTGCAGGATATATCATATATACCGCTGTGCAAAGCAAGAACTGTAGCTACCTTTTTTAATTTTGAAATTCAATTCTACAACATCTTTAGATTTCTTTTATTTCATTAATCTCATTAATGAAGTCCCATCATTTAAATTACCTAAACATCACAGATAAATACGACGTACACTTATGCCATCCGCATTCGCCTCGATGTCCCCTCATGCACCGTTAGGTTAGGTAACTAACGGCAGAGCAGGGCAGGGCTAGCGCGGGTGTAAAACATAAGTAACATCTATATAATATATCATATATACTATATACTATATCTATCACAGAACATCACATGATCACATCACAGATATCGCAGCAGAAGAATCATATGAAATATTGGATATTCTAGGACGTCCGTGTTTTCAATACGAGCCAGTATAAAATACGGATTCCACGGTCGTGATGAATAGCCAAACCCACACCCCTAGACCCCTACGAGAGCGGCAAGCAACCCTGCCAATTCTAGAGTTAGGAGACCCGGACTCGACTCCTCGAGTTGGTCTCCCACTGGACTCCAGAACCCGGTTACTTGTGCCCTCCTCCTTGGGTCTATCCTAGTGCGGAAAAGTAAATAATATACAAAGGGTGACAACTTCCGCTACCTGGAAGTGCCCCAAATAAAAGAATATTACATACAAGTTTTTACATGAATGAAAATGAAAAACACTCATCTCACATAAAAATCCCCGGCTATTCAAACACGACGATCCAATATAACATATCCAGCAACACATAACATCACATGTCATCAACGTAAGTAAATATGTCCATCCCAATTGTCGTTGACATATAGCAACGAAACCGGCGATATCACATATTACACTTACGGTCACAGAAAAGAAAGTGTAAAACTACAACAGTTGGAATCCGCAACCACCTCAGACATCGCATGCCTGACCAAATGAATTACTTAGACATCGCATGCCTAACAATTATAAACCCCGCATTTTAGTCTCAAAATCGAAAACTCTTTTCAATATCAAGTCGGGCAATTCAACAAGATTCCCGACATCCTGATCGAATACTCGTCGCAAACTTCAGTAGGCGGCCGCACCACCGATACCGTCGACGAAGTGCACCAAGGCGGAACACCGCTGCCGCGAGCACCCGAACGGATGCTTTCGGCGACGGGGTTCTCCTACAGTCACTTGGTCGGGGCTATGGAGTGAGGCTGTCTATTAAGTTTACCCGGCGAATATCCGCGTACGCTATGTGATTGCGACGGACTTTTGATCGCATCAAAATTCCGTGGCAACCGATCAAGTGAGACTAAAGTGCTATGTTTATAACATTCATTCAGTTATCTCATAACTATTTGTGAATTCCAATTGTTGTATCACATTCCGGATAAATAGAAAATGTTAAACTTTCCGATCGAACAATCGAACACCCAAGTTTTCCCGATGCATGAAATAAGTCTAAAAACATTCTGTTCGTGCCTCAGTACCAACGGTCCAGCCGTAGAAGGGTCAAGCCAACGCCTCACATGTGGCACGCCGTACTGCCCCAAACCCGAAAGTTCAAAGGGTAGTTCAAGACGGTCACATAATCGAGTTAAGGTTTGTTGTCTTCTAGAGGGTCCATCGCGTTACTTGCACTACTTAGAACGTCGTTAAACTACGGAAAAATCCAACACTTGGAAATTTCCCGACAGGGGAAAAATTGGGTATTTATATCCGGTCGAACTTTTTAACATATTCTAAAATTTATCCGGAAAGCCACATAGACAAAATCTGATACTCCGATCGAAACACCGAATCCCCAAAACAACCCCAGAAAATTCAACTCTTGAATAAATATTAAAAATTCCCAGGAAAACCAACACAGAAATCTGAGAATTACTGTGAAAAACAAAATACACAAAACGACAAAACGGCCACGGAACCGCCGCACGAGCCATGCTCGTGCCGCGGATCCGCGGCTCATTGATGGAATTAGTCCATCGAAATTCACAGTAACTCTTAGATTATCCTGCTTGTTTCTCTACATATTTTTAATGTGGAAAAATCCCCGATTTTAGAAAAAGTACAGAGAGCAATTTCCGGGTTAGTTTTTCGGTTCGATCGGACTTCAAACTGCGTCTAGACTTCGCCTAAGGCTCTAGCTAGGCTTTGATACCACTGTAGGTCAGGCAGCCACCCCATCCAATGGGGTCGCCGTGGCACCAACGGGTCCCTCAGCAACTACTTTTTACGCATGCCCCCTCGCGAGGACTACAACCCGCCGGAACACCTTCCGGTCTCGGGACACCCTGGGGGTAAGAGCCTATGCTTCGCCACACTGTCACACAGTGAGAACCCCCCATAGGTCGACATCTAATGCCTAGTAGCTCTGATACCACTGTAGGTCAGGCAGCCACCCCATCCAATGGGGTCGCCGTGGCACCAATGGGTCCCTCAGCCGCTACTTTTTACGCATGCCCCCTCGCGAGGACTACAACCCGCCGGAACACCTTCCGGTCTCGGGACACCCTGGGGGTAAGAGCCTATGCTTCGCCACACTGTCACACAGTGAGAACCCCCCATAGGTCGACATCCAATTTCTAGTAGCTCTGATACCACTGTAGGGTTCCTAGGCACTCTCAAGAGGTCTCACAAGGCATCAACCATGCCAATTTCAAAATTTACGGTGCCGAGAAACCCTAAACTACGGATCGTTGGCTAGATGTCTAGAAGAAAAAGAAACTAGTTAACAACTTAACTAAAGTTTAAACGGAAATACAACCTTTGTAGATCCGGTGCTCCACCTCCATAGCTCCGCAACGAAGTCCCCCCGCTGTCCAAATGAATTCCCGGGCTCTAGCGTCGGCTTCGTCGGAGAAATGGCGAGCTAGGTCGTCGATGTCCATGCCGAAGATGATCTACGTTGAGGCATCGCTAGATCAAGCTCCACCTTCACCAAGCCATGAAAACTTGTGAAGGAAACACACTCTACTACTTGGCAAGAGGTGGAGGATGAAGAAATAGGAAGTGGGTAGACTTTAGTTTTGGATTTCTCACTCTTTTTCTCACTTTGCCATTAAAGCTTTCAAGCTTTTTCTTGAAGTGAAGAAGAAGAAGAAGAAGATGAAGAATATGATAAGTGTTGATTAAAAAAGGAAAAGAAAATCAAACCTTATCATATTCAAATCATGGTTTAGTGTAGAGAATGAATCATGGTTAAATGGAATGGTTAGGGTTTAGGATGAGACAAAAATGGTGGACTAGGTCAAGGTTTCATGAAGCTTCAACTAAACAACAAAAAAAGCCACCATTATTTTCTCTTTTCCATTTATTTTCCAAAATGTATAAACAAATAAATGAATAAAAGAATAAGTAAAAACCCTAATCATCCACTTAACCATAGTTTAATACTTTACACTTAACCAAAAAGCATGTATCATCAAACATGATACAATCATGTGCACAAAATCATATCGCATATGCAATGCGCACACCCGAGTGAGAAAATCCATTTAAAGTGAACCGATACTAGTTAATGCAAAGTAATATGTCAAATATATAATTATACATTAAATCATTAAATCAACACTTGATTTAACGATCTGGTCATATCACATATAACCGACTAGTATCCGATATATCGGTTTATCGAATCAATCCTTGATTCGACAACTAGGGTATATCGCATATAATCTAATCGATACATTCATCGCGAGAATGGAATACGGTATCACATACTCGCATTATTCTCGGTCCTGCACATATCTCATATGCGCTCCTATTTCGTTTCGCTTGAACCAGGAAACCTCTGTGTAGGACTCTAAAGACTCGTCAATACGCCGGCAGCAGATGATGATCATATCAAGCACCCACAAGCCGCAAGCGGTCTGCTAAACGTAACGGCCACCCGGGTATTGAGCGATCAGAAGATCGACGAGCAAGCCCGATCACACTCCTGTGAATCCAACCAGTAACACTACCGTACAGTCCGGTCTGATCGTCTGATATGTCGCATATCTCGCCTAGGGGTGGTAAACGTCAGACCCCAATAGCTCAATAAGCCGTGTCGATATGAGGTCTATAACAGTTCGAGAAACTACTGGTAACACTTACCAGTAAATCTCAGCAACCCTGGCCAGGGATTTCCGGTTACAGCCAATCGAACACAGCGCAACATCAACTCCCTATACCGGGAGAGACGAATCCCCTCCTATCGCTCATTGCCTCCATGTGATTCGGGACTGTACCCAAAAACCACCGTTTTGCACGCCCTCTTGGACGTGGTAAGATGGAAATCAAAGCACAGTGGGAACCACACAAGACTCTATGACGATCTCGGGTCAACAGACTACTCTGTACCAGTGTCACGAGAGAACTGCCATCTGACGTGAGGTATATTACCATCTGGGAGTTCTCGGCGAGTCCGTCAAGTGTACCCAGTCTCTACTGAGCACCCGTATATCATCTCTGATGTCAAACACCGATGGATATGGGATCATCCATCGCCCATCTGTATGGGTCGAGAAGGTATACGCTAGTCTACTCTGGTATATCGATGCCCCATCTCGATACACCCACGACCAGGGACTTTCAAGGATGTACTTATGGACTACCATGTCCCCACTAGTATGATCCGCATCATAGTACAGGTAGTCAAGTACACATCCTAAGGGCTTTACCAACATGTAATAGAGAGACAACCTGTGTACACGTTAAGGTAAAGAACAACCAGATAGCATACTATCATGTCGAGCAAGAAAGTCCTCCCTATATATGTCCCAGCATCCACTACAATATACATCCAATGTACAGTAATGGCCTCTAGGGCATACATATAACTAACAATCACATATTCATATTATCATGCAGTATTGTGGGGTTTATGCCGATACTCATTATTTACTTACTCATGATTTTGGGATTTTGGATTCTATGAGATTTCTGAATTTTAGGGGAAAACCGCAAGAGTTTAACAAAAGCTTATTATCATCATTTTTAAAATGCAAGTTGCGGTTTTCTCGTGATGTATGTGTTGTCCACCATGAGATTTCATGTTTTCGATGGGATTTCCAGACCCGATTCGAGGAGTGGATGAACCATCTTGAGTACATGGTGGGCCCGGTAAGGTACCCCGGGGCAAGAAGCTCGAGTTGTAGACGATGAGCCTGGCAGGGGAAGACTACCTACAAGTGATGTCTGGCGCAGCGGATATCCGGAGGATACCGACCGTTGTCGTAAGATTTGAAGATATGGGCCTATCCGGACTGACGGAGCCCGAGATATTGAGACTTTGAGATATTGAGACATTGAGATATATATGTTTTCTGTCGATGCTTGACACGGATTTCTCTGGATTTCATTGATGATGTTTCAGATTACCATACAAATTTTACTATGATAAAAGTTAAAGATTTTCTTATACAGATATGTCTAGATTTCAAGGTTGATTGTTTGATTCATGATGCATTCATACATCACATACATACATGATATGTTACTACTTGAGGCACTGACACGAGCACTTAGTATTGCACTTGCGTATAGATTATTACCCTGTCACTACTAAATGCCTAGTGTTATTTTAAGTATATTATTATGACCTAAGAGATCGTCGTGCATGCGATTGCTACTCGCAGATCCCTTCTACTCATGAGTTGGCAACTCACCACCGTTGTGCCAAATTTTTCTTACAGGTTTAGATGTACAGGTTTTCTTGGCGGCTTGCTGGCACAACACTTCATTCAGGGTGATTGCTTGGTAGGTTGGTTCACTTGTATTGGGACCGCCGTTGTACTTTATTATTTCATTTGTATCTAGTAAGCTCCATCAACCAGACTTGTATTACTTGATAGATTTAGAAAACCAGTTGTTTATTCTTTCGAGCTTAGAGTCGCGCTTGTACTATTATGGTTTTCTGGTGGTTTTGATGGTTTTGTTTGAGTTTTGTTCTTCGCCCTTCGGCGTTGTATATTATATTGCTTGCGTGGTTGTGACTGTCAATTGGCGAAGAGCTAGCTCCTGCTTGGGGATGCCTTTTTTATTATTGCTTATGTATATATTCTTGTTTCTACCCGTTTGGGGCCACTTTTTACAAAGGATACTCTGCCGAATTTTTGAGAAAATTTGATATTGCTTTTAAACATGTTTTCCTACAATTCTTCTTTTAAATGGTTTAGATTTCTGGGCTTCGGCTTACTTAGATTACGTTACGCCTTTAGACGTTTCATAATTTAAGTGCCGGTCACGTTCCGTACCTTCGGGTCATGACAAAGTTGGTATCAGAACGCTAGGTTTACCCTTGTCCGAGTCTAGGTTAATCTTGGTTGATAGAGTAGGTGACTTAGGTTGAGTGATGTACCGTGGGTATGATCCGTGACATACTTACGATACGCTACTCTGCTTAAGAAGCCTTACGATGTACATTTCTTTGCACCGTATTCTATTCGTTCCTTTGATCTATCTTCGTCGATATCAGATGGTGGTTTCTGTTACCATGGTCTCACAGGCAGAGGGAGCTGCAGCTCAAATGCGATGACCGCTAGGGTATCGTTTATTCTTGAGGATCGAGGCTGTGTTTAGCTTGCGGATGAAGAGTATTCGCATATCGTCCAGGCGAAGTTGAAGAGTTCGAACGAATGTCAGAAACCCATTTTCCCAAGTTTAAGATATTCGGAAGAACATGCAGGTAATTCTATGGACCTTCAAGAAGAATGAAACCCTAACTCGACATAATGAACATGAGAACGCCTTTGAACCTTAGGGTTTACGGCAGTTCCGCGGTGCCATTAGTGAGGCTTGGGTTTGCCCTTCTAAGGCTGGTCCGCAGGTGCTGTGGCATGTACTGGATATTTTTAAAATGTACTTGAGTGTTGAGCTCTCGGGAATTATGGGACTTCGATGAATCGATTGAAAAGTTTAACGTAGTCCGGATATCATGTGATGGGATACATCACTTGGGAGACTTTAGACATGAGTATATCCGTTGGTAGCACTATTCATACAGCTACGAAGAGACGAGTTCGAATCAGTCGACACCAGAGGAAAGAAGAGCACATTGACGTCAGGGTTACGATTTGCGATATGGTGATTCGAATATCACATTTCCGTTGTTTGGATTTTGGTATTTTGAGGATTTCGTTTTATGTTTGGTTTTCCTATGTACTCATTATTTTCACTCGATTCGTGTTCCATGTATCAGATGTATTGATGTTCGTTTTGTGCATACCCATTGCACTTGATTTTGATTTTATACATTTTGAGATACTGATTTGATTTCTTGTATACGGGTTGCACATGATTTTGGATATTCGATTTATGTTTTCGTGCACCATGTGCACTTGATTGAGATTCTTGCGCACACTTGGCACACTTGATGCGATTTTGTGCCCACCAGACGCACTAAATCGGGGTTTTATGCAGATTAGATGCATCTGATATTGTTGTCATGCACGCCCTTTGCACTTGACAGATGTTTTTTTTGTGCACACATGTTGCACTCGGTTTTGTTTCTGTGCATAGTCATGGTATTTGTATTTGATTTCGATTTTCGTGCGCACCGGACGCACGTGGTACCTTGTATATTGTATTTGAGATTGATTTCATTTGGAGCAGTACGTTTTTATGATATTTACTATTTGGTTCACTAACCGAGCAGGACTGTTCTGAGACCAGTACCTAGGTGTTTTTGCATAATCAGATGTTTGGGCGATTTTACGACGATGCTTACTATATACAACTTATAGTTTTAATGTATATCATGTTGGTTTTTGTATTGGACATTGATATTGTATTTTCACCATACCTCCGATGATTTGAGTGCTTTGCTGAAATGTTTTAATATTTGGGGGTGTTTTAATTTTAAATACGAGGACCGAATTTTTTCAAGGGGGATGATTGTAACGTTTTAAAAGTAAATAAATAAATAAATAAAATCCTTTCGGTGAATTTTCTGATAATCGGTAAAATAAACCGTATTTTCCGTAAAAATTAACTATAATTATTTTTCAATATAGATTTAAATACGCCTATTTTAACTATGTAATTGCTAGTATTTGGTATTTATTTAGTCACTTATAAATTATTAGTTTACTTAAATATTTTTTCTTAATTAATTATTTCTAATATTAATATAAGTTTTTAATTATACATTAAATTAGTGAAAATTGCAAATTAGAAATGGGTTAATTTGACAAAGTGAGCCATGACATACTAGAGTTTAGTTTGTAGCATGCTCATCTCTTCTTGATTTGTCTTCGAATTTCTAGACTTTTCTAGGTCAAATAAAATTAGAAAATAAATAAAAATCAATTAATTTATGAAAAGACGTAAGTGAGGTAATAATTTGATAATTTTTCTACACATTTCTACACTCTTTTCTCACTCTCTCTCCTTCCCCTCTCTTTGGCCGAAACCCCCATGGCTGCCCAAAATTTTTCCCACCTCATTTCCATCACAAAAATCTTCAAAAATTCATGAAAAATCCAAAATAAAACACCACAAATTCCTTATTTTAAATCCTACACATTACTCTTTGGCCTATCTAGTATGGATCTTGAAGAAAAATTAGCATTTTTGGGAGGCTTGGGTGCATGTTTGATCTCATGTTTATTGAGGTATAATTCTAACCCTAAGGTTAAGTGTAGGTTAATTACTTTAAGTTAATGGATTTCGGTGTTTAATTATGGATCTAATTGCTAAATTAAAATTTCTATAAAGGGTTTATGATCAAGTTAGGGTTTTTATTAATAGTTCATGGTTTTAATGTGTAGCTTAAAACATCAAGGCATGTAAAATCTAATCTTGATTGCAAAGTTACTAATTGTTACAATTAATTTGTCCGAATTGCATAATTTTTGCAAACTAGGTTTGTAAAATATATATATTGGTGTGATAAAATTCTAGTAAGGATTTTTATCAATTATTCATGGGTTTAATGAGTGGATTAACATATTAGTGGAATGAAAAAACCTAATCTAGTTACTAGTTGCTAATTTGTTAGTTGAAAATTGTGATGATTATGCTATTTTGCAAACTAGGTTTTAGAAATTGATTAAATAATTGAGATTAAAATCTAATTATTGTTTTCATGATATTATTAACATTTTAATTTGTTGTTTAGCAACTTAGATCATGCAAAATTTAGTTTAGTTGATAATTTGTGAATTTTTGCTTTAAAATTTTAAAATTGGATAAATTTGCAAACTTGAATTTTTGGATTTATACAGATTAGTGTGATAAAAATATAGTAATGATTTGTATGACTTAGTTATGATATTTAGTGAATATTATGGCCATTAGTTTCGTTAAAACATCAAGTTTCGAATTAAAACGATTATTTGAGGCTTTCTAGGTTTTCGGAAATAAATCGAATTGATTTATTTTGAGGTTTTTATGAGTTACAACTTATTTCATATTATAATTAGTGAATTTTGAAACCACAATTGGTGTGTTTGGGTTTTTCTCGATCAATCGGCGTTTGTACGCCTAGGTCGAGGGTTATTTGGTTATTTTGCATTAGCGGATCATAGGTTATAACCTATGCGCGTTACGTGTGCTGTTTTGGTTTTATCCACGATTTCGGTTTACGATATTATATATGTTTGCATATAGATACCTCTCATGTGGACTTTGGACGATGAAGAGAAAGATGGAGACATCAATTTCGGCAAGTGAGGACCAGGTGAGTAGATGTATATCTACGGGAGAAGTCGGCTGGATGGCGTATAGCACCCCCGCAAATGTAGAATAAGGATATTATATACTATTAATAGGAAGTCGGACGTGACCTTAGATTCTTGGCGAGTAGGGTACTATTGAAGAATTTAAGTTAGATTAGACTGATTTAGAAAGACTTAACCAGAGGATGATTGCCTTGGAGGGAATTCGTAGGTTTCATATAGACACACACACACATAAACTTGACTTGGTGTATATTTGTGTTTGTGTGTGTGTGTGTGTATATATAGGAATGTGTGTAGGTGTATATATATATACAAAATATACATGTAATATGAGGGTATTATATGATACTTGGGGATGAGTCGATATGATCGAGACATGATATGAAATGTGTTACGATGTTAGCGGATCGTTGGGTAATGAAAAAATATATAAATGATGATATGTGTAGATGACATTGAAACGAACGGGACTCTAGAATGAAACCCAGATCGTAATATGTGACATAATCACGATATCATATATGACATGATATTTTAGTGGATTATTTGACGATTTAAATTTACACAGACGATGATATGTGTTTGATGATATTGGAATGTATGTGTTTATAGTACAGTACCCTTGATCATGATATTGTTTGATGATAATACTATACGAACGATGATGTATATATATGTGATAGTTGACCCGTACCCCGATTTTGGGATGTCGTACGATGGATTTTACTGTACGAGGCATAGATCTGATGATTGATCCGCACTCTTGACTCGAGAAAGTCGTACTACGTACGTGACGCTATTGAGGCTAGATCGCCGACTACTAGAGATACCGACTCAGAATTTAGGAGGATTCTTCTTACCTTTCTACTAGTGTCTTTAGTTAGGCTTGAGTCTTACTTATTTTCAAAACTAACGAATCGTGCGCATTTTTGAAGACAACCTGAGGGATACTACGAATATTTCAAAGGACATATCTTTTCTTAAAAACCCCTTAGCCCCTAATTTTCTAAAATCCATGATTCGTGCTTTTTCAAATAATAAACTGTATGACTCATAATTAGTATGTATTCTCTAGTTGTGCGTTTACTACACATTCACAGTTATATTCATGTTGTATTCATCGCATTGCATGTTCATACATATATTTCTTTAGCTAATATGAAACTCTGCCTGTTAGGACACCAACACCATTACCGATGATGTGCATGTTCCACATACACTTATTTGCCGGCTCACACACATCATCATCGGTAATTGCCATGTCGCGTACACTTTAGAACATATTATATATAATCAGCTAAATGCTAGTCCAATATAATACTGTGTGATTACTCTCATGTGCTAGTTTAGACATTGCATTTATTAGTTAGACTCTTCATGCATTCACATATTCATATTATCATGCAGTATTGTGGGGCTTATGCCGATACTCATTATTTACTTACTCATGATTTTGGGATTTTGGATTCTATGAGATTTCTGGATTTTGAGGGAAAACCGCAAGAATTAAACAAAAGCTTATTATCATCATTTTTAAAATGCAAGTTGCGGTTTTATCGTGATGTATGTGTCGTCCACCATGAGATTTCATGTTTTCTGTTGGATTTTGAGACCCGATTCGAGGAGTGGATGAACCGTCTCGGGTACATGGTGGGCCCGGTAAGGTACCCGGGGCAAGAAGCTCGACTTGTAGACGATGAGCCTGGCAGGGGAAGACTACCTACCGGTGATGTCTGGTGTGCCGGATATCCGGAGGATACTGACCGTTGTCGTGAGATTTGATGATATGGGCCGATCCGGACTGACAGAACCCGAGATATTGAGATTTCGAAATATTGAAATTTTGAGATATTGAGACCTTGAGATATATATGTTTTTTTGTCGATGCGTGACACAGATTTCCATGTATTTCATTGATTATGTTTCAGATTACCATACAAATTTTACTATGATAAAAGTTAAAGATTTTCTTATACAAATATGTACAGATTTCATGGTTGATTGTTTCATTCATGATGCATTCATACATCATATACATACATGATATATTACTACTTGAGGCACTGACACGAGCAATTAGTATTGCACTTGCGTATAGATTATTACCCAGTCACTACTAAATGCCTAGTGTTATATTAAGTATATCATTATTGTAGGATTCCTAGGCACACCCGTGAAGTCTCACAAGGCATCAACCATGCCAAATTCAAAAATTTCCATGTGCCAAAGAACCCTATACTAGATTGTTGACTAGAGGTAAAGGTGAAACATGCAAGTTAACAACTTTAACTAAAAGGAAAATGACTACAACCTTTGTAGATCCGGTCCTCCACTTCCTTAGCTCCGTGATGATGTCCATCCGCTGCGATCATCGGATCCCGGACTCTAGCGATGGTTTCGTCGAAGAAATGATCGGGCTAGGTCGTCGACTTCGATGCCGAAGATGATCTACGTCGAGGCAACTTAAGATCAAGCTCCAACTTCACCAAGTCATGAAACTTGTGAAGAAAACACCCTATACTACTTGGCAAGTGGTAGAGGATGAAGAAATATGAAGTGGGTTCACTTTGGATTTGGATTTCTCACTTGGAATTATCAATTGACATTTTTCAAGAGAGCTTTTCTTTTTCTTCACTTGAAGGAGAAGATGAAGAAGAAGAAAAAGAATCAATTATTCTCAAAAAGAAAAATGAAGTGATATCTATCATAAAGCAACCATGGGTGAGCCAAACAAGTGTAGAGACTAAACTAGGGTTAGGTATAATGGTTAGGTTCAAGAAGCTTCAAGCAAAGAAAGAAAAGAAAGCCACCATTTCATCTTTTCCAAAATGAATAAATAAATAAATGAATAAATAAATAAATAATCCAACCCCTAACCATTAACCTAATCATAGTTTAAAGCAAACATACACCCAAGTTTCCATTTATCATCAAACATGATACAAACAAGTGCACAAAACTATATCATATATACAATGTGCACATCAAGTGAGAAAATCCATCATAAGTGAACAAATACTAGTTAATGTAAAGTGATATATCAAATATATAATTATACATTAAATCATTAAATCAACACTTGATTTAACGATCCGGTCATATCACATATGACCGACTAATATCCAATGTATCGACTTATCGAATCAATCATCGATTCGATAACTAGGTTATATCGCATACAACCAATCGATACATTCATCGCGAGAATAGAATACGGTATCACATACACGCATTATTCTCGGTCCCGCACATATCTCATATGCGCTCCTATTTCGTTTCGCTTGAGCCAGGAAACCTCTGTGTAGAACTCTAAAGACTCGTCAATACGCCGGCAGCAGGCGATGATCATATCAAACACCCACAAGCCGCAAGCGGTCTGCTAAACGTAACGGCCACCCGGGTATTGAGCGATCAGAAGATCAACGAGCAAGCCCGCTCACACTCCTGTGAATCCAACCAGTAACACTTACCGTACAGTCCGGTCTGTTCGTCTGATATGTCGCATATCTCGCCTAGGGGTGGTAAACGTGAGACCCCACTAGCTCGATAAGTCGTGTCGATATAAGGTCTATAACAGTTCGAGAAACTACTGGTAACACTTACCAGTAAATCTCGGTAACCCTGGCAAGGGATTTCCGGTTATAGCCAATCGAACACAGCGTAACATCAACTCCCAATACCGGGAGAGACGAATCCCCTCCTATCGCTCATTGCCTCCATGTGATTCGGGACTGTACCTAAAAACCACCATTTTGCACGCCCTCTTGGACGTGGTAAAGTGGAAATCAAAGCACAGTGGGAATCACACAAGACTCTATGACGATCTCGGGTCTACAGACAAACCTGTACCAGTGTAACCAGAGAACTGCCATCTAACGTAAGGTATAATACCATCTGGGAGTTCTCGACGAGTCCGTCCAGTGTACCCAGTCTCTACTGAGCACCCGTATATCATCTCTGATGTCAAACACCAATGGATATGGGATCATCCATCGCCCATCTGCATGGGTCGAGAAGGTATACGCTAGTCTACTCTGGTATATCGATGCCCCGCCTCGATACACACACGACTAGGGACCTTGAAGGATGTACTTATGGACTACCATGTCCCCACTAGTATGATCCGCATCATAGTCCAGGTAGTCAAGTACACATCCTAAGGGGTTTACCAATATGTAACAGAGAGACAATCAGTGTACATGTTAAGGTAAAGAGTAACCAGATAGTATACTATCATATCGAGCAAGAAAGTCATCCCTATATATGTCCAAGCATCCACTACAATATACATCCTATGTATAGTAATGGCCTCTATGGCATACATATAACTAACAATCTCCCACTTGCACTAGGATCATCTGATAGCAGTGGTTGTAGTATCTCATACTCAACCATCCCATAATAGTCTCTCTCTGGGAAAAGGCCTTTGTGAGTGGATCCGCCGTGTTGTCCTCTGAGTCTTCTCTCCTAACCTCGATCCCCTGGAGATCAACCATCTCCATGATCAGGCGATACTGCCTTAGATTATGTCTGGATCACTGACGGGACGGGCGTTCCTTGGCATAAGCCACAACTCCATTGTCACACAATGGGAGGAACGAAGTTCATCTCATGAACAAATATACATCCAGACTGCCTCTTTGGTAGCATCTTAAGTAGCGATGTATCCAGCCTTTATCGTCTAGTTTGCCACGGTATCCAGCTTGGAACTCTTCCAACATACCGTCCCTCTACTGAGGGTAAAGACAATGCCTGCGACGGACATTCAGTCGTCCTTATCACCCTGGAACCTTTCCAGTGATTCACCTTTATCCTATTTGGAGAATCATTGTGATAAGCAGAGATTGACTGATAGGCAGAGATTGACCGAGCATAGCATAGGAAACTCCTTTCTTATCCAGAGTATGTCATCCACGTACTCTACGAGGATCACCACCATACTCCCTACTACCCTTTTTGTATATACAAGGTTCATCTACCATTTTGATGAAGTCAAACTCTTCGACTACCACATCAAAACAGACGTTCCAACTCCGCGATGCCCGCTTTATCATATAAAACATCTTGCACACGTTTCCGCTGCTCCCACTGTCTACGAAACCCTCTGGCTGTGTACTTATAGACTCTCTCTTCTAAAATATCATTTAGAAGAGCAGTCATGACACCCAACCGCCAGATATCGTAGTCATGGTATGTAGCCGTGGCAAGTAGGATCTGGATGGACTTAAGCATAGCTACTTAGAAAAGGTTTCATCATAATCCATACCTGGTCAATGATGCAAACTTTTAACAAGTCAAGCTTTGAAAGTCTCAACTTTTCCATGTACACCAAGTAATCTTCTCAAGATATACTTGCTCCTGATGGGGATTTAACACTTCAGATAAAGCAACCAAAGTCCATACTTTGTTTGTGCATAAGGATTCCATCTCAGATCACTAAGCATCCAGCCATTCTTACAGAGTCCCACTCCTGATGGCCAGCTCGAAACTAGTTGGGTCATCATCTCATGATGCATTCCTCGCTCCCACTGTCATAGAGAAACAGAAGTTTCTCTCAGGTGGGTGAGGAACCCTACTAGTTCGGCGGAGAGGCTGAGGTTTGCTGGAAACAATTGAATCCTTTGGTTCTACCAAATCATCAGCTGTAGTTTGTATAGCTGGAACATTTCTAGTTCTATATAACAGATCTTGCCTCGAGCTTGTCCGGATTTTGCTTTTAGACATAGGCCCGACAACCCCAAATCTTAACTAGCTTAAGACATGGGCTCTTCCCATACCATATCTCATATGGAGTGGTAGGCAATTGATTTGCTTTGAACCCGATTCAATAGGTATGCAGCTTCTCAAGTGCATAACTCCCAAAAAGAAATAGGAAACTCAGTAGTACTCATCATAGAGGCCACCATATCATATTGGGTGCTATTGCTCCGTCCCGATATACCATCGTTCTATGGTGTATACGGAGGAGTAATGCTGAGATAGAATCTCATTCTCTTTTAGGACAATCCAGAAATTCCGTGCTCAAGTATTCTCCTCCTCGATCACATCAAAGGACATAATACTTATACCCGTATTTTGGTTCTCTACTTCTAACTTATATTCTGTGAATATCTCAAAAGGTTCGGGCTTGTGTTTCAACAGGAACATATGTCTGAATCTAAATAGATCATCAGAGAATGCAATGAAATACAAAGAACCGGTCCTGGCGTGTGTAGACAGGGGACCTTATATACATCATCATGTATCAGTCCTAAGAGTTTACTAACTCTTTCTCTGCTTCCAATAAACAGAGCTATGGTCATCTTATCTCTGTGACGTGACCAGCAAGTTTCAGAAGATTTAAATTCAAACTGATTTAAATATGCATCTATATGTAACTTCAGCTAGTCGGGTCGCATTGATATGACCAAGCCTACAATACCTCAAGAAGGATTCGTTCATTTCTGAACTCTTCCTCTTGTGTGTGTTCTGTAAACTAAGAACTGTAGTTTGATTTAGAACATCAATGCTTTTAGATAACGTGCCTGAACCGATCAACTTTTGATATAGGAAATGTTCAAAACATTATCCAACAATACAAAATTTTATCATTTCTTTACAAATAAAGAGAGTGATATGATTTTGTATATCAGGTTCGGTATCTAATAACATTCGTTCAGAATCAATGTATTGGTAATACAGGGTGACAGTGACCAACAGACTTGGCTGCAACACTTGCCCCGTTTTCTGCCTCATGAAACTTATCGCCCGTTCTCAGTTCTCTACCTTTCTGTAGCCCTATTTAACAGATTACATATCTGGAATCCTGATCCGGTATCAAAAACCCAGGACGTAGAGGATACAGAGAAATAGTACTTTGTAATGAACACACCCGAAAGAGATGCATCACATGCACTTTCTTCGTTTGGGCGGCACGGGAATTCTGGTAATCCCCTATTTCCTGCTCTGTTTTATAAAAATTATTAGTTGGAGCGGGACCAACGATCCCCAGCTCAGTATAACAAGCGGGTTCGGTCAATATCCGTATTATTATCTTGATTAAGGCGTGATATGGTCGCTACCTGGAGAGAGAGAAGAAAACACCCAGCATGCGCTCTTACAAGAATAGATTGGTTATTATTTTATCTAATCAGGATGGTTCCTACTGTTTTTATCAAATCTTGCTTCAAACCCTAAAAGGAAATACTAGCTGGGATTAATTACACGCTACAAGTTCGCCAATCTTTCAGCCAGGCCAGTGTCGGTACGTTGAGGGAGGTTCCCCGTGCTTTCGCACGGACCTAATTACAGTAAACCTCGTTTTCCCAGAGGCGTAACCCCGTTAACACCTTTCTAGACATCTACTTGATCGGCTAATTGTAATGTGTAAAACTCTCCCAGGAGTAACTTTTACTCGCAGCGGGTATCGGGATCCAACTATCTCATAGAAGGTATGCAATCTCATTGCAAATTTCAATACTTGAAATTCCCGATAATTTTGCCCCTATCATCCTATGACCTTGACGCAGGCCAACAAATCATAGTGCACTAGTCAAGTTCAACCCGTCATTTCCTGATTTAATTAAACCCACCCGCACGACCCTTGACGCAGGCCAACAAAGTCGCACGACTACCCTAATCCAATCTGCATCATATGCATAAGTAGATAAATACTAGTTAGCTACCGCACACTACGCCTTGACGCAGGCCAACAAACGTAGCACGAATACAAACTACCACTTATCTGAAATGACGGAGGGCTACGTCAGGTTTTTCTGAAAACCTATTGCGTAATGAACTTGATATCGTTGTAGAATCAAATGATTTTAAAATGGAGCGTTTTTGAAGCTTTCTAGTTTTGCTAAAGGGGTCACTCCCGGTGAAGGGATCATCGGCCCTTTCCTCGTCGAATGAGGTGCGGGATATATCATATATATCGCTGTGCAAAGCAGAAACTATAGAAGCAATCAAAAGACAACCCGAGAGTTGTAGCATCTGCCAGTTATTGCTAAAGGGGTCACTCCCGGTGAAGGGATCGTCGGCCCTTTCCTCATCGAATAAGGTGCAGGATATATCATATATACCGCTGTGCAAAGCAAGAACTGTAGCTACCTATTTTATTTTTGAAATTCGATTCCACAACATCTTTAGGTTTCTTTTCCTTTCATTAATCATATTAATGAAGTCCCATCATTTAAGTTACCTAAACATCACAGATAAATACGACGTACACTTATTCTATCCGCATTCGTCTCGATGTCCCCTCATGCACCGTTAGGTTAGGTAACTAACTGCAGAGCGGGGCAGGGCTAGAGCGGGTGTAAAACATAAGTACGTCTATATAATATATCATATATATACTATATACAGTATCTATCACAGAACATCAAATGATCACATCACATATATCGCAGTAGAAGAATCATATGAAACATTGGATATACTAGGACGTCCGTGTTTTCAATACGAGCCAGTATAAAACACGGATTCCACGGTCCCGATGAATAGCCAAACCCACAACCCTAGACCTCTACGAGAGCGGCAAGCAACCTTACCAATTCTAGAGTTAGGAGACCCGGACTCGACTCCTCGAGTTGGTCTCCCACTGGACTCCAGAACCCGGTTACTTATGCTCTCCTCCTTGGGTCTATCCTAGTGCGGAAAAGTAAATATTATACAAAAGGTGACAGCTTTCGCAACCTGGAAGTGCCCCAATAAAAGAATATTACATACAAGTTTTTACATGAATGAAAATAAAAAACACTCATCTCACATAAAATACCCCGGCTACTCAAACACGACGATCCAATATAACATATCCAGCAACACATAACATCACATGTTATCAACGTAAGTAAATATGCCCATCCCAATTGTCGTTGACATATAGCAACGAAACCGGCGATATCACATATTACACTTACGGTCACAAAAAAGAAAGTGTAAAACTACAACAGCTGGAATCCATAAACGCTTTAGACATCGCATGCCTAAACAAATGAATTCCTTAGACATCGCATGCCTAACAATTATAAACCCCGTATTTTAGTCTCGATATCGAAAACACTTTTCAATATCAAGTCGGGTAATTCAACAAGATTCCCGACATCCAGAACGAATGCTCGTCGCAAACTTTAGTGGACGGCCGCACCCCGATACCGTCGACGAAGTGCACTAAGGCGGAACACCGCTGCCGCGAGCACCCGAAGGGATGCTTTTTGGCGACGGGGTTCTCCTACAGTCACTTGGTCGGGGCTATGGGGTATAGCTGTATATTAAGTTTACCCGGCGAGTATCCACGTACGCTACGTGATTGCGACGGACTTTTGATCACATCAAAATTCCGTGGCAACCGATCAAGTGAGACTAAACTGCTATGTTTTTAACATCCAAATTTGTTATCTCATAGCTCTTGTGGATTCCAAATATTGTATCACATTCCAGATAAATAGAAAATGTTAAACTTTCCGATCGAACATCCAAACACCCAAGTTTTCCCGATAACAGCTCAATACATGAAATAGGTTTTAAGAACATTCACTTCATGCCACAGTACCAACGGTCCAGCCGTAGAAGGGTCAAGCCAACGCCTCACATGTGACACGCCGTACTGCCCCAAACCCTAAGGTTTAAAGGGCAGTTCAAGACGGTCACATAATCGAGTTAAGGTTTGTTGTCTTCTAGAGGGTCCATCGCGTTACTTGCACTACTTAGAACGTCTTTAAACCACGGAAAAATCCAACACTTGGAAATTTCCCGACAGGGGAAAAATTGGGTATTTATATCCGGTCGAACTTTTTAACATATTCTAAAATTACCCGGAAAAACACATAGACAAAATTAGACAATTCGATCGAATGTACGAACTCCTAATACAACCCAGAAAACTCAACTCTTGAGTGCAAATTAAAAATTCCCAGAAAACACAGGAAATTCATATTAACATTACTGTGCAAAAATTGTTGAAAGAAGGGACCGTACGGCCGCGGAACCGCCGCACTAGCCATGCTATTGCCGCGGTTCCGCGGCGCTTTGATCGATTTATGCGCTCGTTTTGCACAGTAACTCCTAGAAAACCCTGCTGATTTTTCTGCATATTTTTAATTAGGAAAAAACCCAGTTTTGAAAAAATGTACAGAGAAGGGTTTTAAACTAGGGTTTCGGGTTCGATCGGATTTCTAATATCGTCTACACTTCGCCTAAGGCTCTAGCTAGGCTCTGATACCACTGTAGGATTCCTAGGCACACGCATGAGGTCTCAAAAGGAATCAACCATGCCAAATTCAAAAATTTCCATGTGCCAAAGAACCCTATACTAGATCGTTGACTAGAGGTAAAGGCGAAACATGCAAATTAACAACTTTAACTAAAAGGAAAGTGACTACAACCTTTGTAGATCCGGTCCTCCACTTCCTTAGCTCCGTGATGATGTCCCTCCGCTGCGATCATCGGATCCCGGACTCTAGCGATGGTTTCGTCGAAAAAAAGATCGGGCTAGGTCGTCGACTTCGATGCCGAAGATGATCTACGTCGAGGCAACTCAAGATCAGGCTCCAACTTCACCAAGTCATGAAACTTGTGAAGAAAACACCCTATACTACTTGGCAAGTGGTAGAGGATGAAGAAATAGGAAGTGGGTTCACTTTGGATTTGGATTTCTCACTTGGAATCATCACTTGACATTTTTCAAGAGAGCTTTTCTTTTTCTTCACTTGAAGAAGAAGATGAAGAAGAAGAAAAATAATCAATTATTCTCAAGAACAAAAATAATCAATTATTCTCAGAAAGAAAAATGAAGTGATATCTATCATAATGCAACCATGGGTGAGCTAAACAATTGTAGAGACTAAACTAGGGTTAGGTATAATGGTTAGGTTTAGGATGAAAACAAAAATGGTAGAATTTCAAAGATGCTTTGAAGCTTCAAGAAGCTTCAAGCAAAGAAAGAAAAGAAAGCAACCATTTTATCTTTTCCAAAATGAATAAATAAATAAATAATCCAAACCCTAACCATTAACCTAATCATAGTTTAAAGCAAACATACACCCAAGTTTGCATGTATCATCAAACATGATACAAACAAGTGCACAAAACTATATCATATATACAATGTGCACATCAAGTGAGAAAATCCATCATAAGTGAACAAATACTAGTTAATGTAAAGTGATATATCAAATATATAATTATACATTAAATCATTAAATCAACATTTGATTTAACGATCAGGTCATATCACATATGACCGACTAATATCCAATGTATCGACTTATCGAATTAATCCTCGATTCGATAACTAGGTTATATCGCATACAACCAATCGATACATTCATCGCGAGAATAGAATACGGTATCACATACACGCGTTATTCTCGGTCCCGCACATATCTCATATGCGCTCCTATTTCGTTTCGCTTGAACCAGGAAACCTCTGTGTAGGACTCTAAAGACTCGTCAATACCCGGCAGCAGGCGATGATCATATCAAACACCCACAAGCCGCAAGCGGTCTGCTAAACGTAACGGCCACCCGGGTATTGAGCGATCAGAAGATCAACGAGCAAGCCCGCTCACACTCCTGTGAATCCAACCAGTAACACTTACCGTACAGTCCGATCTGTTCGTCTGATATGTCGCATATCTCGCCTAGGGGTGGTAAACGTCAGACCCCAGTAGCTCGATAAGTCGTGTCGATATTAGGTCTATAACAGTTCGAGAAACTACTGGTAACACTTACCAGTAAATCTCGGTAACCCTGTCCTGGGATTTTCGGTTATAGCCAATCGAATACAGCGCAACATCAACTCCCTATACCGGGAGAGACGAATCCCCTCCTATCGCTCATTGCCTCCATGTGATTCGGGACTGTACCAAAAAACCACCGTTTTGCACGCCTTCTTGGACGTGTTAAGGTGGAAATCAAAGCACAGTGTGAATCACATAAGACTCTATGATGATCTCGAGTCTACAGACTAACTTGTACCAGTGTCACCAGAGAACTGCCATCTGACGTAAGGTATAATACCATATGGGAGTTCTCGGCGAGTTCGTCCAGTGTACCCAGTCTCCACTGAGCACCCGTATATCATCTCTGATGTCAAACACCAATGGATATGGGATCATCCATCGCCCATCTGTATGGGTCGAAAAGGTATACGCTAGTCTACTCTGGTATATCGATCTCCCGTCTCGATACACCCACGACTAGGGACCTTGAAGGATGTACTTATGGACTACCATGTCCCGACTAGTATGATCCGCATCATAGTCCAGGTAGTCAAGTACACATCCTAAGGGGTTTACCAACATGTAACAGAGAGACAATCAGTGTACACGTTAAGGTAAAGAGTAACCAGATAGCATACTATCATATCGAGCAAGAAAGTCAGCCCTATATATGTCTAAGCATCCACTACAATATACATCCTATGTATAGTAATGGCCTCTAGGGCATACATATAACTAACAATTATGAATTAGGAGATCGTCGTGCATGCGATTTCTACTCGCAGATGCCTTCTACTCACGAGTTGGCAACTCACCCCCGTTGTGCCAAATTTTTCTTACAGGTTTAGATGTACAGGTTTCCTTGGCGGCTTGCTGGCACAACACTTCATTCAGGGTGATTGCTTGGTAGGTTGGTTCACTTGTATTGGGACCGCCGTTGTACTTTATTATTTCATTTGTATCTAGTAAGCTCCATCAACCAGACTTGTATTACTTAATAGATTTAGAAGACCAGTTGTTTATTCTTTCGACCTTAGAGTCGCGCTTGTACTATTATGGTTTTCTGGTAGTTTTGATGGTTTTCTTTGAGTTTTTTTTCTCGCCCTTCGGCATTGTATATTATATTTCTTGCATGGTTGTGACCGCCAATTGGCGAAGAGCTAGCTCCCGATTGGGGATTCCTTTTTTATTATTGCTTATGTATATATTCTTGTTTCTACCCGTTTGGGGCCAGTTTTTACAAAGGAGACTCTGCTGAATTTTTGAGAAAATTTGATGTTGCTTTTAAACATGTTTTCCTACATTTCTTCTTTTAAATGGTTTAGATTTCTAGGCTTCGGTTTACTTAGATTACGTTACGCCTTTAGACGTTTCGTAATTTAAGTGCCGGTCATGTTCTGTACCTTCTGGTCGTGACATCCGAGTATCATATACTATCCTCGTCATCCGTGTATACGTATACATACACACACACACATACTCAGGTACATATATGTGTGTGTGTATATATATATATATATATACATATTTGTATATATATATATATACCCATATACGCACAAGAAAATCAAATGTATGCATGTGTGTGTGCACGCGCGTGTGTGCCAATCTTTAAACTAGGGTTTCGCGACTAAGAAACTAAATTAAAGGCATTTTCCTACAATTACGCTAAAACTAACCCAAAGTCACTTAAGCATTTCTTGCTATGTATACACATCTCATAAAACACACACACACACACACACACACACACAAATATATATATATATATATATATATATATATATGTATATGTATATATATATGTATATATATAATAACGCATCGAATGCTACGAATTTGCGGGGGTGCTATACGCCATCCACCCGACTTCCCCTATAGATATATATCTACTCACCTTGATCTTTACATGCCGAAATCGATGTCGCCATTCTCTTCCTTATCGTCCGATGTCCGCGTGAAGGTTCCTACATATAAATCTATAATATCGTAAACCGAAATCGCGGATACAACCCAAAACGGCACGCGAAACACACATAGGTTAAAACCTGTGGTCTACACATGCAAGAAGAACCAATAACCCTCGATATCGACGTACAAACGCAAATCGATCGAGACAACACATAAATACCCGAGTTCAAGTTACAAAATAAGCAAAACCGAAATCAGAAACGATGTAAAACACTTCCAGATTTTATCCAAGGTGAAATCAGCCAATTTTGCATATGTAGAGGGTCTAGTTTACTGAAGATAAAGCCATGGACCAAACACAAACCCACTCACCCATATCCTGGCCACAATTTGCGGCTAAAAAGAATAAATTGGCAGCCAAAAGGTATGGTTGGGGTCTCGGGCCCTTAGGGTATACTCCAAATCACCTGCACAACTCCCTGTAATTGCTAAAAAAGTTTTAGGGTTCACTAGTTGCAGCAGATCCAATAATATCGTCACAATTCCCACAAAATCCAATAATGGAAAAATTTCAAGTTCATATCTTGGTGTCTAGTTTCTGGTTTTTAACACTAAGGGGTTCTAGTCACCAATTACACCATAATTTCACCATCACAACTCAAAATTTCCCTAAACTTGATCTTGGAATTTTCCAAGATCACTAAACTACACTAAATCGGTTCTAAACTTATATAGATGTTAAAGGAAATGAAATACTACTCTAATGGTGAAGGAAATATCTCATTTGGCAACTCAAGAATTTTCTTGAGTGGCCCCAAGTGCTCAAAATCGAATTTTTCTTGATCTCCCATGCTTGAAGTGAGCTTGTGCATGATTTTTGTGAAAGGAACATGATGTTTTGGGGTGGGATTGAGGGAGTTTGTGAGGATGTTGAGGAGGTGGAGGAGATGACAGCCATGGTGAGGGAGAAGAGAAGAAGAAAATGATATAGATGATGAAGTGAATACAATATGAACCATGGTAAAGGACCCCTCTCTCTCACTCTCTCTCTCTCTCTCTTTGTGCCCATACTTCTTTGTCTCCCCATTCTTTATTCTTTTCTTTTTCTTTTTGTTTTCTTTGCAAATAGAAATACAAATAAAAACCAAGTAACATAAACAAATGAAGCATGGTTTTCAAACAAATTAAGAAATGTAACAAGTATTTTGATGCATGTCATTATGCATAATCATGCTTAATGCAAGATTAGCGAACATTAATCAAGTTTAGAAATAAACTTGTATAAAATTAATTATAAAAATTTGTAATTTGCCTAAATCATATAAATCCCTCCAAAAATCACCATTCAATTTAATTTTACAACATTTTCCATACTATCAGTATATAATTATACCACATCATTAAAATATTCATAATATTTATTATTTTAATTATTTAAATACCCAAAAATAATATTTTATTTTTCTGAAATGTTACACTCATAATGCTCGTAGCGCGTACGAAAAGCAGTCTTCGGAACGTCATCATTCCGAACCCGCAACTGATGATAACCTGATCTCAAATCAATCTTATAAAAATGTTCCGCACCCTGGAGCTGATCAACAAATCGTCAATGGGAGGTAAATGATACCTATTAAGCACCGTAGCTCGGTTCGATTGACGATAATCAATGCACAACCTCAAACTGCCGTCCTTCTTCTTGACGAACAGAACAGGAGCTCCCCAAGGCGAAACACTCGGACGTACAAGTCCCCTATCAAGCAACTCTTGCAGTCGATCCTTAAGCTCTCTAAGCTCCGCCGGGGCCATCCGATAAGGCGGTATAGATAGGCCCCGTGCCGGGAATCAGATCAATGCAAAGCTCAATCTCATGCTCTGGTGGCAATCTAAGCAACTCATCGGGAAATACGTTGGGAAACTCTAGCACGTTAGGAACCCGGTCCATAGAATCTACTGTGGCTCCGGTATCACGAATGAAAGCTATGAATTCCCGACATCCTCTCCTCAAAAGCCGACTAGTGCAAAGGGCTAAAATCAAACTGTGAAGGGCGGCACCACGGTCCCCCCTGCTCAACAAGAACTGACTCGCCGGGAAAACAAAACCTGACCGTCTTCTCGCGGAAGTCCACAGACGCATAGCAAGTAGCTAACCAGTCTATACCCAGGTGAACGTCGAAGTACAACATCTCAAGAAGGATCAAGTAGACGGACGACTCTCTACCTCCTATCTGAACGGCACACGACCGAAATGCGTGTCGCGCAATAAACGACTCTCCAACAGGAGTGGTCACAACAAGCGGCTGATCTAGCAAACACGAATCTCGGCCTAACCTTGGCACGAAGTGTGTAGAAACATACGAGTGCGTAGATCCCAGATCAAACAACATGTGTGCATCAAATGAACATAAAGAAAGAGTACCTAAAACCACTGTATTGGATGCCCGCGCGTCCTGATGAGTCAAAGAAAATACTCGTGCCTGCCCTCTACCTGCATCTGGTTGTCCTCCGCCTCTGCCACCCGGTCCTCTCGGAACAAACCTTCCATGACCATGACCTCTCTGAGTATAAGTCTGACGCGGAGCTACAACAGGCGCAAGAGGCAACGCTCCCTGATGTGGAGAAGGTGGTAAGGTAACATGTGATATGGCTGCCTCGTCCTCATGTAGCTCAGTACAATCTCGAACATGATGATAAAAACTCCCGCACCGGAAACATCCAAACGATGACTGCTGACCCTCTTGCGGACAAGAGCTGAATAACTGGCCTGTCCCAAGCCTCTACTACTCCCACGACCTGAACGAAATCTGTCGCGGCGTCTAAGCATCTGTCTCCATGCTGATACACCGGTACGAACCCTCTTCGGTTCCGAAACTACCGATGTCTCGGAAAGACGCTCATCAACTAGTAGAGCTGCATCCACTGCGGCTGCATATGTCAAAATGCTGGGCGCTGATAGCGAGGAACAACTGGGTAAGCAAGCCTCGCACAAATCTCTTTATCCGCATCTCCTTAGTGTCCACCAAATATAGAGCATACACAGATAACTGGGTAAACTGCACATCGTACTCTGCCACTGTCACACCGGAGTCTGGCGTAACGACTAGAAACTGCGCACTCGAGCATTCCCGACGCTCTGCGCTCTACTGGCCTCAACTAACGATCACATCATCTGGCACAAATCCTGCATACCGTCCTCTAGACTAGTAATGCAATCTAGCAAAGGTGGATCAATCTGCTCCTGAACAACGGGCGTACCACCCTGGTCAGTCCTCGTCTGTGATGAGCCAACTCTGACCTCGGCTCTCGCGGCCGCTCTCTGCACCCTCGTAGTTTTCGGTGGCATAATGGCTGGAAATGAAAACGGGATTCGATAAGAACACGGAAATCGAATCACAAGGATGTATATAATCACGGAAAGAATTTCAACCAACAAGTCCTAAGGTCACTTAGGTGGTGTACCGTATCGTAAGTATGCCGCGGAACATACACACGCTACGTCACTATGCTTAAGCTACCTACTCCATCATACCAAGGTCATCCTACACTGCGAAAGGTAAAACATAGCGCTCTGATACAAACTTTGTCATGACCCAAAATTTGGCACATGACTGGCACTTAAATCACGAAACATCTACAGGCGTAATACAATTTAAGTAAGCCGAAACCCAGAAATCTAAACCATCAAAAGTAGTAAGTGATAAAAACATTGTTAAAAACATTTGGAAATCTCAAGTAAAAATCTTTAAAGTTTAACTTTATTTTCTTAAAAATTTTGGCAGCACCTCCTTTGTAAAAACCAGCCCCGAAACGGGTACAACATAAGATATAAGTAAAGCATCCCCAAACGGGAGCAGATCACGCCCCAAGGTGGAAACAACCACCACAAGTATAATATACGACGCCGTAGCGAAGAAATGGACAATATATGTGAAAAACAACATAAAAGATAAAACTGCATAATAAAAGACGGCTCATACGAGCTCGACACCCAGATTCACAAAAATAAACAATATCGTCCTCACAACTTGTCTCTAAATCAATACATGAAATGGTAGATGGAGAGTACTAGATACAATAACAGATACAATGGATATAAAATCGGATAACCGCAACCCACCTACAGTAAAATGGCTCACAGCCAACTGTAGCGGTATTCGTTGCAAAAATATACAATAAGATAGCCCCTGCCGCGACTACTCTGAGGGTCAACCTGCAAAACACTGTGGCACAATGGGGGTGAGTTGCCAACTCATGAATAGTAAGTAACATTATACAGGTAATCACAAGTATGCACGTACTACGATACGCTATAACATGCAATCTGATTGTATCAATATGGTAATCAAGGTATGCAACAATCATGAAAGACACTCTATCAGGTACTACAAATACATGATGCAATGCATATCAATAAATGCTGAGTATGGGATAAAACATATCATCATCACGACTCATCATCATGGAAAAACACGGTGTCCATCAAACACACCCCAAATCCAAATACCTCAGGCGTCGTCACTCTGATCGGCCCTCATATCCTGTAAATCTCATGGAACCTGAGTGCCCAACATCGGCACTCAAAAATATCATGAGATACTCGTATCCAGCATCGATACGCAAATCCACATATATCGGGCTCCGGCAGTCCGGATCGGCCCACGGGCTCCATCTGTCCGGATCGGCCCTCGGGCTCTGACAGTACGAATCGGCCTATATCCATCTCTAAACTCCGGTCGGTATCCTTCGGATAATTGCCAGGTCCAACCAATCACCGATAGGTAGTAGTCCCTCTTCCAGGCTCATCGTCTACTGCACAACCTTCCATTCTCGCCCCGAGGTACCATACCGTGTCAACCATGAACCCACAAATAGATCATCCATCTCCTGGAATCGGGTTTCTATCACATTTTTTAGAACCGAGAAAACGTATGGTGGACACACTGAAATATCATGTCAAGAGAACCGGGTTTTCAAAATAATGCATACTTACTTGAAATAATACCACGATTCTCAAATCCATAAATCACATGAAATACATATCTCAATGCGTAAATCCATACATTATGATATATGCAACATAAAACCGTCATATGAGCATATTAAGGGAAAACCGCTCTTTTAAATGAATCCAGTTTTAAATTCATCATGTAGTTCCCAATTTCTCCAAAATCAAATCCAACATCATATAGAGGTGTACATGTAGCTATAGCAAGTATGGATGTATACATGTAAGTATGTATGCATGATGTATCTCATATGCGCAATAGAACAATAATCCATGTGTCAATATCAATAACAATTACAATACAGCATATGTGTATAGGTTGTAAATGTCATGGCAATTACCAACGGTATGGGTGTAGCATACAATTTAGTGTTCGTGCAACGTGAACCGTCAGTAATGGTGCAGTTTCCACTAAGTACTAATTCAAGGCACAAATAGTAATGGCATGTAATGATGCACATCCACAATCAACATATAAGAATATAAACATACGGCTATAATATCCTATCAAGCCCTGACGCATAATACCATACGGCCGATTTCCCCGTAGATGTTAAATCTACTCACCGTGATGTCGAGCTTGGTATATCCAACAGCCTTCTTCCCTTTCATCGCAGCGTCTGAAATCCCCGCCTGCGATCCTAAAATCACACAAACATAGCAAGTGCACTTAGAAATCAACCCATAATACGTACAATTATGGTTAAATCGACGCACTGACTCCAACACCCTCTAAAGTGTTCGCTTAGCGGCTAACGTGTGTGGCGACACCACTAAAATAGACCCACGACAGCAAGTTACCCGAAACACTAAATCTACGTCGGGTCAATCGTAACGCGCGTCATCAAAACACTAAAAACTAGGTAATCGATCCCAGATTTTGATACACCAATAATTAGAGAAAGTTGCAAGTTCCTCAAGACTTTAAACTTCCCCAGAGACCCCACAACCAAGACTCGAGAGCCCAGTCCTAAATCTGGCTACAAATTGCGGCCAGAACCTATTTGTTTGCGGCCCAAAGTGCAGGGAATGGTCTCAGGTTTCTATGGTGGGTTCTAGGCCTCTAAACTAGGTTTCTGTGATGGCAACTTCTCCAAAAAATTCCTGGTTCAAAAGCAGACTCACCCGAGACAAAATATTATACCAAAATACGACATTTGCACAAGAACTGTAAATTTAGTGTTCTAAACAACCACTACTAAGCAACACTACAAAATAACTACCTAATTAACAGTTTAGAGTCATTACCTATCCAAACTTGCTCCACAACCCTAGCTTTCCATGCTCTAAGTGATCCTAGTGGCTTGATCTTTACTTGTGAAGGGTTTTGTTGGAGTTTAGTGGAGATTTTGTGTGGGTTTGTGAGGGTTGGGTTAGGGTTTCAGTTGAGGGAGTGTTAGAGTGAAGAAAAATATGAGAAGGAGAAAATGAATGAGGGAATGAGTGTGAGTGATGGTGAGGGTGTATGTCTGAGTGAGGGTGAGGGAATGAAGGTATGAGTTTAACATGAGCCATGCCTCCCTCTTCTCTATCCTCATTTAATGCATGGCATGCTTGCCATGCCTCATGATTTCCATGCCACCCTCTCTCTCTCTCAAGTCAACATACTTTCAAAACCCTTATTTATTTAAAATAACTAATAATTTGATTAATTACATATTACACTTAATGGAATGGGGTTAGATGTCATGGCTACTTAAGCATGGTTTAACCCCAAATTAACCCTAGGTTTAACATGCACATGTGTGTGCAAGCCCGCAATAAATATTAATTAATTTTGATAAAATATTTGAAAACTATTTTGATAAACTTTTTACTAAAATTCTGCATTATCGCTTAATTAATAGTAATCACATTCTAAGGTGTTACAAAGTTGCAGAAGGATGGATATTTGAATCCGTTCGAATTTTCATCTTATAAAACATGCCGGTGATGTCTTAAAGGAAAGATGACCAAAATTCCGTTTACTGGACATGGAGATACAACTATGGAACTCTTGGGACTGATACATAGTGATGTATGCGGTCCTATGTCTACACATGCCAGGAATGGTTCCTCGTATTTCATTACATTCACTGACGATCTCTTAAGATATGGACATGTGTTCTTGTTTAAACACAGTCTGAAGCTTTTGAGAAATTAAAAGAATATAAGCATGAAGTCGAGAACCAGACGGGTAAAAGTATTAAAAACCTTCGATTTGATCGAGGAGGAGAATATTTGAGCACTGAGTTCCTGGACTATCTAAAAGAGATGAGTTTCTCTCTCAGTTCACTCCTCCATATACACCACAGCACAATGGTGTATCGGAGCAGAGAAATCGCACCCTATTGGATATGGTGCGCTTTATGATGAGCACCGCTGAGTTACCTATTTCCTTTTGGGGTTATGCGCTTGAGACAGCAGCATACCTATTGAACAGTGTTCCAACTAAATCAGTGTCTGCCACTCTATATGAGATATGGAATTGGAAGAGACCATCTCTTAAGCGAGTTAAGATATGGGATTGTCCGGCCTATGTCAAAAGGCAAAATCCGGACAAACTCGAAGCACGATCAGGTCTTTGCAAGTTTGTGGGATATCCAAAAAATTGATATGGAAATTTTTTCTACCACAATGAGGAACAAAAGGTGTTTGTTGCTCAACATGCGACCTTTTTGGAAAAGGAATTTCTTGTAAAAGAAATTAGTGGTAAAAAGGTAGAACTGGAAGAAGTTCCAGCTACACAGAATACAACTAAAGATTTAGTGGAACCAGAGGATTCGATAGTTCCCAACAATTCTCAGCCTCTCCACCGATCTAGTAGGGTTACTCATCCACCTTAGAGATACTACGGATTTCTCATTGATGGTGGGAGCGAGGATTGCATCATGGAAGATGATGGCCGAAATAGCTTCGAGCATGCCATCACAAGTAGGGACTCTGTAAAATGGCTGGATGCAATGCGGTTTGAGATGGAATCCATATACACCAACAAAGTATGGACTTTGGAAGTTGCTCCGGAAGCGGTAAAACCCATTGGGAGAAAATGGATCTTTAAGAATAAACTTAGTGTAGATGGAAAAGTTGAGACTTTCAAAGCTAAGGTTTTCGTCAACGACCAGGTGTGGATTATGATGAAACCTTTTCTCCGGTGGCTATGCTTAAGCCCATCTAGATTCTACTTGCCATCGCTGCATACCATGACTACAAAATCTGGCAGATAGATGTTAAGACCGCCTTTCTAAATGGTGATTTAGAAGAGTGCGTGTACATGACTCAACCAGAGGGTTTCGTGGACAGTGGGATCAGCGGAAAGGTGTGCAAGCTACTTAAATCAATCTACGGGTTGAAGCAGGCATCACAGAGTTGGAACATCTGTTTTGATATGGCAGTCAAAAAAGTATATGAACTTTGTATATACAAGAAGGTGGCAGAGTGTAAGGTCGTTTTCCTCGTATTGTACGTGGATGACATACTCTTGATAAGAAATAATGTTCCTAAGCTGCATTCGGTCAAGCTTTTCTTATTACAAAGATTCTCCATGAAGGATCTGGGTGATGCCTCCTACATCTTGGGGATTAAGATCTATAGAGATAGATCTAAACGGATACTGGGATTGTCCCAATCCAGGTACATTGACACCATACTAAAGAGGTTTAGTATGGAGGATTCCAAGCGTGGGAATTTACCCACGATCTCAGGAATCACTCTCTCCAAAGAGATGTCACCCAAGACTGATTTCGAAAGGGCTCTCATGAAAGAGATACCCTATGCTTCGGCAGTAGGCTCTATCATGTACGCGATGTTATGTACCAGACCCGATGTAGCTTGCTCACTAGGTGTAATGAGTAGGTATCAATCAGATCCTGGGGAGAATCATGGGATAGCTGTGAAGAACATTCTTAAGTACTTGAGAAGGACTAAAGAAATGTTCTTTGTGTATGGTAACGGTGAACTCCAAGTGGAGTCTTTTACCGACTCGAGCTTCCAGAGTGCTAAGGATGACTCTAAGTCTGTCTCGGGTTTTGTCTTCACCCTCAATGGAGGTGCGGTTTGTTGGAAGAGTTCCAAACAAGAAACCATGGCAGACTCGACGATGGAGGCTGAATACATCGCTGCCAAGGATGCTGCCAAAGAGGCTGTCTGGATGAAGAAGTTCATAACCGAACTTGGTGTGGTTCCGTCCATCGTGCATCTAATACCTTTGTAAGGTGATAACAATGGAGCGGTGGCTTTGGCCAAAGAACCCAGGTCCCATCAGCGATCTAGGCATATTCTAAGACGGTATCACCTGATCCGGGAGATAGTTGATCGCCGGGTGATCGAGGTCGGGAGATTTGACACGAAGAATAACACGGTGGATCCACTCACGAAGGCCATTCCCTAGATACAATTTGAGAGACCCTTCGATATGTTGGGTTTGGGATGAAAGGTTAGCCTAGCACCACATGAAGGGTTTGGAAGCATCACATGAACCAAAAGTGGAGTCTTTAGGGTGCTAAGTTAACGAACAAAGAATCGTTCCTAGAATCAATTAGGGTTTCAAATTTTTCACATCATCATATGAAAGAAATGCTAGGGTTTAAAGAGTACAACCTTTGTAGCTCCTTACGCTAGACTCCTCGACTACTTGGGGTTTGAAAAGGCTCCGCTTGAACTCCTCGAGGTCACCGATGATCCACCCGGAGTCCGCTTTGTCCAAGCTTGCAACTTTATCCGATCAAGTGAGCGAAATCAAGCTAACACTCTAAACAAGTGGGCTAGACTTGTGTAGAATGGTGTTGTCGTTCTCTTTCTCACTTCAAAATCCAATCTTGATGAGTATATTGCTCGCTACAAAGAACTAGAGAGCAAAATGAGAGAGGAAGAAGAAGATGATGGCAATATGAGAAGATGATAAGTTCAATTCTAAAAAGAAAATAGAAAATATATCAATATATATTTTCTGTAAGTGCACGGCGGCGTCCCGGCCGTCAACCCGACGGCCAAACGCGGAAACGGTGATAAACTTTAATTTTTGCGGACTTGGCAAAACGGCACCACCGCGCACTAAAACCGGATCGGGCCATTAAACTAAATCTAGCTAACTACAAAGAGAAGGGGAAGAGATATACCGACGATCCAAGTCCTCCGGTCTTCTCGTCGTCGTCCCGATCTCCCGCGGAATGTCCGGTCTCCACCTCGTCGCCGGAAGGGCACCACATCGCCTACGTCTTTTACGGGCTCCCACCTCAATACCGAGGCAACTCGGGCGCGAAGTTGGCTAGCCGACGCGTCCAAGATTTGCTGTAGAATGTGTAGTGAACAAGTCTCATTTGGGGTTGGAGGAGTTGCCATGATGGAGGAATTTGTGCAAGAATAATTTTCTTGAAGGCTTGAAGGAAAATGGAGCAAGCCATCAAAGGAGCTCGGCCACCAGTTAGGTGCTCACTGGAGAATGAAAAATGAAGCAAGAAGTCTCTCTCTCTTTCTTGCTGTCCAAGAAAAATGAGCCCCTGCACACTCATTTTAAACTCAAAGCTTCCCCCTTCATTAATTAATCCACCATCTATAAATCCATTCACATATATTCTCCCTTTACTAATAAATTAATCTCTTAACCATGAAGAATCTCCTGCCACCTCTTTATAGCACAAAATAACCTAATATTAATTAAGCACTAGCAAAACACGTGGGGGGTTGGGCAACGAAATTAATCAATCACCCCATACTTGTAAACAGTGGCCGGCCCCATCAAATTAAATCCTATCTCATAAATTCAACCAAAACCCATATCCTTTCATATCAAATTAAATGAAGCTTGTCCCCTGCACATTCACAAAGTGGCCGGCCTCAAAAGGAGGGTGGAAAAAAGGTGTTTGGTTTTTCAAAAGGAAATATGCATGAAACCCCTCATTAAAAAGTTAATTGCAAACTTGCAATTAATCCCTCCATCAAAAAGTCCGGCCGGGAAAGAACAAAGGAAAACCGGCCGGAACGGAATGCAAACTGGCAACTCCAGAAAACTGGTCCCGTAATAAATTACAGGAAAACCCCGATACTGTGCATACACACCCGCATCTGTATTCGTACCGGATACAAATGCAAAGAGACAAAATCTACACTGTACTAAACTAGGACCGGCTTAAGCCAAAGCCGGCTAGTAATATCCGTTCGATCCTGATCCGTGCAATACCGCACGTATCAGATCGAACCCTGCCATATATAACTATACGGCCACCAGTACAAACTGTCCGATCCTGATCCGTGCAATACCGCACGTATCTGATCGGACCCTGCCATATCTCCATACGGCCTCTACAGTGTTTCGCCCGAAAGCTTGAGTAACTGAAAGTGTGGTGGACTCTAAAGACTCGTCAATACTATGGCTGTGGATTTAACCACTAGTACGTCAGAGGTATAAGCCAATACGTGACGGGCCACCAGCTATTGACCAAAAGGGACGTCGATGAGTAAACTCATCCTGACACCCTACTGAGCCTGTCAGTGACAATATCCGTGCAGTCCGGTCCGTTCGTCTATGAGTATCGCATGGCGGGCCTAGGGGGTTGGTAAAAGTCAGACCCCCAAAAGCGGTACAAGTCGTGTCGGAGTGTAGCCCAGAACACCCTGAGATACTACTGGAATACCTACCAGTAAATCTCCTTGCCTTGGCCAAGGACTTTGTGTAATGGCTCTCCTAGACACAGCACGACCTCACCCCCAATACCGGGAGAGACGAACCCCTGAAGATACGCTCACTGCCTCCATGTGGCTCGGGACTGTACCCAACTAAAACCTGTTTGCACGACTCCTTTGAGCCGTGGTAGGGTAGTAATCAAAGTACAGTGGGAACTCACACGAGACAAATGACGATCCCCAGGTCGATGAACTAACCTGCACACATGTCACCAGGGAACTGCCATCTGACGTCTGGTATATGACCAACTAGCATGTTCCCGGCGAGTCCTGTCCGGTGTACTCATAACCCAATGAGCACCTGTATACATCTTAGGTGATCCAACTGACACCAGTGGCTTGTGAGACCGGCCACCGCCCCTCGTCGGGGTCTCGACTGTATACACTAGTCTACTAATGGAGTATCGATGCCCGGTCTCGAAACTCCCACGACTAGGGACCTTTTAAGGATATGCTTGTAGACCCCCAGCTCCCACTTATATGATCGCCCTCATACTGCTGGTGGTCAAGCAAGAATCCTAGGGGCTCTATCAACGTGTAATAGCGACGTGTCATGTCACCTAAAGCAGTACACGATGATAAAGGTAAACCAGATAGCATACTATCATCTCGAGTAAGACTGTCCTACCGGGATAGGTCCTCCCTCAATCATTACAATCACGTACCTGTGACCTAATAAATGACTCTGAGGGCACTATCTCCAACATTTTCCTCTTCTCATATCAAACCATGGTTAGGATATTATTGAACTTGAGTTAAAAACACAAAAGGAAAAGTAACCCATGGTCAAATGGTGGGTGAGAATGGTTAGGTCAAGAGAAGAGTGTAGAAACAAATCAATAATGACCATTTTGCTTTTTCCCTTTTTGTTTTAAATCAAATGCAATTTAATCCATAAATAAAACCATGGTGTGAGTCTTATATTGCCACCATTTTCATGTATATACAACCATGAAGGATGTATGTATGTATGTATGTGTATATGTACATCCATATGTGCATGAATCAATAAAGAAACTATACATGCATGCATACATCCATCATACTCAAGAAAGGATTTCAAGTGAGAAGCTAATGGTTAAATGATAAATCAACACTTGATTTATCAATCCGGCCATATCACATATGACCCCTACCAAAAGAAAGCCGCCCGACCAATATACGGTATCCTATACACGCATTTTAATCGGGTCCATGCGCATATCGCATACGCGCACCACAACATTTCGCCTGGACTAGGAAACTCCATTGTGGGACTCTGAGACTCGTCAATACGCCGGCAGTGGGTGATGATCATATCAAGCACCCCAAGACGCAAGCGGTCAGCTAAACGTAATGTCCACCCGGGTATTGAGCGATTAGAAGAGAACAAGCGAACCTGCTACAACTCCCGTCGAACCAACCGGCAACACTTCCCGTACAGTACGGTCTCCCCGTCTGATATGTCGCATATCAAGTCTAGGGGTGGTAAACGTCAGACCCCAATAACTGATAAGTCGTGCCGATGTGAGGCTCATAACGGATCGAGAAACTACTGGTAACACTTACCAGCAAATCTCTGAATCAGCCCTTGCCAGGGATTTCCCTGTTACGGCCAATCGAGCACAGCGCAACATCAACCCCCAATACCGGAAGAGATGAAACCCCTCCTATCGTTCATTGCCTCCATGTGACTCGGGACTGTACCCAAAAACCACCGTTTTGCACGCCCTCATGGACGTGGTAAGGTGGAAATCAAAGCACAGTGGGAATCACACAAGACTCTATGGCGATCTCGGGTCTACAGACTAACCTGCAGAAGTGTCACCTGAGAACTGCCATCTGACGTGAGGTATAATACCATCTGGGAGTTCTCGGCGAGTCCATCCAGTGTACCCAGTCTCCACTGAGCACCCGTACACCATCTCTGATGTCAAACACCAATGGATATGGGATCATCCATCGCCCATCTCATGGGTCGAGGAGCGTATACGCTAGTCTACACTGGTATATCGATGCCCCGTCTCGATACACCTACGACTAGGGACCTTGAAGGATGTACTTATGGACTACCATGTCCCCACTAGTATGATCTGCATCATAGTCCAGGTACTCAAGTACACATCCTAAGGGCTTACCAACATGTAACTATAAGACAGTATAAAGAGACTAGCATACATGTTAAGATAAAGAGTAACCAGATAGCATACTATCATATCGAGCAAGAATGTCATCTCTATATATGTCCAAGCATCCAATATAATATACATCATCTGTATAATACTGGCCTCTAGGGCATACATACAACTAACAATCTCCCACTTGCACTAGGGCCAGCTGCTGTAGTATCGCATACAAAGCATCCCGAAGAGTCTCTCAAACTGTATCTGGGGAATGGCCTTCGTGAGTGGATCCGCTGTGTTGTTCTTCGTGTCAACCCTCCTGACCTCGATCTCCCGACGATCAATTATCTCTCGGATCAGGTGATACCGCCTCAGAATATGCCTGGATCGCTGATGGGACCTGGGTTCCTTGGCCAAAGCCACCGCTCCATTGTTATCACAATACAAAGGTATTGGATGCTCAATGGATGGAACCACTCCAAGTTCAGTAATGAACTTCTTGATCCAGACAGCCTCTTTGGCAGCATCGTTGGCAGCGATGTATTCAGCCTCCATCGTCGAGTCTGCTACGGTTTCCTGCTTGGAACTCTTCCAGCTAACCGCCCCTCCGTAAAGGGTAAAGACAAATCCCGACTGCGACTTAGAGTCGTCCTTATCACTCTGTAAGCTCGAATCGGTAAAGGACTCCACTTGGAGTTCTCCGTTACCATACACCAAGAGCATCTCTTTAGTCCTTCGTAAGTACTTGAGAATGCTCTTCACAGCTGTCCAGTGACTCTCTCCAGGATCAGCTTGATACTTGCTCACTGCACTTAGTGAGTATGCTACATCGGGTCTGGTACATAGCATCGCATACTTGATAGAGCCTACAGCCGAAGCATAGGGTATCCCTTGCATGCGAGCTCTCTCCAAATCAGTCTTGGGAGACATCTCTTTGGAGAGAGTGACTCCAGAGATCGTGGGTAAGTTCCCACGCTTGGATTCTTCCATACTAAACCTCTTTAGTATGGTGTCAATATACCTGGATTGGGATAATCCCAATATCCGTTTGGATCTATCTCTATAGATCCTAATTCCCAATATGCAGGAGGCATCACCAAGATCTTTCATTGAGAATCTTTGTGATAAGAAGAGCTTTACCGATTGCAGCATAGGAATATCATTTCCTATCAAGAGTATGCCGTCCACGTACAATACGAGGAAGACAACCTTACTCTCTGCCACCTTCTTGTAGATACAAGGTTCATCTACATTTTTGACGAAATCAAACTCTTTGATAACGACGTCAAAGCAGATGTTCCAACTCCGCGATGCTTGCTTTAATCCATAAATGGATTTAAGCAGCTTGCACACCTTCTCGCTGCTCCCACTGTCTATGAAGCCCTCTGGCTGAGTCATGTACACGCACTCTTCTAAATCACCGTTTAGAAATGCGGTCTTAACATCCATTTGCCAGATTTCGTAGTCATGATATGCAGCGATGGAAAGCATGATCCGGATGGATTTAAGCATAGCCACTGGAGAAAAGGTTTCGTCATAGTCCACACGTGGTCTTTGACGAAAACCCTTTTCAACAAGTCTAGCTTTGAAAGTCTCCACTTTCCCATCTACACCAAGTTTTTTCTTGAAGATCCACTTGCTCCCAATGGGTTTTACCCCTTCAGGAGCAACTTCCAAAGTCCATACTTTGTTGGTGTACATGGATTCCATCTCAGACCGCATTGCATCCAGCCATTTCACTGAGTCCTTACTCGTGATGGCCTGCTCGAAGCTAGTTGGGTCATCATCTTCCATGATGCAATCCTCGCTTCCACCATCAATGAGAAAACCGTAGTATCTCTCAGGCAGATGAGAAACCCTGCTAGATCGGCGGAGCGGCTGGGGTTCGTCAGGTACTACTGAATCCTCTGGTTCTACCAAGTCTTCTGTTATAGTTTGTGTCGCTGGAACCTCTTCCAGTTCTACCTCAATGCCACTTGTCTGTTTCATAAGAAAACCTATTTCTAAGAAAGTGGCATGTCGAGAAACAAACACCTTTTGTTCCTCGGGGTGGTAGAAGATATACCCATGTGAATTTTTGGAATATCCTATAAACTTACATAAGACTGATCTTGCATCGAGTTTGTCCGGATTTTGTCTTTTGACATAGGCTGGACAACCCCATATCTTAATGTAATTAAGATGTGGTCTCTTCCCTTTCTATATCTCATATGGAGTGGTAGGCACTGATTTGGTAGGAACTCTATTCAATAGGTCCATGGCTGTCTCAAGCGCATATCCCCAGAAGGAAATAGGTAACTCAGCTGTACTCATCATTGAGCGTACCATATCTAATAGGGTGCGGTTTCTCCGTTCCGATACACCGTTGTGCTGTGGTGTATAATGAGGAGTGAGCTGAGAGAGAATCCCATTCTCTTTTAGATAATCCAGAAAATCATTGCTCAATTATTCTCTTCCTCGATCAGATCGAAGGATCTTAATACTTTTGCCCATTTGGTTCTCTACTTCGTGCTTATATTCTCTGAATTTCTCAAAAGCATGTGTTTTATCAGGAACACATATCCGTATCTAGAGAGATCGTCAGTGAATGTAATGAAGTAGGAAGAACTGTCCCTGGCATGTGTAGACATGGGACCGCATACATCACTATGTATCATCCCTAAGAGTTCCGTAACTCTTTCTCCGTGTCCCATAAACGGAGTTTTGGTCATCTTGCCTTTGAGACATGACTGGCAAGTGTCATAAGATGAAAATTCAAACGGATTTAAATATCCATCCTTAAGCAACTTAGCTAGTCGTGTCGCATTGATGTGACCAAGTCTACAATGCCATAAGAAGGATTCGTTCATTTCTGAACTTTTCCTCTTTTGTGTGTTTTGTATATTGAGGACTGTATTTTGATTTAGAATGAATATACCATTATGTAGCGAGCCTGATGCAATCAACTTTTGATCTAGGAATATGTTCATAACATTATCCTTTACTACAAAATTATAACCTTCTTCACTTAATAAAGAAACCGATATAATGTTGCACATCATGTTTGGTATATAATAGCATTCATTTAAAATCAGTGTATTACCACTTGGTAATACTAGGTGATACTCGCCAACTGCTTTGGCTGCAACATTTGCCCCATTCCCTACTTGAACGGAATGATCACCTTTTCCCAGTTCTCTACCTTTCCGTAGCCCATGTAACATTTTACATATGTGGGATCCTGATCCGGTATCTAATACCCAGGACGTAGGGTGAACTGAGAAACGGTTCTCAATAACTAACACACCTGAAGAAGATGCATCAACAAGCATGTTCTTTTGGGCGGCTTGAGAATCTAGGTATTCTCCTATTCCCTGTTCAGTCTTATAACTCTTATAAGAAAGAACGGGTCCAACGTTCCCCTGCACAGTATAACATGCGGTTTCGGTCAATACATCCATATTATTATCTTGATTAAGGCATGACATGGTCGCTACCTGGAGAGAGAGAGAAGAAAACACTTTAGCGTATGCTCTTGCAAGATCAGATTGGTTATTATCTTATCTAATCAGGATGGCTCCCACTGGTTTTTATCAAATCTTCCTTCAAACCCTAAATGGAAAGATTAGCCGAGATTAATTACACCCTACAACTTCGCCGATCTTTCAGCCAGGCCAGTGTCGGTACTTTGAGGGAGGTTCCCCGTGCTTTCGCACGGACCTAATTAAAGTAAACCTCGTTTTCCCAGAGGCGTAACCCCGTTGACACCTTTCTAGACACCTACTTGATCGACTAATTGTCCTGTGTAAAACTCTCCCGGGAGTAACAATTACTCGCAGTGGGTATCGGGATCCAACTATCTCATAGAAGGTATGCAATCTCATTGCAAATCTCAACACTTTAAATTCCCGATAATATTTTGCCCCTAGCGTGCTATGACCTTGACGCATGCCAAACAACCCATAGTCCGCTAATCAAGTTCAACCCGTACAATTCGTGATTGAATTAAACCCACCCGTACGACCCTTGACGCATGCCAAACAACGCCGTACGAATACCTTAATCCAATCGCATCTCATGCTACAGATAAGTAATAATCAGCTACCGTACACTACGCCTTGACGCATGCCAAACAACCGTAGCACGAATACTAATTATTACATATCTGAATTGACGGAGGGCTACGCAGGTTTTTCTGAAAACCATGAGCGTAATGAACTTGATATCGTTGTAGAATCAAGTGAAGTTTTGAAATGGAGTGATTTTGAGGCTTTTATTAGTTTTGCTAAAGAGGTCACTCCCGGTGAAAGGATCTCGGCTCTTTCCTCATCGAATAAGGTGCGGGATATATCATATATATATATCATTGTGCAAAGCAAAACTCCAAAAGCAATCAAAAGCAAACCGAGTGTTGTAGCATCTGCCAGTTTCGCTAAAGAGGTCACTCCCGGTGAAGGGATCTCGGCTCTTTCCTCATCGAATAAGGTGCAGGGTATATCATATATACTAGTATGCAAAGCAAAACTGTAGCTACCCTTTTATTTTAAAATTTGATTCTACAACATCTTTTAGGTTTCTTTTCTTTCATTAATCACATTAATGAAGTCCCATCATTTAAGTCACCTAAACATCACAGATAAATACGACGTACACTTATGCCATCCGCATTCGCCTCGATGTCACCTCGTGCACCGTTAGGTTAGGTAACTAACGACAGAGCAGGGCAGGGCTAGTACGGGTGTAAAACATAAGTAACGCCTATATAATATATCATATATATTATATACTGTATCCATAACAACATATCAAATGATCACATCACCGATATCGCAGCAGAAACATAGATATAATGTGGGATATACTAGGACGTCCGTATTTAGTATTTAGCCAATAATAGAAAATACGGATTCCACAGTCGCGATGAATAGCCAAGCCCACACCCTGGACCCCTACAAGAGCGGCAAGTGACCCTACCAATTCTGGAGTTTAGGAGACCTGGTCTCGACTCCTCGAGATGGCCTCCCACTGAACCCCAGAATCCGGTCACCTGTGCTCCCCTCCTTGGGTCCATCCTAATGCGGAAAAGAAAATAATATACAACACAGGTGGCATCGACCTCAACCCGGGAGTGCCCCAAATAAAAATATATTACATTACATTTGTATTTACATGAATGAAAATATAAAACTCTCATCTCACATAAAACCCCCCGGCTATTCAATTGCGACAATCCTGCACATCATATCTCAGCAACACATAATAACACATATCATCAACGTAAGTAAGTATGCGTACCCCAATTGTCGTTGATGTATAGCAACGAAACCGGCGATATCGACATACTACACTTACGGTCACAGAAAAGAAAGTGTAAAACTGCAATATCTAGAATCCACATTCTCCTTAGACATCATAAATGCGAAATATCACATACCTCGTATTTCATGTCTTATAATATGAATTCCACACAATGCATCACATTCCAGATAATTAGACAGTATTAAAGTTTTCGAACGAACGATCAAATACTCAAGATTCACTAAAGCTCATCACTTGAGCGGAGTTCAAAAACCGGAGTGTGACACAGTAGTAGCGGTCCAGCCGTAGAAGGGTCAAGCCAACGCCTCATATGTGGCACGCCGTACTGCCCCAAACCCTAAGGTTCAAAGGGTAGTTCAAGACGGTCACATAATCAAGTTAAGGTTTGTTGTCTTCTAGATGGACTACCACAAAACTTGCACGTATTTCCAAAATATTTAAACCCCGTGAAAAGTGAGCAAACAATACTCGTTCAAACACTTCAATACTTTCTAATTTATCCGGAAAGACAACAAAATGAAAATTCCGATCGAATCGACGAGTCCAAAACCAACTCCAGAATTTTCAGAACTAAATTCAGATTAAAAATACTCCAAAAACATAAACAAGCAGAGACATGAGTTACTGTACAAAAACCAGACCATGATTCAACAGAACGGCCGCGGAACCGCGGCCTAAGGAGGCTATTGCCGCGGTTCCGCGCTCATATTTACTGTTCATGATCTCGTTTTTCACAGTAACACTTATATTTTCCTGCTGAATTTTTTGCATATTTTTAATTCTGAAAATAACCAGATTTTAAAAATTGTCCAGAGAGCATTCTAAAAGGCCGTATTTCGGTTCGATCGGAGTTTTAACTTCGTAAAATTGTCGCCTAATGTTCAAGGTCGGCTCTGATACCAATGAAAGGTTAGCCTAGCACCACATGAAGGGTTTGGAAGCATCACATGAACCAAAAGTGGAGTCTTTAGGGTGCTAAGTTAACGAACAAAGAATCGTTCCTAGAATCAATTAGGGTTTCAAATTTTTCACATCATCTTATGAAAGAAATGCTAGGGTTTAAAGAGTACAACCTTTGTAGCTCCCTACGCTAGACTCCTCGGCTACTTGGGGTTTGAAAAGGCTCCGCTTGAACTCTTCGAGGTCCTCGATGATCCACCCGGAGTCCGCTTTGTCCAAGCTTGCAACTTAATCCGATCAAGTGAACGAAATCAAGCTAACACACTAAACAAGTGTGCTAGACTTGTGTAGAATGGTGTTATGGTTCTCTTTCTCACTTCAAAATCCAATCTTGATGAGTATATTGCTTACTACAAAGAACTAGAGAGCAAAATGAGAGAGGAAGAAGAAGATGATGGCAATATGAGAAGATGATAAGTTCAACTCTAAAAAGAAAATAGAAAATATATCAATATATATTTTCCTCTTGTCATATCAAACCATGGTTAGGATATTATTGAACTTGAGTTAAAACACAAAAGGAAAAGTAACCCATGGTCAAATGATGGGTGAGAATGGTTAGGTCAAGAGAAGAGTGTAGAAACAAATCAATAATGACCATTTTGCTTTTTCCCTTTTTGTTTTAAATCAAATGCAATTTAATCCATAAATAAAACCATAGTGTGAGTCTTATATTGCCACCATTTTCATGTATATACAACAATGAAGGATGTATGTATGTATGTATGTGTATATGTACATCCATATGTGCATGAATCAATAAAGAAACTATACATGCATGCATACATCCATCATACTCAAGAAAGGATTTCAAGTGAGAAGCTAATGGTTAAATGATAAATCAACACTTGATTTATCAATCCGGCCATATCACATATGACCCCTACCAAAAGCAAGCCACCCGACCAATATATGGTATCCTATACACGCATTTTAATCGGGTCCATGCGCATATCGCATACGCGCATCACAACGTTTCTCCTGGACTAGGAAACTCCATTGTGGGACTCTGAGACTCGTCAATACGCCGACAGTGGGTGATGATCATATCAAGCACCCCCAAGCCACAAGCGGTCAGCTAAACGTAACGGCCACCCGGGTGTTGAGCGATCAGAAGAGAACAAGCGAACCTGCTACAACTCCCGTCGAGCCAACCGGCAACACTTCCCGTACAGTCCGGTCTCCTCGTCTGATATGTCGCATATCAAGTCTAGGGATGGTAAACGTCAGACCCCAATAACTGATAAGTCATGCCGATGTGAGGCTCATAACGGGTCAAGAAACTACTGGTAACGGTTACCAGCAAATCTCTGAATCAGCCCTGGCCAGGGACTTCCCTGTTACGGCCAATCGAGCACAGCGCAACATCAACCCCCAATACCGGGAGAGACGAAACCCCTCCTCTCACTCATTGCCTCCATGTGACTCGGGACTGTACCCAAAAACCACCGTTTTGCACGCCCTCATGGACGTGGTAAGGTGGAAATCAAAGCACAGTGGGAATCACACAAGACTCTATGACGATCTCGGGTCTACAGACTAACCTGCACAAGTGTCACCTGAGAACTGCCATCTGACGTGAGGTATAATACCATCTGGGAGTTCTCGGCGAGTCCGTCCAGTGTACCCAGTCTCCACTGAGCACCCGTATACCATCTCTGATGTCAAACACCCATGGATATGGGATCATCCATTGCCCATCTCATGGGTCGAGGAGCGTATACGCTAGTCTACACTGGTATATCGATGCCCCGTCTCGATACACCTACGACTAGGGACCTTGAAGGATGTACTTATGGACTACCATGTCCCCACTAGTATGATCTGCATCATAGCCCAGGTAGTCAAGTACACATCCTAAGGGCTTTACCAACATGTAACTATAAGACAGTATAAAGATACTAGCATACATGTTAAGATAAAGAGTAACCAGATAGCATACTATCATATCGAGCAAGAAAGTCATCTCTATATATGTCCAAGCATCCAATATAATATACATCATCTGTACATTACTGGCCTCTAGGGCATATATACAACTAACATGGGATACTGCAACAACTGGCCTCAGTGCCAGTTGGAGATTGTTAGTTGTATGTATGCCCTAGAGTCCATTGTTGTACATGATTGTATATTATAATTGATGCTTGGACATATTTAGAGAGGACTTTCTTGCTCGACATGATAATATACTATCTGGTTGCTCTTTATTTTAACATGTATACTTGTAATGTGATACTGTTTTTCTCTCACATGTTGATAAAGCCTTTAGGATGATACTTGACTACCAGGACTATGATGGAGATCATACTAGTGGGGCTAGGGTAGTCCATAAGTTCATCCTTTAATTGTTCCGAGTTGAGGGTGTATCGAGACGGGGCATCGATATTCCAGAGTAGACCAGCGTATACGCTTCTTGACCCATATGATGGGCGATGGATGTGTTAGTTATATGTATGCCCTAGAGGCCATTACTGTACATACGATGTATATTGTAGTGGATGCTTGGACATATACATGGAGGACTTTCTTGCTCGACATGATAGTATGCTATCTGGTTCTCTTTATCTTAACATATACACTCATTGTATCTATGTTACATGTTGATAAAGCCCTTAGGATGAGTACTTGACTACCAGGACTATGATGCATATCATACTAGTGGGGATAGAGTAGTCGCTAAGTACATCCTTCAATTGTTCCTAGTCGTGGGTGTATCGAAACAGGGCATCGATATACCAGAGTAGACTAGCGTATAGCTTCTCAACCCATGTAGATGGGCAATGGCTGATCCCATATCTATTTGTGTTCGACATCAGAGACAGTATATGGGTGCTCAGTAGGGACTGGGTTCACTGGACGGACTCGCCGAGAACACCCAGATGGTATTATACCCAACGTCAGATGGCAGTTCTCTGGCGACACTGGTACAGTTAGTCTGTAGACCTGAGATCGTCGTAGCGTCTTGTGCGATACCCACTGTGCTTTGATTTCCACCTTACCACAATCAAGAGAACGTGCAAAACGGTGGCTTTTGGGTACAGTCCCGAATCACATGGATGCAATGAGCGATAGGAGGGGTTTCGTCTCTCCCGGTATTGGGGGTTGATGTTGCGCTGTGTTTGATTAGCTATAATAGGATGTCCCTGGCCAGGGATGCTTCAGAGATATACTGGTAAGTGTTATCAGAACTTTCTCGACCCGTTATGAGCTTCATATCGACACGACTTATCGAGTTACTAGGGTCTGACGTTTACCACCCCTAGACGAGATATGTGACATATCAGACGAAGAGACTGGACTGTACCGTGGTGTTACTGCTTGGATTCGTAGGAGTACGAGCAGGCTTGCTTGTTGATCTTCTGATAGCTCAATATCCGGGTGGCCATTACGTTTAGCAGACCGGTTGCTGCTTGTGGGTGTTTGATATGATCATCACCTACTGCCGGCGTATTTACGAGTCTTTAGAGTCCTACACAAAGGTTTCTTGGCTTAAGAGAAACGGAGTAGGAGCACATATGTGATATGTGCGGGACCAAAATTAATACGATAAGAGATACCCTATTCTATTCTCACGATATATGACATAGGTCGGTTATATGTGATATAGCCGGGTTATCGGATCAAGTGTTGATTCGATAAGTTGTTACAAATTATATTAGTCGGTTATATGTAATATAGCCGGATTATTAAATCAAGAGTTGATTTGATAATCTAATGTATGATTATATATTTGATATATTACATTACATTAACTAGTATTAGCTCACTTATGATTTCTTTTCTCATTTTGTGCACATTGAATATATGTGATATTTGTGTACATGTTATGTGTCATGCTTGATGATACATGCAACAAAGGTGTGTGTATGACTTACACCATGCTTGGTTTAATTGCTAGGGTTTTATTTATTTTGGTAATTATAAAAAGTGGCATTTTGTCATGGATGAAAGCTTGTAGAAGCTTGTATTGATCTTTGACCAAGTCAACTCTTTTGTTTTGGCTAAGATATTTGTTAACCCAACCAATTAAATCTATCCATGGTTAACTCTTGTCACGACCCGAAAGTACGGAACATGACCGGCACTTAAACTACGAATGTCTCGAGGCGTACGTAATCTAAGTAAACCGAAAACCCAGAAATCCAAACCAAGAAAGATGTAGAGTGCAGAAAAAACCAACTTAAAGCAAGTAGTTTCAATAGCATAAGCCGAATTAGGCGGTTTTAAAAACATCAAAAATTTCCCGAAAATTTCGGCAGAGTCTCCTTTGAAAATACTGGCCCCCAAATGGGATACAACATGAATAGTATACGAAATCAATAAAAAGGCTTCCCCAAGCGAGAGCTAGCTCTTCGTCAATCGACGGTCACAACCACACAAGCAATATAATATACAACGCCAAGGGCGAGGATCAAAATTCAAAAGGAAACTCAAAAACTACAAGAAAACCACATAAATACAATGCGCGACTCTAAGGTCGAAAGAATAAACATCACTGGTCTCTATCTCAAATAAATACATGTTTGGTTGATGGAACTTCTAGATACAACAGAATAATGATATACAAGATATATAATGGGGGTACGATACAAGTAAACCCACCTACTAGCAAATCACCCGAAGGAAACTATGCCCGCAAAGCCGTAATGAAACCTGTACGGCAAACCTGCAAGAAACTGGGGCACAACGGAGGTGAGTTGCCAACTCGTGAATAGAAAAATATCTACGCACAGAAATCGCATAAATAACGCAACCTAGGTCAATGATCATAATATATCCTCAAATATATGAATAACACATAGCCTATAACAAGGCTAGGGTAAATATATAACCCGAGTGTAATCTCATGTGCCCGTGTCAGTGCCTCAAGTAGCAATATATCATATGAATGGGGTATGAATGCATGAAAATAGAATACATGTAAATGAAGAACTGTTTTCATAATTTAGTGAGATTTCCTTTGTATTTTTAAAATGAGGTATCATAATGAAATCAGCATAAAACAGTGCCTACCATCGGCACAAAACGTAATCCCAATATCTCGATATCTCTGTATCACAGTCTCTGTACCTCAATATCTCGAAATCTCAATGTCTCAATCATAATATCTAGGGCGCCGTCAGTCCAGACCGGCCCCTACCATCCATCTCAAGACCACGACGGTATCCTCCGGATATCCGACGCGTCGGGTAAAATCACCGGTAGGTAGTGCTCCCCTGCCAGGCTCACATCGTCATCATCACGCGCTTCTTGCCCCGGGGTACCTTACCGGGTCCACCATGTACCCGAAACGGTTCATCCGTCTCCTCGAATCGGGTCTCGAAATCCATCAGCAAACTCATGGTGGACGACTCATACATCATGGGAAAAACCGTACTTTTTATTTAAAAAGAAAGAAATCAGTTTATATAAGTTTTGCGGTTTTCCCCCCAAATCCAGAAAATTTCATGGAAATCCGAATCCAAATCATCAATAGCATGTAAAAACCATGAATATAGGCATAATAATGAATAACAGTATGCATGAAGTGACAAGTAAATACTACAATGTTAAGCTGGCATATAAGGCAGGCACACTAATATCATGTCAAATTACTAACTAACAAGCTAAGTCAAGCAATAATATTTTCTAAGGTGTACGTGACATGGCAATTACCGATGAAGATGTGTGTGAGCCGGCAAGTAAGTGTACGTGGTACATACGCATCATCGGTAATGGTGCTGGTGTCCTAACAATATGATATCAACATTGCAATAAGAAATTATAACATAAGTATGCGATGCGAAGCGAACAACAATAATAAGCGGGAGCTGAATACTAGACGCAACTGTAACTAACCTGCATTAATCTAATATAAGTCCTACAAATGGTGCCTTTTGAAATAACACGAATCATGGGGTTTTGAAAATAGGGGCTACGGTGTTTTTATGAAAAGATACGTCTTTCGAAATATCCGTAGGATCCCTTGGGCTGTCTTTTAAAATACCCACGATTCGTTAGTTTTTGAAATAGGTAAGAATCGAATCTAATCTAACAACTAAACTAAACTAAAGGGCTAAGCTAACAAGCTGGACTACAGGTAAGGAAACAGGCTAACATCTGAGTCGATCCATATACATACCTGTATATATATTAGTCGGTGATCCCGCCTCAATAATATCATATCCGATACCATATCTACAATCAGCCATCCCAAGTCAAGAGTGCGGATCAATCATCAAGATATAGCTCGTACGTAAATCCGTCGTACGGCATCCCCAAATCTGGGTACGGGTCAATATCATATTCCTCACACCATTCCTCTGGTATCCTCTTTATTCAAGATCATAGTCTAAGGTACTGACCTATGTCTAGTAAAATACTAATATCCTCAATATACCCATGATCTGACTACAGATCGACAATCTCGTACAAACCGATACCGTCAGCACATAGCATCATCAAGGGTATACATCGCCCGATACGGCCTAATATCAATATCCTAGCATACCATGCCTCATATCACGATCACATGTCGACCATTTTATTTATAACACTATTCACCCGTATCGCCGCCCCAAGATCCGCTATAACACCAGGACGTACCTCAAGTACGAATCCTGCCATATTACCGATATCACAACCACAAAATAAATCTCATCGACTCAGCTCAATCCCAAGTATCATCCTCAAATCCGTTTGTGAACACATAGTCCCATACCCATGTGAACACATAACTATAAAGAATCTCATGAGCACATACAAAAAGGAATGTATGCAAGTATGTATGTGTGTATGTGTAGTGCAACACTACCCTAGGGTTCGCAACACTAATGTAATCCAACACACCAATATCCATCCTAACATCGTTATTAATCCCAAATAACATATACTAATTGTTGGTGTGTATACGCATCCATATACACCACCACGGACTGCGGGGGTGCTATACGCCATCCACCCGACTTCTCCCCGTAGATATAAATCTACTCACCTGGTCCTCGTTCGCCGGTGCCGACGTCGCCACGCGCTTGCTTGTCGTCTCGAAGTCCACATGGGATACCTACATATCATAACGCACCATACCGCATTGAAATCCGACTCATGACCAAAACAACGCACGAATCCCACATAGGTCAAAACCTATGGCTGCTTTCGCAAATCGACCCAAAAACCCTCGACGTCGGCGTACAAATGCCAAACCATCGAGAAAACTCCCAACACACTCATTTGCACATTCACGAACACTAATTTTAATATAAAATAGGTTAAAATTCACAAAAACCCCAATTTCACTTAAAAAGTCATTTTTCCGAAAATCTAGCACGCACAATTCGCCGTTTTTGTACAAAACATGATGTTTTAACAATTCTAGTGACCAAGATGATAACTTAATATCTTAATTATGCCATAGAAACCATTATGTAAATTTTAAACCCACAATTTAATTCGATTTCAAAAACCTAGTTTGCAATATTAACCAATTTTAACAATTTTATAGCAAAATGCACAAACTACAATCTAGCTTGGATTTTCATGAATAAAGTATTAAAATACACTTAATAATGTTAATGAAGTCATGAAAAAACCTAATTATATTTTTCTCATAATCAAATTCATGGTTTACAAAAACCTAGCTAGCAATATAGCTTAAATATTACAATTCCAAACTAACAATTTGCAACTAGAAATTTGATTAGGTTTTCATTTCACAATATGATGAACTACAATTGCAACCACAATTACATACACAAAAACCTAACTTGAATTTCATAAACCCTTACTAAGTTTTTCCAAACATACAATTAAACCCAAATTAATAACTAATAATGCTTGATTTAAGGTATTCAAACAACAATTTAACAAAAGGTCTTGATTTATACCTCACAAGATCAAGGATCTAGCATGCAAATTCTAGCCTCCAAAAGTAGCTTCCATGCTCCTAGATCCATGTAAGTTTGGCTAATGAGAAATGGGTAGGAGTTGGATTTGGATTTTGGGATTTATTTGATGGATTTTGAGGCAATTTTTGAAGCAAAAGAGATGGAAAATAGGGGGAAAAGATGGGGGCTGTTGTAGCAGAATTTCGGCTGAGGAGGGAGTGGGGAGAGGTGTGGGGGAGTTGTGGAAAAGAATCCAAGTCAAAGCCCCTCCCAAATTACCGTAATACCCCCACCTACTTTACTATATATAAAAACCTTATTTTAACCCATTTCTCACATGATTTAAGGTCAAAAAGAGGGAAATAAAATTCTTGGGCTGCTACAGTAGTGTGGGGCTGGCCAAGGGGAGTGAGGGTGAGTGTGAGAGACTTTACAAAAAAATTCTATGCAAAAAGACCCTCCACAATACCATATTTGCAAGTTTTAGTTCAAAATAACTATATTTTTGTTTTCCATATAATAAATCAATTAAAACTTGAAATAAAATACTAAAAAATTATATTACAACTAGATTTTAATTAACATGATTTTAAAGATTCAAATTAGCCCATTAAAATTTGTATTTATCGCTAATTTAATGTATTTTCTTAACGGCTTAAAATAATATTAAAATAATTAATTTCGGAAAAATTTTCAGAAAATTTGAAATTTCAGTAGTGGCTCAATAAACACCAAATACTAGCAATTATATAGCTAGAATATGTATATTTAACTTTATAATAAAGATATTTGCATTTTGACTTTTTACAGAAAACCCCCTTATTTTACCGTTTTTTCGAAATTTCACCGAAACGATTTTCAAAACGTTACAACTCCCTACAAAGGTTAAGCATGAGATGCTTAACTCACCCATGGTTGCCAATTATTCATTTGGATAATTATCATATGAGAGATATTTTTCTTCATCTTGTTCTTCTTCCAAAAAGCTTTCTAGCTTCAACAGAGTTGCGAGAAAAAATGTGAGAAAATGAAATCTAAAATGAGCCCACTTCCTACTTCATCATCCTCTAGTACTTGCCATTTAGTATAGGGTGTTTGCTTCACTAATTCCATTGTTAGTGAAGAGATAGCTTAGGTTAGTGTCTCCTCGACGTAGATCATCCTTGGCCTCGAAGACTTCGAAGCAAGCATGTTCGTTTCTTCAAGGGTGCCTCTCTAGAGTTCGGGACTTCATTATCGCAGCGAAGGGACTACTACATAGAGCTAATGAAGTGAAGGACCGGTCTATAAAGGTTGTATTCCTTATTCACTTTTCATTACAAAGTGTTTGTATATTATTCCGTCGGTTTTCTAGTTAACGATTCTTTGTTAGGGTTAGCTAGAACGGCGATTTTTTGAATTTGGCATGGACGATGCCTCCCGAAACCTTGCCGCCGTCCTAGGTAACCCTTCAGGATGATCCCACATCGATTGGTGTTTGACATCAAAGATGGTATACGGGTGCTTAGTGGAGACTGGGTACACTGAACAGGACTCGTCGAGAACTCCTACATGATATTATATCTCACGTCAGATAGCAGTTCTCTGGTGACACTGGTACAGCTTAGTTTGTAGACCCGAAATCATCATAGAGTCTTGTGTGATTCCTACCGTGTTTTGATTTCCACCTTACCATGTTCAAGAGAACGTGCAAAACGGTGGTTTTTGGGTACAGTCCCGAATTACTTGGAGGCAATGAGCGATAGGAGGAGTTTCGTCTCTCCCGGTATTGGGGGTTGATGTTGCGCTGTGCTTGATTGGCTATAACAGGAAATCCCTGGGCAGTGTTGTCACGACCCGAATTTAGTTCATGACCGGCACTTAAATCACACAACGTCCAAAGGCGCAACGTAAATTAAGTAAGACGAAACCCAGAAATCTTAACCTTTTTAAGAAAATGGAAGAGGTGAAGTTTTGAAATAGAGGTATAATGAATCATGTTTTGTCTTCTTAAAATTTCGGACAGCACCTCCCTCGTATATTTGATCCAAAACAGATATACAACAATATAAAGGCATCCCCAAGTGGGAGCTAGCTCTTTGCTAATTGGCGGAGTCACAACCACGCGAGACAGAAAATAAGTATACGACGCCCAACGGCGAAGATCAACACAAGGAATAAAGTAACGAAAGACAGCAAACCCACCAAGCGAACATATAACCCATCGCTCAAGTCTCGCAACTACATGTCTTGCTAAGTCTTACTACTTATACAAATACAAGTTTCTGATTGATGGAGTTAACTAGATACAACAGGAATAATAATACTAGAGTGGCACGATCCAACATGTACCACCTACTAAAGCAAATCACCCGAATACAGCGGTGTGCCAGCGATGCCGCTACTGATCCATGTGGTCAACCTGCAAGAACTGTGGTACAACGGAGGTGAGTTTCCAACTCGTGAGTAGAAAACATCATTAGGTAGAAATCGAAATAAACAACGTTTCCTAGGTCAACTATATCATAAAGGTAATACTATTATATCTAGGGTGACCGTATCTGCATGTGTGCCAACAATATAATGAATGTCTGTATGCATGTGGATATTGTTAGTTATATGTATGCCCTAGAGGCCATTACTATACATAGGAAGTATATTATAGTGGATGCTTGGACATATATAGGGAGGACTTTCTTGCTCGACATGATAGTATGCTATCTGGTTGATCTTTACCTTAACGTGTACACTAATTGTCTCTCTGTAACATGTTGGTAAAGCCCTTAGGATGTGTACTTGACTACCTGGACTATGATGCGGATCATACTAGTGGGGACATGGTAGTCCATAAGTACATCCATCAAGGTCCCTAGTCGTGGGTGTATCGAGACGGGGCATCGATATACCAGAGTATACTAGCGTATACCTTCTCGACCCATACAGATGGGCGATGGATGATCCCATATCCATTGGTGTTTGACATCAGAGATGATATATGGGTGCTCAGTAGAGACTGGGTACACTGGACGGACTTGCCGAGAACTCCCAGATGGTATTATACCTTACGTCAGATGGCAGTTCTCTGGTGACACTGGTACAGAGTAGTCTGTTGACCCGAGATCGTCATAGAGTCTTGTGTGGTTCCCACTGTGCTTTGATTTCCACCTTACCACGTCCAAGAGGGCGTGCAAAACGGTGGTTTTTGGGTACAGTCCCGAATCACATGGAGGCAATGAGCGATAGGAGGGGATTCGTCTCTCCCGGTATAGGGAGTTGATGTTGCACTGTGTTCGATTGGCTATAACCGGAAATCCCTAGCCAGGGTTGCTGAGATTTACTGGTATGTGTTACCTGTAGTTTCTCGAACTGTTATAGTCCTCATATCGACATGACTTATCGAGCTATTGGGGTCTGACGTTTACCACCCCTAGGCAAGATATGCGACATATCAGACGAACAGACCGGACTGTACGGTAAGTGTTACTGGTTGGATTCACAGGAGTGTGAGCGGGCTTGCTCGTCGATCTTCTTATCGCTCAATACCCGGGTGGCCGTTACGTTTATCAGACCGCTTGCGGCTTGTGTGTGTTTGATATGATCATCACCTGCTGCCGGCGTATTGACGAGTCTTTAGAGTCCTACACAGAGGTTTCCTGGCTCAAGCGAAACGAAATAGGAGTGCATATGAGATATGTGCGCGACCGAGAATAATACGTGCATGTGATACCGTATTCTATTCTCTCGATGAATGTATTGATTGGTTGTATGCGATATAATCTAGTTATCGAATCGAGGATTGATTCGATAAGTCGATACATCGGATATTAGTCGGTTATATGCAGTATGACCGGATCATTAAATCAAGTGTTGATTTAATGATTTAATGATTTAATGTATAATTATATATTTGATATATTAGTTTGTATTAACTAGTATTGGTTCACTTAAAATGGATTTTCTCACATGAAATACACAAGTTGTATATGTGATATACTTTTGTGCACTTGTTTGTATTATGTTTGATGATACATGCAAACTTGGGTTTGTGTAAAGAATTAAACCATGGTTATGTTAATGGTTAGGGTTTTGATTTACTTATCTATTCATTTATTTATTTATTCATTTTTGAAAGATAAAGAGAAATGGTGGTTTGATTTGTTTTCTAGTTGAAGCTTCATGAAGCTTTGATTAAGTCCACCATTTTTGTTTCACACTTAACCCAAACCATTCAACCTAACCTTAGTTAATTCTCTACACCTAACCATGGTTGTAAATATGATAAGTATCATTTTATTTCCTATTTTTCAAATACTTATCATATTCTTTCTTCTTCTTCTTCTTCTTGAACAAAGAAGAAAGCTTGCTACCATTAATGGCAACTTGAGAAAAAGAGTGAGAAATCCAATTCTAAAGTGAACCCACTTCCTATTTCTTCATCCTCTACCTCTTGCCAAGTAGTATAGGGTGTTTTCTTCACAAGTTTCATGACTTGGTGAAGTGGGAGCTTGATCTTGTGTTCCCTCGACGTAGATCATCTTCGGCATCGAAGTCGACGACCTAGCCCGATCATTCATTCGATGAAACCACCGCGAGAGTCCGGGAACCGATGGGTACAGCGAAGGGACTTCTTCATGGAGCTATGGAGGTGGAGGACCGGATCTACAAAGGTTGTATTTTCGTTCACTCTTAGTTAAGTTGTTAACTAGTTGCTTGTTTCGCCTAAAATTCTAGTTAACGATCGCATTAGGGTTTCTCGGCACCTGAAATTTTTGAATTTGGCATGGTTGATGCCTTGTAAGACCTCATTAGTGTGCCTAGGAACCCTACAGTGGTATCAGAGCCTAGCTAGAGCCTTAGGCGAAGTGTAGACGATGTTAGAATTCCGATCGAACCCCGAAACCCTAAAAATGACCCCTCTCTGTACTTTTTTACAAAACTGGGTTTTTTCCAGATTAAAAATTCTTAAAAAATTCAGCAGTAAATTCTAAGAATTACGGTGCAAAATTAACCAAGTGATACGGCTAAAGCGTGGCGGAACCGCGGCATAAGCTTGGATTCTGCTGCGGTTCCGCGGCCAAATAATGAGATTAGACTTCCATTTTTGCACAGTAATTTGTCTATTCAGGTGCTGAGTTTTCTGGGAATTTTTAATTTGCACTCAAGAGTTGAGTTTTCTGGGGTGTTTTGGAACTTCGATGATTCGATCGGAAATTTCAAACTTTGTCTATGTGCTTTTCCGGGTAATTTTAGAATATGTTAAAAAGTTCGACCGGATATAAATACCCACTTTTTCCCCTGCTGGGAAATTTCCAAGAGTTGGATTTTTCCGTAGTTTAATGACGTTCTAAGTAGTGCAAGTAACGCGATGGTCCCTCTAGAAGACAACAAACCTTAACTCGATTATGTGACCGTCTTGAACTGCCCTTTGAACCTTCGGATTTGGGGCAGTACGGCGTGGCACATGTGAGGCGTTGGCTTGACCCTTCTACGGCTGGACCGTTGGTACTGAGGCATGAACTGGATGTTTTTAAACTTGTTTCATGTGTTGATCTGTTTCGGGAAAACTTAGGTGTTTGATTGTTCGATCGGAAAGTTTAACATTTTCTATTTATCTGGAATTGGATACAATACTTGGAATCCACAAGCAGTTATGAGATAACTGATTTGAATGTTATAAACATAGCACTTTAGTCTCACTTGATCGGTTGCCACGGAATTTTGATGCGATCAAAAGTCCGTCGCAATCACGTAGCGTACGCGGATACTCGCCGGTAAACTTAATAGACAGCCACGCCCCATAGCCCCGACCAAATGACTGTAGGAGAACCCCGTCGCTGAAAGCATCCATTTCGGTGCTCGCGGCAGCGGTGTTCCGCCTTGGTGCACTTCGTCGACGGTATCGGGGGTGCGGCCGTCTATTGAAGTTTGCGACGAGCATTCGATCAGGTTGTCGGGAATCTTGTTGAATTGCCCGACTTGGTATTGAAAAGTGTTTTCGATTTTGAGACTAAAATGCGGGGTTTATAATTGTTAGGCATGCGATGTCGAAGGAATTCATTTGATTAGGCATGCGATGTCTATGGAGGTTGCGGATTCCAACTGTTGTAGTTTTACACTTTCTTTTCTGTGACCGTAAGTGTAATATGTGATATCGCCGGTTTCGTTGCTATATGTCAACGACAATTGGGATGCGCATATTTACTTACGTTGATGACATGTGATGTTATGTGTTGCTGGATATGTTATATTAGATCGTCGTGTTTGAATAGCCGGGGTTTTTTTTATGTGAGATGAGTGTTTTTCCTTTTCATTCATGTAAAAACTTGTATGTAATATTCTTTTATTGGGGTACTTCCAGGTTGCGGAAGATGTCACCGTTTGTATATTATTTACTTTTCTGCACTAAGATAGACCCAAAGAGGAGGGCACAAGTAACCGGGTTCTGGAGTCCAGTGGGAGACCAACTCGAGGAGTCGAGTCCGGGTCTCCTAACCCTAGAATTGGTAGGGTTGCTTGCCGCTCTCGTAGGGGTCTAGGGGTGTGGGTTTGGCTATTCATCGCGACCGTGGAATCCGTGTTTTATACTGGCTCGTATTAAAAACACGGACGTCCTAGTATATCCAATATTTCATATGATATTTTCTGCTGCGTTATCTGTGATGTGATCATGTGATATGTTCTGTGAAAAATACTGTATATAGTACATACGATATATTATATAGACGTTACTTATGTTTTACACCCACGCTAGCCCTGCCCCGCTCTGCCGTTAGTTACCTAACCTAACGGTGCACGAGGGGACATCGAGGCGAATGCGGATGGCATAAGTGTACGTCGTATTTATCTGTGATGTTTAGGTACTTTAAATGATGGGACTTCATTAATATGATTAATGAAAGAAAAATAAACCTAAGATGTTGTGGAATCGAATTTCAAAAATAAAATCAGGTAGCTACAGTTCTTGCTTTGCACAGCGGTATATATGATATATCCTGCACCTTATTCGATAAGGAAAGGACCGAGATACCTTCACCGGGAGTGACTCCTTTAGCAATAACTGGCAGAAGCTACACACTCGGTTTGTCTTTTGATTGCTTTTAAGTGTTTTTGCTTTGCACAGTGATATATATGATATATCCCGCACCTTATTCGATGAGGAAAGGGCCGACGATCCCTTCACCGGGAGTGACCCCTTTAGCAAAACTAGAAAAGCCTCGAAAACACTCCATTTCAAAATCATTTGATTCTACAACGATATCAAGTTCATTACGCAATAGGTTTTCAGAAAAACCTGTCCTAGCCCTCCATCATTTCAGATAAGTACTAGTTAGTATTCGTGCTACGTTTGTTGACTATGTTAAGGCGTAGTGTGCGGTAGCTAATTAGTGCTTATCTGCATAAGCATATGATGTGATTGGATTAGGGTAGTCGTGCGACTTTGTTGACTATGTTAAGGGTCGTGCGGGTGGGTTTAATTCAATCGGGAAATGACGGGTTGAACTTGACTAGAACTTATGATTTGTTGACTATGTTAAGGTCATATAGCTGCTAGGGGCAAAATATTATCGGGAATTTCATGTGTTGAAATTTGCAATGAGATTGCATACCTTCTATGAGATAGTTGGATCCCGATACCAGCTGTGAGTAAGAGTTACTCCTGGGAGAGTTTTACACATTACAATTAGCCGATCAAGTAGGTGTCTAGAAAGGTGTTAACGAGGTTACGCCTCTGGGAAAACGAGGTTGACATTAATTAGGTTCGTGCGAAAGCACGGGGGACCTCCCTCAAAGTACCGACACTGGTCTGGCTGAAAGATTGGCGAACTAGTAGTTTGTAATTAATCCCGGCTAGTCTTTCCTTTTAGGGTTTGAAAGAAGATTTGATAAAAAAAGTGGGAGCCATCCTGATTAGATAAAATATATAACCAATCTAATCTTGCAAGAGCATACGCTGAGTGTTTTCTTCTCTCACTCTCCTGGTAGCGACCATTTCACGCCTTAATCAAGATAATAATACGGAATATTGACCGAACCCGCTTGTTATACTGAGCTGGGGAACGTTGGTCCCGCTCCAACTTATAATTGTTATAAGACAGAGCAGGAAATTGGGGATTACCAGAATTTCCCTACCGCCCAAACGAAGAAAGTGCATGCTGATGCATCATCTTCGGGTGTGTTCATTACAAAGAACTGTTTCTCAGTGTCCTTTATGTCCTGGGTATAAGATACCGGATCAGGATCGCAGATATGTAATCTGTTACATAGGGCTACAGAAAGGTAGAGAACTGAGAACGGGTGATAAGTTTCATAAGACAGAAAACGGTGCAAGTGTTGCAGCCAAGTCTGATGGTCACAGTCACCCTGTATTCCAAATACATTGATTCTGAACGAATGTTATTAGATACCGAACCTGATATACAAAATCATATCAGTATCTTTATTAGTAAAGAAATGATAAAATTTTGTATTATTGGATAATGTTTTGAACATTTCCTATATCAAAAGTTGATCGGTTCAGGCGCGTTATCTAAAAGCATTGACGTTCTAAATCAAACTACAGTTCTTAGTATACAGAACACACAGAAGAGGAAGAGTTCAGAAATGAACGGATCCTTCTTGGGGTATTGTAGACTAGGTCATATCAATGCGACCCGACTAGCTGAAGTTACATCTAGATGCATATTTAAATCTGTTTGAATTTACATCTTATGAAACTTGCCAGTCATGTCACAAAGATTAGATGACCATAGCTCCGTTTATTGGAAACAGAGAAAGAGTTAGTGAACTCTTGGGATTGATACATGTTGATGTATGTAAGGTCCCTCGTCTACAAATGCCAGGACCGGTTCTTTGTACTTCATTGCATTCTCTGATGATCTCTTTAGATTTAGACATATGTTCCTGTTGAAACACAAGTCCGAACCTTTTGAGATATTCACAGAATATAAGTTAGAAGTAGAGAACCAATATGGGTAAAAGTATTATGTCTTTTGATGCGATCAGGGAGGAGAATACTTGTGCAAAGAATTCCTGGACTATTCTAAAGGAGAATGAGATTCTCTCTCAGCATTACTCCTCCGTATACACCATAGCACGATGGTATATCGGGGCGGAGCAATAACACCCTATATGATATGGTGTGCTTTATGATGAGTACTTCTGAGTTACCTATTTCCTTTTGGGAGTTATGCACTTATGAAGTTGCATACCTATTGAATAGGGTTCAAATCAAATCTGTTACCCACCACTTCATATGTGATATGGAAAGGGAAGAGCCCATATCTTAAGTTGGTTAAGATTTGGGGTTGTCCGGGCTAGGTCTAAAAGCAAAATCCGGACAAGCTCGAGGCAAGGTCTGTTATGTTGAACTGGAAATGTTCAAACTATACAAACTGCAGCTGATGATTTGAAAGAAACAAATGATTCAATAGTTACCAATGAACCTCAGCCTCTCCGCCGATCTAGTAGGATTCCTCACCCACCTGAGAGATACTTCTGTTTCTCTATGACAGTGGGAGCGAGGATTGCATCATGAGATGATGACCCAACTAGTTTCGAGCTGGCCATCAGGAGTGGGACTCTGTAAGAATGGCTGGATGCTTAGCGATCTGAGATGGAATCCTTATACACCAACAAAGTATGGACTTTGGTTGCTAAATCTGAAGGGTTAAATCCCCATCAGGAGCATGTATATCTTGAGAAGATTACTTGGTGTACTTGGAAAAGTTGAGACTTTAAAAGCTAGACTTGTTAAAGGTTTGCATCATTGACCAGGTATGGATTTTGTTGAAACCTTTTCTAAGTAGCTATGCTTAAGTCCATCCAGATCCTACTTGCCACGGCTACATACCATGACTACGACATCTGGTGGTTGGGTGTCATGACAGCTTTTCTAAATGATGTTTTAGAAGAGGGCGTCTATAAGTATACAGCCAGAGGGCTTCGTAAAAAGTAGGAGCAACGGAAACGTGTACAAGATGCTTTATAGGATAAAGCAGGCATCGCGGAGTTGGAACATCCGTTTTGATGTGTTAGTCAAAGAGTTTGACATCATCAAAATGGTAGATGAACCTTGCATATACAAAAAGGTAGTAGGGAGTATGGTGGTGATCCTCGTAGAGTACGTGGATGACATACTCTTGATAAGGAAGGAGTTTCTTATGCTACACTCGATCAATCTCCGCTTATCACTAGGATTCTCCATATAGGATCAAAGTGATACCTACTAAATCCTGGATTTTGGATCTATGAGATAGATCTAATTGAATGTTAGGATACTCACTAGTTGTAGTGAGATGGTATCAATCGATCCTGGGGAGAATCACTGGAAGGGTTCCACGGTGATAAGGACGACTGAAAGTCAGTCACAGGCATTGTCATTACCCTCAGTAAAGGGACGGTATGTTGGAAGAGTTCTAAGCTAGATACCGTGACATACTAGACGATTAAAGGAAAGATACATCGCTACTTATGATGCTACCAAAGAGGCTGTTTGGGTGTATATTGGTTCATGAGATGAACTAGGTCCCTACCATTGTGTGACAATGGAAGTGTGGCTTTGGCCCGGGAACCACGGTCCCATCAGTGACCCAGACATAATCTAAGGCAGTATCACCTGATCATGGAGATGGTTGATCTCCAGGGTGATCGAGGTTAGGAGAACAAACTCAGAGGACAACACGGCGGATCCACTCACAAAGGCATTTTCCCAGAGAGAGACTTTTATGGGATGGTTGAGTATGAGATACTACAACCACTGCTATCAGATGGCCCTAGTGCAAGTGGGAGATTGTTAATTATATGTGTGCCCTAGAGGCCATTACTATACATAGGATGTATATTGTAGTGGATGCTTGGACATATATAGGGAGGACATTCTTGCTCGACATGATAGTATGCTATCTGGTTGATCTTTACCTTAACGTGTACACTGATTGTCTCTCTGTTACATGTTGGTAAAGCCTTTAGGATGTGTACTTGACTACCTGGACTATGATGCGGATCATACTAGTAGGGACATGGTAGTCCATAAGTACATCCTTCAAGGTCCCTAGCCGTGGGTGTATCGAGACGGGGCATCGATATACCAGAGTAGACTAGCGCATACCTTCTCGACCCATACAGATGGGCGATGGATGATCCCATATCCATTGGTGTTTGACATCAGAGATGATATACGGGTGCTCAGTGGAGACTGGGTACACTAGACGGACTCGCCGAGAACTTCCAGATGGTATTATACCTTACGTCAGATGGCAGTTCTATGGTGACTCTGGTACAGAGTAGTCTGTTGACCCGAGATCGTCATAGAGTCTTGTGTGGTTCCCACTATGCTTTGATTTCCAACTTACCACGTCCAAGAGGGCATGCAAAACGGTGGTTTTTGGGTACAGTCCCGAATCACATGGAGGCAATGAGCGATAAGAGGGGATTCGTCTCTCCCGGTATAGGGAGTTGATGTTGCACTGTGTTCGATTGGCTATAACCGGAAATCCCTGGCCAGGGTTGCTGAGATTTACTGGTAAGTGTTACTTGTAGTTTCTTGAACTGTTATAGTCCTCATATCGACACGACTTATCGAGCTATTGGGGTCTGACGTTTACCACCCCTAGGCAAGATATGCGACATATCAGACGAACAGACCGGACTGTACGGTAAGTGTTACTGGTTGGATTCACAGGAGTGTGAGCGGGCTTGCTCGTCGATCTTCTGATCGCTCAATACCCGGATGGCCATTACGTTTAGCAGACCGCTTGCGGCATGTGGGTGTTTGATATGATCATCACCTGCTGCCGGCGTATTGACGAGTCTTTAGAGTCCTACACAGAGGTTTCCTGGCTCAAGCGAAACGAAATAGGAGCGCATATGAGATATGTGCGGGACCGAGAATAATGCGTGTATGTGATACCGTATTCTATTCTCGCGATGAATGTATCGATTGGTTGTATGCGATATTTTATCGAATCGAGGATTGATTCGATAAGTCGATACATCGGATATTAGTCGGTTATATGCAGTATGACCGGATCATTAAATCAAGTGTTGATTTAATGATTTAATGTATAATTATATATTTGATATATTATTTTGCATTAACTAGTATTGGTTCACTTAAAATGGATTTTCTCACTTGAAATACACAAGTTGTATGTGTGATATACTTTTGTGCACTTGTTTGTATCATGTTTGATGATACATGCAAACTTGGGTTTGTGTAAAGAATTAATCCATGGTTATGTTAATGGTTAGGGTTTTGATTACTTATCTATTCATTTATTTATTTATTCATTTTTGAAAGATAAAGAGAAATGGTGACTTGATTTGTTTTCTATTTGAAGCTTGATGAAGCTTTGAATAAGTCCACCATTTTTGTTTCATACTTAACCCTAACCATTCAACCTAACCTTAGTTAATTCTTTACACCTAACCATGGTTGTAAATATGATAAGTATCATTTTATTTCCTATTTTTCAAATACTTATCATATTCTTTCTTCTTCTTCTTCTTCTTGAACAAAGAAGAAAGCTTGCTACCATTAATGGCAACTTGAGAAAAAGAGTGAGAAATCCAATTCTAAAGTGAACCCACTTCCTATTTCTTCATCCTCTACCTCTTGCCAAGTAGTATAGGGTGTTTTCTTCACAAGTTTCATGACTTGGTGAAGTGGGAGCTTGATCTTGTGTTGCCTCGACGTAGATCATCTTCGGCATCGAAGTCGACGACCTAGCCCGATCATTCTTTCGATGAAACCACCGCGAGAGTCCGGGATCCGATGGGTACAGCGGAGGGACTTCATCATGGAGCTATGGAGGTGGAGGACCGGATCTACAAAGGTTGTATTTTCGTTCACTCTTAGTTAAGTTGTTAACTAGTTGCTTGTTTCGCCTAAAATTCTAGTTAACGATCGTATTAGGGTTTCTCGGCACCGGAAATTTTTGAATTTGGCATGGTTGATGCCTTGTGAGACCTCATTAGTGTGCTTAGGAACCCTACAAATATCATCGAACCATATAATCAATTCCTGTAAGCATGTGGATCTCATCCACGTGTCAACCAATGACACAACAATATCATGCATGTAAATATCATGAAAGCATATGCATGAAAGTATGAGGATATAAATCAACGTGTGTCCATCAATGACACATCAAAATCATGGAACCTGAGTGTCTTACCTCGACACTCGAAACATCATGAAACCTGTATCCAGGATCGACACGTAAATCCTCATATCTCAGGCTCCGTCAGTCTACGGGGTCGGCCCTCGGGCTCCGGAAGTACGGATCGGCCCATATCCATCTTTCGACACCGATCGGTATCCTCCAGATATCCGCCGAGCTCAAATACTATCACCAGTAGGTAATACTCTCTCTCACAGGCTCATCGTCTACACCATGAAAATCATCTCTTGCCCCAGGGAACCATACCGGGTCCACCATGTACCCGCAGACGGTGCCTCCCGCTCCTCGAATCGGGTTTCACATGCCAATCACAAAACCGAGAAAACACATGATGGACACACTGAAATATCATATCAAGAGAAACTGGGATTTTAAAATAATGTATACTTTCCTTTGAAACATAACCACGGTTCTCAAATCCACAAATCTCATGAAAACGGCATATCTCAATGCGTATAATCGTAAAGCATGATGTATGCGACATATAACAGAATGTAAGCATATCCGTATATCATGCAACATGGAACAGTGATATGACAATACCAATATATCATGCGACATATCGTAATGATGAGAACTTAGCAAGTAAATCTCGCAAGGAGTCATATCATGATGCAGCATTTCTACTGTGTAGTGACATAGCAATTATCGATTATGAAAGTGTGTGAGTCGGCCAATCTGTGTAAGTGTAACATACGCATCATCGATAATGGTGTAGGTGTAATAGCACAGGTATATGTAATGCAATGAGAATGACACAAACGTAGCAAAAAATACATCGTCAACTAAATGCTATAAGGTATATGTTCCCCTCCGAATGGCGGCCGAGACATGGACGTCTTGCCTGAAATTCGGGGCAGATGCTAATTGGTGCTATCCGTCTACCTCTCCGAAGATGCCAAGTTGATTTATGGCACCATGTATCGGAGGTTTAAACGGATGCGGCCGATGTAGCAGACTTCGTCAGATTCCCCCTCGTTTGAGGGGTTTTTGATTGTGGGGACGCTGTTCCCTGCAGGCGCAAGCCCCTGCAGTTAATTACGCTACCGCATCGCGGTAACAACTTTCTCCTTCTCCAGCTGGACACTTCGTGTCGTGGGTGTTTGTTTTGTGTTTGGTTGCCCGTGGATTGTATACGGAGACTAAGTTATGTTGTCTCCCGTAGGACGTGGATTAGTCCAAATCCGTATTTTCTTAGATTTGGATTTGGGGTTTGGTTTAAGGACACGTTAGCCATATTTGAGGCTAAGATCAACTTAAACGTTTGTTAAGGATACGTTAGTCTAATTTGAGACTAAGATCAGCTTAACAGGATCATTTAGATCCGACAAAAGAGCATTTGGGCTCTATTGTTCCAGTTTAGGGACATAGTGGTCCATTGCATGTATGGCCATCGGGACCCGTCACCTCTCTAACGACGTTGAAGGATTACAACGACAGATGTCAGAGGAGTTCAGAGATGTACCCTTGAACCAAAGTTGATTGGGGGGATTCATAGTCCAATTTGGGACTAAAGTCTGTTTGAAGGTTTAAGGATACGTTAGCCATATTTGAGGCTAAGATCAACTTAAACGGTTGTTAAGGATACGTTAGTCCAGTTTGGGACTAAGATCAACTTAACGGGATCGTTTAGATCCGACAAAAGAGCATTTGGGCTCTATTGTTCCAGTTTAGGGACATAGTGGTCCATTCCAGTTTAAGGACGTGGTGGTCCAATACCAGTTTAGGGACTTGGTGGTCCATTGCCAGTTTAGGGACATGGTGGTCCATTGAATGTATGGTTGTCGGGACGCATCACCTCTCTGAAGACGTTGAAGGATTACAACGACAAATATCAGAGGAGCTCAGAGATGTACCCTTGAACCAATGAGTTGGTTGAAAGAACAGATGTGCTCAGTTCAAGATGATTTGAGGACTTATGGCCAATTTGGGCTAAGTCCAATTGTGTTTGAAATATTGGCTCTCTGTTGGTCCATTGAAGGAGAGGCTTTACCTCTAGAAACTTAGCCAATTGGGCTAAAGCTAGTGTTAAACACTAGAGGTCAACAGTGTTGAACACTGGGAATAAGATTAACAAGTTAGTGTTAAACACTAAAAGATAATCAGTGTTAAACACTAGCAACAGGGCTTTCAAATTAGTGTTAAACACTAAAGCAAATCAGTGTTAAACACTGGTAATCAGAGATTTCAAATTAGTGTTTAACACTAAAGCAAATCAGTGTTAAACACTGGGAACAAAGTCTTCAGATTAGTGTTAAATACTAAGGAGAGAGGGGTCACGTGTGGACACGTGAGAGCGCCCTGATTTTCCCTTATTTTATTCTGTAGATCAGTGTTTAACACTTTTAATTCTGACGGCCATCACGTGTGAGCACGTGATGGAGGCCCCCGCTCTTTTCTGATAGAATGCTCATTAGGGGTCACGTAGTGACACGTGAGGGCGCCCTAAATGTGGAGCCAGATCTCCTTTGTTTTATCCTCAAATCTGCGAATAAGTGTTAACACTTAACACTTTTATTTTTATTTTAGAGCATCACGTGTTGGCACGTGATAGGGATCTGTGCGCCAATTGTTAAAGCATTTGCTGAGGGGTCACGTGATAACACGTGAGAGCGCCCAAAGCTTTCATTTCCTTTGCTTTTTCTTTCTGCGTTTTGGGAGTCACGTAGGAGCACGTGATGGCATCAAAAAGTGGGGCCAGATCCACTTTATTTTGTTCTGCAAACAAGTGTTAAACACTTTTAATTTTCATAGCCATCACGTTTGGGCACATGATGTATAATCATGCCCTGATTTATTAGAACATTTATTAGGGGTCACGTGGTAACACGTGAGAGCGCCCAGAATTGTTTGTGCCTTTGCTTTTGTTCCATATATAATGAGGGTCACGTGGGAACACGTGAGGCATTGCCTCAAAGCTTTCCTCTTCTCATTTTTGGGGGATCTGTTCAGGGGTCACGTGGGGCACGTGACCTTAATTCTTTTCACGAACAGAGATCTTTTAAGAATTGAATTCTTTGTCGGGTTAAACCCTAATTATGATTTTGGAGGAATTAAATTCCTATCGTGAAAGAATTAAATTCTTATTTAGGATAAAACCCTGATTTCTTTTCAAAGGAATTAAATTCCCAGATATGTAAAAGAATTAAATTCTTGATTAGGGTTATACCCTAGTTTTGTTTTAGGAGAATTAAATTCTCAAAACTCAATTCCCCTTCTAAGTTTAGGATCTGCATGGCAGGATCTCAACCCGATGAGAGTTAAATTCTCATCCTATGGGGAGATGTGCTCTGTACAGATCCTCAACCAGAAGAAGAACTAAGTTCTTCTTGTTTTTTTTATAAGAGTTAAACTCTTGAATTTTGAGAATTAAATTCTCATTTTTGAAGTTTTGATCCTTTTTCCCTTCTCACCTAGGGTTTTTCTTTGTTGAGAATTAAATTCTCCTTTATTTTCTTCTCTGTTGAGAATTAAATTCTCCTCTCTCTGTTTTTCTCTCTAAAAAAAGTAGATCCCCTCTCTTCTTTTCTTGGCTCCTATTTATAGGAGAAGGAAAAGAATCAATTTGTTTAGCAAATCTCTCATTGAAAGATTTGATTTGATTGTTGAGAGATTTGATTTATATTTATCATTAATTCTGGGCCTTTAGATCATTCAGAGAATTTTATTCACCGTAGATTTTAAATCCAAAAGATATTCTATTTGTTATCTCGGTTAGATTTAGGGGGAATCTTTCCTTATTTAATATTTTTCCATAAATTGGTGATTTTTAATCACCCTTGGATCTTTAATCCAACGGTTCCCCATGACCCTTTTCCATTTGGAAAGATTCAGAACTTTTAGAATTTAATTCTATTAAATTATAAGGCTTTTAAAGCCAGTCACGTGCTGGCACGTGACCTTTGGTCACGTGGGAGCACGTGACCCCCAATTGGGTTCCTTTCTCAGCCGCTTATTTATGTTTTAGTTTTAACCATCACGTGTCAACACGTGACCATTGGTCACGTGTAAACACGTGATACCTCGTTGAGGTAATTTCTGACTTTTAGAATTAAATTCTATTCATTATTTTAGAGGCTTTAAAAGCCCATCACGTGTCTGCACGTGACCCATGGTCACGTGTGAGCACGTGATGCCCCATTGGGGTCTTTTCCGAGTTTTTATTATATCCTTTAGCTCCTCCAGTGGGTTCTTAAAGGTCCATCACGTGTGGACACGTGATACCTCATAACTTTTGCTCTCGGATGAATTATGGGGCCCATAATATATCAAATCGAAGGGTTTTTCGAGATGCTTCCAATACTATCAGAATTTAATAGTTTCTCCTTCGGGAGTTTATCAAAATACAAGCCGGAAGATACTGGTTCACATTTCCTTAAGCGTATCGCTGCCATTTGATACCTTGGACTCTTTTGCGCAGAAATTTTTGGCGGGAACAAATCCCCCCACTACTTTGCCCATGTAAGTATGTACGTGGGTGAAGTAGTGCAGAGTTATGCAGAGTTATCCAGAGTTATGCATGACGTATGACTTGTTTCGGGTTGGTGTATCACTTTCAGAATCTTGATCTGAGAAGATAACGAGCGGACACAAGCGTCGTCATTTATCATTGACACAAATCTCGACTCTTAAAAGATATAGTTCCAAACCCTTAACTCTATGAGCCACACCCTTCTATCTCTTTATGTCTTACTCTGGCGTGAAGTAGTTTATATGCTCATGAGTAAGTTCTCCATCTCAGTGGCATGTAACTTTGGCAAGTGTGGCTCATAGATGGTCCATCTTGACTTCTTTGCAGGGCGGTGATGGCTTAGGAGACAGGGTTAGGATCTGCCACCTATGACTTTTCAATTTTATGAGCCGTGAGGGTCTCATAAAGACTTTTCTCCCTACGAGTCGAAATGATCCCGCAGGTGTATTTTCTCCTTAGGGGTCGTGGGGACTCCTAAGTGTGTTTTCTCTTGAAAGTCGTAAGGATCTCACAAGAGAATTTTCCCGCTTATAAGTCGAGAGGACTCATAAGTGGTTGTTTCCCTCCTTGTCGAGATTCGAATTTGGAGAGTGTGACCCGTGGATAGTATGCAAGAGACCGTTTTGGGCCGATTTGCAGGGTCCCAGTGCTTAGGAAACAGGTTTTTTAATCCCTACTGCCTAAGGCTTTATCTCACGAGTCGAGACGAATCGAGAAGTTCTCGCAAAGACATCAATTTCCTCACGAGTCGAAACAGCTCGAGCAGATCTCGCAAGAATATCCTAACGTCACAGTTAACCTCTGCTCTTTACGACAGAAGTCCGTTAGGGTTTGTGGTACTTAGGGTTTTGGCCGTCGTACCGTCGCATTGGCTGATGTATCCCTCGATAGGCAATCGTGCTGTTCGAGTAGCCCTGCGACTGCCGTGTCTCTGATCCCTTCGGGGGCTGGACAAGACGTCTTCAAGCAATCCTCCTAGGCAGTTTGACCATCGGAAGAGAAAGCGTTAGGAATTTGCCATGCCGCTTTTTACTTGAGGTTAGGCTCATTTTGGAGAGCCCCGATGAGTCATAACCACTCCGCGCTGGTGTGGGATGATCTCCGATAGTCTTTCAGGCTTTATATGACTTGTCGTTAAGACCCTGAAGCTAGGAATTTGGCCTTTGCTTCGTTTGCTGGCATCGCGTCTGCTGTATCGAGATGAATGTCCTGGTTGTCTCTAGGTTGTATGTGAACCGTCGAGGTTTGGAACTAGGGATTTTGCCATGGCTCCGTTTGTTTGAGTGTCGCGTCTGAACCTTGCTGGAGGAAGAACGCTGGGGTGACATTTCATCTGCTGTATCGAGATGATCGTCGAAGTGGTGACCACTCCGCACTGGTGCGAGATGCTCTCCGATTGTCTTTCAGGCTTTATATGACTTGCCGTCAAGACCCTGAAGCTAGGAATTTGGCCTTTTGCTTCATTTACTTTGGTGTGTCCGGATCCTGTTGGAGGAAGGCTGCTGTAGTGACATCTCGTCTGCTGTATCGAGACGAATGTCGTGGTGGTGACCACTCTATGTCGGATGATCTCTGTTTGTCTTTCCGGTTTTATATGACTTACTGTCAAGACGTTGAAGCTAGGAATTTGGCCTTCGCTTCGTTTGCTTTGTCGCGTCTGAATCCTGCTGGGGGAAAACGCTGGGGTAACATTTCATCTGCTGTATCGAGACGAACGTCGAGGTGGTGACCACTCCATGCTGGTGTGGGATGATCTCCGATTGTCTTTCAGGCTTTATATGACTTGCCGTCAAGACCCTGAAGCTAGGAATTTGGCCTTCGCTTCGTTTGCTGGTATCGCGTCTGCTGTATCGAGACGAATGTCGTGGTGGTGATAACTCCATGTTGGTGAGAGGACCAGGATCCGTTCTGGACGTTTTCCACGGGGTCGAAGAGTGACGTTATCCGCGTTCCACGTGACCAGGAATTTTGCTCTAGATGCTTCACACGGGTTCACTGCCGTGTCAGGCGAGGACTAGGCTCCGCTCTGGATGCTTCGCACGGGTTCACTGCCGTGCTCTGCGAGGACCAGGATCCGCTCTGGACGTTTTCCACGGGGTCAAAGAGTGACGTTATCCACGTTCCACGTGACCAGGAATTTTGCACTAGATGCTTCACACGGGTTCACTGCCGCGTTAGGCGAGGACTAGGCTCCGCTCTGGATGCTTCACACGGGTTCATTGCCGTGCTCTGCGAGGACCAGGATCCGCTCTGGACGTTTTCCACAGGGTCAAAGAGTGACGTTATCCGCGTTCCACGTGACCAGGAATTTTGCACTAGATGCTTCACACGGGTTCACTGCCGCGTTAGGCGAGGACTAGGCTCCGCTCTGGATGCTTCGCACGGGTTCACTGCCGTGTTCTGCGAGGACCAGGATCCGCTCTGGACGTTTTCCACGGGGTCAAAGAGTGACGTTATCCGTGTTCCACGTGACCAGGAATTTTGCACTAGATGCTTCACACGGGTTCATTGTCGCGTTAGGCGAGGACTAGGCTCCGCTCTGGATGCTTCGCGTGGGTTCACTGCCATGCTCTGCGAGGACCAGGATCCGCTCTGGACGTTTTCCACGGGGTCAAAGAGTGACGTTATCCGCGTTCCACGTCACCAGGAATTTTGCACTAGATGCTTCACACGGGTTCACTACCGCGTTAGGCGAGGACTAGGCTCCACTCTGGATGCTTCGCACGGGTTCACTGCCGTGCTCTGCGAGGACCAGGATCCGCTCTGGACGTTTTCCACGGGGTCAAAGAGTGACATTATCCGCGTTCCACGTGACCAGGAATTTTGCACTAGATGCTTCACACGGGTTCACTACCGCGTTAGGCGAGGACTAGGCTCCGCTCTGGATGCTTCGCACGGGTTCACTGCCATGCTCTGCGAGGACCAGGATCCGCTCTGGACGTTTTCCACGGGGTCAGAGAGTGACGTTATCTGCGTTCCACGTGACCAGGAATTTTGTTGATTATATCCGCATTTTACGGAGTTGGGATTTGACTCTCTGTGGGAATACATCGTCGAGTCATGGGACTGGGAGTTGCCGCTGTTACGCTTTGCTTCGACCATGAGGTCTTTTGTTGATGTTTCTTCTGCATCTTGTTGGACTGCGAAGGCACGCCATTGTTGACATCTCGTCTACTGTATCGAGATGGATGTTGAGGTGGAGCTGGGATTTTGCCGTCGCTCCGCTTTGTTTCGACCGTGAGGTCTTTTGTTGACGTTGCATCTGCATCCTGCTGGACTGCGAAGGAACGCTGCTGTTTACATTGCGTCTGCTGTAACGAGACGAATGCTGAGGTGGAGCTAGGATTTTGCCGTCACTCCGCTTTGCTGACCATGGGGTCTTTCGTCGATGTTGCTTCTGCATCCTGTTGGACTGCGAAGGAACGCCATTGTTGACATTTCGTCTACTGTATCGAGACGGATGTTGAGGTGGAGTTGGGATTTTGTCGTCGCTCCGCTTGATGGTGTAACATCTGTGTCATGCTGGAATGAGGAGGCCCACCGTTGTCGGTCTTCGGGCTGCAGATGTGGCCATTGAGATTTGGAACTAGGGACTTTGCCATGGTTCCGTTTCGTTGCGACTTTGAGGTCGATTGTTGATGTCATGTCTGTATCTGGTTGGAGTGAGGAGAAACGCCGTTGGTGATTTCTAAGTTGTCGATGTTGACGTCGAGACCCTGAAGCTCGGGATCTTCGTTTTCTTCATTTGTTGACGTCGTGTCTGTAATATTGCGACAAATGTCGAGATTGTCTCTAGGTTGTCTATGAACCGTCGAGATTTGGCTTCGCTTTCCGTTGGAGCCTGTCGGGAAGATATGGTTCCCTCCTTGTTCGTGCCCATGGATTGTATACAGGGGTCAATGTGACCTCTCCTGCAGGGCAAAAAGTTTCATTCTTTCAGAATTTTTTTTTTCCGCGATGCTCTATCCTTTCAGCTTTTATATCGCGGAGGTCGCGATTGTCCAATCATTTCGGCTATTTTTCGCGGTGCCCCAATCATTTCGGCTATTTTTCTTTTTACTCGCTGCCTTTTATTACGAGTTGCCCAATCATTTCGGCTATTTCGTATGCATACATTTTTACTTGCTGATTCTGTTTGCAAGTTGCCCCATCCTTTCGGCTATTTCATATGCATTTTTTTTTCTGGCTCGCTGATTTTTTATCGCGAGTGTGGATTTGGGATCTAATACCAATCTTGGCATCAGCATCGCTGCGACTGGAATATTGCCAGGAGCGAATCATCATTTGCCATGAACGGACTTGGAATTTGATATCGGTTTAGGCATCAGTATCGCTACAACTGGGATATTGCCAGGAGCGAATCATCATTTTCCTCTGTCGATGTTGAACAAAGGTGGCTTAGCAAACAGGGTTAGGGTCCTGTCGACTAAGGCTTTTGACTTCATGAGCCTTAAGGGTCTCACAAAGGTATTTTTCCCTACGAGTCGTGAGGATCTCGCAGGTGTGTTTTCTCCTTAGGAATCGTGAGGACTCCTAAGTGTATGTTCCCCTGTAAGTCGTAAGGATCTTACAAAAGGGTTTTCTCCTTATAAGTCGAGAGGACTTACAAGGGTTGTTCACCGTATGGACATATCCCCAGTCACGGATGGGACTTGATTAGGGAAATGTTCATTCGTGCCCGTGGATTGTATACAAGGGTCAATACTGAGCCACTTGTAGGACCATATCGAAGGTTGTGGGGGTTGCTTAAGAACAGGTTCAGGTCTCTGTAACTTAAGACTTTCAAATCTTATGAGCCATGAGTGTCCCATAAGAGAGTTCTCCTTACGAGTCGTGAGGATCTCGCAAGTGTAATTTCTCCTTAGGAATCGTGAGGATCCCTAAGTGTGTTGCTCCCTTATGAGTCGTAAGGATCTCACGCAGGTAGTTTCTCCTTACAAGGTCGAGAGGACCCTATAAGTGTCTTTTAAGGAGATTGCGCCCTTTCGGGTTTTCACAAACACTCGCCGGTAGCCCTGCTGTTTTTACTCACGGAGCCCTTTCGGGTTTTCATCCGTGCCCCCATTGCTTATGGACATACCGTTCTTTTTATTTTTTTATTTATTTTTATTCTTTTTTTTAACGAGGTCGTGCCCTTTCGGGTTTTCACGAACACTCGCCGGTAGCCCTGCTGTTTTTACTCACGGAGCCTATTCGGGTTTTCATCCGTGCCCATTTTGCTTGTGGACGTACCGTTTTTTTTTAAAACGAGGTCGCGCCCTTTCGGGTTTTCACGAACACTCGGCGGTAGCCCTGCTGTTTTTACTCACGGAGCCCTTTCGGGTTTTCATCCATGCCCATTTTGCTTGTGGACGTACCGGTTTTTTTTTACCACGTCAGCCTGAAGATGCTGCGGGTTGGAAGTAGTTTAACGACGTTTCAGTCATTTGCAAGTTTAAGGACATTGCGGTCCGCCGTTAGTTTAAGAACGTTTCGGTCCGCCGTCACCGTATTTGAGACGCATCTCTAGTTTACTGACTTTTCGGTCTATGGGGCTTTCTCTATGACTGAGCATGATGCCCCCGGCATATCCATCTTTCTCGGAGCATGTGGTTGTGGCGGGTTTACTTTCCACTTTTCGGGCAGCGCAAACTTGCCTTATTGGTATTGGTCTTCAACCCAGTTTTTGAAGACGTAGCAATTTTCGAGTGGGTGACCCATTACTCTGTGGTAGGGACAATAGTTAGGATTGTTAACGTCACCTGGTTGCAATGGACGTTTTGGATCTGGCAGAGTGATGAGCCCGCTGCGCACTGCTAGCTCGAACAGTCTCCTCGTTTTATCCTGAGGAAACGAGTAAGGACGTTTCAACTTCTCATTGAGGTATCGCGGCTTGTTGTTTTGACCACAAAACGGTCTCGGGTTACTCGGCTGTTGTTGAGTGTTGGCAACAAAGGCCGTTTTTTATTTTTCCTTTCTCATTTCGTTTGCTCCGTCGTTTGCGGGTCCGAGATTCTTTCCGGGTAGCGTGAGATTGTACGGCTGAACGTTCTCGCAACTCTCCAATTCTTTTGTTTTAGAAATGAATTCCTTGAAGAGAGGGTTGAGGGCGGCTTCTTCGTCAGAATCGCTTCCAAAGGTGAGAACTCGTGATCCCCCGGGCTCGTCCCTATGACAATTGTCGGCAACTCTTTTATGCTCATCTGTCGTATTTTTTCGCTGTCTACGAGCTTCACGCTTTGTCCTGTTGAAGTGTTGCCTGTGAGCGACATATCCTTGTCACCAACACTTAAAGGAGTTGCAGTCTTCAGTAGGATGTGCGATCCTCTGATGATATATGCAGAAGTTAGGGTGCACGTCCGTTTCATCAAAATGTATACCACCAGGAGAATTTTCTCTGAAAGAGGGCGGCCTCATCCCCATTGATATGGCTTTGGCGAATCGTTTCCTTGTCTTGATCCTGCTTTCATTTGCGGCGGATGTACTTTGATCTGGTGGGAGTGTTTCGACCCTTCTGTCCAGTCGCCGGCGTTTGGCTTTCTCGAATATGGCCATCTCGCGTTCTCGATCAGCTTTGCTCTTAAGACGGGCTTCGTTCAGGAATGCGTCAATCATTTCGTCTGATGGTCCTAGAAGTTCTGGCTCAGGATCTGCCCCCAGTTTCTCAGTGCAAGGAGTTTTTTCATCGTCCGTAAATGAATGGGAGATCACATGACAACTCGCCACGTATCCTTCGGATTCATCCGACGAGCTTTCTCCATCATCTTCCTCCTGAAGGACGTGGTTGAGGAACTCTTGGAGTGTGATAGGAGTCTGCGCCTTTTGATTGTACTCTTCCAGCGCGTCAATTTGTTTCTGTAAGTCCATGCGCTTGTCGCCAGGCTTCACGGGCTTTTTGGACCTCTTCTTCTTCTTCTTTGAAGATTTCAACGGCTGGGTGTCAGTACTTGGGCCATCACCACCGATCTTTGGAGTTGGGCTCGACTTCTGCATCCCTTCAATGATTTGGGGTTCCAGCGGGCTCTTCCACCTGATCGCCGGGCATGTCTGAAGCTCATTCAACGTTCTTTTGGTCTTTGCTGAAAGCACGATTTCCCACGGTGCTTCTTCAATGAAAGAACAAGTTGCCCCCGGTGAGTCCGTCTTCTTTGGAGTGTGTGGCTGTGGTGGGTTTACTTTTCACTTTTCAGACAGCGCAAACTTGCCTTGTAAGTACTGATCCTCGATCCATCCTTTAAAGACGAAGCAATCCTCGATCGGGTGACTTACCGTTTGGTGGTAAGGACAATAATTGGGATCGTTGACATCGCCTGGCTGCAACGGACGCTTTGGACTCGGCAGATTGATGAGTCTGTTACGCACTGCCAGCTCGAACAGTCTTCTCGTTTTATCCTGAGGAAACGAGTAAGGACGTCCCAGTCTCTCCTTGAGTGATGGGCATGGACGCATACTGTTTTGACGGACAACCGGCTTTAAGTTGCTCGGCCGCTGCTGAGTACTGGCAAGGAAAGTTGCCTTCCCTTTCCCCTTTTCATTCCAAGGCTCTGTCTTTGAAAAAGAAGGCTTATGGACAATCTGGTCCATTTGGGCCAGCTTGTCAATCAAAGCCTGGAAGGTGGTTGGCTTGAAAAACATCATGAACTGGGAGATGGCCGCTTGAGGGTCAAGAGTGACCACGAACATGCCTACTGCAGGAGCCTCTTCTATGCGTTGTTCGCATTTCGACCATAGGTTCCGCCATCGTGTTGCGTATTGGACCCACGTTTCGCCTGGCCTTATCCTGGCATTAATCAGTGCTGTTATCGGGGTGCGTCCACTAGCACTCGCGAATCTCTGTGTAAACAGCAGCTCCATCTCCGTAAATGTCTTGATAGAGTCATTTGGGAGTTCAGAGTACCACTCAAATGCCGTTTCCGACAGGCTGCCAACAAACTGGCGGAGCAGCAATTTATCATCACCTCCAGTGTTGCCGCAAATGGCTCTAAATTGAGCGACGTGCTGATGCGGATTTCCCGTCCCCTTATATACGTGAAACTTAGGGATCGTATATCCCGGCGGGTAACTAATTTGGTCATACCAGCCCGGGTAGGGTCGTCCGGTTCTAGCAATTTGCCCAGCAGCTTCATTTGCCTGGTGAGCTCGTATTTGCTGAGCTATATGGTCATCCAGTGCGGCCTTGGAAATGGTTTCCTCCTTTGCTGCTGAAAGAGCTGGAGGAGGATTCGATGTCTCTTCTTTATCATCTTCAAGGACAATCGGAAGATCTTCAGCAGGAGGATCTTGCTGGATCATCATCCCTACCATATCTTGGAAGAGAAGCGCCATTTGTTTTATGTTAGCCGCTTGATCTGCGGCTTCTTTGTCCTTCTTTTCGAGGACTCTGCGTAGGTAGTCAGCGTCAGTTTCTTATTCATGACGCTGCTCTGATGATGCCACCGAGCTTTCTTTTGGCCCGGTAAGTGCGACCATTGCAGTCATCATCTCCTGAAGCTTCTGTTGCTGCTCCTGGGCTTTCGTTACGGATCGGGTAAGCGGTCGGTGACCCTTCGAAGCACGGATTTCCTCCTTTCCAGAAGCCATATAAACAGTGTGCACCACCATGCCCCCAGACTTAGGGTGTTTGTGCTCAGCGCGTTTACGGTTCGCCATGTTCAAAGGGGCTTTTTGTGGCCTCCTTTTCTTTTGAGTGATTGACGTTGAGAGAGCCGTTGCAGTGGGCACCCATCCAGCTGTTGCTTTTTCCGTCTTGACAGAGTAGTTCTTCTCCTGCCGAACCTTCATCTTTTTCTGTCGGCGGAGATAGTCTTGATCTATTACGGAGTCTTGGACTTGACGCCAGACCTTGTAAATTTTAGAGGACAGCCGTTGAGGGGGCTGCTCCAGCTTCTTTTCCGTATCATTCTCCACGGGTAGAGGAGATCTCTTCAGCACTGCAGTAGGAGAGTTTCTGCGCATCCTGTTTAGCAGCTCAAATCTGTTCCCGGTTGGAACAGCAACATCGATCCCCACTGTTGGAGCCGGTGGAGTAAATCCAGAGGGGGAGTTGCCCCCAGCCTTCCTTACTCGACGCCAGTGGCGACGTCGTGAAGGGTTCCTAGGCACCCTAATGAGGTCTCACAAGGCATCAACCATGCCAATTTCAAATTTAAACGGTGCCGAGAAACCCTAGAACGGATCGTTGGCTAGATTTCTAGGAGAAAAGATAACTAGTTAACAACTTAACTAAAGGGAAACGGAAATACAACCTTTGTAGATCCGGTGCTCCACCTCCATAGCTCCGCAACGAAGTTCCTTTGCTGTCCAAAAAGAATCCGGGCTCTAGCGTCGGCTTCATCGGAGAATAGGCGAGCTAGGTCGTCGATGTCCATGCCGAAGATGATCTACGTCGAGGCATCGCTAGATCAAGCTCCACCTTCACCTTGCCATGAAAACTTGTGAAGGAAACACACTCTACTACTTGGCAAGAGGTAGAGGATGAAGAAATAGGAAGTGGGTAGACTTTAGAATTGGATTTCTCACTCATTTCCATCAATCACCATTGATGGAGCTTGCTTTCTTCAAGTGAAGAAAGGAAGAAGAAGAATAATAATGTTATGATAAGAATAAGAATAATTGAAAATAAAATCTATTCTTATCATAATCACACCATGGTTAAGTGTAGAGAGAGGACCATGGTTAGGTGTAGTGGTTAGGGTTAAGCATGAGACAAAATGGTCACTTTATTCAAACCTTCATGAATGTTCATGAAAGAAACAAAAATAAAAGCCACCATTTTATCTTTATGCATTATATTTTCCAAAGAAATAAATGAATAAATAAATGTATATGAAAAACAAAACCCTAACCATTTAAATAACCATGGATCAATCTTTAACACAAACCAAGTAAGCATGCATCATCAAACATGATACAATCATGTGCACAAAACTATATCGAATATACAATGTGCACATCCGAGCGAGAAAATCCAATTAAAGTGAACCGATACTAGTTAATGCAAAGTAATATATCAAATATATAATTATGCATTAAATCATTAAATCAACACTTGATTTAACAATCCGGTCATATCGTATATAACCGACTAGTATCCAATGTATCGGTTTATCGAATCAATCCTTGATTCGATAACTAGGGTATATCGCATATAACCTAATCGATACATTCATCGCGAGAATGAAATACGGTATCACATACACGCATTATTCTCGGTCCCGCACATATCTCATATGCGCTCCTATTTCGTTTCGCTTGAGCCAGGAAACCTCTGTGTAGGACTCTAAAGACTCGTCAATACGCCGGCAGCAGATGATGATCATATCAAACATCCACAAGCCGCAAGCGGTCTGCTAAACGTAACGGCCACCCGGTTATTGAGCGATCAGAAGATCGACGAGCAAGCCCGCTCACACTCTAGTGAATCCAACCAGTAACTCTACCGTACAGTCCGGTCTGATCGTCTGATATGTCGCATATCTCGCCTAGGGGTGGTAAACGTCAGACCCCAATAGCTCGATAAGTCGTGTCGATATGAGGTCTATAACAATTCGAGAAACTACTGGTAACACTTACCAGTAAATCTCAGCAACCCTGGCCAGGGATTTCCTGTTATAACCAATCGAACACAGCGCAACATCAACCCCCTATACCGGGAGAGACGAATCCCCTCCTATCGCTCATTGCCTCCATGTGACTCGGGACTGTACCCAAAAACCACCGTTTTGCACGCCCTCTTGGACGTGGTAAGATGGAAATCAAAGCACAGTGGGAACCACACAAGACTCTATGACGATCTCGGGTCAACAGACTACTCTGTACCAGTGTCACCAGAGAACTGCCATCTGACGTGAGGTATAATACCATCTGGGAGTTCTCGGCGAGTCCGTCCAGTGTACCCAGTCTCTACTGAGCACCCGTATATCATCTCCGATGTCAAACACCAATGGATATGGGATCATCCATCGCCCATCTGTATGGGTCGAGAAGGTATACGCTAGTCTACTCTGGTATATCGATGCCCCATCTCGATACACCCACGACTAGGGACTTTCAAGGATGTACTTATGGACTACCATGTCCCCACTAGTATGATCCGCATCATAGTCCAGGTAGTCAAGCACACATCCTAAGGGCTTTACCAACATGTAACAGAGAGACAATCAGCATACACGTTAAGGTAAAGTTCAACCAGATAGCATACTATCATGTCGAGCAAGAAAGTCCTCCTTATATATGTCCCAGCATCCACTACAATATACATCCTATGTATAGTAATGGCCTCTAGGGCATACATATAACTAACAATCTCCCACTTGTACTAGGGCCATCTGATAGCAGTGGTTGTAGTATCTCATACTCAACCATCCCATAAAAATCTCTCTCTGGGAACAGGCCTTTGTGAGTGGATCCGCTGTGTTGTCCTCTGAGTCTACTCTCCAAACCTCGATCACCCTGGAGATCAACTATCTCCATGATTAGGTGATACTGCCTTAGAATATGTCTGGATCACTGATGGGACGGACGTTCCTTGGCATAAGCCACAACTCTATTGTCTCACAATGGTTGGAACGTAGTTCATCTCATGAACCAATATATACCCAAACAGCCTCTAGGGTAGCATCTTAAGTAGCGATGTATCCTGCCTTTATCGTCTAGGATGTCACGGTATTTTGCTTGGAACTCTTCCAACATACCGTCCCTTTACTGAGGGTAAAGACAATGCCTGTGACTGACACTCAGTCGTCTTTATCACCCTGGAACCATTCCAGTGATTCTCCCCAGGGTCGATTGATACCTTCTCACTACAACTAGTGAGAATCCTAACATCCATTTAGATCTATCTCATAGATCCAAAGTCCAGGATTTAGTAGGTATCACTTTGATCCTATGTGGAGAATCATTGTGATAAACGGAGATTGATCGAGCGTAGCATAAGAAACTCCTTTCTTATCAAGAGTATGTCATCCACGTACTCTACGAGGATCATCACCATACTCCCTACTACCTTTTTGTTTATACAAGGTTCATCTACCATTTTGATGATGTCAAACTCTTTGACTAATCCATCAAAACAGATGTTCCAACTTCGTGATGCCTGCTTTAATCCTATAAAGCATCTTGTACACGTTTCCGCTGCTCCCACTGTCTACGAAGCCCTCTGGCTGTGTACTTATAGACGCACTCTTCTAAAACATCATTTAGAAAAGCAGTCATGACACCCAACCACCAGATATCGTAGTCATGGTATGTAGCCATGACAAGTAGGATCTGGATGGACTTAAGCATAGCTACTTGAAAAGGTTTCATCATTATCCACACCTGGTCAATGATGCAAACTTTTAACAAGTCTAGCTTTGAAAGTCTCAACTTTTCCATCTACACCAAGTAATCTTCTTAGGATATACTTGCTCCTGATGGGGATTTAACCCTTCAGATATAGCAACCAAAGTCCATACTTTGTTGGTGTATAAGGATTCCATCTCAGATCACTAAGCATCCAGCAATTCTTACAGAGTCGTCACTCTCGATGGCCTGCTCGAAACTAGTTGGGTCATCATCTCATGATGCAATCCTCGCTCCCACTGTCATAGAGCAACCGAAGTATCTCTCAGGTGGGTGAGGAACCCTACTGGATCGGCGGAGAGGCTGAGGTTCGTTGGAATCTACTGAATCCTTTGGTTCTGCCAAATCATCTGCTGTTGTTTGTATAGCTGGAACATTTCCAGTTCTACATAACAGATCTTGCCTCGAGCTTGTCCAGATTTTGTTTTTCAGACATAGGCTGGACAACCCCAAATCTTAACCAACTTAAGATATGGGCTCTTCCCTTTCCATATCAAATATGAAGTGGTAGGCAACTGATTTGATTCGAACCTTATTCAATAGGTATGCAGCTTCTCAAGTGCATAACTTCCAAAAAGGAAATAGGTAACTCAGTAGTACTCATCATAGAGCACACCTTATCACATAGGGTGTGATTGCTCCGCCCCGATATACCATCGTGCTATGGTGTATGCGGAGGAGTAATGCTGAGAGAGAATCTCATTCTCCTTTAGAAAAAGTCCAAGAATTTCGTGCTCAAGTATTCTCCTCCTTGATCTCATCATAGGACATAATACTTTGACCTTTATTTTGGTTCTCTACTTCTAACTTATATTCTGTGAATATCTCAAAAGGTTCGGACTTGTGTTTCAACAGGAACATAGGTCTGAATCTCGAAAGATCATCAGAGAATGTAATGAAGTACAAAGAACCGGTCTTGGCATGTGTAGACAGGGGACCTACATACATCAACATGTATCATCCCAAGAGTTTACTAACTCTTTCTCTGTTTCCAATAAACAGAGATGGTGTCATTATATCTTTGTGACATGACTCGCAAGTTTCATAAGATGTAAATTCAAACTGATGTAAATATGCATCTACATGTAACTTCAGCTAGTCGGGTCACATTGATATGACGTAGTCTACAATGCCTCAAGAAGTATTCGTTCATTTCTGAACTCTTCCTCTTGTGTGTGTTCCGTATACTAAGAACAGTAGTTTGATTTAGAACATCAATGCTTTTAGATAACGTGCCTGAACCGATCAACTTTTGATATAGGAAATGTCCAAAACATTATCCAACAATACAAATTTTTATCATTTCTTTACTAATAAAGAGAGTGATATGATTTTGTATATCAGGTTCGGTATCTAACAACATTCGTTCAGAATCAATGTATTGGTAATACAGGGTGACAGTGACCAACAGACTTGGCTGCAACACTTGCCCCGTTTTCTGCCTCATGAAACTTATCACCCGTTCTCAGTTCTCTACCTTTCTGCAGCCCTATGTAACAGATTACATATCTGGGATCCTGATCTGGTATCACATACCCAGGAAGTAGAGGATACAGAGAAACAGTGCTATGTAACGAACACACCCGAAGAAGATGCATCATATGCACTTTCTTTGTTTGGGCGGCACGGGAATTCTGGTAATCCCCAATTTCCTGCTCTGTCTTATAACAATTATAAGTTGGAGCGGGACCAACGTTCCCCAGCTCAGTATAACAAGCGGGTTCGGTCAAATATCCGTATTATTATCTTGATTAAGGCGTGATATGGTCGCTACCTGGAGAGAGAGAGAAGAAAACACTCAGCGTGCGCTCTTGCAAGAATAGATTGGTTATTATTTTATCTAATCAGGATGGCTCCCACTGCTTTTTATCAAATCTTCCTTCAAACCCTAAAATGAAAGACTAGCCGGGATTAATTACACACTATAAGTTCGCCAATCTTTCAGCCAGGCCAGTGTCGGTACTTTGAGGGAGATCCCCCGTGCTTTCGTACGAACCTAATTAATGTAAACCTCGTTTTCCCAGAGGCGTAACCTCGTTAACACCTTTCTAGACACCTACTTGATCGGCTAATTGTAATGTATAAAACTCTCCCAGGAGTAACTCTTACTCGCAGCGGGTATCGGGATCCAACTATCTCATAGAAGGTATGCAATCTCATTGCAAATTTCAACACTTGAAATTCCCGATAATATTTTGCCCCTAGCGTCCTATGACCTTGACAGAGGTCAACAAACCATAGGCTGCTAGTCAAGTTCAACCCGTCATTTCCTGATTGAAGTAAACCCACCCGCACGACCCTTGACAGAGGTCAACAAGGTCGCACGACTACCCTAAATCAATCACATCATATGCTTATGCAGATAAGCACTAATCAGCTACCGCACACTACGCCTTGACAGAGGTCAACAAACGCAGCACGAATACTAACCAGTACATATCTGAAATGACGGAGGGCTACGACAGGTTTTTCTGAAAACCTATTGCGTAATGAACTTGATATCGTTATAGAATCAAATGATTTTAAAATGGAGTGCTTTTGAGGCTTTTCTAGTTTTGCTAAAGGAGTCACTCCCGGTGAAGGGATCGTCGGTCCGTTCCTCGTCGAATGAGGTGCGGGATATATCATATATATCACTGTGCAAAGCAAAAACACATAAAAGCAATCAAAAGACAAACCGAGTGTGTAGCATCTGCCAGTTATTGCTAAAGGAGTCACTCCCGGTGAAGGGATCTCGGTCCTTTCCTCATCGAATAAGGTGCAGGATATATCACATATACCTCTGTGCAAAGCAAGAACTGTAGCTACCCTTTTTATTTTGAAATTCGATTCTACAACATCTTAGGTTTCTTTTATTTCATTAATCACATTAATGAAGTCCCATCATTTAAGTACCTAAACATCACAGATAAATACGACGTACACTTATGCCATCCGCATTCGCCTCGATGTCCCCTCGTGCACCGTTAGGTTAGGTGACTAACGGCAGAGCGGGGCAGGGCTAGCGCGGGTGTAAAACATAAGTAACGCCTATATAATATATCATATATACTATATACAGCATTTATCACAGAACATCACATGATCACATCACAGATATCGCAGCAGAAGTAACATATGAAACATTGGATATACTAGGACGTCCGTGTTTTCAATACGAGCCAGTATAAAACACGGATTCCACGGTCGCGATGAATAGCCAAACCCACACCCCTAGACCCCTACGAGAGCGGCAAGCAACCCTACCAATTCTAGAGTTAGGAGACCCGGACTCGACTCCTCGAGTTGGTCTCCCACTGGACTCCAGAACCCGGTTACTTATGCTCCCCTCCTTGGGTCTATCCTAGTGCGGAAAAGTAAATAATATACAAAAGGTGACAACTTCCGCAACCTGGAAGTGCCCCAATAAAAGAATATTACATACAAGTTTTTACATGAATGAAAATGAAAAAACACTCATCTCATAAAAACCCCCGGCTATTCAAACACGACGATCCAATATAACATATCCAGCAACACATAACATCACATGTCATCAACGTAAGTAAATATGTCCATCCCAATTGTCGTTGACATATAGCAACGAAACTGGCGATATCACATATTACACTTACGGTCACAGAAAAGAAAGTGTAAAACTACAACAGTTGGAATCCGCAATCACCTCAGACATCGCATGCCTGACCAAATGAATTCTTTAGACATCGCATGCCTAACAATTATAAACCCCGCATTTTAGTCTCAAAATCGAAAACACTTTTCAATACCAAGTCGGGCAATTCAACAGGATTCCCGACATCCTGATCGAATGCTCGTCGCAAACTTCAGTAGACGGCCGCACCCCCGACGCCGTCGACAAAGTGCACCAAGGCAGAACACCGCTGCCGCGAGCACCCGAACGGATGCTTTCGGCGACGGGGTTCTCCTACAGTCACTTGGTCGGGGCTATGGAGTGAGGCTGTCTATTAAGTTTACCCGGCGAGTATCCGCGTACGCTACGTGATTGCGACGGACTTTTGATCACATCAAAATTCCGTGGCAACCGATCAAGTGAGACTAAACTGCTACGTTTATAATATTCATTCCGTTATCTCATAACAATTTGTGAATTCCAATTATTGTATCACATTCCGGATAAATAGAAAATGTTAAACTTTCCGATCGAACATTCGAACACCCAAGTTTTCCCGATACAGATCAACACATGAAATAAGTCTAACAACATTCAGTTCGTGCCTCAGTACCGACGGTCCAGTCGTAGAAGAGTCAAGCCAACGCCTCACATGTGGCACGCCGTACTGCCCCAAACCCGAAGGTTCAAAGGGCAGTTCAAGACGGTCACATAATCGAGTTAAGGTTTGTTGTCTTCTAGAGGGTCCATCGCGTTACTTGCACTACTTAGAACGTCGTTAAACTACGGAAAAATCCAACACTTGGTAATTTCCTGACAGGGGAAAAATTGGGTATTTATATCCGGTCGATCTTTTTAACATATTCTAAAAATTTATCCGGAAAGCCACATAGACAAAATTTGATACTCCGATCGAAACACCGAATCCCCAAAACAACCCCAGAAAATTCAACTCTTGAATAAATATTAAAAATTCCCAGAAAACCCAGCATATTAAAATAGGAATTACTGTGCAACAATGGGAAGGTGACGTCATCAACTAGCCGCGGAACCGCCGCAGAAGCTGGGCTTCTGCCTCGGTTCCGCGCCGTTTTGGATGAATCATGGGTCCAATTTTGCGCCGTAACTCATATATTTCCCTGCTGAATTTTTTAGCAATTTTTAATTTGGAAAAATCCACGTTTTCAGAAAAAGTCCAGAGAGCGTGGATGGGTTTGGGTTTCCGGGTCGTTCGGACTTCAAACTCCGTCTAGACTTCGCCTAAGGCTCTAGCTAGGCTCTGATACCACTGTAGGGTTCCTAGGCACCCTAATGTAGTCTCACAAGGCATCAACCATGCCAATTTCAAATTTAAACGGTACCGAGAAACCCTAGAACGGATCGTTGGCTAGATTTCTAGGCGAAAAGATAACTAGTTAACAACTTAACTAAAGGGAAACGGAAATACAACCTTTGTAGATCCGGTGCTCCACCTCCATAGCTCCGCAACGAAGTTCCTTTGCTGTCCAAAAAGAATCCGGGCTCTAGCGTCGGCTTCATCGGAGAATAAGCGAGCTAGGTCGTCGATGTCCATGCCGAAGATGATCTACGTCGAGGCATCGCTAGATCAAGCTCCACCTTCACCTTGCCATGAAAACTTATGAAGGAAACACACTCTACTACTTGGCAAGAGGTAGAGAATGAAGAAATAGGAAGTGGGTAGACTTTAGAATTGGATTTCTCACTCATTTCCATCAATCACCATTGATGGAGCTTGCTTTCTTCAAGTGAAGAAAGGAAGAAGAAGAAGAATAATGTTATGATAAGAATAAGAATAATTGAAAATAAAATCTATTCTTATCATAATCACACCATGGTTAAGTGTAGAGAGAGGACCATGGTTAGGTGTAGTGGTTAGGGTTAAGCATGAGACAAAATGGTCACTTTATTCAAACCTTCATGAATGTTCATGAAAGAAACAAAAATAAAAGCCACCATTTTATCTTTATGCATTATATTTTCCAAAGAAATAAATGAATAAATAAATGTATATGAAAAACAAAACCCTAACCATTTAAATAACCATGGATCAATCTTTAACACAAACCAAGTAAGCATGCATCATCAAACATGATACAATCATGTGCACAAAACTATATCGAATATACAATGTGCACATCCGAGCGAGAAAATCCAATTAAAGTGAACCGATACTAGTTAATGCAAAGTAATATATCAAATATATAATTATGCATTAAATCATTAAATCAACACTTGATTTAACGATCTGGTCATATCGTATATAACCGACTAGTATCCAATGTATCGGTTTATCGAATCAATCCTTGATTCGATAACTAGGGTATATCGCATATAACCTAATCGATACATTCATCGCGAGAATGAAATACGGTATCACATACACGCATTATTCTCGGTCCCGCACATATCTCATATGCGCTCCTATTTCGTTTCGCTTGAGCCAGGAAACCTCTGTGTAGGACTCTAAAGACTCGTCAATACGCCGGTAGCAGATGATGATCATATCAAACATCCACAAGCCGCAAGCGGTCTGCTAAACGTAACGGCCACCCGGATATTGAGCGATCAGAAGATCGACGAGAAAGCCCGCTCACACTCCAGTGAATCCAACCAGTAACACTACCGTACAGTCCGGTCTGATCGTCTGATATGTCGCATATCTCGCCTAGGGGTGGTAAACGTCAGACCCCAATAGCTCGATAAGTCGTGTCGATATGAGGTCTATAACAATTCGAGAAACTACTGGTAACACTTACCAGTAAATCTCAGCAACCCTGGCCAGGATTTCCTGTTATAGCCAATCGAACACAACGCAACATCAACCCCCTATACCGGGAGAGACGAATCCCCTCCTATCGCTCATTGCCTCCATGTGACTCGGGACTGTACCCAAAAACCACTATTTTGCACGCCCTCTTGGACGTGGTAAGATGGAAATCAAAACACTGTGGGAACCACACAAGACTCTATGACGATCTCGGGTCAACAGACTACTCTGTACCAGTGTCACCAGAGAACTGCCATCTGACGTGAGGTATAATACCATCTGGGAGTTCTCGGCGAGTCCGTCCAGTGTACCCAGTCTCTACTGAGCACCCGTATATCATCTCCGATGTCAAACACCAATGGATATGGGATCATCCATCGCCCATCTGTATGGGTCGAGAAGGTATACGCTAGTCTACTCTGGTATATCGATGCCCCATCTCGATACACCCACGACTAGGGACTTTCAAGGATGTACTTATGGACTACCATGTCCCCACTAGTATGATCCGCATCATAGTCCAGGTAGTCAAGCACACATCCTAAGGGCTTTACCAACATGTAACAGAGAGACAATCAGCATACACGTTAAGGTAAAGTTCAACCAGATAGCATACTATCATGTCGAGCAAGAAAGTCCTCCCTATATATGTCCCAGCATCCACTACAATATACATCCTATGTATAGTAATGGCCTCTAGGGCATACATATAACTAACACGTCGAGCGTGTCGTGCGGATGGTGTTGTTTCGGCCGTAGGGGCGACTTCGTCATGCCCCCTGCTTTGAGGAGAGACTGTTATTGGTGCTAGCCTGTCGAAGACTGACACCCGTTGAGAAGCAATGTCTAATCTGTCAAAGACAGACCTCTGAGGAGGGGAAGCAGCTTTGAGGACCTCGCCTGGAGCAGCAACCGAAATGGCCAGCCTTGTAAAAACTGACTTCTTGGAAGGAGGAGCCTTTCCAATTATTTCGTCCGCTTGAGCCGGGATAGCTATCCGCTTTGGGATGGCAGCTTCGGGTATCGCGGGTATGCAGACGTTCTGGCCCAGTCTGTTGAAAACTGAGGTATTGAAGCTGGGCGACCCGTTGAGAGGGGTCGCGGCAGTGGTAAGCCGATCAAAGACCGACTCCTTTAGGGCTTCTTGCAACGTCAACGTGACATTGAAGCTCAACGGTGGGAGCAGGGTCCCGAAGAATAGTCCAGCTGTGGCTTGAGTTACCTGCTCCACTGGCATTTTGAAAAGGGAGGCCGCTTGGGGCCCATAAGTCACTCCTCCAGCAAGAACGGAGCGAGAGTTGCAGTTGCAGGCAGTGCAGTTTGAAACCATTGATCTTCTGTTTTCTACACGGAGCAAGACACCAAATTTTAGTACCTCGAATCCACAGGCAACAACAGCAAACCGCGATTCGATCGCAAATACGACACACGAAGTGTGGAGTGGAAAGAGGAAAAGGTCCCACCGGGCGTGCCAGAATCTGTTCCCCTCCGAATGGCGGCCGAGACATGGACGTCTTGCCTGAAATTCGGGGCAGATGCTAATTGGTGCTATCCGTCTACCTCTCCGAAGATGCCAAGTTGATTTATGGCACCATGTATCGGAGGTTTAAACGGATGCGGCCGATGTAGCAGACTTCGTTAGATTCCCCCTCGTTTGAGGGGTTTTTGATTGTGGGGACGCTCTTCCCTGTAGGCGCAACCCCCTGCGGTTAATTACGCTACCGCATCGCGGTAACAACTTTCTCCTTCTCCAGCTGGTCACTTCGTGTCGTGGGTGTTTGTTTTGTGTTTGGTTGCCCGTGGATTGTATACGGAGACTAAGTTATGTTGTCGCCCGTAGGACGTGGATTAGTCCAAATCCGTATTTTCTTAGATTTGGATTTGGGGTTTGGTTTAAGGACACGTTAGCCATATTTGAGGCTAAGATCAACTTAAACGTTTGTTAAGGATACGTTAGTCTAATTTGAGACTAAGATCAGCTTAACAGGATCGTTTAGATCCGACAAAAGAGCATTTGGGCTCTATTGTTCCAGTTTAGGGACATAGTGGTCCATTGCATGTATGGCCATCGGGACCCGTCACCTCTCTAACGACGTTGAAGGATTACAACGAAAGATGTCAGAGGAGTTCAGAGATGTACCCTTGAACCAAAGTTGATTGGGGGGATTCATAGTCCAATTTGGGACTAAAGTCTGTTTGAAGGTTTAAGGATACGTTAGCCATATTTGAGGCTAAGATCAACTTAAACGGTTGTTAAGGATACGTTAGTCCAGTTTGGGACTAAGATCAACTTAACGGGATCGTTTAGATCCGACAAAAGAGCATTTGGGCTCTATTGTTCCATTTTAGGGACATAGTGGTCCATTCCAGTTTAGGGACATGGTGGTCCAATACCAGTTTAGGGACATGGTGGTCCATTGCCAGTTTAGGGACATGGTGGTCCATTGAATGTATGGTTGTCGGGACCCATCACCTCTCTGAAGACGTTGAAGGATTACAACGACAAATATCAGAGGAGCTCAGAGATGTACCCTTGAACCAATGAGTTGGTTGAAAGAACAGATGTGCTCAGTTCAAGATGATTTGAGGACTTATGGCCAATTTGGGCTAAGTCCAATTGTGTTTGAAATATCGGCTCTCTGTTGGTCCATTGAAGGAGAGGCTTTGCCTCTAGAAACTTAGCCAATTGGGCTAAAGCTAGTGTTAAACACTAGAGGTCAACAGTGTTGAACACTGGGAATAAGATTAACAAGTTAGTGTTAAACACTAAAAGATAATCAGTGTTAAACACTAGCAACAGGGCTTTCAAATTAGTGTTAAACACTGAAGCAAATCAGTGTTAAACACTGGTAATCAAAGATTTCAAATTAGTGTTTAACACTAAAGAAAATCAGTGTTAAACACTGGGAACAAAGTCTTCAGAATAGTGTTAAATACTAAGGAGAGAGGGGTCACGTGTGGACACGTGAGAGCGCCCTGATTTTCCCTTATTTTATTCTGTAGATCAGTGTTTAACTCTTTTAATTCTGAGGGCCATCACGTGTGAGCACGTGATGGAGGCCCCCGCTCTGGTCTGTTAGAATGCTCATTAGGGGTCACGTGGTGACACGTGAGGGCGTCCTAAATGTGGAGCCAGATCTCCTTTGTTTTATCCTCAAATCTGCGAATAAGTGTTAACACTTAACACTTTTATTTTTATTTTAGAGCATCACGTGTTGGCACGTGATGGGGATCTGTGCGCCAATTGTTAAAGCATTTGCTGAGGGGTCACGTGATAACACGTGAGAGCGCCCAAAGCTTTCATTTCCTTTGCTTTTTCTTTCTGCGTTTTGGGAGTCACGTGGGAGCACGTGATGGCATCAAAAAGTGGGGCCAGATCCACTTTATTTTGTTCTGCAAACAAGTGTTAAACACTTTTAATTTTCATAGCCATCACGTGTGGGCACGTGATGTATAATCATGCCCTGATTTATTAGAACATTTATTAAGGGTCAAGTGGTAACACGTGAGAGCGCCCTGAATTCTTTCTGCCTTTGCTTTTGTTCCATATATAATGAGGGTCACGTGGGAACACGTGAGGCATTGCCTCAAACCTTTCCTCTTCTCATTTTTGGAGGATCTGTTCAGGGGTCACGTGGGGCACGTGACCTTAGTTCTTTTCACGAACAGAGATCTTTTAAGAATTGAATTCTTTGTAGGGTTAAACCCTAATTATGATTTTGGAGGAATTAAATTCCTATCGTGAAAGAATTAAATTCTTATTTAGGATAAAACCCTGATTTCTTTTCAAAGGAATTAAATTCCCAGATATGTAAAAGAATTAAATTCTTGATTAGGGTTAAACCCTAGTTTTTTTTAGGAGAATTAAATTCTCAAAACTCAATTCTCCTTCTAAGTTTAGGATCTGCATGGCAGGATCTCAACCCGATGAGAATTAAATTCTCATCCTATGGGGAGATGTGCTCTGTACAGATCCTCAACCAGAAAAAGAACTAAGTTCTTTTTTTTTATAAGAGTTAAACTCTTGAATTTTGAGAATTAAATTCTCTTTTTTGAAGTTTTGATCCTTTTTCCCTTCTCACCTAGGGTTTTTCTTTGTTGAGAATTAAATTCTCCTTTCTTTTCTTCTCTGTCGAGAATTAAATTCTCCTCTCTCTGTTTTTCTCTCTAAAAAAAGTAGATCCCCTCTCTTCTTTTCTTGGCTCCTATTTATAGGAGAAGGAAAAGAATCAATTTGTTTAGCAAATCTCTCATTGAAAGATTTGATTTGATTGTTGAGAGATTTGATTTATATTTATCATTAATTCTGGGCCTTTAGATCATTCAGTGAATTTTATTCACCGTGGATTTTAAATCCAAAAGATATTCTATTTGTTATCTCGGTTAGATTTAGGGGGAATCTTTCCTTATTTAAGATTTTTCCATAAATTGGTGATTTTTAATCACCCTTGGATCTTTAATCCAACGGTTCCCCATGACCCTTTTCCATTTGGAAAGATTCAGAACTTTTAGAATTTAATTCTATTAAATTATAAGGCTTTTAAAGCCAGTCACGTGCTGGCACGTGACCTTTGGTCACGTGTGAGCACGTGACCCCCAATTGGGTTCCTTTCTCAGCAGCTTATTTATGTTTCAGTTTTAACCATCACGTGTCAACACGTGACCATTGGTCACGTGTAAACACGTGATACCTCGTTGAGGTAATTTCTGACTTTTAGAATTAAATTTTATTCATTATTTTAGAGGCTTTAAAAGCCCATCACGTGTCTGCACGTGACCCATGGTCACGTGTGAGCACGTGATGCCCCATTGGGGTCTTTTCCGAGTTTTTATTATATCTTTTAGCTCCTCCAGCAGGTTCTTAAAGGTCCATCACGTGATACCTCATAACTTTTTCTCCCGGAATAATTATGGGGCCCATAATATATAAAATCGAAGGGTTTTTCGAGATGCTTCCAATACTATCAGAATTTAATAGTTTCTCCTTCGGGAGTTTATCAAAATACAAGCCGGAAGATACTGGTTCACATTTCCTTAAGCGTATCGCTGCCATTTGATACCTTGGACTCTTTTGCGCAGAAATTTTTGGCGGGAACAGTATACGTATCTAACATGACCGAGTTGGTGAATCTATCAATCGGCATCCAGTCTCACAACATCACGACGGTATAATCCATCGTACGGCATATCGCTGATGATTCATAATGTTATATATATCCATATACCTATATCCCAGGTCCCATCCATAAAAATCTCATATCGTGGGAATGACAAATGTATCAATTATCCCATATTGACTCACATCAATATAATGACATATCACACCAAGTCATCATATCACGTCGTATACTCGTTCATCACATTTATATCTCACATCAAGTTATCTTACGTATACATTCTATCTTACAAATCTCATATCATGCTACTCTAACTCTCATACATATCAATTCTATCATATCATGTCACACTAAACAATACACAAATCTTAACTCATGGTATATCTTGTCTCCTACTAATCTTTTAACCATATCCATAAGTTCTAACATGGTTTCCTTATATATATATAATGGTTTCCATAATAATTTGCGGGGGTGCTATACGACATCCACCCGACATCCCCCGTAGATATAAATCTACTCACCTTCTAAACTCCTTGCTTAGCTGAAATCGATATGCTTCGTCGTCTCGGAAGTCCACGTGAAGTACCTAAAATCAATACACCATCGAAATGCAAACACAATTAAAACCAATCCAAAAACCGATACAGAATACGGTTCGTTTATAGGTTACAACCTATAGTTTCGCATGCAAAAATAACTAAATAACCCTCGTACGTTGACATATAAACGTCAAATGACGGAATCCAAACTCAAATCTAAAAACCCCTTTTTAGAAATCGGAAAACGAAATTCAGCAACTAAAGAAATCTATCCCAGATTTTGACTCAGGTAAAATTAGCCAATTCTGCACATGGGGTTGCTCTAGATATAGGATAACAATGCCACAGTTCAAAAATCACAAGGTTTCACTCCGACATGGCCGCAAATTACGGCCAAAACCAATAAATCTGCGGCCAGATAAATGAATTAGGGGATTGGGATTAAAGGGGTACTTTTATGTTGCCTGCTCATCTCTCTGTGTTCGCTAAATAATTCTCAGGCTCACCGGGTTATAGCAGATCTCAATACCCCCTCACAAATCATACAAAATACGATATCGACCAAAGTCAAAGTTCGTATTTTGGGTTTAAGTCTCAGGTCTGTTAGTTATGTACATGCCCCAGAGGCCATTATTATACATATGATGTATATTATAGTGGATTCTTGGTTATATATATAGAGAGGACTTTCTTGCTCGATATGATAGTATGCTATCTGGTTTCACTTTGTCTTAACACGTTGATTTGTAATGGTTTACTTTCTTGCTCTCACATGTTGATAAAGCCCTTAGGATATGTACTCGACTACTAGGACTATGATGCAGATCATACTAGTGGGGCCAGGGTAGTCCAAGAGTACAACCTATAACTGTTCCAAGTCGAGGGAGTATCGAGACAGGGCATCGATACTCCAGAGCAGACTAGCATATACGCATCTTGACCCATATGATGGGCGATGGATGATCCCATATCCATCGATGTTTGACATCAAAGATGGTGTACGGGTGCTCAGTGGAGACTGGGTACACTGAACGAACTCACCGAGAACTCTTAGATGGTATTATACCTATCGTCAGATTGCAGTTCTCTGGTTACACTGGTACATGTTAGTCTATAGACCCGAGATCGTCATAGGGTCTTGTGTGATTCCCACTGTGCTTTGATTTCCATCTTACCATGTTCATGAGAACGTGCAAAACGGTGGCTTTTGGGAACAGTCCCCATATGGAGGCAATGAGCGATAGGAGGGGTTTCGTCTCTTCCGGTATTGGGGGTTCATGTTGCACTGTGTTCGATTGGCTATAACTGGAAGTCCCTGGCCAGGGCTGATATGAAGATCTGCTGGTAAGTGTTATTAGTAGTTTCTCGACCCGTTATGAGCCTCAAATAGACACGACTTATCGGCTACTGGGGTCTGACGTTTACCACCCCTAGAGTGGATATGCGACATATCAGACGAAGTGACCGGACTGTACGGGTGTGTTACTGATTAGATTCACAGGAGTATGTACAGGCTTGCTTATTGATTTTCTGATCACTCAATACCTGGGTGGCGGTTACGTTTAGCTGACCGCTTGCAGCTTGTTGGTGTTTGATATGATCATCACCTACTGTCGGCGTATTGACGAGTTTTTAGAGTCCTACACAGAAGTTTCCTGGCTCAGGCGAAATGGAGTAGGAGCACATATATGATATGTGCGGGACCGAGAATAATACGTGTATGTGATATCGTATTCAATTCTCGCGATATGTGATATCGGCCGGGTATATGTGATGTAGCCGGGTTATCTGATCAAGTGTTGATTCGATAAAATGATACATATTATATTAGTCGGTTATTTGTAATATAGCCGTATTATTAAATCAAGTGTTGATTTAAAAATTTAATGTATAATTATATATGTGATATATTATATTACATTAACTAATATAAGCTCACTTAAATGATTCTTTTTCTCACTAGATGATACATTGATATATATGTGATATATGTTAATTGTATTATTTTCTTTTGTTACAAAATTGTATATATATGAGATATGTATAATTGTAACATGTTAGGTTACAAATGCAACTAGGGTTTTTTAGATTAAACCATGCTAGGGTTTAGTTTAGGGTTAATATTCTATTTTGGATAAAACAATAATGTGTGGATATTTTTTTCTTGTTGACTTAGTCCACCCCTTGATATTTCTCAAGATATTTATTAACCCAACCCTAACCTTAACTCATGGTTAAGTCTCTACAAGGGTTAAGCATTCCATGCTTAACCCTTGGTTGATTTTCTAACCTCACACAATAATTCATTTCATCACTTGCTCATCTTCTTCTTCCTCCACCAAAAGAAAAGAGCTTGCTTGATTTTATTTTGTGATGAATGATTAAGAGAAAAAGAAAAATAATATAGCAAAATTCCTACTTCATCATACTCATCAATTCTTGCCACTTAGATTAGGGTGTTTGCTTCATTAATACCTCATTAGTGAAGTGAGAGTTTGGGTTTGTGATTCCTCAAGGTAGATAATCTTGGATTGTGAAGTCCTAAAGCAAGGATGTCTCATTTACCATAAGGAGCCTCTATAGAGTCCGGGAGCTTGATGATCGCAGCGAAGGGGCCTCAACTCGGAGCTTATGAAGTGAAGGAACGAACTACAAAGGTTCTAATCCCTAACTCTTAGATGTTAAGTTGTTAACATGTAGTTTTTTTTTATTCTTTAGTTAAAGATTCATGGTTAGGGTTATCTAGAACGGCAAAAATTTGAAATTGGAATGGACGATGCGTCCCAAAAACTTGCTGCCGTTGTAGGTATCGCAACAAGGTCATGGCAAAGGAATCATCTCTAAAGTCTAGTAAACACTCACTACACCTTAATTAACCACTTAACATCATCTTGGAATTTTCCAAAATCACAAACCGAACTAAATCGATATCTAAACTAAAAATACGATATTTAAACACAAATAAAAATCTAGAGATGAAGAGATTACCTCATTGGCCACTAGGAAATTTCTAGTGTTGTTCAAAGTCTTCAAAATCCAAAGTTGAAAGGTTCTAAGGGTTTACAATGAGGTGGTGCATGTTTTTAATGAAAGGGGCATGAGTTTTGACAATGGATTGGAGGTGATGCATGGAAGTAGTGGGAATGAAGTATGAAGCAATTTGGGTTGAAGAAAATAATGGAGAAGGAGGGAAAGGGCAGCCATGTAAATCCCTTAAACTCACTCTCTCACTCTAAATATCTTCCTTGCACTCACTCTCTCTCTCACAAGTATCTATTTTGTTTTACTCACAAAATATCTCATGGCATCAACTTCATATTCCATTCACAATCAATTCATTTCCTTTTCTTTTCTTTTTCATTCTATACTCACTATCTCACAAACACATACATGCACATATGCACATGACATGGTGCAAAATCATGAAAAATGTAAAAACACAGATTTTATCCAAAATCCGATAAATATCATTAAAATAAATAAATCATTTTATTCTCTGATAAATTTCCAAATATTGATATACACTTATACCATTTTATGAAAAATCCCTATTCGCAAATCGAATAGTTTTCGCAAGATATATTTTTTTAATATTAAATTTCCAAAAATAATATTTTGTATTTATGAAATGTTACAATCTTTCCCCTTTAAATAAATTCGGTCCCCTAATTTAAATTTAAACCCTCAAATGCTATTACATTTCAATAATTAATTCAAATCAACGGGGCTCCGAAATCATGGAAGATCTAGAAATAACATAGCGCATCGTGTGCGCCAGAAAATGGGTACGAAACTCAAAACCAAATTCCGTCAAGCATCACGTAAATCATCGGATTTGCACGCATATCATCGGAGTAACGATGGAGATACATATCTCGAAATCCCATATGCACTAATCAAATACTATAATACGGGTATAGTATGCATCCTTGAAAAAAGCTCTTAAAACTGAACAAAACATATACAAAATCTTTTTCTGAATCGCCGTATGATGCGTAACTCACGGCACAAGTGATGGACACTCATTTGTAAAGTAATAAATATAAGTTCATATATGTTTTGCTCAAATATACGTTCCACCGTTTTGAAAAATCCCAAAAGGTTTTCCTTTGTAAATGTTCGTGTCGCTCACGGACACGTAAGAAATAGCGAGACTATGGCTCCTTTTTGAAAACCTCTTGGTAACTTTTCATGCATGCAAAATACTCAGGAACTGTCCTCAGATCAGTCTTGTTCGGCAACTACATAATATAGTGTCTATCATCAAAACTCGATACTCATAAAATCAGCCTCAAAAGGCGTATCCAACATCACGTGCGTCTGGTGCGCACGGAAAATCAAATCCAATACAAGTACTACGATATGGACAAAAGAAAACTAAGTGCAACGGGTGTGCACAAAAGTATCTGTCCAGTGCAACGGATGTGCACGACTACAACATCTAGTGCATCTATGGTGCACGAAAATCTCAATCAAGTGCAACTAACATGCACGTATGAAAATCCCAATCGAGTGCATCCGGTGTGCACAAAATCGCATCTCATATCGTGCGCCCAACATGCGCAAAAATCCAAATGTCACGACCAGCAGGGTACGGAACGTGACTGGCACTTAAGTTTACGAAACGTCTAAAGACGTCCGTAAAATAAGTAAGCCAAAGCCCAGAAAACAAAACCAATTAAGCAAAAGAGTGAAGAAAACCCAATCATTTGAAGCAAGTTTATCAAATAAGTCATGTAAAACCCTTTTTAAAAACAATACCAATTTTTCCCGAAAATTTCGGCAGAGTCTCCTTTGTAAATACTGGCCCCCAAAATGGGTACAACAAAATATATACATGAATCCAACAAAAAGGGCATCCCCAAGCGGGAGCTAGCTCTTCGCCATAAGGCGGTCACAAATCCCACGCAATGTAAATGACAACAAGCATAATAATCATAAGGAAGCATGAAAAAAAATAGCATGTCGGCTCAAGTGAGCTCGACCCCAAAATACAGCATAAAATCCACAAACCTCACAGTCTCATCTCTAGGTCAATATACAATAATCTGGTAGAAACAGTAGATGGAGTACACTAGATACAAGAATATACAAGGTGGTACAAAATAATAACATAACCCACCTATGAGCAAATCTCGAGCCCAAGCAAAACAGGCAAAAGAACAAGTGCGCCCGCCGCTACTGAACTGACGGAGCGGACCTGCAGAAGACTGTGGCACAACGGGGGTGAGTTGCCAACTCGTGAGTAATAAATAACATCTGCAAAGGCTATCGTATGCATGCACACAAGCATCCTAGCATCTATAATACGGGTATGACTGGATGCACTAGCAGGTGTGTATATAACATCAGTGTACTAATATGTATGCAACATGAATATCTGAGGTCTCAATAGGTATATATAGGAAATATTTTATCTCTTTTTGTTTTTGAAACTCTTTTAGAAAGCCAGCATAATGTCAATGAATCGACAAAAATCGGTGTCCAGCAACGACACCCAAAAGCTGTCTCAAATCTCATAAATGTATCTCTGGCCTCAGCCGTCCGGCTGACCCATCTCAAATATCAATATCTCATCATCTAGCGGCCACGGTCGGTATTCTCTGGATATCCGCTGTCCCAAACAGTCACCGGTAGGTAATCCGTCCCCTGCCAGGCTCAACGTCATCACCACATTCCTCTTGCCCTGGGGTACCTTACCGGGCCCACCATGTACCCATGCCGGTTCCTCCACTCCTCGACACGGATTTCCAAATCCACAGCAAACTCATGGTGGACGACACTTACATCACTAGAAAACCGCAATTTTTACATATTTTAAAATATAATAAGTTTAGAAATTTTGCGGTTTTCCCCCGAAATCCAGCAATATCATAAAATCTCAAGAAATCCTCATAAGTGCATATATCAATGATAATGAATGCGTATGATATCAATAATTAAGTTGCGATGTGTGATTAATGTATTAAGCATGAACAATGAATATGATGAAGTACATGCACATGAATAGCAATCCTACGGTTTCATTTTAAGGAAATAGCACAATTTAAGTATCAATTAGTAAAAGGTTTAAATTAAAGGTTATCTAGTGTGGTGGCATGGCAATTACCAGGGTGTGTGTGTAAACATGAATAGTGCTCGTGCTGCATATAAAAACCTGGTAATGGTGCATGTGTCCTACAATTGAGTTTGCGTATATGGATATAACATATTGATCTAATTGCAGCAATTATCATGCCAGTATTATTATTCTAATGTCACAAGTGATTATCCAATTTACTATTTTCCAGTTTACTAAATCTATCGGGCGACTTGCGCCATCCAAACGATCGTCCCCCGTAGATGTTAAATCTACTCACCGGGATCCCTGGCTAGCTGCGTCCAATCACCGCCTTTCCCTTTCGCGCCGCGTCTGACGTCTCCGCGACCGAACCTGGAATTTACATCAATACCAAATATAAGGTTACACATTCAAGAACGACGCAAAACCCCAACGAAACTACTAAAGTTCGCTAGCTAGGTACAACGTGCACAAAGTGCGCGGAACACACGCGAAAATCGCAAAACTGCCGAAAAACGCCGATTTGGGTCGCCCGGCGAAACTAAAACCCGACTACCCAAAATCCGCACTCACGCATCCTAAAAGTCGTAGGACAAGCCATACAATCATCAAGATATCAAAAATAAATCATCACATAATTTATATACAAAACTAGTAAGCATTGCGTCCCAAAATCGGTGCAAAAATCGCCGATTTGCGACAAAACGACCACAATAAAGCGTAATTACCCAAGCACACTACAAGCAATCTACCAACACTAATTACAACACAAAAGTAATGATTCCAATCCTATTTCCATAACCACTAATTCTTGAATTCATAACCTAGCAATTTCCAAATCCATTTCCACACTTGAAAGCTTAATTTAACACTATAAAAGCCCACTTAAGAAAATTAACCTCTTAGGTTAGGTTAGCAAAACACTAGATAACAATTTAGGTTCAATCAACTAAATAATGTTTTCTAAAACTTAATCCACTCACTAATCATGTTTCACAAACCACTACTAAACATAAACCCTCTCTTGAAAATTTCAAAACAACAATTTCACCCTTCTAAAATTAACTAATTTAGCAAAGTTGAAAACTATAACAACAAGATAACTATATGGATTAGTTAATTAACCACTAGATTAACTATAAAACAATCTAATTAAGTATTATGGCTTCAAAACCCTAGCTAAAATTTTCAAGCAAAACCTAAGAAACTAGATTAAACTACACTAAATTAACACTAAACCATCTAACATAAGAACTTAAACAAAAGAATTTAACATGATAGAAATTATACCTCTTGATCTATGGATCAAGCAAGAAAATTTTGCTCCAAATGATGGCCTCAACACCAAGATCCAAGCAAGAATGGCTAAGGATAATGGTAGCTTAAGGATTTTGTTTGGATTTTTGAATTAAATCATGGATTTTGATGTATTTTCTTGAAGAAATTGAAGAAAATGAAAAGAAAAGAGAGGAAGAAGAGGGTGTGCAGGATTTTCGGCCAGAGTAGGAATGGGGGAGGGTGTGGGCAAGTGGGGAAGGTCATGGGTCAAGTCCACAAAGTCAAATGCACCTTACTTTATTCATTTTAATTAAAATAAATCCAAAAAACCCCTTAAATCACTCAAGAAAGCAACTAAAGAAAAGAGATCAGAATTTTCTGGTCTCACACAAGGTGGGGCTGTCCTAGGGCTGAGGAAAAAGAGAGAGGGGTTTTACAAAAGAAATTTTATGCAAAAAGGCCCCCTACAACTCAAAAATTGCAAGTTTTAGCTCAAAATTCAATAAATTCGTTTCATAACATAAAAATTTGTTAAAAATCAAAATAAATTACTAAAAATTCATGTTATCACTAGATTATAATTATCATAATTTTAGAGATTAAAATTAGCCCGGAAAAATTTGTATTTATCGCTTATTTAATGTATTTTCTTACCGGCTTAAAATAATATTAAAAAATTGAAAAATAGGGAAAAATTTTTAAATGACCAAAATTTTATAATTAACTCATTAGCTACTAAAAACAAGTAATTACCTACCCATTTAAGGTATAATTAGCCCTAAACTGCAAAATATCGAGAAAGACGGTTTTCGGAAAAATACCGAATTTTCACCGAATTTCAGGAAAACACCAAAACGACTTTTCAAGACGCTACAATCTTCCCCCCTTAAAGAAATTCGGTCCCCGAATTTAAAAAAATATAACTACGCGTACCTTCAAAAAGATGGGGATACTTCTTCCTCATCTCGCCCTCGGTCTCCCAGGTAACCTCCTCGCTGCTCGGGCTATGCCAAAGTACCTTGACGGTTGGTATAATCTTCGATCTCAACTTCTTCACCTGCCGATCCAGGATGGCCACCGGCTGCTCTGCAAAAGAAAGGTCGCGCTCTAGCTGGACTGTCGGGTGCTGAATCGCATGCGACGGGTCGTGAAGTACTTGCGGAGCATCGAAACATGGAAGACGGGGTGAACATCGGGAAAGCTGGGTGGAAGAGCCAAACGATATGCAACAGTGCCGACACGCTCGAGGATCTCGAAGGGACCTACGAATCTAGGGCTAAGCTTCCCCTTTCGCCCAAAACGCATCACGCCCTTCATCGGAGAGACCCTCAGAAAAACATGGTCGCCAACTGCGAACTCTAATCTGCGACGGCGCCTGTCTGCATAGGATTTCTGCCTGCTCTGAGCCGCTCTCATCCGGTCTCGGATCAACTGTATCTTCGCTGTCGTCTCCTCAACAAGCTGCGGCCCCAAAATGCTGCTCTCGCTGAGCTCTGTCCAACAAACGGGCGATCTGCATCTCCTCCCATACAATGCCTCGAAAGGTGCCATCTGAATAGTATCCTGGAAGCTGTTGTTGTAGGAGAACTCCACTAGAGGTAAATGACGATCCCAGCTACCACCAAAGTCTAAAACGCACGCTCTGAGCATGTCCTCGAGAGTCTGAATGGTCCGCTCTGACTGTCCGTCTGTCTGCGGATGAAACGCTGTGCTGAAGCTCAAACGAGTGCCCAAAGCCTCCTGAAGTCTCTGCCAAAGTCGGCTGGTGAACTGAGTGCCTCGATCTGACACGATACAAGTCGGTACGCCATGTAGTCGCACGATCTCGTCAATATAGAGCTGAGCATACTGAGCGAAGCTGAAAGTCGTCTTCACTGGAAGGAAGTGAGCCGCTTTCGTCAATCTATCCATGATCACCCAGATGGAGTCGTACCCTCGACTGGTCCTGGGTAGACCCACAACGAAGTCCATCGAAATCTGTTCCCATTTCCACTCTGGAATGGGTAACGGCTGTAGCTCTCCCGCGGGCCTCTGGTGCTCGGCCTTGACTTGCTGACAAGTCAGGCATCTCGAAACGAACTCCGCAATGTCCCTCTTCATCCCGTCCCACCAGTAGGTCTCTCTCATATCATGGTACATCTTGGTGGAACCGGGGTGGACACTATACACTGATCGGTGTGCCTCCTCAAGAATGTCGCGCCGTAATCCATCAGCATCTGGTACGCACAGTCTAGATCCATATTGTAAAATCCCCTGATCGTCAACCACGAACTCGGAAAATCTGCCCTGTCCCACCTGTGCCATGATCTCTGAGCAACGGTCGTCACTGCGCTGTGCCTCATATATACGGTCAAGCAACTGTGGGCATGCACGAACATGCGCGAGCTGTCCCCCTGTCTGAGTGAACTCGAACTAAACCCGGCTGTCGCATAACATCTGCCAATCTGCTGACGACTGCCTCTGCACTGCGCGCAAAAAGGATAGACTACCCCCGGGCCTCCTACTCAACGCATCTGCCACCACATTTGCCTTGCCGGGGTGATATAAGATCTCGCAGTCGTAGTCTTTCACCAACTCCATCCAACGACGCTGTCTGAGGTTCAGGTCTCGCTGCTGAAATATGTACTTTAAGCTCTTGTGATCGGTGAATATCTGACACGACTCGCCGTACAGGTAATGTCGCCAAATCTTCAGTGCAAAGACCACTGCAGCCATCTCCAAATCATGAGTGGGGTAGTTCTGTTCATGCTTCTTCAACTGCCGAGAAGCGTAAGCGATCACCCGGCCATGCTGCATCAATACGCATCCTAATCCCACTCGCGAAGCATCACAGTAGACAACAAATCCGCCTGATCCCGAAGGTAAAGATAATACCGGCGCCATAGTCAAACATGTCCGCAGCTGCTGAAAACTGCGCTCGCACTCCTCCGTCCATAGGAAAGGAACTCCCTTCCGGGTCAAACCGGTCAACGGTGCAGCTATACGGGAGGAGTCCTGAACAAAACGCCTGTAGTAGCCCGCCAAGCCTAGAAAACTACGGATCTCAGTAACCGATGTAGGTCGGGGCCACTGCTGAACAGCCTCAATCTTCTTCGGGTCCACACAAATGCCGTCTCTCGTAACCACGTGACCCAAGAATCCGACGCTGTCCAGCCAGAATGCACACTTGGAGAACTTCGCGAACAGCTGGTGCTCCCTCAGAGTCTGTAACGTAATCCGCAAGTGCTGTTCGTGCTCCTCTCTACTCCGGGAGTACACCAAGATATCGTCGATAAACACGATGATGAACAGGTCAAGATACGGCCTGAATGTACGGTTCATCAAATCCATAAATGCAGCTGGGGCGTTGGTGAGTCCGAACGACATCACCAAAAACTCGTAGTGGCCATAGCGTGTACGGAAAGCTGTCCTCGGTATATCCTCCTGTCGAACTCGCAGCTGATGGTATCCTGATCGCAAGTCGATCCTCGAAAAATACCCCGCACCCTGAAGCTGGTCGAACAAATCATCAATGCGCGGCAACGGATATCTGTTCCGAACGGTAACTTTGTTCAGCTGGCGGTAGTCGATACATAAGCGCAAACTTCCATCCTTCTTCTTGACAAACAGGACCGGAGCACCCCACGGAGAAACACTCGGTCGAATAAGCCCCTTATCTAACAAATCCTGCAACTGATCCTTCAGCTCCCGAAGCTCTGCCGGGGCCATCCGATAAGGCGGTATAGAAATAGGCCCCGAGCCGGGAATCAAATCAATGCAGAACTCAACATCGCGCTCAGGCGGTAGCCCAGGTAGCTCATCAGGGAAAACATCAGGGAACTCACAAACTACCGGGACCCGGTCTAACGGAACCTCTGCAGCTCGAGTATCACAAATAGACGCTAAGAATCCCTGACATCCCTTCCGCAAGAGCTGACCAGCGCGAAGAGACGAAATTAAGCTGGGAAGGGCGACACTGCGGTCTCCCTGAATAACAAGGACTGGCTCTCCCGGAAAGCTAAATCTGACTGCCTTCTCACGGCAGTCCACCGAAGCATAACAAGTGGCTAGCCAATCCATGCCCAGAAGCACATCAAAGTCCAACATATCGAGGAGTATCAAATCAACTGATGAATCCCTCTCCCCGATACGAACGGAACACAAACGAAATACAAACCGAGCGACAAACGACTCGCCTACCGGAGTAACAACAACAAGCGGCTGATCTAACGACGACGACTCACGGCCCAACATCGGTGCAAAGTGTGTAGATACGTACGAATGTGTGGAACCTGGGTCGAATAATACCCGGGCGTCGAAAGAACAAACTGGCAAGGTACCTGTCACAACGGCATTGGATGCCTGCGCATCCTGCGGTGTCAAAGCAAATACTCGGGCCTGTCCTCCACCGATAGCGGGCTGACCTCGACCTCGGCCTCTGCCTCCTCGTCCTCTCTGAACAGGACCGCCGCGTCCACGGCCTCTCGGTGCACCTAACTGGCGTGGAGCATCGCCTGGGGTAGGAAGTAGGGCTCTCTGAGGAGGGGGTGGTGATGGTGGTAGGGTCACATGCGGAACTGTCGCTGCTCCCTGTCGTCTCACCGGACAGTCTCTGACAAGATGGTGCAGACTCCCGCACCCAAAACATCCTGGCGACGGCTGCTGCCCCTGGGGATAAGAACCATATAACTGTCCCCGCCCAAATCCTCTGCCAGGCCTATCTCTCGGAAAGAATCTGGCGCGCTGCCTCTGAGACGGTACATCGGTGCGAATCCTCTTCGGCCCAGAAACGGCCGAAGTCCGTGATATGCATGCCTCCATCCGCAATGCCGTATCCATAGCAGCTGAATAAGTGTCGTAGTGCTGGGCGCCAATGGCAAGATATAGCTGGGCATCAAGTCCCTGTACGAACCTCTTCACCATCTTCTCCTCGGTATCCACCAAATACTGAGCATATCGGGATAACTGTGTAAACTGGATTTCATACTCAGACACCGTCATCCCAGGTGTCTTGACTAAGGCCTCGAAGCTGCGAGCTCTGGCGTCACGAACGCTCTCTGGAAGGAAACGGGCTAGAAAGACCGCTGTAAACTCGGCCCAAGTCATAGGCGGTAGATCTGCAGCTCGACCTCTCAAGACTGACTCCCACCACGTCTGCGCGAGGCCCTCTAGTCGGAAACTCGCAAGCTCTACCCATCGATCATCCGAACATCTCAGCGAACGGCAGATCCTGGCTAAACTGTCAAGGAACGTCTGTGGGTCCTCCGCTGCCTCGGTGCCGGTGAATACTGGAGGTCTTAGCCTCATGAAATCCTGTAGTGAAACCGGAATGGCCACGGTGGTAGTAGTAGGAGCAGGTATCATGGTCGTCTGTGATGTAGTAGGTACGTCATCCGGCCTCGGTGTACGACTGGCTGCAACTAGGGATCCTACCATCTGACGTAGCTCCTGCATGCCTCCCATCATCTGTCGCAACTCCTCCATACCGGTCTCGAGCCTATCCATACGGCCTGGGGAAGGTGGATCGGTCTGTCCCTGCGGCGTAGGCATACCACCCTGCTCAGTCCTAGTCTCGGACGAGCCAGCTCGAATATCGTCTCTGGCGGCAGCCCTCTGTGCCCTCGTAGCCTTCGGCGGCATAGTGGCTGTTACAGGAAAACGGATAGTAAGAACAGTGCAATAGGATCATAGGATACACGGAATTGAAGAAGGAATTTTTCAAGCAAGTATATCCTAAAGTCACTTAGGCGGAGTACCATATCGTAAGTATGCCGCGGACATACGCACGCTACGTTACCCTGCTTAAGTCACTTACTCCATCTACCAAGGGTCATCCTACACTCACAAAGGTAAAACCTATCGCTCTGATACCAACTTTGTCACGACCCGCAGGGTACGGAACGTGACTGGCACTTAAGTTTACGAAACGTCTAAAGACGTCCGTAAAATAAGTAAGCCAAAGCCCAGAAAACAAAACCAATTAAGCAAAAGAGTGAAGAAAACCCAATCATTTGAAGCAAGTTTATCAAATAAGTCATGTAAAACCCTTTTTAAAAACAAAACCAATTTTTCCCGAAAATTTCGGCAGAGTCACCTTTGTAAATACTGGCCCCCAAAATGGGTACAACAAAATATATACATGAATCCAACAAAAAGGGCATCCCCAAGCGGGAGCTAGCTCTTCGCCATAAGGCGGTCACAAATCCCACGCAATGTAAATGACAACAAGCATAATAATCATAAGGAAGCATGAAAAAAAATAGCATGTCGGCTCAAGTGAGCTCGACCCCAAAATACAGCATAAAATCCACAAACCTCACAGTCTCATCTCTAGGTCAATATACAATAATCTGGTAGAAACAGTAGATGGAGTACACTAGATACAAGAATATACAAGGTGGTACAAAATAATAACATAACCCACCTATGAGCAAATCTCGAGCCCAAGCAAAACAGGCAAAAGAACAAGTGCGCCCGCCGCTACTGAACTGACGGAGCGGACCTGCAGAAGACTGTGGCACAACGGGGGTGAGTTGCCAACTCGTGAGTAATAAATAACATCTGCAAAGGCTATCGTATGCATGCACACAAGCATCCTAGCATCTATAATACGGGTATGACTGGATGCACTAGCAGGTGTGTATATAACATCAGTGTACTAATATGTATGCAACATGAATATCTGAGGTCTCAATAGGTATATATAGGAAATATTTTATCTCTTTTTGTTTTTGAAACTCTTTTAGAAAGACAGCATAATGTCAATGAATCGACAAAAATCGGTGTCCAGCAACGACACCCAAAAGCTGTCTCAAATCTCATAAATGTATCTCTGGCCTCAGCCGTCCGGCTGACCCATCTCAAATATCAATATCTCATCATCTAGCGGCCACGGTCGGTATCCTCTGGATATCCGCCGTCCCAAACAGTCACCGGTAGGTAATCCGTCCCCTGCCAGGCTCAACGTCATCACCACATTCCTCTTGCCCCGGGGTACCTTACCGGGCCCACCATGTACCCGTGCCGGTTCCTCCACTCCTCGACACGGATTTCCAAATCCACAGCAAACTCATGGTGGACGACACTTACATCACTAGAAAACCGCAATTTTTACATATTTTAAAATATAATAAGTTTAGAAATTTTGCGGTTTTCCCCCGAAATCGAGCAATATCATAAAATCTCAAGAAATCCTCATAAGTGCATATATCAATGATAATGAATGCGTATGATATCAATAATCAAGTTGCGATGTGTGATTAATGTATTAAGCATGAACAATGAATATGATGAAGTACATGCACATGAATAGCAATCCTACGGTTTCATTTTAAGGAAATAGCACAATTTAAGTATCAATTAGTAAAAGGTTTAAATTAAAGGTTATCTAGTGTGGTGGCATGGCAATTACCAGGGTGTGTGTGTAAACATGAATAGTGCTCGTGCTGCATATAAAAACCTGGTAATGGTGCATGTGTCCTACAATTGAGTTTGCGTATATGGATATAACATATTGATCTAATTGCAGCAATTATCATGCCAGTATTATTATTCTAATGTCACAAGTGATTATCCAATTTACTATTTTCCAGTTTACTAAATCTATCGGGCGACTTGCGCCATCCAAACGATCGTCCCCCGTAGATGTTAAATCTACTCACCGGGATCCCTGGCTAGCTGCGTCCAATCACCGCCTTTCCCTTTCGCGCCGCGTCTGACGTCTCCGCGACCGAACCTGGAATTTACATCAATACCAAATATAAGGTTACACATTCAAGAACGACGCAAAACCCCAACGAAACTACTAAAGTTCGCTAGCTAGGTACAACGTGCACAAAGTGCGCGGAACACACGCGAAAATCGCAAAACTGCCGAAAAACGCCGATTTGGGTCGCCCGGCGAAACTAAAACCCGACTACCCAAAATCCGCACTCACGCATCCTAAAAGTCGTAGGACAAGCCATACAATCATCAAGATATCAAAAATAAATCATCACATAATTTATATACAAAACTAGTAAGCATTGCGTCCCAAAATCGGTGCAAAAATCGCCGATTTGCGACAAAACGACCACAATAAAGCGTAATTACCCAAGCACACTACAAGCAATCTACCAACACTAATTACAACACAAAAGTAATGATTCCAATCCTATTTCCATAACCACTAATTCTTGAATTCATAACCTAGCAATTTCCAAATCCATTTCCACACTTGAAAGCTTAATTTAACACTATAAAAGCCCACTTAAGAAAATTAACCTCTTAGGTTAGGTTAGCAAAACACTAGATAACAATTTAGGTTCAATCAACTAAATAATGTTTTCTAAAACTTAATCCACTCACTAATCATGTTTCACAAACCACTACTAAACATAAACCCTCTCTTGAAAATTTCAAAACAACAATTTCACCCTTCTAAAATTAACTAATTTAGCAAAGTTGAAAACTATAACAACAAGATAACTATATGGATTAGTTAATTAACCACTAGATTAACTATAAAACAATCTAATTAAGTATTATGGCTTCAAAACCCTAGCTAAAATTTTCAAGCAAAACCTAAGAAACTAGATTAAACTACACTAAATTAACACTAAACCATCTAACATAAGAACTTAAACAAAAGAATTTAACATGATAGAAATTATACCTCTTGATCTATGGATCAAGCAAGAAAATTTTGCTCCAAATGATGGCCTCAACACCAAGATCCAAGCAAGAATGGCTAAGGATAATGGTAGCTTAAGGATTTTGTTTGGATTTTTGAATTAAATCATGGATTTTGATGTATTTTCTTGAAGAAATTGAAGAAAATGAAAAGAAAAGAGAGGAAGAAGAGGGTGTGCAGGATTTTCGGCCAGAGTAGGAATGGGGGAGGGTGTGGGCAAGTGGGGAAGGTCATGGGTCAAGTCCACAAAGTCAAATGCACCTTACTTTATTCATTTTAATTAAAATAAATCCAAAAAACCCCTTAAATCACTCAAGAAAGCAACTAAAGAAAAGAGATCAGAATTTTCTGGTCTCACACAAGGTGGGGCTGTCCTAGGGCTGAGGAAAAAGAGAGAGGGGTTTTACAAAAGAAATTTTATGCAAAAAGGCCCCCTACAACTCAAAAATTGCAAGTTTTAGCTCAAAATTCAATAAATTCGTTTCATAACATAAAAATTTGTTAAAAATCAAAATAAATTACTAAAAATTCATGTTATCACTAGATTATAATTATCATAATTTTAGAGATTAAAATTAGCCCGGAAAAATTTGTATTTATCGCTTATTTAATGTATTTTCTTACCGGCTTAAAATAATATTAAAAAATTGAAAAATAGGGAAAATTTTTTAAATGACCAAAATTTCATAATTAACTCATTAGCTACTAAAAACAAGTAATTACCTACCCATTTAAGGTATAATTAGCCCTAAACTGCAAAATATCGAGAAAGACGGTTTTCGGAAAAATACCGAATTTTCACCGAATTTCAGGAAAACACCAAAACGACTTTTCAAGACGCTACACCAAATAAAGTGCATACGTCATGTACAAATGAAATCTAAACTAAGTGCATCCAACATGCACGAATAAAATCTCAATGAAGGGCATTCAACATGCATGAATTAAATCTCACTCAAGTGCATCCGATACTCACAAAATCCAATACCAAGCGCCTAATATGCACAAAATCCAACCCAAGCGCGTCAGGTCCGTAAAAAGTATCTAATGCAGTAGCTTGCACGAAAACGAACATCAAGTATACATGCGCATGTAAATACAAATCTGGTAAAACAATTGCTTAAAGACATAAATCAGGTGCAACCAATATACGGAGTATAAATCTAGTGTAACCAATGCACGAAATATTCACCTGGTGCAACAAATGCATGAAATGCAAATCTAGTGCATCAAATGCACGAAATACGAATCTGGTGCAACAAATGCACAAAATACAAATCTAATGCATCCATTGCACGAAATACAAATCCGGTGCATCCAGTGCACGAAATACAAATCCGGTGCAACAAATGTACGACGTAAAAACCTAGTGCAACAATTGCACCAAATACAAATCGGGTGCAACAAGTGCACGGAATGCATCAATAACTCAAATGCGTATAAGAGCAACACCAAGTGTACCAGGGTGTATAAAATCATAAACGTGTGCTACTGCGTGCACAAAACGCATATCAATGCACTGCAGGCACATGTAAGCTATACTGAGTGCATAAATCAAATCGAGTGCATACCATATGTTAGTTATATGTATGCCCTAGAGGCCATTACTATATATAGGATGTATATTGTAGTAGATACTTGGACATATATAGGGAGGACTTTCTTGCTCGACATGATAGTATGCTATCTGGTTACTCTTTACCTTAACGTGTACAATGATTGTCTGTTACATGTTGGTAAAGCCCTTAGGATGTGTACTTAACTACCTGGACTATGATGAGGATCATACTAGTGGGGATATGGTAGTCCATAAGTACATCCTTCAAGGTCCCTAGTCGTGGGTGTATCGAGGCAGGGCATCAATATACCAGAGTAGACTAGCGTATACCTTCTCGACCCATACAGATGGGCGATGGATGATCCTATATCCATTGGTGTTTGACATCAGAGATGATATAGGGTTCTCAGTGGAGACTGGGTACACTGGACGGACTCGCCGAGAACTCCCAGATGGTATTATACCTCACGTCAGATGGCAGTTCTCTGGTAACACTGGTACAGAGTAGTCTGTTGACCCGAGATCGTCATAGAGTCTTGTGTGATTCCCACTGTGCTTTGATTTCCACCTTACCACGTCCAAGAGGGCGTGAAAAACGGTGGTTTTTGGGTACAGTCCCGAATCACATGGAGGCAATGAGCGATTGGAGGGGATTCGTCTCTCCCGGTATAGGGAGTTGATGTTGCGCTATGTTCGATTGGCTATAACCGGAAATCCCAGGCCAGGGTTGCTGAGATTTACTGATAAGTGTTACGAGTAGTTTATCGAACCGTTATAGACCTCATATCGACACGACTTATCGAGCTATTGGGCTCTGACGTTTACCACCCCTAGGCAAGATATGCGACATATCAGACGACGAGACCGGACTATACGGTAAGTGTTACTGGTTGGATTCACAGGAGTGTGGGCGGGCTTGCTTGTTGATCTTCTGATCGCTCAATACCTGGGTGGCCGTTACGTTTAGCAGACCGCTTATGGCTTGTGGGTATTTGATATGATCATCACCTACTGCCGGCGTATTGACGAGTCTTTAGAGTCCTACACAGAGGTTTCCTGGCTCAAGCGAAACAAAATAGGAGCGCAAATGAGATATGTGCGGGACCGAGAATAATACAAGTATGTGATAATGTATTCTATTCTCGCGATTTGTATCATTGGACGGTTATATGAGATATAGCCGGGTTACCGACTCAAGTGTTGATTCCATACATTGATACACTTGATATTAGTCGGTTATATGCAGTATGACCGGATCATTAAATCAAGTGTTGATTTAATGATTTAATGTATAATTATATATTTGATATATTACTTTACATTAACTAGTATTTATTCACTTAAGATTGATTTTCTCACTTGATGTGCACAAGTAGTATATGTGATATATTTTTGTGCACTTGATTGTATCATGTTTGATGATACATGCAAACTTGGGTGTGTGTATGCTATACACCATATTTAGTTAATGGTTAGGGTTTCATTTGCCTTATTTATTTATTTTATTCATTTATTTTTTGGGCAAAAACAAATATGGTGGCTTTCTTTGTTTTATTCTTGAAGTTTCATGAAGCTTCAACCATTTTATTTTTATTCCTTAACCTAACCATTACCTAAACTATGGTTTGCTCTCTACATGGGTTAAACTTACCTATGGTTGCATTCAAGAGGTTCCACAAGGCATCAACTATGCCAAAATCAAATTTTTCATGTGCCTAAGAACCCTACAGTGGTATCAGAGCCAAGCAAGAGCTTTAGGTGATGTATAGACGATGTTAGAAACCCGATCGAACCCCGAAACCCTAAATTTCACCCCTTTCTGTACATTTTCTGAAACTGTGCATTTTTCCTAATTAAAAATATCCAAAAAATTCAGCAGGGTTTTTGAGGGGTTACTGTGCTGCACGTGCGTCTAAGTCGACTATATCACCGCGGAACCGCAGCATGAGCATGGCTCGTGCGGCGGTTCCACGGCCGTTCTGTCACTTCATCTTTTTCTGTTTCCACAGTAATCTCTCTCTGCAAGTGCTGTATTTTCTGGGAATTTTTAAAGTTTGCTCAAGAGTTGAGTTTTCTGGGTTGTATTGGGGACTCGATGTTTCGATCGGGAAGTTTAACTTCGTCTGTGTGTTTTTCCGAGTATTTTAGAACATGTTAAAAAGTTCGACCGGATATAAATACCCACTTTTTCCCCCGTCGGGAAATTTCCAAGTGTTGGATCTTTCCGTAGTTTAAAGACGTTCTAAGTAGTGCAAGTAACAACGATGGACCCTCTAGAAGACAACAAAACTTAACTCAATTATGTGACCGTCTTGAACTGCCTTTTGAACATTAGGGTTTGGGGCAGTACGGCGTGCCACATGTGAGGCGTTGGCTTGACCCTTCTACGGCTGGACCGTTGGTACTGTGGCATGAAATGGACGTTCTTAGTCTTATTTCATGTGTTGAGCTGTTTTGGGAAAACTTGGGTGTTTGATTGTTCGATCGAAAAGTTTAACATTTTCTATTTATCCGGAATGTGATACAATATTTGGAATTCACAAGTAGTTATGAGATAACTAATATGAATGTTATAAACATAGCACTTTAGTCTCAAAATGTCGGTTGCCACGGAATTTTGATGCGATCAAAAGTCCGTCGCAATCACGTAGCGTACGCGGATACTCGCCGGGTAAACTTAATAGACAGCTACACCCCTTAGCCCCGACCAAGTGACTGTAGGAGAACCCCGTCGCCGAAAGCATCCGTTCGGGTGCTCACGGTAGCGGTATTCCGCCTTGGTGCACTTCGTCGACGGTATTGGGGGTGCGACCGCCTACTAAAGTTTGCGACGAGCATTCGATCAGGATGTCGGGAATCTTGTTGAATTGCCCGACTTGATATTGAAAAGAATTTTCGATAATGAGACTAAAATGCAGGGTTTATAATTGTTAGGCATGCGATGTCTAAGGAATTCATTTGATTAGGCATGCGTTGTCTAAAGGTATTGCGGATTCCAACTGTTATAGTTTTACACTTTCTTTTCTATGACCGTAAGTGTAATATGTGATATCGCCGGTTTCGTTGCTATATGTCAACGACAATTGGGGTGCGCATATTTACTTACGTTGATGACATGTGATGTTATGTGTTGCTGGATATGTTATATTGGATCGTCGTGTTTGAATAGCCGGGGGGTTTTTATGTGAGATGAGTGTTTTTCATTTTCATTCATCTAAAAACTTGTATGTAATATTCTTTTATTGGGGCACTTCCAGGTTGCGGAAGATGTCACCGTTGATGTATATTATTTAGTTTTCCGCATTAGGATAGACCCAAGGATGGGAGCACAAGTAACCGGGTTCTAGGGTCCAGTGGGAGACCATCTCGAGGAGTCGAGTCCGGGTCTCCTAACTCTAGAATGGTAGGGTTGCTTGCCGCTCTCGTAGGGGTCTAGGGGTGTGGGATTGGCCATTCATCACGACCGTGGAATCCGTGTTTTGTACAGGCTCAAAATAAAACACGGACGTCCTAGTATATCCAATATTTCATATGATATTTTCTGCTGCGTTATCTGTGATGTGATCATGTGATATGTTCAGATTGATACTATATATAGTATATATGATATATTATATAGACGTTACTTATGTTTTACACCCGCGCTAGCCCTGCCTCGCTCTGCCGTTAGTTACCAAACCTAACGGTGCACGAGGGGACATCGAGGCGAATGCGGATGGCATAAGTGTACGTCGTATTTATCTGTGATGTTTAGGTACTTAAATGATGGGACTTCATTAATGTGATTAATGAAAGAAAAGAAACCTAAAAGATGTTGTGGAATCGAATTTTCAAAAACAGGTAGCTACAGTTCTTGCTTTGCATCGCGGTGTTCCTTGTAGAACATCCTGCACCTTATTCGATGAGGAAAGGGCCGAGATCCCTTCACCGGGAGTGACCCCTTTAGCAATAACTGGTAGTTGCTACAACCCTCGGTTTGTCTTTTGATTGCTTCTATAGTTCTTGCTTTGCACAGTGATATATATGATATATCCTGCACCTCATTCGACGAGGAAAGGGCCGACGATCCCTTCACCGGGAGTGACCCCTTTAGCAAAACTAGAAAAGCCTAAAAAATACTCCATTTTAAAATCATTTGATTCTACAACGATATCAAGTTCATTACGCAATAGGTTTTCAGAAAAACCTGTCGTAGCCCTCCGTCATTTCAGATAAGTCCTGCTTAGTATTCGTGCTACGTTTGTTGACCTCCGTCAAGACGTAGTGTGCGGTAGCTAACTAGTATTTATCTTCTTATACATATGATGCAGATTGGATTAGGGTAGTCGTGCGACTTTGTTGACCTCCGTCAAGGGTCGTGTGGGTGGGTTTGATTCAATCAAGAAATGACGGGTTGAACTTGACTAGTAGCCTATGGTTTGCTGACCTCCGTCAAGGTCATAGGGTGCTAGGGGCAAAATTATCGGGAATTTCAAGTGTTGAAATTTGCAATGAGATTGCATACCTTCTATGAGATAGTTGGATCCCAATACCCACAGCGAGTAATTGTTACTCCTGGGAGAGTTTTACACGTTACAATTAGCCGATCAACTAGGTGTCTAGAAAGGTGTCAATGGGGTTACGCCTCTGGGAAAACGAGGTTTACATTAATTAGGTTCGTGCGAAAGCACGGGGGACCTCCCTCAAAGTACTGGCACTGGCCTGGCTGAAAGATTGGCGAACTTGTAGTGTGTAATTAATCCCGGCTAGTCTTTCCTTTTAGGGTTTGAAGGAAGATTTGATAAAAACAGTGGGAGCCATCCTGATTGGATAAAATATATAACCAATCTAATCTTGCAAGAGCATATGCTGAGTGTTTTCTTCTCTCTCTCTCCAGGTAGCGACCATATCACTCCTTAATCAAGATAATAATATGGATGAATTGACCGAACCCGCTTGTTATACTGAGCTGGGGAACGTTGGTCCCGCTCCAACTTATAATTGTTATAAGACAGAGCAGGAAATAAGGGAATACCAAAATTCCTATGTCGCCCAAACGAAGAAAGTGCATTTGATGCATCTCCTTCGGGTGTGTTAGTTATAAAGAACTGTTTCTCAGTGTCCTCTACATCCTAGGTATTAGATACCGGATCAGGATCCCGCTAATGTAATCTGTTACATGGGCTATAGAAAGGTAAAGAACTGAGAACGGGTGATAAGTTTCATGAGACAGAAAACGGTGCAAGTGTTGCAGCCAAGTCTGTTGGTCACTGTCACCCTGTATTACCAGAATACGTTGATTCGGAACAAATGTTATTTGATACCGAACCTGATACACAAAATCATATCAGTCTCTTTATCAGTAAAGAAAGCATATAATTTTGTATTGTTGGATTATGTTTTGAACATTTTCTATATCAAAAGTTGATCGGTTCAGGCACGTTATCTAAAAGCATTGATGTTCTAAATCAAACTACAGTTCTTAGTATACAGAACACACATAAGAGGAATAGTTCAGAAATGAACGAATCCTTCTTGAGGTATTGTAGACTAGGTCATATCAATGCGACACGACTAGCTAAGTTACATTTAGATGCATATTTAAATCTGTTTGAATTTACATCTTGTGAAAATTGCCGGTCATGTCACAATGATAAGATGACCATAGCTCTATTTATTGGAAACAGAGAAAGTGTTAATGAACTCTTGGGATTGATACATGCTGATGTATGAAGGTCCCCTGTCTACACATGCCAACACTGGTCCTTTATACTTCATTACACTCTCTGATGATCTCTCAAGATTCAGACATATGTTCTTGTTAAAATACAAGTCCGAACCTTTTGAGATATTCACAGAATATAAGTAAGAAGTAGAGAACCAAAAACCGGGTATAAGTATTATGTCCTATGATGAGATCAGGGAGGAGAATACTTGTGCATAGAATTCCTGGACTATTCTAAAGGAGAATGGGATTCTCTCTCGTTGTTACTCCTCTGAATATACCACAGCACAACGGTGTATCGGGGCAGACCAATCGCACCATATTAGATATGGTGTGCTCTATGATGAGTATTACTGGGTTACCTGTTTCTTTTAGGGGGTTATGCACTTGAGAAGCTGCATACCTATTGAATTAGGTTCGAATCAAATCAGTGCCTACCATTCCCATATATGATATGGTATGGGAAGAGCCTATCTCTTAAGTAAGTTAAGATTTGGGATTGTCCGGCCTATGTCAAAAGCAAAATCCTGACAAGCTCGAGGTAAGGTATGTTATGTAGAACTGGAAAGGTTCCAGCTATACAAACTGCAGCTGATGATTTGGTAGAACCAAAGGATTCAATAATAACCAACGAACCTCAGCCTCTCCGCCGATCTAGTAGGGTTCCTCACCCACCTGAGAGATAGTTTAGTTTCTCTATGACAGTGGGAGCGAGGATTGCATCATGAGATAATGACCCAACTAGTTTCGAGCTGGCCATTAGGAGTGGGACTCTATAAGAATGGCTGGATGCTTAGCGATCTGAGATGGAATCTATGTACACCAACAAAGTGTGGACTTTGGTTGCTATATCTGAAGGGTTAAATCCCCATCAGGAGCAAGTATATCTTGAGAAGATTACTTGGTGTAGATGGAAAAGTTGAGACTTTCAAATCTAGACTTGTTAAAGTTTTTCGTCAATGACCAGGCGCGGATAATGATGAAACCTTTTCCAGTAGCTATGCTTAAGTCCATCCGGATCCTACTTGCCATTGCTACATACCATGACTACGATATCTGGTGGTTGGGTGCCATGACTACTTTTCTAAATAATGATTTAGAAGAGAACGTCTATAAGAACACAGCCAGAGGGCTTCGTAGACAGTGGGAGCAGTGGAAACGTATGCAAGATGTTTTATGTGATAAAACAGGCAACGCGGAGTTGGAACGTCTGTTTTGATATGATAGTCAAAGAGTTTGATTTCATCAAAATGGTAGATGAACCTTGTATAAACAAAAAGGTAGTAGGGAGTATGGTGATGATCCTCGTAGTATACGTGGATGACATACTCTTGATAGGGAAGGAGTTTCCTATGCTACGCTCGGTCAATCTCCGCTTATCACGATGATTCTCCATATAGGATCTAAGTGATACCACCTAAATCCTGAGTTTTGGATCTATGAGATAGATCTAATTCGATGTTAGGATACTCACTAGTTGTAGTGAGATGGTATCAATCGATCCTGGGAAGAATCACTGGAAAAGTTCTAGAGTGATAAGGACGACTGAAAGTCAGTCACATGCATTGTCTTTACCCTCAGTAGAGGGACGGTATGTTGGAAGAGTTCCAAGCTAGATACCGTGGCATACTAGACGATAAAGGCTGGATACATCGTTACCAAAGATGCTACCAAAGAGGCAGTCTGGGTGTATATTAGTTCATGAGATGAACTTAGTTCCTTCCATTGTGTAACAATGGAGTTGTGGTTTATGCCAAGGAACGCCAGTCCCATCAGTGATCTAGACATATTCTAAGGCAGTATCACCTGATCATGGAGATGGATGATCTCCAGGGGATCGAGGTAAGGAGAGTTGACTCAGAGGACAACATGGCGGATCCACTCACAAAGGCCTTTTCCCAGAGAGAGACTTTTATGGGATGGTTGAGTATGAGATACTGCAACCACTGCTACAGATGGCCCTAGTGCAAGTGGGAGATTGTTAGTTATATGTATGCCCTAGAGGCCATTACTATACATAGGATGTATATTGTAGTGGATGCTTGGACATATATAGGGAGGACTTTCTTGCTCGACATGATAGTATGCTATCTGGTTACTCTTTACCTTAACGTGTACACTGATTGTCTCTCTGTTACATGTTGGTAAAGCCCTTAGGATGTGTACTTGACTACCTGGACTATGATGAGGATCATACTAGTAGGGACATGGTAGTCCATAAGTACATCCTTCAAGGTCCCTAGTCGTGGGTGTATCGAGACAGGGCATCGATATACCAGAGTAGACTAGCGTGTACCTTCTCGACCCATACAGATGGGCGATGGATGATCCCATATCCATTGGTGTTTGACATCAGAGATGATATACGGGTGCTCAGTGGAGACTGGGTACACTGGACGGACTCGCCGAGAACTCCCAGATGGTATTATACCTCACGTCAGATGGCAGTTCTCTGGTGACACTGGTACAGAGTAGTCTGTTGACCCGAGATCGTCATAGAGTCTTGTGTGATTCCCACTATGCTTTGATTTCCACCTTACCACGTCCAAGAGGACGTGCAAAATGGTGGTTTTTGGGTACAGTCCCGAATCACATGGAGGCAATGAGTGATAGGAGGGGATTCGTCTCTCCCGGTATAGGGAGTTGATGTTGTGCTGTGTTCGATTGGCTATTGTTGGAGATAGTGCCCTCAGAGTCAATTATTGGATCGCAGGTACGTGATTGCAATGATTGCGGAGGACCTATACCGGTAGGACAGTCTTACTCAAGATGATAGTATCCTATCTAGTTTGCCTTTATCAGTCGTATACATGTTCAGGTGACTGATTACATGTTACACTTTGATAGAGCCCTTAGGATCTTGCTTTACTACCAACTGTATGATGGCGATCATATACGTGAGAGTTGGGTAGTTTATACGCATATCCTTAATTGTGGTCCCTAGTCGTGGGAGTTTCGAGACAGGGCATCGATACTCCGGAGTAGACTAGTGTATACAGTCGAGACCCCGACGAGGGGCGGTGGCCTGTCTCACAAGTCACTGGTGTCAGTTGGATCACCTAAGATGTATACAGGTGCTCATTGGGTTATGAGTACACCGGACAGGACTCGCCGGGAATCTGCTAGTTAGTACTATATCTATCGTCAGATAGCAGTTCCCTGGTGACATGTGTACAGGTTAGTTCATCGACCTGAGGTCGTCATTTGTCTCGTGTGAGTTCCCACTGTGCTTTGATTTCTACCCTACCACGGTTCAAAGGAGTCGTGCAAACAGGTAGCTTTTGGGTACAGTCCCGAGCCATATGGAGGCACGTGAGCGGATCGGCAGGGGATTCGTCTCTCCCGGTATTTGGGGCGAGGTCGTGCTGTGTCTAGGAGAGCCATTACACAAAGTCCATGGCCATGGCAGGAGATTTACTGGTAGGTACTCCAGTAGTATCTCAGGGTGTTATTGGGCTACACTCCGACACGACTTATACTGCTATTGGGGGTCTGACATTACTAGCCCCCTAGGCAGATATGCGATACTCATAGACGAACGGACCGGACTGTATATACATTGTCACTGTTAGGCTCAGTAGGGTTTCCGGATGAGTTCGCTCATCGGCCTCCCTTGAGGTCAGTCCATAGGCAGCCGTTACGCATAGCTAGTGCCGCTGACGGTTTGTGGTTAAACCCACTGCCAGGGTACTGACGAGTCATTAGAGCACCACACAGACAGTTTCCCAAGTTCGGGCGAAACGTTGTAGAGGCCGTATGGTTTTATGGCAGAGTTCGGAAATTGCACGTGCGTTTACGCACGTGTTATTTTTCGGGCAGATTATACTGGTCGGCTTTGGTTTAAGCCGGATCCGAGTATTATATTGAGTAGGTATAATATCTTTGTCTCAGATGCATTTGTATTCGGTCGTAATACAAATGCGGGTATATTTATACAGTTACGGGGTTATCCTGAAAGTCGTTTCAGGATCACTTTTGGAAGTTGCCAGTTTCCAGTTTTCTATCAGCCGTCTTTTAACATTCGGTTAAAGACGGATTTATCTTTTCTTGGATGAGGGTGAGTCATGCTTCTAGAAGGTTCTAGAAAGGGTGACTTCACATGGTGAGTCATTAGTGCTTTAATGGAGCCATTAATGCAATGTTGACTAGGTTAATGAATCACCATTTGCATTAATAAGGTTTTGTTTGCTTAAGGATATTCTTCTTGTGTTCACACATGATATTTCTTTCTTAAGGTCACCCTCTTCTCTCTTACACTCACCCCCTCCCTATATATGGCCGGCCCCTCCTCTCTCTCATACTCACTTGATGTTTTCATTTGGTTACAAAAGATATGATAGATTTTGGGGTGTATGGAATTTCACAGCTCATTTCATTCCATCACCCGATTCCCACGGCAACTTCATTAACCGTTCGTCCATGGTTTTGGACGAAGCGAGACAAAGTCATCTACTCATTCTCTACATCATTCTTGGTCGTCTCTTTTGGCAAACTTGACGACCGAGTTGCCTCGAGTCAGAGGCGGGAGCCCGTTTAAAGAATCAGTGACGTGGTGCCACCTGGACGAGCAGATCGGAGATCGAAGAGATTGGTGCAGCCGCAACGGAGCGTGGGATGATGGTTAAAGAACGAAGGACTTGGATCGTTCGGTATAACCTTTCTACACTCTTTACAGTTTGTCTGATCCGGGTTAAAGTATACGATAGCGCCAGTTAAAAGTTTTTTGTTCTGCATTTGGCGTCTGTAGACGGCCGGGGCGCTAGCGTAGACTTACAGTGGTATCAGAGCCTTACCATTTTGCTATACTAACTTGTGCTAACGCGTTTAAAACATCGATCGAACCGGAAATCAAAAACCGCATTTTTCAATTTGACAGTTTCTGTTGATTTTAAATGGTGTCCTAAAAATATTCCACATATCACAGAAATCTGTGCAGGGTTTTATAAGGGCACCGACAAAATTTGGGCACGAGATTCCACCAAACCGCCGCGGAAACGCGGCCAAACCCATGGTTTGGCCACGCATCCGCGGCCATTTGGTAAGATCATGCTCCCAAATTTGTACAGTGTGTTCTCCTCTGGAAATTGGGGTTTTTGGTATATATCTTTTGGGCCCAGATTTTGTTACTGTTCAGCAGATTTGCATGGGGCCCACTTCGTGATATTCTGTCGATCGAAATTTAAACATGTTAGTTTACAGTGCTTACATTATATCTCCGACCGGGAATGTCATTTGATCGGTAAACCGCGTCTGATTGCTATAGTTCTTTTAGACGGGTTTGCGAACGTGACATTCGCGTTGATGTTCTGTGTTGTGCTGTGATGTTGCGTATTTGTCGTGGTGGATAGCAGTGTGCAATGATAGTGCAGTTTGAGTTTATTTGTACATTTGATAATGCGGGGCAAGCGTCCAACATGTGGACTGCCGTCACTGCCTGTTGTATAATATTCTTTTGGGGCACGACCAGGTTGCGGTCGATGTACCTGTTGTACTATTTTTCATTACTGTACTAGGTTTTGCCCCGAGACGGAGTGCACGGATAGCCGGGTTCTGGAGGGCAACGGGTCCGCATCTCATGGCTTTGAGAGGCAGAGGGGCCCCACTCTAAAATTGGCAGACTATTCGCCGCACTCGTAGGGGGTACAGGTTGACCCAAGGAGGGGTGCCCAAGATTACCGGATTCCGTGAAGTGCTGGGTGGTCCATTCACTTTGCTGTAGGGGGCTGCCTCGCTTCAGGTTTTGGCGGGTAACTTGCCGCACCCGTAGGGGTCTAGGTTTCATTGCACAGGCTATCCACACGACAGGGGAACGTCGGGTTTCAGCAGCGGCTCTGTGAAACCCGGGGATCCCAGATTATCTGTATTGTTCTGTGATGCTTATTACTTTTCTGTAATGTTGCATATTATCACGCCTGGAGCGATTATTGTATATTGGTTTATATACTATTAGATGTTGTATATGTTTTACACCCGCGCTAGTCCAGTCCCCGCTCTGTCGTTAGTTAAGTAACCTAACGGGTGATGACGGGACCCAGTGACGAATGCGGATGGCATATACGTACATTTTATTTTCGTTCTTTCCTGGTGTGATTGATTGATGGGACTGCGTTGATTCTGATCAATGCAAAGTAAAACAAACCTGTTTGCAGTTGTTGGAACAAATTTAAAAGTGTTATTGCAAAGACGTTTCCTTTTGTTATGCATAGCGGTATTCGGTGGAATATCCTGCACCTCATTCGACGGGGAAAGGGCCGATATCCCTTCACCGGGACTGACCCCTTGGGCAGAAGTTTGCGTCAGGGTAATAACTTCACTATAGTCGATTACAAGTTGCTTTGCACCGCGGTATTCAGTGGAATATCCTGCACCTCATTCCACGAGGAAAGAGCCGAGATCCCTTCACCGGGAGTGACCTCTTTAGCAAAGGTTTTCGCCACTATATTTTAAAAAGCTATCAGGTTCCTTCAGCGATATCAAGTTCACTACGTTAAAGGTTTTTCGCCAAAAACCAGCCGTAGCCCTCCGTCACTTCTTTTGGGTATTCAGTAGTATTCAAGCTATGTATTTTGACCTAATGCCAAGGCATAGTGTTTGGTAGCTGCTGGGTATTCAATTGTTGCATAGATAGATGAGTTGGTTTGGGACAGCCGTTCTGCCATTTTGACCTAACGCCAAGGGCATGTGCGGGTGGGTTCAAATTAACAAGATAGTGACGGGTAGAACTTGGCATGTGACTTATGACATTTTGACCTAACGCCAAGGTTATAAGAGCATGGGGCAAAAATCTTATCGGGAGTTTCTAAAGAAACTGAAACTTGCCAAGTATGCGCATACCGTCTGGAGTATGAGTAACGTGGATGCATTCCATCACGTTATCATGCGATGAGAGTTGGATCCCGATTCCCACTAATGAGTTGGTTTACTCTTCGGGTGATCCTGATTGATTCTTCTTTAGGTTTGGAGGAGAATTTGACAGGACAGTGGGAGGTTTCCGGATTAGATAAAGTTATGACCATTCTGATCTAGGTTAGAGTGCACGCAGAGTGTTTCTTTTCTCTCTCTCTTTGGCAGCGACCTTTGACCGACCCTAGACTATGACTCAATGACCAGGTTGACCGAACCTTCTTAAAATACTGGCTTTTGGATTGTCTATGTTGCATAAGTCATTGCCACTCCTTCTTCTACCCTTTGAATTTCTTAGAACACCCGTATTACTACGGACATCCACTTCCATTGGATAGATCCATCGTATGGTTATATACGAACTCGAAGGGACTTCTTCGAGGATGGATCTAGGTTCAGGAGAAATAGAATTGGTTTATTCAGTTGTCTTTTATTATCACCTTCTCTCAGGTTGCGAGGGCTCCTTGGTTTAGGAGAGTACACCTATTACGCTTATTGGATAGTTTTATTCCAAACCATAGGCAGGTGCCGAAAGGTAGGGAATGAAGAAAACCAATTAGCCCAAGTAGGGTGTGCAGAAGGTAATATGTAAAGACAAAATAAAGGGACTAGAAAGAGGGCAAAGTAAATTGCGACTGATATCATTCACGACCAAAACCGCGTACTTCATCGCCACTCCTATTTCACCTTTAAAGGAATAAGGTATTATTCAGTTGTCTTTTATCATCACCTTCTCTCAAGATACGAGTACTCCTTGGTTTAGGAGGGTACACCTATTATGCTTACTGGATAGTCTTCTTCCAAACCATAGGCTGGTGCCGAACAGTAGGGAAGGAAGAAAACCATTTAGCCTAACGATGGTGTACAGAAGGTAACGACTAAAAACAAATAAAGGGATTTGGAGAGACGGCAATAAAATATACGGTAAGTCATGAATTGGATTATGGAAGAGGCATTACTATGAATACCAGAATACCCCTACGAAACATTTTCATGTTTCAGTGCATTGTTAAAGGAAAACTGTTTTCCCGATTAAATACTTACTCCAAGGGTATGTATTTACCAGGTTTCATTCTCATATCTGTATGGTTTTACAGATGATGAGTGGGAGTAAGTTATTGGGAATTAGGTGATTATCCTCAATATATCGGAATTCGTTGTAATTGGTGATATTTGAGGAAATCGCCAGGGTACAGTTTTTAACCTACGACGCGCAGGTTTTGAGTTGCTTAAACTCAGCGGACTTATACAGAGTATTGTATGTTGTCCAGTGTCCATCAGGACAAAGGGGTAGGTCCTCGTACTATGTTCTGTTTACTTATAACTTCTCTAGTATTTAGACAAGTGTTTCGTAGAAATACAAGGTCTAAGTTTTGAGAAGTTGTGGGTATAAGAATAAAGTAGAGAACCAGGTGTCACAAGTATCGGGATTCTTCAAAGAAATCGAAGATGTAGATTCTTGTGATTGGTATTCAGATGATAGTGATGGTTTTGAGAAACGTGTTTTCTCTTTCAGGTTGCTCATAATTGGATGGATGCCTAAGTTGAGTAATGCTGATTAGCCTCTTTCCTTTAAGTTGATATGCACTGGAGACAGCTGCATGATTTGAATATGGTTCCAATTAAATAAGTGCCAAAGTTTCTATATTGGATATAGAATAGATCGTACCTTAAAAGATGTTAAGGTACGGGGAGTTGTCCAGCTTATGCTTAAAACCAGACTCTGGATAACTCAGGGCACGTTTCTGTAATGGCTGTTTGTGGGTTGACCCTGGCTATGACGAGGGTTGATATTCTACCATTTGGAAGATCAATAGTGATATTGTTCTTGACTCGCCACAGTTTTAGTAAAATGGATCTTTTTCAGAAAACAGTAGTGGGAGTATGGTAGAACTGGAAGTGATTCCAGAACCGCGAATGATTACGGAAAATTTAATAGGACCTATATATTCAATCAGGTTTGACATTCCAATAGCCACTCCGCAGATATGGTGGGTGACCTCAGACACCCGAGAGGTACTTCGGTAGCCTCAAGGACGGTGACAGGGAGGTTATTATCTACCCAGACTTGACACTACTGTTGTTCCAGGATATGAGACCCGGTAGGAGGGCTGTCGTAGTCAGTGGGAGCAGCGGAAGTTTAGTGGGCAAGTAGCTTATGTCTATTTATAGACCTGAGCAGTTATAGCGGAGAAAGATCATCTAATTTTGATGTGACAGTCATGGGTTTGACTTCATCAGAATAGGGAATGGATCTGTTAAGAAGGTAGTACGCTGTGATGTCATGGTATCTGGATGACATACACAGAGTAGGAAGTAAAATTCCTATACTACGATCGGTTGTACTGAGGTCGTCACACAGTTGTTTCTCCAGACAGGATATGGATATAATATTTGACATTCTGGTTTCTGGATCTATGGTTTTAGATCTAGATTTGGGTAGTTTCCCAATGTAGGTACTTTGACAGATATTCTAATGGTTTTTAGAATAGTTGACTCCTAGCATGGTGGTGTACCTGCAGGTGATGGAGTCACCCTCTCTAAAGGTGTCGTATAGACTAAAGGGGAGAGGGCTGTGCATGATTGGCAGATCACTTGCTTCGGCAATTGAGTCAATCATGAGATGTCAAGTACCACACCAGATGTTGTTTTTGCACTAGATGCAATGAGTTTGTATTAATCCAATCCTGGAGAAACATAAGGAAGCAGTTTTAGAACATAAGTACATGTTCTACGGATTTGATGACGGCAGCCTCCTTCGGGAGACGATCATCATTCCAGGCTTCAAAGGTGACATGGATGACAGAGTGATTGTCAGAGTTATAGTTTTCCCTCTGACGAAGAGGGATTGTATTATGGACAGGTGGTCCAAGAGGATACTGTGGGAGGCATGGTGCCCGATACTGATTAGGTTCAGTGATCGATACAGTCTAAGAAGTTTGGATTTGGAGTTCATTTATGAACTAGGTCCCATCAGATATCCAGACATATTCTAGGACAGGTATTACTCAATTCGGGAGATGTCTTTCTCCGCGAACTTGAGATTAAGAGAGATATAGAAAGAAACATCTAGGCGGATCCACTCACTGAGGCTATTTCTCGAACACAATAGTTTTACAAACGGGCTTTGTGAAACTGATTAGTAGAGGAGTTGGATGTTCGGTTTCACACGGGCTGTGAGTAGTCGACATTGCAATAATTAGCCTTGAGTGCAAGTGGGAGATTGTTGGAGATAGTGCCCTCAGAGTCAATTATTGGATCGCAGGTACGTGATTGCAATGATTGCGGAGGACCTATACCGGTAGGACAGTCTTACTCAAGATGATAGTATGCTATCTGGTTTGCCTTTATCAGTCGTGTACATGTTCAGGTGACTGATTACATGTTATACTTTGATAGAGCCCTTAGGATCTTGCTTTACTACCAACTGTATGATGGCGATCATATACGTGAGAGTTGGGTAGTTTATACGCATATCCTTAATTGTGGTCCCTAGTCGTAGGAGTTTCGAGACAGGGCATCGATACTCCGGAGTAGACTAGTGTATACAGTCGAGACCCCGACGAGGGGCGGTGGCCAGTCTCACAAGCCACTGGTGTCAGTTGGATCACCTAAGATGTATACAGGTGCTCATTGGGTTATGAGTACACCGGACAGGACTCGCCGGGAATCTGCTAGTTAGTACTATATCTATCGTCAGATAGCAGTTCCCTGGTGACATGTGTACAGGTTAGTTCATCGACCTGAGGTCGTCATTTGTCTCGTGTGAGTTCCCACTATGCTTTGATTTCTACCCTACCACGGCTCAAAGGAGTCATGCAAACAGGTAGCTTTTGGGTACAGTCCCGAGCCATATGGAGGCACGTGAGCGGATCGGCAGGGGATTCGTCTCTCCCGGTATTGGGGGCGAGGTCGTGCTGTGTCTAGGAGAGCCATTACACAAAGTCCATGGCCATGGCAGGAGATTTACTGGTAGGTACTCCAGTAGTATCTCAGGGTGTTATTGGGCTACACTCCGACACGACTTATACTGCTATTGGGGGTCTGACGTTACTAGCCCCCTAGGCAGATATGCGATACTCATAGACGAACGGACCGGACTGTATATATATTGTCACTGTTAGGCTCAGTAGGGTTTCCAGATGAGTTCGCTCATCGGCCTCCCTTGAGATCAGTCCATGGGCAGCCGTTACGCATAGCTAGTGCCACTGACGGTTTGTCGTTAAACCCACTGCCAGGGTACTGACGAGTCATTAGAGCCCCCCACAGACAGTTTCCCAAGTTCGGGCGAAACGTTGTAGAGGCCGTATGGTTTTATGGCAGAGTTCGGAAAATGCACGTGCGTTTACGCACGTGTTATTTTTCGGGCAGATGATACTGGTCGGCTTTGGTTTAAGCCGGATCCTTGTATTATATTGAGTAGGTATAATATCTTTGTCTCAGATGCATTTGTATTCGGTCGTAATACAAATGCGGGTATATTTATACAGTTACGGGGTTATCCTGAAAGTCGTTTCAGGATCATTTTTGGAAGTTGCCAGTTTCCAGTTTTCTATCAGCCGTCTTTTAACATTCGGTTAAAGACGGATTTATCTTTTCTTGGATGAGGGTGAGTCATGCTTCTAGAAGGTTCTAGAAAGGGTGACTTGACATGGTGAGTCATTAGTGCTTTAATGGAGCCATTAATGCAATGGTGACTAGGTTAATGAATCACCATTTGCATTAATGAGGTTTAGTTTGCTTAAGGATATTCTTCTTTTGTTCACACATGATATTTCTTTCTTAAGGTCACCCTCTTCTCTCCTACACTCACCCCCCTCCCTATATATGGCCGGCCCCTCCTCTCTCTCATACTCACTTGATGTTTTCATTTGGTTACAAAAGATATGATAGATTTTGGGGCGTATGGAATTTCACAGCTCATTTCATTCCATCACCCGATTCCCACGGCAACTTCATTAACCGTTCGTCCATGGTTTTGGACGAAGCGAGACAAAGTCATCTACTCATTCTCTACATCATTCTTGGTCGTCTCTTTTGGCAAACTTGACGACCGAGTTGCCTCGAGTCAGAGGCGGGAGCCCGTTTAAAGAATCAGTGACGTGGTGCCACCTGGACGAGCAGATCGGAGATCGAAGAGATTGGTGCAGCCGCAACGGAGCGTGGGATGATGGTTAAAGAACGAAGGACTCGGATCGTTCGGTATAACCTTTCTACACTCTTTATAGTTTGTTAGTTTAGCAATAATGGCAGATCCGGGTTAAAGTATACGATAGCGCCAGTTAAAAGTTTTTTGTTCCGCATTTGGCGTCTGTAGACGGCCGGGGCGCTAGCGTAGACTTACAGCTATAACCGGAAATCCCTGGCCAGGGTTGCTGATATTTACTGGTAAGTGTAACCAGTAGTTTCTTGAACAGTTATAGACCTCATATCGAGCTATTGGGGTCTGACGTTTATCACCCATAAGAAAGATATGCGACATATCAGACGACGAGACCGGACTGTACGGTAAGTGTTACTGGTTGGATTCACAGGAGTGTGAGCGGGCTTGCTCGTTGATCTTCTGATCGCTCAATACCCGGGTGGCCGTTACGTTTAGCAGACCGCTTGCGGCTTGTGGGTGTTTGATATGATCATCAACAATTATAGACCTCATATCGACACGACTTATCGAGCTATTGGGGTCTGACGTTTATCACCCATAGGAAAGATATGCGACATATCAGACGACGAGGTAAGTGTTACTGGTTGGATTCACAGGAGTGTGAGCGGGCTTGCTCGTTGATCTTCTGATCGCTCAATACCCGGGTGGCCGTTACGTTTAGCAGACCGCTTGCGGCTTGTGGGTGTTTGATATGATCATCACCTACCGCCGGCGTATTGACGAGTCTTTAGAGTCCTACACAGAGGTTTCCTGGCTCAAGCGAAACGAAATAGGAGCGCATATGAGATATGTGTGGGACCGAGAATAATACAAGTATGTGATACTGTATTCTATTCTCGCGATTGTATCATTGGACGGTTATATGAGATATAGCTGGGTTACCGAATCAAGTGTTGATTCGATACATTGATACACTTGATATTAGTCGGTTATATGCAGTATGACCGGATCATTAAATCAAGTGTTGATTTAATGATTTAATGTATAATTATATATTTGATATATTACTTTACATTAACTAGTATTTGTTCACTTAAGATTGATTTTCTCACTTGACGTGCACAAGTAGTATATGTGATATATTTTTGTGCACTTGATTGTATCATGTTTGATGATACATGCAAACTTGGGTGTGTGTATACTATACACCATATTTAGTTAATGGTTAGGGTTTCATTTACCTTATTTATTTATTTTATTCATTTATTTTTTGGGCAAAAACAAATATGGTGGCTTTCTTTGTTTTATTCTTGAAGTTTCATGAAGCTTCAACCATTTTGTTTTTATTCCTTAACCTAACCATTACCTAAACTATGGTTTGCTCTTTACATGAGTTAAACATACCCATGGTTGCATTATGATAAGATTCACTTGATTTATTATTTTCAAGATAATTCATTTTCTTTCTTCTTCTTCAAGTGAAGAAACCATTCTTGAAATTTTCCAAGTGATGAAATCAAGTGAGAAATCCAAATCCAAAGTGAACCCACTTCCTATTTCTTCATCCTCTACCACTTGCCATGTTGTATAGGGTGTTATCTTCACAAGTTTCATGAACTAGTGAAGATGGAGCTTGAGTTAGAGTCGCCTTGACGTAGATCATCTTCGGCACCGAAGTCAACGACCTAGCCCGCCCATTTCTCCGATGAAACCGACATTAGAGTCCTGGATTCCGATGATCGCAGAGGAGGGACGTCATCACAGAGCTAAAGAAGTGGAGGACCGGATCTACAAAGGTTGTAGCCCCTTTCACTTTGTAGCAAAGTAGTTTGCTTGCTTACTTCTTGCCTAATCTCTAGTTAACGATCTTGCATAGGATTCTTAGGCACATGAAAAATTTGATTTTGGCATGGTTGATGCCTTGTGGAACCTCTTGAGTGTGCCTAGGAACCCTACAGCATATGCACAAAATCAAATCAACTGTATGAAATCCACAAAATCATAAACACCTGCTACCAACGCACAAAACCAATATCAAGTGCAATAACTATGTACAAAATGTAAATACCCAGTAGGTGCAGCCATGGTGCATGAAATCAATATAATGAAACTCAATCATCACAAACACAAATCACAACAAATGACATTGAGGTACACCTCCTACATTGTCGAAAAATGTCGGTGCGCCCAAAACTGGCAGAGCAAGAACATCCGCTTGCCTCCTGCTCACGGTCTGGCGTCCTTTGTCTCTGGGTCATCATTTTCTCTGTGGATTACCAATCTCGCAATCCATTGGCTCGTCACCCCGGTCAGGTGTACTAACGGAAACGATTCCGCTCTGACACTTCTCTGGTCATCTCACAGCCAAATAGCATGACCACTCGTAAGGCAACACGTCACTGGCGTATGCCTCTGGCCCTCTGAATACACGTGACACAACTGATCCTCGGTGTAAATATTATCGCAGCAGTGTCCTCGAAGGAACCTGCTCAAGGTCTCTTCCGATCTCGCCTATACCGAACTGTTCGAAGGCCGGTACTCTTACATAATCTCTTCTCGCTTTCTGGACATCTGCGTTCTCATCACAGCATTTCCTCGGGAATATGCCGTATCCCAACAACTCTGTATAGGATGAGAGGGGCCCAGAGCAGGCAGAGATCTTATGCGGACCGACGTCGGCACTGAATCGAGTTTACTGTAGGCGATCATGTTTTCTTGAGGGTCTCCCCAACGAAGGGCGTGATGAGATTTGGCAGGAAAGGGAAACTTAGTCCCAGATATGTGGGCCCCTTCGATATCCTCGAGCGTGTTGGTGCAGTTGCGTATCGGTTCGCTATTCAGCCCAGTTTCCCAGACGTTCACCCCGTATTCCACGTTTCGATGCTCCGCAAGTACCTTCATGACCCTTCTCATGCGATTCAGCACCCGGCGGTCCAGCTGGAGCGCGACCATTCTTTTGCAGAGAAGCTGGTGGTCATCCAGGATCGGCAGGTGAAGAAATTGAGATCAAGGCTTATACCGTCCGTAAAGGCCCTTTGGCGCGGCCCGAGTAGCGAGGAGGTCACCTGGGAAACCGAAGACAAGATGAGGAAGAAATATTCCCATCTCTTCGAAGGTACGCATAGCTAGATTTTTTTAATTCGGGGACCGAATTTCTTTGAGGGGGGAAGATTGTAACTACTTGAAAACTCGTTTAGGTTATTTTCACGTTAATTAGCCATATGTGTGTTTCCATAAAACCTCGTTAATAGCTATTTCCACATAGACTGGAATAAATCTATTTTTAATTCTGATAATATGTAATTATATATATAATTGTGTATTACTAATTATTATTTAATTTATTGTTCACATAATTATTTAATCTTCTCAACTATTATTTTCTAAGCAAAATTTTAGTTAGCACGCACAACTCCTATAATTTACCCTAGGTTAATATTGTAGCATGTCTTTCTCTTTTTATTTTCTCCCATGGTTCTATTTTCCATTTTATATCAAAACTTTTATGAAAATTAGAAAAATAAATGAAAAGGGAAGCATGGGGACATTAAATAAGCATGGGGGCTTGACTTTGGGGCGCTCTCTCTCTCTCCTTCTTACTTCCTGCAGCAGCAGCCCCAGCCCAGCAACAGCCCCCTCTCCTTCCCCTTCATCTCTTCTTCTTCTCTTCACATTCCAAGCCTCATCTCCACTAAAAATCAATCATTTCTTCACAAAACCTCATGATATACACCTCCTTGTTGGTTCTTAAGGCTAGTCTTTGCCTTTGAAGGCAAGGTTAGCAAGTTTGAGCCATCACTAGACCAACTTGAGGTATAAAGCTTACCCTAATTACCATTTTTTATAAACTTGTTTTTATTTAGCTTAAAGTAGTGTTTAAGTGAGTTTTATTGCTAATTATGTGGTTTAAGTAGAGATTAGGCCAAGTTAGGGTTTTTATGGCTCGATTAGCTTAACTAAGTCTTATTAGTGTCGCTTAATCCAAGTCTTTGCACCAGGTTACACTAAAACACCATATTGTATTAAATTAGAGCTTAATTAGTGTTTTAGTTAAGAATTATGTTCGTTTTGTGATCTTCTTTTGAATCTGATGCTTCAGGCAAAAGTTGCAATTACTGGAGCATGTTTACTGAACTAGGATCACACACCTGGAGCATGTTTACTGAACTAGGATCACACACACGAAGCACGAGACCACCATTCCCCTTCATGGCCACAGATTTAATGGTTCTGGCTGCAAATTGAGCCATAGGGTGGAGCTGGATGTCAGGGTTTCTTTTGTAAGTGTCTGCTATATAATGTAGGTCTTTGGTACATGCAACTTTTCCTAGTTCAACTCGTATCAAAATCTTGAACCAATTACCTTGTTTTTAGTACTTTTAGACTTGCGCGACACGTACTATCTGAGTTTGGGCTTGGTGTTTGCTGTGTATCGCAGCATGTCGGATTGGTTTCAGACAGTAGCACACAAGTTTTTGTGTTTCGAGTGCACACGCGTTAACTTGCGACGCTAGTTTCTCGTATGGTCTTGATATCGCGTTTTTGCAGGATATTAGCCTTTTGTGTGTTGCTTTGTGTATTGCTAGGATCGGTCATGGAGACATCATACGCGGCACGGAAAGTAAAGGCTGTGATCGGATCGGACTAGCGGAGGCGTTTCGGTGAGTAGATGTACACATCTACGGGGTAATCGTTTGGATGGCGCAAGACGCCCGATAGTTAGTATTTCGTTAAGTACTTATAATTATATGCGTAGTTCCTAATTAATCATTCCGTTGCATTGCATCATTTACCATATATATATGCTGTGCTAGTACCTCATAGGACACTCGCACTATTACCATTGGTTTATGCTGCACGGGGACTATTCATCAGGACACACACGCCTTGGTAATTGCTATGCCACAAACACCTTATAGCTTGTTTAAATCCGCATCTTATCACTTGTGCCAATTATTGATTAATAAACCTTCAATTGATATATTTAATTCATCAATATGGATATGTCGGATTGCTAGTCACATGCACATATCTTATTGCATTATTGTTCATGCATAGCTTTCTAGTTTCCGCATTGCATTGCATATTGTTAATATCATAGACATTCATGTATCATCATTCTTCTCGAGGATTTCCGTATTTATGAGATTTATGGATTTGGAGAAACCGCAAGGATTTGAAAACATATTACCATTTTAAAAATGTAAGTTGCGGTTTTCTCGTAATATGATGCATCTATCATCCACCATGAGATTTCTTGGTGCCTGAGCAGTATCATACACCCGATTCGAAGAGGAGGAGGAACCATTTGAGGGTACATGATGGACCCGGTGCGGTACACCGGGGCAAGATGGTCACAGATGATGGCGTTGAGCCCGGTAAGGAAGCACTACCGACCGGTTATTTGTGACGCAGCGGATATCCGGAGGATACCGACGTAGTCTTGAGTTTTGATGATATGGCCCAGTCCGGATTTGCCGGAGCCCTAGATCAGATATTTGGGCCAGTCCGGATTGCCGGAGCCCGGGATAATTGAGATATTCATATTTAGTGTCGATGCTTGACACAGATTTATATTGATTTCATTAATGAAACTACAGCTAAATTACAAAAGTTTAATAAGATAAGAATACAAATTTCCCATGTTAATTATATTCAAATCTCGTGTTATTTATTGCATTCATGTTGCATAAATTTTATAACATGGCATCATATTAGTGTATGTAGGTTGTGACATCATTGTATTCATGCTTACGATAGCCTTATTAGATGTTACCTATTACTCACGAGTTGGCAACTCACCCATGTCGTGCCACAGTGTTTTGCTAGTCTGACCCGTCAGCACAGTAGCGGCGAGCGCACCTCCTCTTTTGCTCCTTTTGCTAGGACTTGCAGCATTGTTCGTAGGTGGGTTGCGGGGTTATTTTATTGCCACCTTGTATCATTATTGTATCTAGTGTACTCCATCTAGCGTATCTACAACATGTTTTATTGTATTAGCGACTTAGAGACGAGACAGTGAGATTTTCATATTATATATTGTATCTCTGGGTCGAGCTCACTTGAGCCGACATGATGCTTTATTACTTGTGCCTTTTATGCTTATTTTTCACAGTGATGATTTATATTGCGTGTGATTTTGAGTCCGCCTTGGGCGAAGAGCTAGCTCCCGCTTGGAAATGCCTTATTTCATGTTATACATATATTGCTGTTTTTACCCGTTTGGGGCCAGTATTTACAAAGGAGACTCTGCTGAAATTTTTGGAAGATGATGTTACTTTCAAAAAGCTTGATGCGACGTATTTAATTTAAATCTCTTTCAATAAATCTTGGTTTTTCTTCACTCTACTGCTCTTTTGTTTTGATTTCTGGGTTTTGGCTTACTTAGATTACGTACGCCTCGAGACGTTTCGTAATTTATGTGCCAGTCACGTTCCGTACTTTGCGGGTCGTGACAAAAAATCATCTCTTGCCCCGGGGAACCATACCGGGTCCACCATGTACCCGCAGATGGTGCCTCCCGCTCCTCGAATTGGGTTTCACATGCCAATCTCAGAACTGAGAAAACACATGGTGGACACACTGAAATATTAAATCAAGAGAAACCGGGTTTTTAAAACAATATATACTTTCCTTTGAAACATAACCACGGTTCTTAAATCTAGAAATCTCATGAAAACAGCATATCTCAATACGTATAATCGTAAAGCATGATGTATGCAACATATAACAGAATTCAAGCATATCCGTATATCATGCAACATGGAACAGTGATGTGACAATACCGGTATATCATGCGACATATTGTAATGATGCGAACATAACAAGTAAATCATGCAAGGAGTCATTTCATGATGCAGCAATTCTACTGTGTAGTGACATAGCAATTATCGATGATGAAAGTGTGTGAGCCGGTCAATTTGTGTAAATGTAACATACGCATCATTGATAATGGTGTAGGTGTACTAGCACGGCTATATGTAATGCATTAAGAATGACATGAACGTAGCATAAAGTACATCATCAGCTAAATGCTATAAGGTATACGTATCTAACATGTTCGAGTCGGTGAATCTATCAATCGGCATCCATCCTCACAACATCACGTACGATATAATCTATCGTACGGCATATCACTCATGATTTATAATGTTATATATATATATATATATCTATATAAGTATATCCCAGGTCCTATCCATATCAATCTTATATCGTGGGACCGATAAAGGTATCAACTATCTCATATCGACTCGCATCCATATAACGACATATCACACTAAGTCATCATATCACGTCATATACTCGTTCATCACATTTATATCTCACATCAAGTCATCTTACGTATACATTCTATCTTACAAATCTCATGTCATGCTACTCTAAATCTCATACATATTAATTCTATCATATCATGTCACACTAAAAAATACACAAATCTTAAGTTGTGGTATATCTTGTCTCCTACTAATCTTTTAACCATATCCATAAATTCTATCATGGTTTCCTTAACCATATTATATATATATATATATATCGGTTTCCATAATAATTTGCGGGTGTGCTATACGCCATCCACCCGACTTTCCCCGTAGATATAATTCTACTCACCTGCTAAACTCCTCACTTAGCTGAAGTCGATATGCTTCGTCATCTCGGAAGTGTAAGTCCACGGTAGCGCCCCGGCCGTCTAACAGACGCCAAATGCGGAACAAAAACTTTTAACGAAACTGGCGCTATCGTGTACCGTAACCCGGATCTGCCATTAAAGCTAAACTAACAAACTACAAAGGGGTAGAAACGTTATACCGAATGATCCGAGTCCTTCGGTCTTTAACCATCATCCCACGCTTTGTTGCGGCTGCTTCGATCTCCTGAATCTCCAATCTTGTCGTCCAGGTGGCACCACGTCGACGGATCTTTAAACGGGCTCCCGCCTCTGAACCGAGGCAACTCGATCGTCAAGTTTGCTAAAAGAGACGACCAAGATGAAGTAGAGAATGAGTAGAACACTTTGTCTCGTTACGTCCAGGCTCACGGACGAACGGTTATGGAAGTTGCCTTTTGGATCGGGTGAAATGTGAAAGAGGCTATCTATTTTTCGTGGACCCGAATCTATCATAATCTTTTTCTAATGAACAACAACCATTTCTCAAGTGAGTGAGAGAGAGGGGAGGGGCCGGCCATTTATAGGAGAGGAGGGAGGTGAGTGTAGGAGCTAGGAGGTGACAATAAGCAAAATATCTAGTGTGAACACAAAGTGTGAACACATAGTGTGAACACAATGTGTGAACACAAAGAAAGCAACCAATAATGAACAAGTGAGTCATAAGCCTTGTCACCACCTTCTAGATGCATCTAGAATCATCCACACTCATCCAAGAAAAGATAAATCCGTTTTTAACCGAATGTTAAAAGACGGCTGATAGAAAACTGGAAACTGGCAACTTCCAAAAGTGATCCTGAAACGAATTTCAGGATAACCCCGTATCAGTATTAACATACCCGCATTTGTATTACGACCGAATACAAATGCAACTGAGACAAAGATATTATATCTACACTGTATAATACTGGGTTCCGGCTTAAACCAAAGCCTACCAGTATTATCTGTCTGAAAAACGACACGTGCGAAAACGCACGTGCTTTTTCCGAACCTTGCCATAAAACCATACGGCCTCTACAACGTTTCGGCCGAACTTGGGAAAGTGTCTGTGGGGGGAATCTAATGACTCATCAACACACTGGCACTGGGTATAACCCCTAGCACGTCAGAGGTACAAACTGTACGTAACGGTTTGCCTATGTATTGATTGGAAGGGAAACTGACGAGCGAACTCATCCATAAACCCTACTGAGCCTGACAGTAACAATGTATATACAGTCCGGTCCATTCGTCTAAAGAGTATCGCATATCGAGTCTAGGGGGTGGATAAAGTCAGACCCCTAATAAAGCGATAAATCGTGTCGGCATGAAGCCCATCACCACCTGAGAAACTACTGATCCAAATCAGTAATCCTCCACTATCTCGGCCGAGGATTCCTAGTGATGGCCACCCGTGCACTGCGCGACATCAACCCCCAATACCGGGAGAGACGAATCCCCGAGATCCGCTCACTTGCCTCCAATGTGGCTCGGAACTGTACCCAACTAAAACCTGTTTGCACAACTCCTTTGAGCGTGGTAGGGTAGTAATCTAAGCAAAGTGGGAACTCACATGAGACAAACGACGATCTCAGGTCGATGAACTAACCTGTACACATGTCACCACGGAATTGCTATCTGACGATATATATAATACCAACTAGCAGATTCCCGGCGAGTCCTGTCCGGTGTACTCATAACTCAATGAGCACCTGTATACATCTTAGGTGATCCAACTGACACCAGTGGCTTGTGAGACCGGCCACCGCCCCTCGTCGGGGTCTCGACTGTATACACTAGTCTACTCTGGAGTATCGATGCCCTGTCTCGAAAACTCCCACGACTAGGGACACTTTAAGGATGTGCTTATAGACCCCAGCTCCCATGTATATGATCACCATCATACTGCTGGCTGTCAAGCAGAATCCTATGGGCTCTATCAATCATGCAATAGCGAACTAAGGCATGTATACTATGATAAAGACAAACCAGATAGCATACTATCATCTCGAGCAAGACTGTCATATCGGTATAGGTCCTTCCTCAATCATTGCAATCACATACCTGCGATCCAATAATTGACTTTGAGGGCACTATCTCCAACAATCTCCTACTTGCACTTAAGGCTAATTATTGCGATGTCGCATACTCACAGCCCGTGTGATACCGAACATCCAACTCCTCTACTAATCAGTTTCACAAAGCTAGTTTGTAAAACTCTTGTGTTCGAGAAATAGCCTCAGTGAGTGGATCCGCCTTAATGTTTCTTTCTATATCCCTCTCAATCTCAAGTTCGCGGAGAAAGCCATCTCCCGAATTGAGTAATACCTGTCTTAGAATATGTCTGGATATCTGATGGGACCTCGTTCATAAATGAACTCCAAATCCAAACTTCTTAGACTATTTTGATAACTGAACCTAATCAGTATCCAGCACCATGCCTCCCACAGTATCCTCTTGGACCACCTGTCCAAAATACTGTCCCTCGTCAAAGGGAAAACTATAACTATGACAATCACTCTTTCGTCCATGTCACCTTTGAAGCTTGGAATGATAACCGTCTCCCGAAGGAGGCTGCCGTCATCAAATTCGTAGAACATGCACTTATGTTCTAAATCTGCTTCCTTATGTTTCTTCAGGATTGGATTAATATAAACTTATCGCATCAAGTGCAAAAGCAATATCTGGTGTGGTACTTGACATCTCATGATTGACTCAATTGCCTAAGTAAGTGATCTGCCAATCATGCACATCCCTCTCTGCTTTAGTCTATAAGACACCTTTAGAGAGGGTGACTCCATCACCTGCAGGTACACCACCATGCCAGGAGTCATCTATTCTAAAATACTATTAGAATACTGTCAAAGTACCCACATTGGGAAACTACCCAAATCTAGATCTAAAGCCATAGATCTAGTAACCAGAATGTCTGATATTATATCCATATCCTTTGTGGAGAAACAACGGTGTGACGACCACAGTACAACCGATCGTAGTATAGGAATTTTACTTCCTACTGTGTGTATGTCATCTAAATACCAGGACATCACACCCTACTACCTTCTTAACAGATCCATCCCCTATTCTGATGAAGTCAAACCCATGACTGTCACATCAAAATTAGATGATCTTTTTCCGCTATATCTGCTTAAGTCTATAAATAGACATAAGCTACTTGTCCACTATACTTCCGCTGCTCCCACTGATTATGATAACCCTCTGGCAGAATAATATCTACGTACACTTCTAAAGCTGGTTTAGAACGACGTTATACTTATCCTCTCTCCGTGTCTCATAGTTTGGAACAACAGTAGTGTCAAGTTTGGGTAAACAAGAACCTCTCTGTCACCGTCCTTGAGGTTACCGGAGTACCTCTCGGGTGTCTAAGGTTACCCACCATATCTGCGGAGTGGCTATTGGAATGTCAAAACTGATTGAATGTATAGGTTCTATTAAATTTTCCGTAATCGTTTGCGGTTCTGGAATCACTTCCAGTTCTACCATACTCCCACTATTTTTCTGAAAAAATCCATTTTACTAAAACTGTGGCAAGTCAAGAACAATATCACTATTGATCTTCCAGATAGTAGAAATGTCACCCCTCGTCAAAGCCAGGGTCAACCCATAAACTGCCATTATAGAAACGTGCCTTGAGTTACCCAGTGTCTGGTTTTAAGCATAAGCTGGACAACTCCCCGTATCTTAACATCGTTAAGATATGAACCATTCTATATCTAATATAGAAACAGAGGCACTAATTTAGTTGGAACCAGATTCAAATCATGCAGCTGTCTCCAGTGCATAACAACTTAATGGAAAAAAGGCTAATTAGCATTACTCAACTTAGGAATCCATCCAATTATGAGTAACCTGAAAGAGAAACAAGTTTCTCAAAACCATTACTATCATCTGAATACTAATCACAAGAATCTATATCTTCAATCTTTTTGAAGTATCCTGATACTTGCGACTTCTGGTTCTCTACTTTATTCTTATACCAACAACTTCTCAAAACTTAGACATTGTATTTCTACGAAACACTTGTCTAAAAACTAGAGAAGTCACAAGTAAACAGAACATAGTATGAGGACCTACCCCTTTGTCCTGATGGACACTGCACAACATACAATACTCTGTATAAGTCCGCTGAGTTGAATAACTCAAAACCTGTGCATCGTAGGTTGAAAACTGTACCCAGGCGATTTCCTCAAATATCACCAATTACAACAAATTCCGATATAATGAGGATGATCACCTGATCCCCAATAACTTACTCCCACTCATCATCTGTAAAACTATACAGATATGAGAATGAACCGGTAAATACATACCCTGGAGTAAGCATCTAATTGGGAAATCAGTTTTCCTTTAACAATGCACAGTGTAACTGAAACATGAAAATGTTTCGTAGGGGTATCCTGGTATTCCTAGCAATGCCTCTTCCATAATCTAATTCATGACTTTAACCGTATATTTCTTTGCCATCTCTCCAAATTCCTTTATTTGTCTTTAGTCGTTACCTTCTGTACACCATCGTTAGGCTAAATGGTTTTCTTCCTTCCCTACCGTTCGGCACCAGCCTATGGTTTGGATGAAGACTATCCAGTAAGTATAATAGGTGTACCCTCCTAATCCTAGGAGTACTCGCAACTTGAGAGAAGGTGATGATAAAAGACTACTGAATAAAACCTTATTCTATTTCTCCCGAACTAGGGAAAAAGCAAAAAGTGAAATAGGAGTGGCGATGAAGTACGCGGTCTGGTCGTGAATGATAACAGTCGCAATTTACTTTGCCCTCTTTCTAATCCCTTCATTTTGTCTTTACATATTACCTTCTGTACACCCTACTTAGGCTAATTGGTTTTCTTCATTCCCTACCTTTCGGCACCAGCCTATGGTTTGGAATAAGACTGCCTAATAAGCGTAATAGGTGTACTCTCCTAAGCTAAGGAGCTCTCGCAACCTGAGAGAAGGTGATAATAAAAGACAACTGAATAATCCAATTCTATTTCTCCTGAACCTGGATCCATCCTCGAAGAAATCTCTTTGAGTTCGTATATAACCATACGATGGATCTATCCAATGGAAGTGGATGTCCGTAGTAATACGGGGTGTTCTGAGAAATTCAAATGGGTAAAAGAAGCAGCGGTAATGACTTATGCAACTCGGACAATCCAAAAGCCATTATTTTAAGAAGGTTCGGTCAACATGGTCACTGAGTCATAGTCTAGGGTCGGTCAAAGATCGCTGCCAAAGAGAGAGAGAGAAAAGAGAAACACTCTGCGTGCACTCTATCCTTGATCAGAATGGTTATCACTTTATCTAATCAGGAAACCTCCCACTGTAATCTCAAATTCTCCTCCAAACCTGAAAGAAGAATTAGTCGGGATCACCCGAAGAGTAAACCAACTCATCAGTGAGAATCGGGATCCAACTATCATCGCATGATAACTTGATGGAAGCCCACTCAAGTTATCACACTCCAGAAGGTATGCGCATGCTTGGCAAGTTTCCTGTATGTTTGAAACTCCCGATATAAATTTTTGCCCCATGCTCTTATGACCTTGACTAAGGGCCAAATATCTTATAAGTCACATGTCAAGTTCTATCCGTCACTATCCAAGTCAATTTGAACCCACCCGCACATGCCCTTGACTAAGGGCCAAGTATGACAGAACGACTGTCCCAAACCAACTCATCTATCTATGCAACAAATGAATACCCAGCAGCTACCAAACACTATGCCTTGACTAAGGGCCAAGCATGCATAGCTTGAATACTACTGAATACCCAAAAGAAATGACGGAGGGCTACGACTGGTTTTTGGCAAAAAACCTTTAACGTAATGAAGTTGATTTCGTTGAAAGAACCTGATAGCTTTTTATAAAATATAGTGACGAAAACGTTTTGCTAAAGAGGTCACTCCCGGTGAAGGGATCTCAGCTCTTTCCTCATGGAATGAGGTAAAGGATATTCCATCTGAATACCGCGATGCAAAGCAACTTATAATCGACTATATTGAAATTATTACCCTGACGTAAACTTCTGCCCAAGGGGTCACTCCCGGTGAAGGGATCTCGGCCCTTGCCTCGTCGAATGAGGTGCAGGATATTCCAACTGAATATCACTATGCAAAACAAAAGGAAACATCTTTGTAATAACACATTTTAAAATTTGTTCCAACAACATCAAATATAGGTTTGTTTTATCCTTGCATTGATCAGAATCAATGCAGTCCCATCAATCAATCACACCAGAAAAAACGAAAATAAAATGTACGTATATGCCATCCGCATTCGCCACTGGGTCCCGTCATCACCCGTTAGGTTACTTAACTAACGACAGAGCGGGGTTTGGACTAGCGCGGGTGTAAAACATATACAACATCTAATAGTATATATCAATATACAATAATCGCTCCAGGCATGATAATATGCAACATTACAGAAAAGTAATAAGCATCACAGAACAATACAGATAATCTGGGATCCCCGGGTTTCACAGAGCCGCTGCTGAAACCTGATGTTCCCCTGGTCATGTGGATAGCCTGTGCAATGAAATCTAGACCCCTACGGGTGCGGCAAGTTACCCGCCAAAACCTGAAGCGAGGTAGTCCCCACAACATAGTGAATGGAACACCCGGCACTTCACGGAATCCGGTAAATTGAGCACCCCTCCTTGGGCCAACCTGTACCCCCTACAAGTGCGGCGAATAGTCTGCCAATTCTAGAGTAAGGTCCCTTTGCCTCTCAATGTCATGAGATACGGACCCGTTGCCCTCCAGAACCCGACCATCCGTGCACTCCTTCGCGGGATAAACCTAGTACAGAAATAAAAATAGTACAACAGGTACATCGACCGCAACCTGGTCGTGCCCCAAAGGAATATTATACAAACAGGCAGTAACGGCAGTCCACATGTTGGACGCTCTCCCCGCAAAATCAAATGTACAAATAAATCAAAACTGCACTATCATTGCACCCTGCTATCCACCACGACATATCCGCAACAATATAGCACAATATAGAACATCAACGCGAATGTCACGTTCGCAAACCCGTCTAAAAGAACTATAGCAATCAGACGCGGTTTACCGATCAAATGACATTCCCGGTCGGAGATATAATGAAAGTACTGTAAACTAACAAATTTAAAATTTCGATCGACTAAATTTCCCGAAGTGGGCCCCACGAACAACTGCTGTACAGTAACAAAATCTGGGCCCAAAATATATATACCAAAACCCCCAATTTCCAGTAAAAAAGCCACTGTGCAAATTTGGTGCACTGATCTCACAGAATGGCCGCGGAAGCGCGGTCAAACCCTAGGTTTGACCGCGATTCCGCGGCGGTCTTGTGAGATCACGTGACCAAATTTTGACGGTGAGCTTAGAAATCCCTGATGAATTTTCTGTGATATGTAGAATTATTTTTAGACACTGTTTAAAATCAACAGAAATTCAATGGCCTGAAAAATGTAGTTTTGCGAAATCCGTTCGATCGATCTTTTAAACGTGTTAGCACAAGTTAGTATAGCTTAATGGTGAGGCTCTGATACCATTGTAAGTCCACGGTAGCGCCCCGGCCGTCTAACAGACGCCAAATGCGGAACAAAAACTTTTAACGAAACTGGCGCTATCGTGTACCGTAACCCGGATCTGCCATTAAAGCTAAACTAACAAACTACAAAGGGGTAGAAACGTTATACCGAATGATCCGAGTCCTTCGGTCTTTAACCATCATCCCACGCTTTGTTGCGGCTGCTTCGATCTCCTGGATCTCCAATCTTGTCGTCCAGGTGGCACCACGTCGACGGATCTTTAAACGGGCTCCCGCCTCTGAACCGAGGCAACTCGATCGTCAAGTTTTCTAAAAGAGACGACCAAGATGAAGTAGAGAATGAGTAGAACACTTTGTCTCGTTACGTCCAGGCTCACGGACGAACGGTTATGGAAGTTGCCTTTTGGATCGGGTGAAATGAGAAAGAGGCTATCTATTTTTCGTGGACCCGAATCTATCATAATCTTTTTCTAATGAACAACAACCATTTCTCAAGTGAGTGAGAGAGAGGGGAGGGGCCGGCCATTTATAGGAGAGGAGGGAGGTGAGTGTAGGAGCTAGGAGGTGACAATAAGCAAAATATCTAGTGTGAACACATAGTGTGAACACAAAGTGTGAACACAAAGAAAGCAACCAATAATGAACAAGTGAGTCATAAGCCTTGTCACCACCTTCTAGATGCTTCTAGAATCTTCCACACTCATCCAAGAAAAGATAAATCCGTCTTTAACCGAATGTTAAAAGACGGCTGATAGAAAACTGGAAACTGGCAACTTCCAAAAGTGATCCTGAAACGAATTTCAGGATAACCCCGTATCAGTATTAACATACCCTCATTTGTATTACGACCGAATACAAATGCAACTGAGACAAAGATATTATATCTACTCAGTATAATACTGGGTTCCGGCTTAAACCAAAGCCTACCAGTATTATCTGTCCGAAAAACGACACGTGCGAAAACGCACGTGCTTTTTCCGAACCTTGCCATAAAACCATACGGCCTCTACAACGTTTCGCCCGAACATGGGAAAGTGTCTGTGGGGGGAATCTAATGACTCATCAACACACTGGCACTGGGTATAACCCCTAGCACGTCAGAGGTACAAACTGTACGTAACGGTTTGCCTATGTATTGATTGGAAGGGAAACTGACGAGCGAACTCATCTATAAACCCAACTGAGCCTGACAGTGACAATGTATATACAGTCAGGTCCATTCGTCTAAAGAGTATCGCATATCGAGTCTAGGGGGTGGATAAAGTCAGACCCCTAATAACGCGATAAATCATGTCGGCATGAAGCCCATCACCACCTGAGAAACTACTGATCCAAATCAGTAATCCTCCACTATCTCGGCCGAGGATTCCTAGTGATGGCCACCCGTGCACTGTGCGACATCAACCCCTAATACCGGGAGAGACGAATCCCCGAGATCCGCTCACTTGCCTCCAATGTGGCTCGGGACTGTACCCAACTAAAACCTGTTTGCACAACTCCTTTGAGCGTGGTAGGGTAGTAATCTAAGCACAGTGGGAACTCACATGAGACAAACGACGATCTCAGGTCGATGAACTAACCTGTACACATGTCACCAGGGAATAGCTATCTGACGATATGTATAATACCAACTAGCAGATTCCCGGCGAGTCCTGTCCGGTGTACTCATAACTCAATGAGCACCTGTATACATCTTAGGTGATCCAACTGACATCAGTGGCTTGTGAGACCGGCCACCGCCCCTTGTCGGGGTCTCGACTGTATACACTAGTCTACTCTGGAGTATCGATGCCCTGTCTCGAAAACTCCCACGACTAGGGACACTTTAAGGATGTGCTTATAGACCCCAGCTTCCACGTATATGATCACCATCATACTGCTGGCTGTCAAGCAGAATCCTATGGGATCTATCAATCATGCAATAGCGAACTAAGGCATGTATACTATGATAAAGACAAACCAGATAGCATACTATCATCTCGAGCAAGACTGTCATATCGGTATAGGTCCTTCCTCAATCATTGCAATCACATACCTGCGATCCAATAATTGACTTTGAGGGCACTATCTCCAACAGGAAGTCCATGCTAAGTACCTACAATCAATACACCATCGAAACGTAAACACAATTAAAGCCAATCCGAAAACCGGTACAGCACACGGTTCGCTTATAAGTTAAAACCTATAGTCTTGCATGCAAAAACAACCAAATAGCCTTCGTCCGTTGCCGTATAAACGTCAAATGACAGAATAAAAACTCAAATCTGAAAACCAATTTTTAGAAATCGGAAAACGAAATTCAACAACTAATGAAATTTATCCCAGATTTTGACTAAGGTAAAATAACCCAATTCTGCATATGGGGTTGCTCTAGATATAGGATAACAATGCCACAGACCATAAATCACAAGGTTTTACTCCAACATGGACGCAAATTGCGGCCAAACCCAATAAATCTGCGGCCAGATAAATGAATTAGGGGCTCGGGATTCAAGGGGTGCTTCTATATTGCTTACTCATCTCTCTGTGTTCGCTAAATAATTCTCAGGATCTCCGGGTTATAGCAGATCTCAGTATCCCCTCACAAATCATAAAAATACGATATCGACCAAAGTCAAAGTTCGTATTTTGGGTTTATGTCTCAGGTCATGGCCAGGAAATCATCTCTAATGTCTACTAAACACTCACTACACCTTAATTAACTACTTAACATCATCTTGGAATTTTCCAAGATCACAAACCTAACTAAATCGATATCTAAACTAGAAATACGATATTTAAACACAAATACAAATCTAGAGATGAAGAGATTACCTCATTGGCCACTAGGAAATTTCTAGAGTTGTTCAAAATCTTCAAAATCCAAACTTGAAAGGTTCTAAGGATTTACAATGAGGTGGTGCATGTTTTTAATGAAAGGGACATGGGGTTTTGAGAATGGATTGGAGGTGATGCATGGAGGTAGTGGGAATGAAGCATGATGCAATTTGGGTTGAAGAAAATAATGGAGAAGGAGGGAAAGGGCAGCCAATTAAATCACTTAAACTCATTCTCTCACTCTAAATATCTTCCCTACAGTCACTCTCTCGCACACATATCTATTTTGTTTTACTCACAAAATATCTCATGGCATCAACTTCATATTCCAATCACACTCAATTCATTTCCTTTTCTTTTCTTTTTCATTCTATACTCACTATCTCATAAACACATACATGCACACATGCACATGACATGGTGCAATATCATGAAAAATGTAAAAACACAGATTTTATCCAAAATACGATAAATATCATTAAAATAAATAAATCATTTTATTCTCCGATAAATTTCCAAATATTGGTATACACTTATACCATTTTATGAAAAATACCTATTCGCAAATCGAATAGTTTTCGCCAAATATATTATTTTAATATTAAATTTCCAAAAAAAATATTTTGTATTTCTGATATGTTACAAGGGCTAATTTAGAGATTTACTGGTAAGTGTTATCAGTAGTTTTTCGACCCGTTATGAGCCACATATCGGCACGACTTATCAAGTTATTGGGGTCTGACGTTTACCTCCCCTAGACTCGATATGCGATATATCAGACGAAGTGACCGGAGTCTACGGTAGTGTTACTTATTAGATTCACGAGAGTACGAGTAGGATTGCTTGTTGATCTTTTGATCGCTCAATACCTAGGTAGCCGTTACGTCCAGATAGTACCGCTGACAGCTTGTGGGTGACTGATATGATCATCACCTGCTGCTGGCGTATTGACGAGTCTTTAGAGTTCTACACAGAGGTTTCCTGGCTCGGGCGAAACGAAGTATGAGCACATATGTGATATGTGTGGGACCGAGATTAATACCCGTATATGATACCGTATTTTAATCTCACGATATGTGATTGTTAGTGTAATATGCCTTAGAGGCCATTATTGTATAGTACTAGTTTGTATATTACATTTTGGAAGCTTGGGATATATACACGGATTTATGACAGTCTTGCTCGATATGGTAGTATGCTACTTGGTTAGTATCTATCTTAATATGTGTATATGTTTATCTTGACGTATCGCTAATACATATTGGTAGAGCCCTCAGGATCTTTGCTTGACTACCAGCGTTGTGATGGCAGTCACACTAGTGGAGGCTGGGTAGTCTACAAACACATCCTTATAATGGTCCCTAGTCATAGGATTATCAAGATAGGGCATCGATACTCCAGAGTAGACTAGTGTATACGCTTCTCATCCCAGGTCGCGAGATGGTCTGTCCTATAGCCATTAATACGTCGTGCTAGAGATAGTATGCAGATACTCATTAGGTTATGAGTTACACTGGACGGACTTATAAGGAACTACTGGTTGGTACTATACCTATCGTCAGGTAGCAGTTCCCAGGTGACATGAGTACATCATAGTCCGTTGACTTGACACTGCTACTTCGCCTCAAGTGTGTTCCCACTGTTCTTAGTTTACTACCCTACCACGGCTTTATTGAGTCGTGCAAACATGTAGTAGTTGGGTGCAGTCCCGAAGCGTTTGGAGGCAGTAGCGGTTAGATAGGATTCGTATCTCCCGGTATTGGGGGTTGATGTCGCGCTGTGATTCGGAAAGCCATTACATAAAGTCCCTGGCCAGGGCAAGCGAGATTTGCTGGTAGGGATTCCAGCAGTTTCTCAGGGTGTTTTTGGCTGCACTCCGACATGACTTATTGCGCTATTAGGGGTTTGAAGCTTGCCACCCCTAGGCCTGATATGCGATACTCTTAGACGAATAGAGCGGACTGTACGGAGATTGCCACCGACTGGCTCAGTAGGGGTACGGATGAGTTTGCTCGTCGGCCTTCTTATCGACAAATACCTGAGTAGCCGTTACGTGCTGCTAGTACCGCTAATGCGCTTATGGTTAAACCCCCTGCCTGCATACTGCCGAGTCTTTAGAATCCCACGCAGAGGGTTTCCCAGCTTCGGGCGAAACGATGTAGAGATCGTATGGTTTTACGACAGGGTTCGATCACATACGTGTACTTCTGCACATATGATGTTCGGGCGGACAATACTAGTGGGCTTTGGTTTAAGCCGGATCCTAGTATTTGATTATTAGATTAGTTTCGTCTCATTGTATTCGTGTTTCTCGGAATACGGATGCGGGTATGTATATACGGATGAGAGGGGCAATCTTGTAATTTGATCAAGATTGTTTCTTGGAGAGGGACACCTCAATTAGCATATTTCTTTTTGATTAATTTCTTTGTGATGTGGAGGAAATGAGGTGGGTTTTCTTTGTGGTATTTTAGTGAAATATGATTAGGGTTTCATGTTGACTTTCTTGGACTCACATGAGATTTGAAGGCTTAGATATTTTGAGATATTTTACAAGATATTTTCTAGTGTGAGATATTAGTTTGGTTCATTGTTTTTAATATAGGGCAGCCACTCTTTTTCAAGGAACAAAAGAAAACACTCTCACTTTCCTCAAGCTTTCTTCATCTCCCCTCAAACCTTAACCATCTCATGAGTTAAGAACCCTAGGATTTTGCGAGATCACTAGACTCCTAATCACTCTCTACATATCCTAAGCTACTTAGTTTAGCACACCAAGTGACCTAGTAACCTAAAGTTAGAGGTTAAGCTCAAAGTTGGAACTCTCGGGTGGATCTTCTACGATTTGGAGAAGACGACGAGGAGGTGCAATCCGTTCTCACTTAGAGGAGCTTACGACATGGAGAAGGACGAGGAGGAGGTAAAGGACAGCGAGAACTTGAGGTATAACGTGTTAGCTATGTGTGTTGGATAGATGTATGGCCTAGAGGCCATTATATGATAGATGATGTAATGGATTGTATATATATATATATATATATATATATATATACAGATATATATATATATACAGATATATATATATATATATATATATATATATATATATATATGTTCAGAGGACAGTCTTGCTCGACATGATAGTATGCTATTTGGTTACTCTTTATCATGACATGTTCACTTGATCATACTTTTATTCATTTGGTACATGTTGATAAAGCCCTTAGGATATTTTCTTGACTACTGGGATTATGATGTGGATCATACTAGTGGGACACCTGTAGTTTATAAGCATATCGTTGAAATGTTCCTAGTCGTGGGTGTATCGAGACGGGGCATCGATACTCCACGGTAGACTCGCGTATACCATTCTTGTCCCATATGATGGGCGATGGATGATCCCATATCCATTTGGCGTGGTGACACCAAAGATTGTATACGGGTGCTCAGTGAGACTGGGTACACTGAACGGACTCGCCGAGAACTCCTATGTGGTATTATATCACATGTCGGATAGCAGTTCTCAGGTGACACCGGTACAGGTTAGTCTGTAGACCCGAGATCGTCATAGAGTCTTGTGTGTCCTCCCACTGTACTTTGATCTCCACAGTACCACAACTCTACCGAGTCATGCAAACAGGTAGATTTTAGGTACAGTCCCGAGGCATATGGAGGCAATGAGCGATAGGAGGGGTTTCGTCTCTCCCGGTATTGGGGGTTGATGTTGAGCTATGCTCGATTGGCTATAACAGGAAGTCCGTGGCCAGGGCTACTGAGATTTACTGATAAGTGTTATCAGTAGTTTATCGATCTGTTATGGACCATATACCGGCATGACTTATTGAATTATTGGAGTCTACGATACCATCCCTGGACTCGATATGTAGGATATCTGACGAAGAGACTGGATTGTACGTTAAGTGTTGCCAGTTGGCTCGACAGGAGTTTTGACAGGTTCACTTGTTCTTCTTCTGATCGTTCAATACCCGGGTGGCCGTTATGTTTAGCTGACCGCTTGCGGCTTGTAGGTGTTTGATGTGATCATCACCTACTGCCGGTGTATTGACGAATCTTAGAGTCCCATATAGGAGTTTCCTGGCTCAGGCGAAATGATGTGGTGTGCATATGAGATATATGCGGGAGCTCGATTAAATACGTGTATTTGATACCTTGATTTAATCGGGCGTTTTCTATTTTTCAGGTCGTATGAGATATCACCGGTTTATTAAATCAAGTGTTGATTTAATATTGACTTTTATTTCATTTAAATAAACCTTTTCTTTATGATGGATGCACGGATGTATATGTACATGTTGATGTGCATACACACACACATACATGCATTTGTATCATGGTTGATGATACAAGAAAGATGGCAATATAAGACTCATATGGGAAGTAAATATCTTTATATATATTAAAATGAGAAAAAGAAAATGATATTAAATCATGGTTGACTATTCTTTTCTTGACCTAGTTTGGAACTATGGTTTTATTTCACTTGTTATTTTTCCTCATTCTAAAATATCTTGATATTTATTAACCATTGTTAGAGATGAAGATATTTATCTTGATATTTATCTTGATATTTATCGTTCACTCATTATCTTTTATAATTATCATTCATCCAAAAGAAATAAGCTCAAGGTTGCCATCTTCTTCTTCCTCTCTCTAGCTCTCTCTTGAGATTTCTAAGTGAGTGAGGGTAAAAGAAAGAAAGGGTTTTTATGTGAGAACACAACCATATTATCATACTACACTTGTCAAGCCCATTGGTGTAGTTTGTTTGCTTCATCTTCATTGTGATCAAGTGGAGTAAGGAGCTTTGAGCAAAGGTACTCCGAGTAGATCATCGTGGATGTGGAAGACGCTCGAGCTAGCCGGTTCAACCTCAAAGAGATCCAAGGAGTTGTAAAGAAGGTCTACAAAGGTTGTATTTCTTCCCACTTAGTGTTAGACACTAGCTAGTATATGATACTAGAACTTGTTACCCTAATCATTCTTGTTCGATTCCTAGGTTAGTTTGTTTAATACCTCATAAAATTTTAATGTAGCATGAGTGATGCTTGCAAAACCCTAGGTGAGGTGCTAAAGAAACCCTACAGTAGTATCAGAGCTAAGCTAGAATTTTAGACGATGTTAGATATCATTAAAACGAAACAAATACGAAAAATATGGATTTCCGGAAACCCTAGATCTGCTCTCTGTCCATTTTCAAACGATCCAGAAAAATTATTTAAACAACTACAGAAGCTTATTTTGGACATCACCAGAGCACACAAGAAAAATAGGGACGATCCCTCGGATTTTGACCGAGCACAAGGCCCAGAAATCCGAGGAGGCCGGCCCTAACATGTTTTTTTGCCCCGTTTTGCTTGTGTTCTCTGTTGTGTTGGTTTTGGGTTTTCAGGGATTGTTTGGTAATCTCATTTTTTCATGTCATGACTATTGTGCTTAGGGGCTATTTCATAGTGTTTCGTAGTCGTAAATTTAACATTGTATTGGTAGCCTTGACGATGTTTAACAGTTCGAACAGATTTTCAAACCCCACATTATCACCCCCTCTAAAATTTTCAAGTGTTGTAATTTTCCAAGTTGATTATATTGAATGATAGTGCATGTATTGTTAGTTATATGTATGCCCTAGAGGCCATTACTGTACATAGGATGTATATTGTAGTGGATGCTGGGACATATATAGGGAGGACTTTCTTGCTCGACATGATAGTATGCTATCTGGTTGAACTTTACCTTAACGTGTATACTGATTGTCTCTCTGTTACATGTTGGTAAAGCCCTTAGGATCTGTACTTGACTACCTAGACTATGATGCGGATCATACTAGTGGGGACATGGTAGTCCATAAGTACATCCTTCAAAGTCCCTAGTCGTGGGTGTATCGAGACGGGGCATCGATATACCAGAGTAGACTAGCATATACCTTCTCGACCCATACAGATGAGCGATGGATGATCCCATATCCATTGGTGTTTGACATCAGAGATGATATACGGGTGCTCAGTAGAGACTGGGTACACTGGACGGACTCGCCGAGAACTCCCAGATGGTATTATACCTCACGTCAGATGGCAGTTCTCTGGTGACACTGGTACAGAGTAGTCTGTTGACCCGAGATCGTCATAGAGTCTTGTGTGGTTCCCACTGTGCTTTGATTTCCATCTTACCACGTCCAAGAGGGTGTGCAAAACGGTGGTTTTTGGGTACAGTCCCGAGTCACATGGAGGCAATGAGCGATAGGAGGGGATTCGTCTCTCCCGGTATAGGGGGTTGATGTTGCGCTGTGTTCGATTGGCTATAACAGGAAATCCCTGGCCAGGGTTGCTGAGATTTACTGGTAAGTGTTACCAGTAGTTTCTCGAACAGTTATAGACCTCATATCAACACGACTTATCGAGCTATTGGGGTCTGACGTTTACCACCCCTAGGCGAGATATGCGACATATCAGACGATCAGACCGGACTGTACGGTAGTGTTACTGGTTGGATTCACTGGAGTGTGAGCAGGCTTGCTCGTCGATCTTCAGATCGCTCAATACCCGGGTGGCCGTTACGTTTAGCAGACCGCTTGCGGCTTGTGGGTGTTTGATATGATCATCATCCGCTGCCGGCGTATTGACGAGTCTTTAGAGTCCTACACAGAGGTTTCCTGGCTCAAGCGAAACGAAATAGGAGCGCATATGAGATATGTGCGGTACCGAGAATGATACCAGTATGTGATACTGTATTCGATTCTCGCGATATGTGACATTGATCGGTTATATGCGATATAGCCGGGTTATCGGATCAAGTGTTGATTCAATAAGTTGTTACTGTTGATATTAGTCGGTTATATGCGATATGACCGGATCATTAAATCAAGTGTTGATTTAATGATTTAATGCCTAATTATATATTTGATATATTACTTTGTATTAACTAGTATCAGTTCACTTTAAATGGATTTTCTCACTCGGGTGTGCACATTTCATTTGCGATATGATTTGTGCACTTGCTTGTATCATGTTTGATGGTGCATGCCCTTTTTGTTAAGTGTATAGAATTAAACCTTGGTTAATGGAATGGTTAGGGTTTACTATTTGATTATTCATTTTATTCATTTGTTTATTTCTTTTTGGAAAAGAAAAAATTGCATGATAAAATGGTGGCATTTTTGTTTCATTCATGAAGCTTCATGAATACTTTGACCATTGCAACCATTTTGTCATCTTGTAAAACCTAACCATTCACTAACCATGATCAATTCTCTACATTAAACCTTGGTTACTATTATGATAAGGATGGGTTTTCTTTTCTTATGAAAAACAATAATTATCATAATATTCTTCTTCTTCTTCCTTCAACTCAAGAAGAAAACCTAAGGTCCATCAATGGTGATTGATGATTAAGAATGAGAAATCCAATTCTAAAGTCTACCCACTTTCTATTTCTTCATCCTCTACCTCTTGCCAAGTAGTAGAGTATGTTTCCTTCACAAGTTTTCATGACTTGGTGAAGGTGGAGCTTGATCTTTCGATGCCTCGACGTAGATCATCTTCGGCATGGACATCGACGACCTAGCTTGCCCATTCTCCGACAAAGCCGACGCTAGAGCCCGGGAAATCACTTGGACAGCGAGGGGACTTCGTTGCGGAGCTATGGAGGTGGAGCACCGGATCTACAAAGGTTGTATTTCCGTATTTTATATAGTTAAAGTTGTTAACTAGTTATCTTTTCGCCTAGTTTTCTAGCAAACGATCCGTAGTCGGGTCTCTCGGCACCTAGAATTTTTGAAAATGGCATGTTCGATGCCTTGTGTGACCTCACTAGGGTGCCTAGGAACCCTACAGTGGTATCAGAGCCTAGCTAGAGCCTTAGGCGAAGTCCAGACGGAATTTGAAGTCCGAACGACCCGAAAACCCAAACCTATACATGCTCTCTGTCTTTTTTCTAAAAACAGGGATTTTTGTGAATTAAAAATATGCAGAAAAATCAGCAGGCAATTTTAAGAGATACTGTGAAGTTCGACTGTCTAACTCCATCAACCTGCCGCGGATCCGCGGCACGAGCATGGCTCGTGCGGCGGTTCCGCGGCCGTACTGCATCATTGGTCAGCGAATCTTATACAGTAACTCCTAATAGATAGTGCTGGACTTTCTGGGTATTTTTAATAATTTTTCAAGAGTTGAATTTTTCTGCAGTTGTTTTGGGGATTCGGTGTTTCGATCGGAGTATCAAATTTTGTCTGTGTGGCTTTCCGGATAGTTTTTAGAATATGTTAAAAAGTTCGACCGGATATAAATACCCAATTTTTCCCCTGTCGGGAAATTTCCAAGTGTTGGATTTTTCCGTGGTTTAACGACGTTCTAAGTAGTGCAAGTAACTCGATGGACCCTCTAGAAGACAACAAAGCTTAACTCGATTATGTGACCGTCTTGAACTGCCCTTTGAACCTTCGGGTTTGGGGCAGTACGGCGTGCCACATGTGAGGCGTTGGCTTGACCCTTCTACGGCTGGACCGTTGGTACTGAGGCACGAACTGAATGTTGTTAGACTTATTTCATGTGTTGATATTTCGGGAAAACTTGGGTGTTCGATTGTTCGATCGGAAAGTTTAACATTTTCTAATTATCTGGAATGTGATACAATAATTGGAATTCACAAAAAGTTATGAGATAACTAAATGAATGTTATAAACATAGCACTTTAGTCTCACTTGATCGGTTGCCACGGAATTTTGATGTGATCAAAAGTCCGTCGCAATCACGTAGCGTACGCGGATATTCGCCGGGTAAACTTAATAGACAGCCTCACTCCATAGCCCCGACCAAGTGACTGTAGGAGAACCCCGTCGCCGAAAGCATCCGTTCGGGTGCTCGCGGTAGCGGTGTTCCGCCTTGGTGCACTTCGTCGACGGTATCAGGGGTGCGGCCGCCTACTAAAGTTTGCGACGAGCATTCGATCAGTTTTTCGGGAATCTTGTTGAATTGCCCGACTTGATATTGAAAAGAGTTTTCGATTTTGAGACTAAAATGCGGGGTTTATAATTGTTAGGCATGTGATGTCTAAGGTATTCATTTGGTCAGGCATGCGATGTCTGAGGTGGTTACGGATTCCAACTGTTGTAGTTTTACACTTTCTTTTCTGTGACCGTAAGTGTAATATGTGATATCGCCGGTTTCGTTGCTATATGTCAACGACAATTGGGATGCGCATATTTACTTACGTTGATGACATGTGATGTTATGTGTTGCTGGATATGTTATATTGGATCGTCGTGTTTGAATAGCCGGGGGTTTTTAAGTGAGATGAGTGTTTTTCATTTTCATTCATGTAAAAACTTGTATGTAATATTCTTTTATTGGGGCGCTTCCAGGTTGCGGAAGTTGTCACCGTTTGTATATTATTTACTTTTCCGCACTAGGATAGACCTAAGGAGGAGGGCACAAGTAACCGGGTTCTGGAGTCCAGTGGGAGACCAACTCGAGGAGTCGAGTCCGGGTCTCCTAACTCTAGAATTGGTAGGGTTGCTTGCTGCTCTCGTAGGGGTCTAGGGGTGTGGGTTTGGCTATTCATCACGACCGTGGAATCCGTGTTTTATACTGGCTCGTATTGAAAACACGGACGTCCTAGTATATCCAATATTTCATATGTTTTTTCTGCTGCGATATCTGTGATGTGATCATGTGATGTTCTTTGATAGATACAGTATATAGTATATATGATATATTATATAGACGTTACTTATGTTTTGCACCCGCGCTAGCCCTGCCCTGCTCTGCCGTTAGTTACCTAACCTAACGGTGCACGAGGGGACATCGAGGCAAATGCGGATGGCATAAGTGTACGTCGTATTTATCTGTGATGTTTAGGTACTTAAATGATGGGACTTCATTAATATGATTAATGAAATAAAAGAAACCTAAGATGTTGTAGAATCGAATTTCAAAATAAAACAGGTAGCTACAGTTCTTGCTTTGCACAGCGGTATATGAGATATATCCTGCACCTTATTCAATGAGGAAAGGACCGAGATCCCTTCACCGGGAGTGACTCCTTTAGCAATAACTGGCAGATGCTACACACTCGGTTTGTCTTTTGATTGCTTTTAAGTGTTTTTGCTTTGCACAGTGATATATATGATATATCCCGCACCTCATTCGACGAGGAAAGGACCGACGATCCCTTCACCGGGAGTGACTCCTTTAGCAAAACTAGAAAAGCCTCAAAAACACTCCATTTTAAAATCATTTGATTCTACAACGATATCAAGTTCATTACGCAATAGGTTTTCAGAAAAACCTGTCGTAGCCCTCCGTCATTTCAGATAAGTACTAGTTAGTATTCGTGCTGCGGTTGTTTGGCATGCGTCAAGGCGTAGTGTACGGTAGCTAACTAGTGCTTATCTGCTAGCATATGATGCGATTGGATTAGGGTATTCGTACGGCGTTGTTTGGCATGCGTCAAGGGTCGTGCGGGTGGGTTTAATTCAATCAAGAAATGTACGGGTTGAACTTGACTAGCAGACTATGGGTTGTTTGGCATGCGTCAAGGTCATAGCGAGCTAGGGGCAAAATATTATCGGGAATTTCAAGTGTTGAAATTTGCAATGAGATTGCATACCTTCTATGAGATAGTTGGATCCTGATACCCGCTGCGAGTAAGAGTTACTCCTGGGAGAGTTTTATACATTACAATTAGCCGATCAAGTAGGTGTCTAGAAAGGTGTCAACGGGGTTACGCGTCTAGGAAAACGAGGTTTACATTAATTAGGTTCGTGCGAAAGCACGGGGGACCTCCCTCAAAGTACCGACACTGGCCTGGCTGAAAGATTGGCGAACTTGTAGTGTGTAATTAATCCCGGCTAGTCTTTCCTTTTAAGGTTTGAAGGAAGATTTGATAAAAAGCAGTGGGAGCCATCCTGATTAGATAAAATTATAACCAATCTATTCTTGACAGAGCGCACGCTGAGTGTTTTCTTCTCTCTCTCTCCAGGTAGCGACCATATCAAGCCTTAATCAAGATAATAATACGGATTATTGACCGAACCCGCTTGTTATACTGAGCTGGGGAACGTTGGTCCCGCTCCAACTTATAATTGTTATAAGACAGAGCAGGAAATTGGGGAATACCAGATTTCCCGTGCCGCCCAAACGAGGAGAGTGCATGATGATGCATCATCTTCGGGTGTGTTCATTATATAGAACTGTTTCTCAGTGTCCTTTACGTCCTGGGTATGTGATACCAGATCAGGATCCCAGATATGTAATCTGTTACATAGGGCTACAGAAAGGTAGAGAACTGAGAACGGGTGATAAGTTTCATGAGGCAGAAAACGGGGCAAGAGTTGCAGCCAAGTCTGTTGGTCACTGTCACCCTGTATTACCAATACATTGATTCTGAACGAATGTTATTAGATACCGAACCTGATATACAAAATCATATCAGTCTCTTTATTAGTAAAGAAATGATAAAATTTTGTATTGTTGGATAATGTTTTGAACATTTCCTATATCAAAAGTTGATCGATTCAGGCACGTTATCTAAAAGCATTGATGTTCTAAATCAAACTACAGTTCTTAGTATATAGAACACACACAAGAGAAAGAGTTCAGAAATGAACGGATTCTTCTTGAGGTATTGTAGACTAGGTCATATCAATGCGACCCGACTAGCTAAGTTACATAAAGATGCATATTTAAATCAGTTTGAATTTACATCTTGTGAAACTTGCCAGTCATGTCACAAAGATAAGATGACCACAGCTCTGTTTGTTGGAAACAGAGAAAGAGTTAGTGAACTCTTGGGATGATACATGTTGATGTATAAAGGTCCCCTGTCTACACATGCCAAGACCGGTTCTTTGTACTTCATTACATTCTCTGATAATCTCTCAAGATTCAGACATATGTTCCTGTTGAAACACAAGTCCGAACCTTTTGAGATATTCACAGAATATAAGTTAGAAGTAGAGAACCAAAATACGGGTATAAGTATTATGTCCTATGATGAGATCAAGGAGGAGAATACTTGAGCACAGAAATACTGGATTATTCTAAAGGAGAATGAGATTCTCTCTCAGCATTACTCCTCCGTATACACCATAGCACGATGGTATATCGGGGCGGAGCAGATACACCCTATCTGATATGGTGTGCTCTATGATGAGTACTACTGAGTTACCTATTTCCTTTTTGGGAGTTATGCACTTGAGAAGCTGCATACATATTGAATAGAGTTCGAATCAAATCAGTTGCCTACCACTCCATATGAGATATGGAAAGGGAAGAGCCCATGTCTTAAGCTAGTTAAGATTTGGGGTTATCCGGCCTATGTCTAAAAGCAATAATCCGGACAAGCTCGAGGCAAGGTCTGTTATGTAGAACTGGAAGTGTTCCAGCTATACAAACTACAGCAGATGATTTGGTACAACCAGAGGATTCAGTAGAAACCAACGAACCTCAGCCTCTCCGCCGATCTAGTAGGGTTCCTCACCCACCTGAGAGATACTTCGGTTTCTCTATGACAGTGGGAGCGAGGATTGCATCATGAGATGATGACCCAACTAGTTTCGAGCAGGCCATCAGGAGTGCGACTCTGTAAGAATGGCTGGATGTTTAGCGATCTGAGATGGAATCCTTATACACCAACAAAGTATGGACTTTGGTTGCTATATCTGAAGGGTTAAATCCCCATCAGGAGCAAGTATATCTTGAGAAGATTACTTGGTGTAGATGGAAAAGTTGAGACTTTCAAAGCTAGACTTGTTAAAAGTTTGCATCATTGACCAGGTGTGGATAATGATGAAACCTTTTCAAGTAGCTATGCTTAAGTCCATCCAGATCCTACTTGTCACGGCTACATACCATGACTACGATATCTGGTGGTTGGGTGTCATGACTGCTTTTCTAAATGATGTTTTAGAAGAGAGTGTCTATAAGTACACAGCCAGAGGGCTTCGTAGACAGTGGGAGCAGCGGAAACGTGTGCAAGATGCTTTATTTGATAAAGCAGGCATCGCGGAGTTGGAACATCTGTTTTGATGAATTAGTCAAAGAGTTTGACATCATCAAAATGGTAGATGAACCTTGTATAAACAAAAAGGTAGTAGGAAGTATGGTAGTGATCCTCGTAGAGTACGTGGATGACATACTCTTGATAAGAAAAGAGTTTCTTATGCTACGCTCGATCAATCTCCGCTTATCACAATGATTCTCCATATATGATCAAAGTGATACCTCCTAAATCCTGGGTTTTGGATTTATGAGATAGATCTAATTGGATGTTAGGATTCTCACTAGTTGCAGTGAGATGGTATCAATCGACCCTGGGGAGAATCACTGGAATAGTTCCAGGGTGATAAAGACGACTGAATGTCAGTCACAGGCATTGTCTTTACCCTCAGTAAAGGGACGGTATGTTGGAAGAGTTCCAAGCTAGATACCGTGACATACTATACGATAAAGGCAGGATACATCGCTACTTAAGATGCTACCAAAGAGGATGTTTGGGTGTATATTAGTTCATGAGATGAACTACGTTCCTACCATTGTGAGACAATGGAGTTGTGGCTCATGCCGAGGAACGCCGGTCCCATCAGTGATCCAGACTTATTCTAAGGCAGCATCGCCTGATCATGGAGATAGTTGATCTCCAGGGTGATCGAGGTTAGGAGAGTAGATTCTGAGGACAACACAGCGGATCCACTCACAAAGGCCTGTTCCCAAAGAGAGATTTTTTTTATGGGATGGTTGAGTATGAGATACTACAACCACTGCTACAGATGGCCCTAGTGCAAGTGGGAGATTGTTAGTTATATGTATGCCCTAGAGGCCATTACTGTACATAGGATGTATATTGTAGTGGATGCTGGGACATATATAGGGAGGACTTTCTTGCTCGACATGATAGTATGCTATCTGGTTGAACTTTACCTTAACGTGTATACTGATTGTCTCTCTGTTACATATTGGTAAAGCCCTTAGGATCTGTACTTGACTACCTAGACTATGATGCGGATCATACTAGTGGGGACATGGTAGTCCATAAGTACATCCTTCAAAGTCCCTAGTCGTGGGTGTATCGAGACGGGGCATCGATATACCAGAGTAGACTAGCGTATACCTTCTCGACCCATACAGATGGGCGATGGATGATCCCATATCCATTGGTGTTTGACATCAGAGATGATATACGGGTGCTCAGTAGAGACTGGGTACACTGGACGGACTCGCCGAGAACTCCCAGATGGTATTATACCTCACGTCAGATGGCAGTTCTCTGGTGACACTGGTACAGAGTAGTCTGTTGACCCGAGATCGTCATAGAGTCTTGTGTGGTTCCCACTGTGCTTTGATTTCCATCTTACCACGTCCAAGAGGGCGTGCAAAACGGTGCTTTTTGGGCACAGTCCCGAGTCACATGGAGGCAATGAGCGATAGGAGGGGATTCGTCTCTCCCGGTATAGGGGGTTGATGTTGCGCTGTGTTCGATTGGCTATAACAGGAAATCCCTGTCCAGGGTTGCTGAGATTTACTGGTAAGTGTTACCAGTAGTTTCTCGAACAGTTATAGACCTCATATCGACACGACTTATCGAGCTATTGGGGTCTGACGTTTACCACCCCTAGGCGAGATATGCGACATATCAGACGATCAGACCGGACTGTATGGTAGTGTTACTGGTTGGATTCACTGGAGTGTGAGCGGGCTTGCTCGTCGATCTTCAGATCGCTCAATACCCGGGTGGCCGTTACGTTTAGCAGACCGCTTGCGGCTTGTGGGTGTTTGATATGATCATCATCCGCTGCCGGCGTATTGACGAGTCTTTAGAGTCCTACACAGAGGTTTCCTGGCTCAAGCGAAACGAAATAGGAGCGCATATGAGATATGTGCGGGACCGAGAATGATACCAGTATGTGATACTGTATTCGATTCTCGCGATATGTGACATTGATCGGTTATATGCGATATAGCCGGGTTATCGGATCAAGTGTTGATTCGATAAGTTGTTACTGTTGATATTAGTCGGTTATATGCGATATGACCGGATCATTAAATCAAGTGTTGATTTAATGATTTAATGCATAATTATATATTTGATATATTACTTTGCATTAACTAGTATCGGTTCACTTTAAATGGATTTTCTCACTCGGGTGTGCACATTTCATATGCGATATGATTTGTGCACTTGCTTGTATCATGTTTGATGGTGCATGCCCTTTTTGTTAAGTGTATAGAATTAAACCTTGGTTAATGGAATGGTTAGGGTTTTACTATTTGATTATTCATTTTATTCATTTGTTTATTTCTTTTTGGAAAAGAAAAAATTGCATGATAAAATGGTGGCATTTTTGTTTCATTCATGAAGCTTCATGAATACTTTGACCATTGCAACCATTTTGTCATCTTGTAAAACCTAACCATTCACTAACCATGATCAATTCTCTACATTAAACCATGGTTACTATTATAATAAGGATGGGTTTTCTTTTCTTATGAAAAACAATTCTTATCATAATATTCTTCTTCTTCTTCCTTCAACTCAAGAAGAAAACCTAAGGTCCATCAATGGTGATTGATGATTAAGAATGAGAAATCCAATTCTAAAGTCTACCCACTTCCTATTTCTTCATCCTCTACCTCTTGCCAAGTAGTAGAGTGTGTTTCCTTCACAAGTTTTCATGACTTGGTGAAGGTGGAGCTTGATCTTTCGATGTCTCGACATAGATCATCTTCGGCATGGACATCGACGACCTAACTTGCCCATTCTCCGACAAAGCCGACGCTAGAGCCCGGGAAATCACTTGGACAGCGAGGGGACTTCGTTGCGGAGCTATGGAGGTGGAGCACCGGATCTACAAAGGTTGTATTTCCGTATTTCATATAGTTAAAGTTGTTAACTAGTTATCTTTTCGCCTAGTTTTCTAGAAAACGATCCGTAGTCGGGTCTCTCGGCACCTAGAATTTTTGAAAATGGCATGTTCGATGCCTTGTGTGACCTCACTAGGGTGCCTAGGAACCCTACAGGTATTCCTATGGACCCTCTAGAAAACTATAAACCTTAACTCGATTCTATGTTCACGGAAACACGATCGAACCCAAGGGTTTGCCGTAGTTCCGTGGTACCATAGGTAAGGCATTGGTTAACCCTTCTACGGCTAGTCCATAGACACTGCGGCACATCTTTTGGGTACTTTCAACTTTGCTCAAGTGTTGAGCTCTCAGGGTAACTTGTGGGTGTTTGTTGATTGGATTGAATCGTTTAACATCGTCTTGATATATGTGAATGTGATAATCGCAGGTGTTGTTGTTTTTCACTTTCTTTTCTGCGACCGTAAATTTAGTATGTAGTGTATCGTCGGTTTCATTGCTATACATCAACGACAATTGGAATACGCATACTTGCTTATGTTGATGACATGTGATGTTATGTGTTGCTGAGATATGTTGTACAAGATCATCGTGATTGAATGGCCGGGGGTTTTATGTGAGATGAGAGTTTTTATTTTCATTCATGTAAAATTAAATTGTATGTAATATTCTTTTATTTGGGGCACTTCCGGGTTGAGGATGATGTCACCATTGTTGTATATTATTTATTTTCCGCATTAGGATAGACCCAAGGAGGGGAGCACAAGTGAACGGGTTCTAGGGTTCAGTAGGAGGCCATCTCGAGGGGTCGAGACCGGGTTTCCTAAACTCTAGAATTGGTAGGGTCACATGCAGCTCTCGTAGAGGTCTTGGGGTGTGGGCTTGTCCATTCATCGCGACCGTGGAATCCGTATTTTCTATTGATGGCTAAATACTAAATACGGACCTCCTAGAAATCCTATATTTTCATATGTGCTTCTGCTGTGTATATTCTGTTATGTGATCACTTTACACGTTAAGACGAATGGTATTATATATATGATATATAAGAAACGTTGATTATATTTTTTACACCCGCGCTAGTCCCATCCCGCTATGCCGTTAATTAAGTAACCAAACGGTGCATAACGGGACACAGTGACGAATGCGAATGACATAAGAGTACGTTCTATTTTTGTTTCTTTTCTGTGATAGCTTTAGGACTTAAATGATGGGACTACATTAATCAGATTAATGTAAAGAAAAATGAACCTAAAAAGATGTTTCAGAATCGGATTTGAAACCCACTCGGCTTTTTTTTTATGAAAAAGTAAGTTTTCAAAGTGCGGAGATTAAGACATTCCTTTTAAACCCATTTGATTCTACAACGATATCAAGTTCAAAGCGTTAAAATTTTTCTTTAAAAGTATCCACAGCCCTCCGTCTTTTTAGGAAGTAGAGTACTTAGTATTCGTGCTGTGTATTTTGACTTTAGTTAAGGCACAGTGTACGGTAGCTAACTGATGTCTTCCTACACCGCATATGATGCGGATTAGTTAGGACATTCATATGATTATGTTGACTTTAGTTAAGGGTCATGTGGGTGGGTCTAGTTAATCACGAAATGACGGGAAGAACTTGACTAGTACTTATGATATGTTGACCATAGTTAAGGTCATGAGTTTTAGGGGTAAAAACAATATCAGGAGTTTCAAGAGTTTAAATTTGTAAAGAGATTGCATACCTTCTATATGATAGTGGGATCCCGATCCCACTGTGAGAAAGAGTTGATCACGGGAGAGTTTTGCACTTTACAATTAGCTAACCCATTAGGTGTCCAGAAAGGTGTCAACGGGGCTACGCCTCTGGGAAAACGAGGTTTATTCTAATTAGGTCTGTGCGAAAGCACGGGGAACCTTCTTCAAAGTACCGGCACAGGCCTGGCTGAACGGTTAGCGAAGTTATAGAGTGTAATTAGTTCCGGCTAGTTTTCTTTTTAAAAGGTTTTAAAGAAAATTTGATAAAAACAGTGGGAGACATCGATTAGACAAGATAATAAACAATCTGATCTTTGCAAGAGCTTTCGCTGAGTGTATTCTTTTCTCTCTCTTAATGGAAGATACCAATGACAGGCCTTAAGATTCTACTAGATAAAAACAAGCTGACCGGACCCAACTACATAGACTGGCCGAGGAACATTAACATTGCTCTCATATATGATAAAGTATCAAATGTCCTCACCGCCAAAGCCCCGCCCAGCCCAGGACTTGAATCTTCTACTGCGGATAGGGAAATCCGCAAAACGTAGGATATTGACTGTGCTACTACCATATGCCTCGCGCTTGCATCGATGGACAATACACATCAAAAGGAACACAAGCAGATGGATGTTAAATCCATATTTCTCCATACAAAAGAGTTGTATGGGGAGCAACCTCGGATCCTGAGATACGAAGCATCTCGAAAGTTGTTTCAGATGCGAAAGGCTCCTAGCACACCAGTAGGCGATAACGTTTTGAAGATGATAGCTCTTATAGAAGAGCATGAGGACCTCGGTTGGACAATGCATAACGAACAGTATACTGATATTGTTCTACAGTCTCTTCCCTCCGCCTTTGCTCATAGTGAACTTCAACATGCATGATATGGAGAAGTCACTACCCGAACTTCACAATATGTTGAGAAGTACAGAGAGCAAACTGAAAGCGAATTCCCCCTCTATGCTTGTTGGACAATCTTCCCCCTCCGTCCTAAAAGCCAAGGCCAAGGGAAAGAATAAGAAAAAATTCACCAAGCCGAGACGAGGAATAAAGAAGGCGAAGGGGAAAGACAAATCTAAAGCTGCGGAGTCGGGGAAGGGAGAATGTTTTCACTGCAAGAAGACGGGAAACTAGAAGCGGAACTGTACGGAGTACTTTGAACTGAAGAAAAAGAAGCATGGTGATGCTTCAGCTTTAGGTGTGTTCGTGATTGAAAACTGTTTTTCTATTAACTCTGTTTCCTAAGTATTAGATATCGGTTCGGGTTCTCATATTTGCAATTCTGTGCAGGCGTTGAGAAATAGCAGAGTTTTGAAGTCAGGTGATCATACTCCCCAAGTTGGAAATGGTTCTAATGTTCATGCAGTTTCTGTGGGAGAGTATCACCTTGGGTTGCCGTCGGGTTGTATATTGGTTTTGAACCCATGTTATTTTGTAACAACTATGCTTTGTAATATTATATCCGTTTCTTTGTTAGACAATGTAGAATATCATTTTGCTGTGCAACACAATATTATGAACATTAGACTAAATCAAGAGTTGATTGGTTGTGGTACGCTTAATAACGGGATATACGTCCGTAATCAACACACAATTTTCAACATTCAACACACAAGTAAAAGAAAATTTTCAGATCTAAATGAAGCTTTTCTTCGGCATTGTAGACTTGGTCATATTAATGAAACAAGACAAAACAAACTTCATAAAGATGGATATTTAAATTCTTTTGAGCATAAATCTTATGCGACTTGCCAGTCTTGTATTAAAGGTAAAATGACCAAAACTCCGTTTACTGGACACGGAGAAAGAGCTACTGAGCTCTTAGGCCTCATACACAGTGATGTATATGGGAAAATCTCTACAGATGCAAGAGGCAGTTTTTCATACTTCATAACTTTTACTGATGATTTCTCAAGATTCGGTCATGTGTTTTTGATAAAGCATAAGTCTGAAGCTTTCGAGAAATTCAAGGAGTACAAACTTGAAGTAGAAAACCAAACAGGAATGAGAATTAAGATACATCGATCAGATCGAGGTGGAGAGTACTTAAGTACTGAGTTCTTGGACTTCCTAAAAGATAATGGGATTCTCTCTCAGCTCACTCCCCTTTACACACCACAGCACAACGGTGTGTCAGAGCGGCGGAATCGTACCCTATTAGATATGGTATGATCTATGATGAGTGATTTTGAGTTACCCCTCTCCTTTTGGAGGCATGCATTGGAGACTGGAGCTTTTCTGTTGAACAAAGTTCCAACCAAGACCGTGTCTACCACTCCATATGAGATATGGCATGGGAAGAGACCATCTCTTAAACGAGTTAAGATTTGGGGTTGTCCGGCTTTTGGTAAAAAACAGAATCCAGACAAACTCGAGACACGATCGGTCAAATGTATATTTGTGGGATATCCAATACTTTTGTTTGGGTATCTATTCTACCGCAAGGAGGAACAAAAAGTGTTTCTCAGTATGCCACATTTTTGGAAAATGATATTTTTCCAAATGATGCTGATGGCAATGTAGTAGATCTAGAAGAGGTTCTAGAAACACAAATTACAAATGACGACTTGGTTGAACCTGATGTTGCAACAGAATCTTATGAACCTCAGCCACTCCGTAGATCTGGTAAGACTTCTCGCCCACCGGAGAGATACTACGGTTTTCCCATTGATGGTAATAGAGAAGACTGCATCATGGATGATGATGACCCTGCCAGTTTTCAGCAAGCTATCACGAGTGGTGACTCTGTGAAGTGGCTGGATGCCATGAGATCCGAAATAAAGTCCATGTACACCAACAAAGTATGTACTTTAAAGGATGTACCCTCTGGGATAAAACCTGTAGGCTGCAAATGGATCTTTAAAAGAAAGATCGTTGTAGATGGACAGGTAGAGACCTATAAGGCAAGGTTGGTAGCGAAAGGCTTTCGTCAAAGACCAGTTTTGGAATATGACAAGACATTCTCTCCGGTAGCCATGCTTAAATCCATTCGGATCCTACTTGCTATTGCTCCTCACTACGACTATGAAATCTGGCAGATGGACGTTAAAACTACATTTCTAAATGGTGATTTAGATGAATGCGTTTATATGGATCAGCCAAAGGGCTTCATTGATAGTGGGAGCAGAGGAAAAGTATGTAAGTTGCTTAAATCCATTTATGGATTAAAGCAGGCATCACGGAGTTGGAACATCTGTTTTGATGATGTTATCAAAGAGTTTGATTTCGTCAAAAACCCAGATGAACCTTGTGTTTATAAGAAGACTGTAGGGAGAACTGTCACATTCCTCGTATTGTACGTGGATGACATTCTTCTGATAGGAAATGACATTCCTATGCTATAGTCGGTCAAATCATTCTTATCACAAAGTTTCTCCATGAAGGACCTGGGTGATGCCATGTATATATTGGGCATACGGATCTATAGGGATAGATCCAAACGGTTATTGGGATTGTCCCAAACCAAGTACTTCAACACCATCCTAAAGAGGTTTAGTATGGAAGACTCCAAGTGGGGTACCTTACCCGCTTGCCACGGAGTCGCTTTTTCTAAGTACGATTGTCCAAATTCTGATGAAGAGAGAGCTCGCAAGAGCATTATTCCCTATGCTTCAGCCGTAAGATCAATAATGTATGCAATGTTGTGTACACACCCTGAAGTAGCTTATGCACTGAGTGATGTAAGAAGGTATCAGTCAAACTAAGGGGAGAATCACTGGACTACTGTGAAGTACATTCTTAAGTACTTGCGAAGGAATAAAGAATTGTTCTTGGTGTATGGTAACATGGATCTCCAAATGGAGGCCTTTATCGATTTAAGCTTCCAGAGTGATAAGGATGACAGCAAGTCTATCTCAGGGATTGCATTTACCCTCAACGGAGGGACGGTAAGTTGGAAGAGTTCCAAATAGGATACCGTTGCAGACTCAACGATGGAAGCTGAGTACATTGCTGCAAATGATGCTGCTAAGGAAGCCGTCTGGATGAGAAAGTTCATCTCGGAGCTAGGAGTAGTTCCAACCATTATTGATCCATTACCTTTGTATTGTGACAATAATGGGGCTATGGCATTGGCCAAAGAGCCCAGGTCCCATCAGAAGTCAAGACACATCCTGAGGCGATATCATTTGATCCGGGAGATAGTTGATCGCCCCGAGATCGAGATTAAGAGAGTAGATACAAAGGCCAACACTGCGGATCCATTCACCAAGGCCCTCCCTCAGGTGCAGTATGAGCGACTTTTTGAGATGTTGGGTATGAGATACGCCAATAATTGGCCTTAGTGCAAGTGGGAGATTGTTGGATATATGTATGCCCTAGAGGCCATTATATGATAGTGTATGTACTGGAATGTGTGTGTGTTTGTGTGTGTTTGTGTGTATTCAAAGGACAGTCTTGCTCGCCATGGTAGTATGCTATCTTGTTTCTCTTTATCATGACATGTTCACTTGATCATGCTTTTATTCATTTGGTCCATGTTGATAAAGCCCTTAGGATATTTGCTTGACTACTGGGATTATGATGTGGATCATACTAGTGGGACACCTGTAGTGTATAAGCATATCCTTGAAATGTTCCTAGTCGTAGGTGTTCGAAACGGGGCATCGATACTCCAGGGTAGACTAGCGTATACCATTCTTGTCCCATATGATGGGCGATGGATGATCCCATATCCATCTGGTGTGGTGACACCAAAGATTGTATACGGGTGCTCAGTGAGACTGGGTGCACTGAATGGACTCGCCGAGAACTCCTATGTGGTATATATCTCACGTCGAATAGCAGTTCTCAGATGACATTGCTACAGGTTAGTCTGTAGACCCAAGATCGTCATAGAATCTTTTGTGTCCTCTCACTGTACTTTTATCTCCACCCTACCACGGCTCTACTGAGTCGTGCAAACAGGTGAATTTTGGGTACAGTCCCGAGGCACATCGAGGCAATGAGCAATTGGAGGGGTTTCGTCTCTCCCGGTATTGGTGGTTGATGTTGCTCTATACTCGATTAGCTATAACAGGAAGTCCCAGGCCAGGGCTATTGAGATTTACTGATAAGTTTTATCAGTAGTTTCTTGATCTGTTATGGACCATATACCGGCATGACTTATTGAGTTATTAGGGTCGACGATACCATCCTGGACTCGATATGCAGCATATCAGATGAAGAGACCAGACTGTAAGGTAAGTGTTGCCACTTAGTTCAACAGGAGTTTTGACAGGTTCGCTTGTTCTTCTTCTGATCGTTCAATACCCGGGTGGCCATTATGTTTAGCTGACCGCTTGCAGCTTGTAGGTGTTTGATGTGATCATCACCTACTACCGGGGTATTGATGAGTCTTAGAGTCCGACACAGGTGTTTCCTGGCTCAAGCGAAACGATGTGGTGTGCATATGAGATATATGCAGGAGCTCGATTAAATACGTGTATTTGATACCGTGTTTTAATCGGGTGTTTTCTATTTGTCAGGTCGTATGAGATATGACCGGTTTATTAAATCAAGTGTTGATTTAATATTGACTTTTATCTCATTTAAATAAACCTTTTCTTTATGATGGATGCATGGATGTTATATACATGTTGATGTGCATACACACATACATACATGGATTTGTATCATGGTTGATGATACAAGAAAGATGGCAATATAAGACTCATAAGGAAAGTAAATATCTTTATATATATTAGAATGAGAAAAAGAAAATGATATTAAATCATGGTTGACTATTCTTTTCTTGACCTAGTTTGGAACCATGGTTTCATTTCACTTGTTATTTTTCCTCATTCTAAAATATCTAAATATTTATTAACCATAGTTAGAGATGAAGATATTTATCATGTTATTTATCTTTCTCTCATTATCTTTTATCATTATCTTTCATCCAAAAGAAATGAGCTTAAGGTTGCCATCTTCTTCTTCCTCTCTCTAGCCCTCTCTTGAGATTTCTAAGTGAGTGAAGGTAAAGGAAAGAAAGGGATTTTATATGAGAACTGTCACGACCCGAAATATTAGCTCATGACCAGCACTTGAATCACGCAACGACTAAAGGCGTAACGGAATTCAAGTAAGCTGAAACCCAGAAATCTAAACCTTTTTATGAAAATAAAGGTGGTGATGTTTTGAAATAAATGTATAAGGAAATCAAGTTTTCTTAATGCGTAAAAAAGGGACATGAAAATTCAAGTGAAAATTTCTAGTTTGAAAACATGTTATGTCTTTTAAAAATTTGGTCAGCACCTCCTTTGCATTTTTTGATCCAAAACCACAAATGCATAATGATGATAAAGACATCCCCAAATGGGAGCTAGCTCTTCGCCCAACGGCGGATCACAATCACGCAAGACAGTATATATGAGTATATAACACCCAACGGCGAAATTCACCACAAAAGATAAAGAAATAAGCAAGACATCGAAATAACAAGTAGCGGAAAAACACTCGCACTAAGTCTCGCAACCACAATCCCACTAAGTCTCATTACTTATACAATTTACAATTTTTGATTGATGTAGATGACTAGATACAAAATGAAATATAAATACTAGAGTGTGTACGATACAAATGCCCCACCTACCAATACAAAACACCTAAATGAAGCTATGTACCAGCGATGCCGGTACGGATCCATGCGGTCAACCTGCAAGAACTATGGCACAACGAGGGTGAGTTGCCAACTCGTGAGTAGAAAAACATCAACAAGTAGAAATCGAATAAACAACGACTTCTAGGTCAACTATATCATAAAGGTAATACTATGACATCTAGGGTGACCGTATCAACATATGTGCCAACAATGTAATAAATGCCTATAAGCATGTGGACATCATCCAACAATATGATCAATGCATGTATGCATGTGGATCTCGTCCACCCATATAATCATTGTATGTATGCATGTGGATCTCGTCCACGTGTCAACCGCTGACACAACAATGTCATGCATGTAAATATCATAAAAGCATATGCATGAAAATATGAGGATATAAATCAACATGTGTCCCTCGCGACACCTCAAAATCATAGAACCTGAGTGTCTAGTATCGACACTCAAAACATCATGAAACCCGTGTCCAGCATCGACACGTAAATCCTTATATCTCAGGCACCGCATCCTCAGATCGGCCCTCATAAATATCTCGACTCAGGCGCCGCCTACTCTGGTCGGCCCTCATATCCATCTCATGACTCCGGTCGGTATCCTCCGGATAACCACCGGGTCCAAATACTATCACAGGTAGGTAGTGCTCCCCTTCCAGGCTCACCGTCTAACAATAAGAGTTTTCTTGCCCCGGGGTACTTCACCGGGTCCACCATGTACCCGCAATCGGTGCCTATCGCTCCTCGAATTGGGTTTCACAAGGCATACGTCTCAGAACCGAGAAAACACATGGTGGACGCACTGAAATATCATATCAAGAGAAACTAGGTTTTTAAAACAATACATAATTTCTTTTGAAATAACCACGGTTCTCAAATCCAGAAATCTCATGAAAACAGCATATCTCAATGCGTATGAACATAAAGCATGATGTATGGGACATATAAATGAATGTAAGCATATCCGTATATCATGCAGCAAGGAACAGTGATGTGACAATATTAGGTAAAACCACCCTTTTAAAATGAATCACGTTTTTAAATATATCCCGTGATTCCCAATTTCTCCCAAGTCAGATGCAACATCGTATAAGGTGCATATGTAACTATAGCAAGTAAACTATGCAATGGGGTCATACCATGATGCTGCAATTCTGCTGTGTAGTGACATGGCAAAATCAATGATGAAGTGTGTAAGCCGACAAATCTGTGTAAGTGTAACATACGCATCATCGATAATGGTGTAAGTGTACTAGCGCAGGTATAAGCAATGCCATGAGAATAGCATGAATGCAGCATAAGGTAAATCATCGGCTAAAAGCTATAAGGTATACGTTTCAACATGATCGAGTCGGTGAATCAATCGATCGGCACCCAGCCACAACACCACGTACAGTATAATCCATCGTACGGATCAATCGTCATAAAACTCATCACAAAAGGAAAATCATCGTACGGCATCACTAAACCATCGGGGATCCTATCATCCTATATGACAAAGTGGGGTACGGACCTAACGTCTCGTACGATATATCACACATGATTCACAACATTTATATATCTATATACCTACGTCCCAGGTCACTTCCATAACAAACTCATATCAGGGCACCGGTAAAGGTATCAATCATCTCAGTCAACTCGCATCCGTATACCAACATATCATCATATCACAAGCCAAATCGTATTCTCTCTTCATCGCATCTAAATCTCACATACACATCCGAACCATACAATCGGTTTTTTTTAAAAGATGTGAATCGTAGTTTTGAAAGTCGGGGCAACGGTGTTTTTAAGGAAAAGATTTCATTTGCAAATCTGTAACGTCCCTCAAGGTATCTGTTTAAAAGATGCATACGATTCTTTAGTTTGGAAATAGGTATGGTTCAGACGACACATTTACATTGGCTATCTAGTCTTATAGTACCCAAAACGGCAATATCGTCAAACATCATTCTCAAATTCCCTCATCACATATTAGCCATATCATGTCACTTCTAACTATCCTTTAGTTTCTAATATGGTTCTCTAACTATCTTTAACTCTATTTATAGTTTTCTATATAAGGTTCCCTTAACCATATTCTATATATAAATCGGTTTCCATCAAAGTTTGCAAGGGTGCTATACGCCATCCACCCGACTTCCCCCATGGATATACATCCACTCACCTTGGTCTTCGCTTGCCGAAGTGGATGATGCCAGGCTCCGTCACATCAGAATCCACGCTAAGATACCTACAATAATAACACATATCGCAACGCTATTAAAATCAAATTCGGAAACAAAACCGGCACACGGATCGCCTATAGGTTAGAACCTATGGCATACGCGTGCAAAAACAATCAAACAACCCTTATTGTCGATGTACAAACAACCAACAACCCAATACAAATCGAAATAGCAAAAACAAACATTTCAAAATACGGAAAACATAGCCAAAATCACATCAAAGTGCTCCGAGATTTTGACTCAGGTCAAACTAGCCAATTTTGCGTATTGGGTTGCTCTAGATATCAGCTAAGACAAGAAGCAAACACCAACCCAAACCATCAAGACCAGGCCGCAATTTGCGGCCTGGGGGATTAAATCTGTGGCCAGACTAGGTCATATTGGGCTCGGGTTTCAGGGAGTGGTCCATGGTTGCCTGCACGTCTCGTGGTCATGGGAAATTATTTATAAAGGCCTCGGGTCATCCCAGATTCCTAAATACCATCCCAAACTGTCACAATTTCCGACGTAGGGAAATCCTAAATCTGGGTATTTGTTTCTAATCCGGGTCTAGGCCAGTAAAGACACCTCTCAAGTCTAAGTAAATACCCACTACTGGTTATAGGTCCACAAAGTAACCCATCCCTTCTTTTGAATTTCCAAACATCACAAATCCATATCTTAAACCCGTTTCTAACTGACTAGAATATAAAGAAACTTAAAACTATCTAAATGGTAGAAATTATACCTCATTTAGGCCAGTCAAGAAAACCCTAACTTCTCAATTTCATCAAAATCCCACTTTGCTTCGTCCAATGCGATGAGGTTGAGGAGGTGATCAACTTTTGTGGAGGGGGTTTTCTTAGGTACACGTTACCTCTCCCGGTACTTTCGGGGTTGCGGAAACGGTAAAACAAAAATTTTTCTAGACTTGGTAACATGGACCGTAAAAGCCGGATCTTTGCTAAACAACACACTAGCATCCTAACTAGAGATTTATCTACTCGGTTAGGGGTTATACCTCAACTTGAACTCCTTCTCTTCTTGTTGTTCTTCTCCTTGCTTGCTCCGAGGGTTGATCCGGACTTTGGTCACCTCCGCGGCCTCCTTGAGTCGAAGATGATCCACCCGAGAGATGTACATAGAGCTCCACCTCGAGCCGAGGTAACTAAGGCAACAAGATAGCTAGTCTTGGTACCCTAGGTTGTGTAGAAGAGAAAGATGGTGATGTTTGTCTATGTGGATTCTTTTTCTCTCAACACATGAGATCAAAAGAATTTGTCAAGAGGAGGAAGATGAAGGAGCTAGCAACCATGGAACATTTCTTTTTTTCTCATGAGAAAGAGGAAGAGAGAGAGTGAGAAAAGAATTAAGAGCTCAAGAAAATGAACCATGGTTCAATAATACACTAAACCATCATTACCAATCCTATCAAGATAAAGTTGATGGCTAAATTGAAATGACCATTATCATAATCAAAAAGAAAAATAAAATGAAAAGAAGAGTGTAGACCTCTCTTGAAGGTCAATGGTCAACACGGTCAACCGGTCAACAAAGTCAAAAGAGGTCTTGGTGGTCAAATGGTCAATGCAATTAGCCATTATAAAATTATCACTAAAAGGATTAGTAAATGATGTCCGCGGCTCATAATGGTTTCGACCAAACGAATTGCCAAAACCCTAATGAGGCACCTCCTCCTTCATCGCTCCGGAAAACTGTGCATACACACCTGCATCCACATTCCGTAGAATGCGGATGCGCAGAAGACTAAGCAAATCCATCCGTGCAATACTAGGATCTGACTTAAACCAAAGCCCACTAGTATTGCCTGCCCGAACACCACATGCACACAAGTGTACGTACGTGATCGCAGCCCTGCCGTAAAACCATACGGCCTCTACACGTTTCGCTCAGTGCAGGGAAACTCTCTGTGTGGGACTCTAAAGACTCGACACTACGTTGGCAGTGGGTTTAACCACAGACCGCAAGCGGCACTAGCTGTATGTAACGGTCCTCAGGTAGATGTTGATAAGAAGGCCGATGAGGTAAACCCATCCGAACTCCTACTGAGCCTGCATGTGACAATCTCCGTACAGTTCGGTCTGTTCGTCTGATACATCGCATGGCAGGCTTAGGGGGTGGCGAACGTTAGTCCCCTAATAGCGATACAAGTCGTGTCGGAGGGTAGCCCAGAACACCCTGAGATATCACTGGAAACCTACCAGTATATCTCGCTTGCCCTGGCCAGGGACTACATATGTAATGGCTCTCCTAGACACAGTGCGATGTCTGTAAGTGCACGGCGGCGCCCCGGCCGTCAATCCGACGCCCAAACGCGGAAACGGTGCTAAACTTAAATTTTTGCGGACTTGGCAAAACGGCACCACCGCGCACTAAACCCCGGATCGTTACCATTAACTAGTCTAAGCTACTTAACAAGATGGGTTAGAGATATACCGACGATCCAAGTCCTCCGGTCTTCTCGTCATGGTCCCGATCTCCTGCGGAAAAGTCCCGTCTCCTCCTCGTCGCCGGAAGTGCACCACATCGCCAACTATGTTTACGGGCTCCCACCTCAATGCCGAGGCAACTCGGGCACGAAGCCGGCTACTCGACGTGCCCAAGGTTCGCTGTAGAATACGTAGTCCTCAAGTCTCACTTTGGGGTTCATGGAGATGCCATTTTAGGTGGAGGGATGATACAAGAACAATGTGGAGGAACTTGGGGATTTTTCTAACATCAAGAGAGCAAAAAATCCCCACTACAAAAATGGGCAACCCACCCTCATGGTGGCCGGCCATGACAAGAGGAGAAGGAGAGTGAAAATGGAGAGAGAGAGCTCAAAAATAATGGGAGCCATTCTCATATCAAAAACAAGAGAGAGAGAGGAATGGTTATCATATGAACCAAATGATAACAAAGCAAAACCAACACTCAACTAACAACCATCTCTCATCATCAAAAACCATCATCAAAACCATGATGATAAAGAAAGTCAAGCTATCATGAAGCTAGAAGTCAAGGTCAATGAGAGGCTATCATGATACAACAATAAGCAAAGAACCCCTCCACAAACACTTATTTGCAACAATGCAAATAAGCCCTCCTCCACCAATCTTCGGCCAATGAACGGAACAATGGAAATTGGCCGAAACGGAAAGCAAACTGGCAACTCCATAAAACTGGTCCCGTAATAAATTACAGGAAAACCCCGATACTGTGCATACACACCCGCATTTGTATTCCGACCGAAATACAAATGCAATGAGACAAAATCTACACTGTACTATACCAGGATCCGGCTTATACCAAAACCGGCTAGTAATATCTGTTCGATCCTGATCCGTGCAATACCGCACGTATCTGATCGAACCCTGCCATATAACCATACGGCCTATAGTACAAACTGTCCGATCCTGATCCGTGCAATACCGCACGTATCTGATCGGACCTTGCCATATCTCCATACGGCCTCTACAACCTTTCGCCCGAAAGCTTGAGTAACTGAAATGTGGTGGACTCTAAAGACTCGTCAATACTATGGCTGTGGATTTAACCACTAGCACGTCAGAGGTATATGCCAATACGTGACGGGCCACCAGCTATTGACCAAAAGGGACGTCGATGAGGAAGCTCACCCCGACACCCAACTGAGCCTGTCAGTGACAATATCCGTGCAGTCCGGTCCGTTCGTCTATGAGTATCGCATGGCGGGCCTAGGGGGTTGGTAAAAGTCAGACCCCCAAAAGCGGTACAAGTCGTGTCGGAGTGTAGCCCAGAACACCCTGAGATACTACTGGAATACCTACCAGTAAATCTCCTTGCCTTGGCCAAGGACTTTGTGTAATGGCTCTCCTAGACACAGCACGACCTCACCCCCAATACCGGGAGAGACGAACCCCTGAAGATACGCTCACTGCCTCCATGTGGCTCGGGACTGTACCCAACTAAAACCTGTTTGCACGACTCCTTTGAGCCGTGGTAGGGTAGTAATCAAAGTACAGTGGGAACTCACACGAGACAAATGACGATCCCCAGGTCGATGAACTAACCTGCACACATGTCACCAGGGAACTGCCATCTGACGTCTGGTATATGACCAACTAGCATGTTCCCGGCGAGTCCTGTCCGGTGTACTCATAACCCAATGAGCACCTGTATACATCTTAGGTGATCCAACTGACACCAGTGGCTTGTGAGACCGGCCACCGCCCCTCGTCGGGGTCTCGACTGTATACACTAGTCTACTAATGGAGTATCGATGCCCAGTCTCGAAACTCCCACGACTAGGGACCTTTTAAGGATAAGCTTATAGACCCCCAGCTCCCACTTATATGATCGCCCTCATACTGCTGGTGGTCAAGCAAGAATCCTAGGGGCTCTATCAACGTGTAATAGCGACGTGTCAGGTCACCTAAAGCAGTACACGATGATAAAGGTAAACCAGATAGCATACTATCATCTCGAGTAAGACTGTCCTACCGGGATAGGTCCTCCCTCAATCATTACAATCACGTACCTATGACCTAATAATTGACTCTGAGGGCACTATCTCCAACAATCTCCCACTTGCACTCAAGGCTAATTATTGCGATGTCGCATACTCACAGCTCGTGTGATACCGAACATCCAACTCCTCTACTAGTCAGTCTCACAAAGCTCGTTTGCGGAACTATTGCGTTCGAGGAATAGCCTCAGTGAGTGGATCCGCTTTGTTGTTTCTTTCTATGTCTCTCTATATCTCAAGTTCGTGGAGAAAGCCATCTCCCGAAAAGAGCAATACCTGTCTCAGAATATGTCTGGATGTCTGATGGGACCTAGCTCATAAATGAACTCCAAATCCAAACTTCATAGACTGTATCGTCAACTGAACTTAATCAGTATCCTGCGCGCCATGCCTCCCTCAGTATTGCCTTGGACCACCTGTCCAAAATACTGCCCCTCATCAGAAGGAAAACTATAACTCTGACAACCTCCTTGTCGTCCATGTCACCTTGGAAGCCTGGAATGATAACTGTCTCCTGAATGAGGCTGTCGTTATCATCTCCCTAGAACATCCACTTATGTTCTAAAACTGCTTCCGACTGTTTCTCCAGGATTGGATTAATGTCAACTTATTGCATCTAGTGCAAGAACAACATCTGGTGTGGTACTTGACATCTCACGATTGACTCAATTGCCTGAGCAAGTGATCTGCCAATCATGCCCATCCCTCTCCCCTTTAGTCTGTAAGACACCTTTGGAGAGGGTGACTCCATTACCTGCAGGTACACTACCGTACCAGGAGTCGTCCATCCTAAATACTCTTAGAATGCTGTCAAGTACCCTGATTGGGAAACCACCCAAATCTAGATCTAAGACCATAGATCTAGTAACCAGTATGTCTGATATAAAATCCATTTCCTTTGTGGAGAAACCACTGTGTGACGACCAAAGTATAACCGATCGTAGTGTAGGAGTTTCTTTTCCTACTCTGTGTATGTCATCCAAATACCAGGATATCACACCCTACTACCTTCTCAACAGATCCATCCCCTATTCTGATGAAGTCAAACCCATGACTGTCACATCAGAAGTAGATGATCTATCTCCGCTACATCTGCTTTAGTCTATAAATAGACATAAGCTACTTGTCCACCAATGCTTCCGCTGCTCCCACTGACTACGACAACCCTCTGGCAGAGTCATATACACGTACACTTCTGAAGCGAGTTCAGAACGACGCTATACTCATCCTCCCGCCGGGTCTCGCAGCCTGGAACAACAGCAATGGTAATTGTGGGTAAACAAGAACTTTCCTGTCACCGTCCTTGAGACTACCGAAGTACCTCTCGGGTGCCTGAAGTTACCCACCTTATCTGCGGAGTGGCCAATGGAATGTCAATCCAGATTGAATCTTTAGGTTCCTTATCAAATCTTCAGTAATCGTTTGTGGTTCTGGAATTACTTCCAGTTCTACCATACTCCCACTACTGTTTTTCTGAAAAAATCCATTTTTAATAAAACTGTGGCGAGTCTAGAACAATATTGCTATCGTTCATCCAGATGGTAGAAAATCAACCCTCGTCATAGCCTGGGTCAACCCACAAACAGCCATTACAGAAACGTGCCTTGAGTTGTCCAGTGTCTGGTTTTAATCATAAACCGGACAACTCCCCGTACCTTAACATTGTTAAGATACGAACTGTTCTATATCCCATATAGGACCAGAGGCACTGATTTAATTGAACCAGATTCAAATCATGCAGCTGTCCCCAGCGCATGTCAACTAAATGGAAGGAGGCTGATCAGCGTTACTCAACTTAGGAATGCTTCCAGTTATGAGTAACCTGAAAGAGAAGCAATTTCTCTTAATCACTACTATCAACTGAATACAACATACAAGTATCTACATCTTCGATCACTTTGAAGAATCCCGATACTTGCTACACCTGGTTCTCTACTGTATTCAAATACCTATAACTTCTCCAAATTCGGACCCTGTGTTTCCACGAAACACTTGTCTAAAAACTAGAGGAGTCATAAGTAAACCGAATATAGTACGAGGACCAACCCCTCTGTCCTTATGGACCCTGGACAACATACAATACTCTGTATAAGTCCCTTTGAGTCTAATAACTCATTCACTGTGTGTCGTAGGTTGAAAACTGTACTTATGGTTAAGAAGAATTACACCGCTGTTTAATGCTCCTTACCTAACCATCCACTGATATAGGTAAATGTCATCGACATAATATCAAAAGGTATATCTCACTCTATGAAAATAGACGTACAGATATATCAATTTGAAATTGGTGCACAACAGCGGATATTCAAAACCAAATATTTGCCGACCGGCAAATAGCCCAGGTGATCTCCTCAAATATCACCGATTACAACGAATCCCGATATAATGAGGATGATCACCCAATTCCCAATAACTTACTCCCACTCATCATCTGTAAAACCATACAGATGTGAGAATCGTACCTGGTAAATACATACCCTGGAGTAAGTATCTAATCGGGAAATCAGTTTTCCTTTAACATTACACAGTGAAACTGAAACATTGAAATGTTCCGATGGGGTATTCTGGTATTCCTAGTAATGCCTCTTCCAGATTCACGACTGTAACCGTATAGTTCTTTGCCACCTCTCCAAATCCCTTCATATGTCTTTAGTCTTTACCTTCTGTACACCCCTTTAGGCCAAATGGTTTTCTTCCTTCCCCACCGTTCGGCACCAGCCTATGGTTTGGAAGAAGACTATCCAATAAGCATAATGGGTGTACTGTCCTAATCCTAGGAACACTCGCAATGCGAGAGAAGGTGAGGATAAAAGACAACCGAATGAACTTAATTCTTATTTCTCCTGAACCAGAATCCATCCCCGAACTGGAACAAGTTCCTTTCGAGTTCGTATATAACCATACGATGGAGTATCCAATAAACTGTGGATCTTCGTAGTGATACGGAGTGTCCTGGAGAAATACAAAGGTGATGTGGGAGTGGTAACGAAATATTTGGTTTGGTCGTGAATATCTGTTGCAATTTACTTTGCCCTCTTACTAATCCCTCGCTTTGTCTGAACTTAATACCTTCTGCACACCATCGTTATGCTAATTGGTTTTCTTCATTCCCTACCGGTCGGCACCAGCCTAAGGTTTGGAAGAAGACAATCCAATTTGCGTAATAGGTGTACTACCCCTAAACCAAGGAGTACTCATAACCTGAGAGAGGGTAAAAGGAAAAGACAACTGAATAATCCTATCCGTTTTCTCCAGAACCGGAAACCATCCTCGAATAAATTCTTTCGAGTTCGTATCTAACCATACGATGGTTTTGTCCAATGGAAGTGGACGTTCGTAGTAAAACGGGGTGTCCTGGAGAAAAGGGTAAAAGTAGGAGTGGCAATGAGGTTTGCAATTCTGACAATCCAAAAGTCAGTGTTTAAGAAGGTTCGGTCAACTTGGTCACTGAGTCATAGTCTTAGGGTCGGGTCAATGGTCGCTGCCAAAGAGAGAGAGAAAAGAAAACACTCAGCGTGCACTCTAACCTAGATCAGAATGGTCACCAATTTATCTAATCTGGAATCCTCCCACTGTACCTCAAATTCTCCTCCAAACCTGAAAGAAGAATTAGTCGGGGTCACCCGAGGAGTAAACTAACTCATCAGTGGGAATCGGGATCCAACTCTCATCGCATGATAACGTGACGGAATCCGCTCACGTCATCACACTCCAGAAGGTATGCGCATATCTGGCATGTTTCAGTTCTTTTGAAACTCCCGATGTGATTTCTGCCCCATGCTCTTATGACCTTGGCGTGAGGTCAAAATATCATAAGTCACATGTCAAGTTCTGCCCATCATTATCCAGGTTAATTTGAATCCACCCGTACATACCCTTGACGTAGGCCAAAATAGTAGTACGACTGTCCCAAACCAACGCATCTATCTATGCAACAGATAAATACCCGGCAGCTACCAAACACTATGCCTTGGCGTGAGGTCAAAATACATAGCTTGAATACTACCGAATATTTAACTGAAATGATGGAGGGCTACGAATGGTTTCTGGCGAAAACCTTTAACGTAATGAACTTGATATCGTTGAAGGAACGGATAGCTTTTTGAAAATATAGTGACGAAAACCGTTGCTAAAGAGGTCACTCCCGGTGAAGGGATCTCGGCTCTTTCCCCGTAGAATGGGGTGCAGGATATTCCAACTGAATACCACGGTGCAAAGCAAAAGTGATCGGCTATAGTGAAGTTATTGCTCTGACGCAAACTTTTGTCCAAGGGGTCACTCCCGGTGAAGGGATCTCGGCCCTTGCCTTGTCGACTGAGGAGCAGGATATTCCAACTGAATATCACGATGCAAAACAAAAGTGAACGTCCTTGCAATAACAGCTTTTTGAAAAGTGTTCCAACAACATCAGATTAGGTTTGTTTTTAAACTTGCATTGATCCGAATCAATGCAGTCCCATCAATTGATCACACCAAAAAGAACGAAAATATACTGATGTACGTATATGCCATCCGCATTCGCCACTGGGTCCCGTCATTACCCGTTAGGTTAGCTAACTAACGACAGAGCGGGGACTGGACTAGCGCGGATGTAAAACATATACAACATCTACTAATATATATACCAATATATAGTATTCGCTCAAGGCGTGAATAAAATGCAACATCACAGAAAATGTACAGCATCACAGAAACAATACAGATATCTGGGATCCCCGGGTTTCACAGAGCCACTGCTGAAACCCGACGTTCCCCTGGTCGTGTGGATAGCCTGTGCAATGAAATCCTAGACCCCTAAGGGCGCGGCAAGTCACCCGCCAAAACCTGAAGCGAGGCAGCCCCCTTCAGCGCCGTGAATGGACCACCCAGCACTTCACGGAATCCGGTAACTTGGGCACCCCTCCTGGGTCAACCTGTACCCCCTACGAGTGCGGCGAATAGCCCGCCAATCCTAGAGTGAAGCCCCCTCCGTCTCAATGCCATGAGATGCGGGCTTGTTGCCCTCTAGAACCCGGCTGTCCGTGCACCCCTCCGCAGGGCAATCCTAGTACAGAAAGTAAAATATACATACACCGGGTACATCGACCGCAACCAGGTCGTGCCCCAAAATAATAATACAAACAGGCAGTGACGGCAGTCCACATGTCGGACGCTCACCCCGCAAAATCAAATGTACATAATACAACAAAACTGTACTAGCATTGCATCCAGGCTATCCCCCACGACCGATCCGCAACATCACAGCAAATACATAGAACATCAACGTGAAAGTCACGTTCGCAAATCCGTCTAACCGGGCTATAGCAGTTAGACCGGATTTACCGATCGAGTGACATTCACGGTCGCAGATATAATGTAAATACTGTGAAAAATGTGTTTAAAAAATTTCCGATTGATCAAACAATTAACAAGTGGGCCCCAAAGAAAACTGTAGCACTCACAGAAACAATTGGCCCAACTTTAATATTCCAAAGCCCATATTTTAAGCCCAGAAGGCCTCTGTAAAAAAATGGTGAAGTGATGTGAATAGTGCGCGGCGGAAGGGCCGCACAAATGGGGTTTTCGCGGCGGTTCCGCGCTCCAACTGTGGAGTTACTTCGTCAAATTTTTACAGAACTCTTAGATTTTCCAGTACATCAATATTTTACAACCTGAAAAATTTTTCGACACCAAAAATTTCCAACAGAAAACTGATGCGACAAAATACGGGTTTTTGGACTTTTTGATCGATCGGAAATGCAAACACATTACACAAAGCTAGACTAAGTTAATGGCGAGTCTCTGATACCACTGTAAGTGCACGGCGGCGCCCCGGCCGTCAATCCGACGCCCAAACGCGGAAACGGTGCTAAACTTAAATTTTTGCGGACTTGGCAAAACGGCACCACCGCGCACTAAACCCCGGATCGTTACCATTAACTAGTCTAAGCTACTTAACAAGATGGGTTAGAGATATACCGACGATCCAAGTCCTCCGGTCTTCTCGTCATGGTCCCGATCTCCTGCGGAAAAGTCCCGTCTCCTCCTCGTCGCCGGAAGTGCACCACATCGCCAACTATGTTTACGGGCTCCCACCTCAATGCCGAGGCAACTCGGGCACGAAGCCGGCTACTCGACGTGCCCAAGGTTCGCTGTAGAATACGTAGTCCTCAAGTCTCACTTTGGGGTTCATGGAGATGCCATTTTAGGTGGAGGGATGATACAAGAACAATGTGGAGGAACTTGGGGATTTTTCTAACATCAAGAGAGCAAAAAATCCCCACTACAAAAATGGGCAACCCACCCTCATGGTGGCCGGCCATGACAAGAGGAGAAGGAGAGTGAAAATGGAGAGAGAGAGCTCAAAAATAATGGGAGCCATTCTCATATCAAAAACAAGAGAGAGAGAGGAATGGTTATCATATGAACCAAATGATAACAAAGCAAAACCAACACTCAACTAACAACCATCTCTCATCATCAAAAACCATCATCAAAACCATGATGATAAAGAAAGTCAAGCTATCATGAAGCTAGAAGTCAAGGTCAATGAGAGGCTATCATGATACAACAATAAGCAAAGAACCCCTCCACAAACACTTATTTGCAACAATGCAAATAAGCCCTCCTCCACCAATCTTCGGCCAATGAACGGAACAATGGAAATTGGCCGAAACGGAAAGCAAACTGGCAACTCCATAAAACTGGTCCCGTAATAAATTACAGGAAAACCCCGATACTGTGCATACACACCCGCATTTGTATTCCGACCGAAATACAAATGCAATGAGACAAAATCTACACTGTACTATACCAGGATCCGGCTTATACCAAAACCGGCTAGTAATATCTGTTCGATCCTGATCCGTGCAATACCGCACGTATCTGATCGAACCCTGCCATATAACCATACGGCCTATAGTACAAACTGTCCGATCCTGATCCGTGCAATACCGCACGTATCTGATCGGACCTTGCCATATCTCCATACGGCCTCTACAACCTTTCGCCCGAAAGCTTGAGTAACTGAAATGTGGTGGACTCTAAAGACTCGTCAATACTATGGCTGTGGATTTAACCACTAGCACGTCAGAGGTATATGCCAATACGTGACGGGCCACCAGCTATTGACCAAAAGGGACGTCGATGAGGAAGCTCACCCCGACACCCAACTGAGCCTGTCAGTGACAATATCCGTGCAGTCCGGTCCGTTCGTCTATGAGTATCGCATGGCGGGCCTAGGGGGTTGGTAAAAGTCAGACCCCCAAAAGCGGTACAAGTCGTGTCGGAGTGTAGCCCAGAACACCCTGAGATACTACTGGAATACCTACCAGTAAATCTCCTTGCCTTGGCCAAGGACTTTGTGTAATGGCTCTCCTAGACACAGCACGACCTCACCCCCAATACCGGGAGAGACGAACCCCTGAAGATACGCTCACTGCCTCCATGTGGCTCGGGACTGTACCCAACTAAAACCTGTTTGCACGACTCCTTTGAGCCGTGGTAGGGTAGTAATCAAAGTACAGTGGGAACTCACACGAGACAAATGACGATCCCCAGGTCGATGAACTAACCTGCACACATGTCACCAGGGAACTGCCATCTGACGTCTGGTATATGACCAACTAGCATGTTCCCGGCGAGTCCTGTCCGGTGTACTCATAACCCAATGAGCACCTGTATACATCTTAGGTGATCCAACTGACACCAGTGGCTTGTGAGACCGGCCACCGCCCCTCGTCGGGGTCTCGACTGTATACACTAGTCTACTAATGGAGTATCGATGCCCAGTCTCGAAACTCCCACGACTAGGGACCTTTTAAGGATAAGCTTATAGACCCCCAGCTCCCACTTATATGATCGCCCTCATACTGCTGGTGGTCAAGCAAGAATCCTAGGGGCTCTATCAACGTGTAATAGCGACGTGTCAGGTCACCTAAAGCAGTACACGATGATAAAGGTAAACCAGATAGCATACTATCATCTCGAGTAAGACTGTCCTACCGGGATAGGTCCTCCCTCAATCATTACAATCACGTACCTATGACCTAATAATTGACTCTGAGGGCACTATCTCCAACAATGTCAACCACCAATACCGGGAGAGACGAGTCCTGTCTAACCGTCACTGCCTCCAAGTGCTTCGGGACTGCACCCAACTACTACCTGTTTGCACGACTCAGTAGAGCCGTGGTAGGGTAGTAATCAAAGAACAGTGGGAATACACTCGAGGCGAAGTGACAGTGTCAAGTCAGCGGACTAAGCTGTACTCATGTCACCTGGGAACTGATAACTGACGATAGGTATAATACCAACCATCAGTTCCCGACGAGTCCTGTCCGGTGTACTCGTAACCTAACGAGCACCCGCATACTATCTCAAGTACGACGTACTGACAACTGTGGGACAGACCGTCTCTCATGCTGGGATGAGATGAGCATACGCTAGTCTACTCCGGAGTATCGATGCCCTGTCTCGATAATCCCACGACTAGGGACGTGTATAAGGATGTGCTTATGGATTACCCAGCCCCCACGAGTGTGATCGCCATCACAACGCCGGTAATCAAGCAAAGATCCTAAGGGCTCCACTAATGCGTATAGGTGATATAATAAAAGAAACACATGTACACATTAAAGCAGAGACAAACCAAGTAGCATACTACTATTTCGAGCAAGATTGTCTATACAACTGTGAATATCCCAAGCTTCCATCAAGTAATATACATACTAGTATAATACAGTAATGGCCTTTAGGGCATATACACTAACAATCTCCCACTTCCACTAAGGCCATGTACTGGCGTATCGAAGACCTATCATCTCGATCAGCCGCTCGAACTGAGTCTGGGGTAAGGCCTTCGTGAATGGGTCCGCTGTGTTGTCCTTTGTGTCCACTCTCCGCACCTCGATCTCCTAGCGATCAATGATCTCCCTGATCAGGTGATACCGCCTTAAGATATGCCTGGATTTCTGATGGGACCTTGGTTCCTTCGCTAAAGCTATAGCCCCATTGTTATCGCAATACAAAGGTATTGGGTCAACAATGGACAGAACCACCTGAAGTTCACTAATGAACTTCTTCATCCAGACCGCTTCTTTTGCGGCATCGCTTGCAGCAATGTATTCAGCCTCCATCGTCGAGTCCGCGACGATATCCTATTTGGAACTCCTCCAACATACCGCCCCTCCGTTGAGAGTAAACACAAAACCCGAGACAGACTTGCTGTCATCTTTATCACTCTGGAAGCTTGAATCGGTGAAGGACTCGACCCTGATGTCTCCATTACCGTAAACCAGGAACATCTCCTTAGTCCTTCTCAGGTACTTGAGAATGTTCTTCACTGCTGTCCAGTAGTCCTCACCTAGGCCTGACTGATACCGGCTCACCACGCTCAGCGCGTAAGCTACATCTGGTCTTGTACATAGCATCGCATACATTATAGATCCTACCGCCGAAGCGTAGTGTATAGTGCTCATGCGAACCCTCTCCTCGTCAGTCTTAGGAGACATCTTCTTGGAGAGGGTAATTCCGTGCAATGCGGGTATGTTACCGCGCTTGGAATCCTCCATACTAAATCTCTTTAGTACGGTCTCTATGTACCTGGACTGCGAAAGTCCCAATAGTCTCTTGGATCTATCTCTGTAGATCTTGATCCCCAGAATGTACGAGGCATCACCCAGGTCCTTCATGGAGAACCGTTGTGATAAAAATAGCTTGACCGATTATAGCATAGGAATGTCATTTCCTATCAAAAGAATGTCGTCCACGTACAAGACTAGGAACACGACAGTTCGTCCTACAATCTTCTTATAGACACAAGGTTCATCTTCGTTCTTGATGAAATCAAATTCCTTGATTGCCTCATCAAAACAGATGTTCCAGCTCAGCGATGCCTGCTTTAATCCATAAATGGATTTAAGCAACTTGCACACCTTCCCACTGTTAGTTGTATGAATGCCCTAGAGGCCAGTATTGTACAGATGATGTATATTATATTGGATGCTTGGACATATATAGAGATGACTTTCTTGCTCGATATGATAGTATGCTATCCGGTTACTCTTTATCTTAACATGTACACTTGTCTCTTTAAACTGTCTTATAGTTACATGTTGATAAAGCCCTTAGGATGTGTACTTGACTACCTGGACTATGATGCAGATCATACTAGTGGGGACATGGTAGTCCATAAGTACATCCTTCAAGGTCCCTAGTCGTGGGTGTATCGAGACAGGGCATCGATATACCAGTGTAGACTAGCGTATACTCTTCTCGACCCTTGAGATGGGCGATGGATGATCCCATATCCATTGGTGTTTTACATCAGAGATGGTATACGGGTGCTCAGTGGAGACTGGGTACACTGGACGGACTCGCCGAGAACTCCCAGATGGTATTATACCTCACGTCAGATGGCGGTTCTCAGGTGAAACTTGTGCAGGTTAGTCTGTAGACCCGAGATCGTCATAGAGTCTTGTGTGATTCCCACTGTGCTTTGATCTCCACTTTACCACGTCCATGAGGGCGTGCAAAACGGTGGTCTTTGGGTACAGTCCCGAGTCACATGGAGGCAATGAGCGATAGGAGGGGTTTCGTCTCTCCCGGTATTGGGGGTTGATGTTGCGCTGTGCTCGATTGGCCGTAACAGGGAAGTCCCTGGCCAGGGCTGATCAGAGATTTGCTAGTAAGTGTTACCAGTAGTTTCTCGACCCGTTATGAGCCTCACATCGGCACGACTTATCGGTTATTGGGGTCTGACGTATACCACCCCTAGACTTGATATGCGACATATCAGACGAACAGACCAGACTGTACGGTAAGTGTTACTGGTTGGATTCACAGGAGTGTGAGCGGGCTAGCTCGTCGATCTTCTGATCGATCAATACCCGGATGGCCGTTACGTTTAGCAGACCGCTTGCGGCTTGTGGGTGCTTGATATGATCATCATCTGCTACCGGCGTATTGACGAGTCTTTAGAGTCCTACACAAAGGTTTCCTGGCTCAAGCGAAACGAAATAGGAGCGCATATGAGATATGTGCAGGACCGAGAATAATGCGTGTATGTGATACCGTATTTCATTCTCGCGATGGATTTATCAATTGGTTATATTCGATATAACCTAGATATCGAATCAAGGATTGATTCGATAAGCCGATACATAGGATACTAGTCGGTTATATGCGATATGACCGGATCGTTAAATCAAGTGTTGATTTAATGATTTAATATATAATTATATATTTGATATATTATTTTGCATTAACTAGAATTGGTTCACTTTAAATGGATTTTCTCACTCGATGTGCAAGAAGTATATGTGATATACTTTTGTGCACATATTTGTATCATGTTTGATGATACTTGATCATATAGTTAAGTGTATAGAATTAAACCATGGTTAATTTGATGATTAGGGTTTTGCATATTCATTTATTTATTTATTTGTTCGTTTATTTGTTTGGAAATGATTTAGATAAGAATGGTGGCTTTATTTGTTTCTAGTTGAAGCTTCATGAAGCTTTGACTTCTTAACCATTCTTGTCTTCATGCTTAACCCTAACCCATCCAAGTAACCATGGTCTATTCTCTACACTCTACCCTAGTTAGTATATGATAAGTATTCATTTACTTTTCATTTTTAATTAACACTTATCATATTCTAGCTTCATTCTCTCCTTCTTCTTCAAGAAAGAAAGCTTGATGCCATCAATGGCAACTTGAGTTCTAAAGTGAGAAATCCAATTCTAAAGTGAACCCACCTCCTATTTCTTCACCCTCTACCTCTTGCCAAGTTGTTTTGGGTGTTTTCTTCACAAGTTTCACAAATTTGTGAAGTCAGAGCTTGAACTTGTGATGCCTCGACGTAGATCATCTTCGGCACGAAGCCGACGACCTAGTCCGCCCATTTCTCCGATCAAGCCGACGATTGAGTCCAGGATTCGAGATGGACACCGAGAGGATGCGTACGTGGAGCCAAGGAAGTGGATATCCGGATCTACAAAGGTTGTAGCTTCTTATCTTTAGTTAAGTTGTTAACTAGATTCGTATTTCGCCTAAATTTCTAGTCGACGATCCGTATTAGGGTTTCTCGGCACCCATAAAATTTGAAATTGGCATGGTTGATGCCTTGTGAGACCTCTTGAGAGTGCCTAGGAACCCTACAGTGGTATCAGAGCCTAGCTAGAGCCTTTGGCGAAGTCTAGACGATGTTTGGAACCCGATCGAACCGAAACCCTAAAACCCAAAATGCTCTCTGGAAATTTTCTGAAAATTTGGATTTTTGTCAATTAAAAATATGCAGAAAAATAAGCAGGGTGTTATTTGAATTACTGTGAAATACGAGGACCTGAATCGATTTTTCCACCGCGGAATCGCGGCACAAGCTAGGCATGTGCGGCGGTTCCGCGGCCGTCCTGTCCCCTTGTCTGGTGATTTCTGCACAGTAACTCATATAATTTAATGCTATATTTTCTGGGTATTTTTATTGTGACTTTACAGATGAGTATTCTGGGGTTGTATTGGGAATCAATGATTCGATCGGATTTTCAAATTTTGTCTGTGTGGTTTTCCGGATAATTTTCGAATATGTTAAAAAGTTTGACCGGATGTAAATACCCAATCTTTCCCCTGCCCGGAAATTTCCAATTGTTGGATTTTTCCGTAGTTTAAAGACGTTCTAAGTAGTGCAAGTAACGCGATGGTCCCTCTAGAAGACAACAAACCTTAACTCGATTATGTGACCGTCTTGAACTGCCCTTTGAACCTTAGGGTTTGGGGCAGTACGGCGTGCCACATGTGAGGCGTTAGCTTGACCCTTCTACGGCTGGACCGTTGGTACTGAGGCATGAAGTGAATGTCTTTGAACCTATTTCATGTGTTGAACGGTTTCAGGAAAACTTGGGTGTTCGAATGTTCGATCGAAAAGTTTAATATTTTCTATTTATCCGGAATGGGATACAATAATTGGAATTCACAAACAGTTATGAGATAACTGAATGAATGTTATAAATCGAGCGGTTTAGTCTCATTTGATATTGAAAAGAGTTTTTGATAATGAGACTAAAATGCGGGGTTTATAACTGTTAGGCATGTGATGTCTAAGTATTTCATTTGATTAGGCATGTGATGTCTAAAGAGGTTGCGGATTCCAACTGTTGTAGTTTTACACTTTCTTTTTTGTGACCGTAAGTGTAATATGTGATATCGCCGGTTTCGTTGCTATATGTCAACGACAATTGGGATGCGCATATTTACTTACGTTGATGACATGTGATGTTATGTGTTGCTGGATATGTTATATTGGATTGTCGTGTTTGAATAGCCGGGGTTTTTTATGTGAGATGAGTGTTTTTCATTTTCATTCATGTAAAAACTTGTATGTAATATTCTTTTATTTGGGGCACTTCCAGGTTGCGGAAGTTGTCACCTTTTCTATATTATTTACTTTTCCGCATTAGGATAGACCCAAGGAGGGGAGCACAAGTAACCGGGTTCTGGGGTCCAGTGGGAGACCAACTCGAGGAGTCGAGTCCGGGTCTCCTAAACCTAGAATTGGTAGGGTTGCTTGCCGCTCTCGTAGGGGTCTAAGGGTGTGGGATTGGCTATTCATCACGACCGTGGAATCCGTGTTTTATACTGGCTCGTATTGAAAACACGGACGTCCTAGTATATCCAATGTTTCATATGTTTCTTCTGCTGCGATATCTGTGACGTGATCATGTGATGTTCTCTGATAGATACAGTATATAGTATATATGATATATTATATAGGCGTTACTTATGTTTTACACCCGCGCTAGCCCTGCCCCGCTCTGCCGTTAGTTACCTAACCTAACGGTGCACGAGGGGACATCGAGGCGAATGCGGATGGCATAAGTGTACGTCATATCTATCTGTGATGTTTAGGTATTTAAATGATAGGACTTCATTAATGTGATTAATGAAAGAAAAGAAACCTAAGATGTTGTAGAATCAAATTTTAAACAATCCAGGTAGCTACAGTTCTTGCTTTGCATAGCGGTATATATGATATACCCTGCACCTTATTCGATGAGGAAAGGACCGAGATCCCTTCACCGGGAGTGACTCCAGATGCTACACACTCGGTCTGCTTTTGATTGCTTTTATAGTTTCTGCTTTGCACAGTGATATATATGATATATCCCGCACCTCATTCGACGAGGAAAGGGCCGACGATCCCGGACGAGGAAAGGGCCGACGATCCCTTCACCGGGAGTGACCCCTTTAGCAAAACTAGAAAAGCCTCAAAATCATTCCATTTCAAAACTTCATTTGATTCTACAACGATATCAAGTTCATTACGCAATAGGTTTTCAGAAAAACCTGTCGTAGCCCTCCGTCATTTCAGATAAGTACTAGTTAGTATTCGTGCTACGTTTGTTGACTATGTTAAGGCGTAGTGTGCGGTAGCTAATTAGTGCTTATCTGCATAAGCATATGATGCGATTGGATTAGGGTAGTCGTGCGACTTTGTTGACTATGTTAAGGGTCGTGCGGGTGGGTTTAATTCAATCGAGAAATGACGGGTTGAACTTGACTAGCACTTATGATTTGTTGACTATGTTAAGGTCATATAGCTGCTAAGGGCAAAATATTATCGGGAATTTCAAGTGTTGAAATTTGCAATGAGATTGCATACCTTCTATGAGATAGTTGGATCCCGAAACCCACTGCGAGTAAGAGTTACTCCTGGGAGAGTTTTACACATTGCAATTAGCTGATCAAGTAGGTGTCTAGAAAGGTGTCAATGGGGTTACGCCTCTGGGAAAACGAGGTTTACATTAATTAGGTTCGTACAAAAGCACGGGGGACCTCCCTCAAAGTACCGACACTGGCCTGGCTGAAAGATCGACGATGTTGTAGGGTGTAATTAATCCCGGCTAGTCTTTCCTTTTAGGGTTTGAAGGAAGATTTGATAAAAACCAGTGGGAGCCATCCTGATTAGATAAGATAATAACCAATCTGATCTTGCACGAGCTTACGCTAAAGTGTTTTCTTCTCTCTCTCTCCAGGTAGCGACCATTTCATGCCTTAATCAAGATAATAATATGGATGTATTGACCGAACCCGCATGTTATACTGTGCTGGGGAACGTTGGTTCCGTTCTTTTTTATAAGAGTTATAGGAATGAACAGGATATAGAGGAATACCAGGATTCCCATGCCACCCGATTGAAGAAAGTACATGTTGATGCATTTTCTTCGGGTGTGTTCGTTACAGAGAACTGTTTCTCTATTTGCCCTACGTCCTGGGTATTGGATACCGGATCAGGATCCCATATATGTAATCAGTTACATGGGCTTAGGAAAGGTAGAGAACTCGGAGAAGGTGATAAAGACATTAGAGTTGGAAATGGTGCAATTGTTGCAGCTAAGACTGTCGGGGAATATCACCTTGTATTACCAACTGGTAATACATTGGTTCTGAATGAATGCTATTACATGCCGAACCTGATATGCAACATTATATCGATTTCTTTGCTAAGTAAAGAGGGATATAATTTTGTATTACAGGACAATGTTATGAACATTTTCCGTAACCAAAAGTTGGTTGGATCAGGCACGTTGTGCAATGGCATTTATGTTCTAAATCAATCAACAGTTCTGAGCATAACAAACACACACAAGAGAAAGAGTTCAGAATTGAACGAATCCTTCTTGTGGCATTGTAGACTGGGTCACATAAATGCGACACGACTGACTAAGTTGCATAAGGATGGATATTTGAAATCATTCGAATTTTCATCTTATGACACTTGCCAGTCATGTCTCAAAGGCAAGATGACCAAAACTCCGTTTACGGGACACGGAGAAAGAGTTACCGAACTCTTGGGACTGATACATAGTGATGTATGCGGTCCCATGTCTACACATGCCAGGGATGGTTCTTCGTACTTCATTACATTCACTGACGATCTCTCTAGATTCGGATATGTGTTCCTGATGAAACACAAATCAGAAGCTTTTGAGAAATTTAGAGAATATAAACAAGAAGTTGAGAACCAAACCGGAAAAAGTATTAAAATCCTACGATCTGATCGAGGAGGTGAATACTTGAGCAATGAATTCCTGGACTTCCTAAAAGAGAATGGGATTCTCTCTCAGCTGACTCCTCCATATACACCACAGCACAACGGTGTATCAGAACGGAGGAACCGCATGTTCATACCAGAATATTACATTTTATACCGCCCATTCTTACGCTCGTGTGTTTATAGGTAGGTGCTTTTAATCTGTGTTTGTTACATATTTTCAGATTACAGGTTTCCAGTACAAATATTGCAAATCAAGATAAAATCTCCACAGTTATACCAAAATACAGAACATCTGTTGACAGCAGATAAAAGCCGGGTTCCGGTCATCCATATCCGTTCAGTGCCGAGTACCTGTTCCAGAGACAAGACATATGACAGTGGTCATTCGTGTCTCGGACAAGCACAAAGCACGGGGGGGCTGCACAAGAATCAATGGGTGCGCGGAGCTCGAGGGAGATAAATTCAAATGTGTTGAAAAATGAAGCCATCATTGTTGACTATTGGAACCTGAAGCAATCATGGAAGAATATTGAAAATCTGTACATGTTTAACAGAAGAAAACAGCAACACAGGACCACCATAGAAACTGGACCCCCTAACTCCTCTACATGGCCGCGGATCCGCGGCCAACATGGGGTCTAGGCCGCGGATCCGCGGCCGTACTGGCTCCTCTCAGTGTCGTTTTCTGGGGGCACTTTGGGTACTTCATTTTATGCCAGATTCTTGCCCTAGGGTTTCTGTAAACTGCCTATAAATACCCCAGAACTTGCCAAGCTTTTGGTGTTCATTCTTTGTTCTTCTTTTTGTTAGGATTTAGTCTTTTTCTTCTTCTTCTTCATATTTTCTCCATGAAAATTATAGTGAGAGCTTTTTTAGTGGAAGATCAATGAAGATGAGGGCTTTTGTATCATTCTCTTTTGTTTAACTTCCCCTTGAGATTCTTGCTTCCTCATGATCTTTCAACCTCTTCATTGAGCTTGAAAGGTTAAGGGTTAGTTATTGATCTCAAGGGTCGTATTTTCTTATGAAATTAGCACTTCATTTCACATGCGTTCTCTACCCTTCTCTTGATCTTGCAACCTCTTGATTGAGCTTGCAAGTTTAAGGGTTGGCTATTGATCACATGCTTGTCTTGAGTTCTAGTTTCTAATTCTTTTTATTGCTTATTTATTACTTGCTTTTTATTACCTTGCTTTACTTTCTTGCAATTTATATTCATGCACTTAATTACTTGTAATCTTTTATTTTCTTTGTTCTTTTCTTTTTGTTCTCTCTTTTTGGTTCTTTTTTGTGAATGAATGTAATTATCGTTGTTAAGAATAAATACGGTATTGTAAGTTAATGTTTCTTTGCTCATTTCTTTTTCCCATTATTTTCCATTGAACCAAACGTTACGCAAGCGCTCCGTTAGGCACCCTACCCTGACAAGGTAACGGTGATTCCTAACCACGACCGGTTGTGTTCGGTTTGGCCGGAGGCGAAAGCAAGAGACAAGAACGGAAGGACAAGGGTAAATAAGCCGTATTCCACGAATACCGCGCTTAAATCCCCTAATCCACGTTGTTGCCGATTGCTCTAGCTTCAATTGGTCAAGACTCGGCTCAAAGGTTTTGAGTACGGATTTCTTTAGCTTACAATTTCGTATCTTTTTCTTAACAACTTTATACTTGCAAATAATACACATAGGATAGTCTCGAACAAACATACACAAATTCTTTATTGACTCGTCTAAGACAAGAACGGACATACAACCATCTCCCTGTGGATCGACCCGTGCTCAACCGGCTAGCTGCATAGCGACACCGTCTTGATTGCGGTTAACTTTAATTCTTTCAATCAAATGGCGCCGTTGCCGGGGAGACGGTAGCGTATTTTCTTTCTCGTTATTCGGGTTAATATTCTTTTTGTATATATTTATAATAAAAAAAAAAAAAAATCTTTTTGTTATTTTTGATCATTTTTGTGGGCAAGAGTGCAGATTTTTGCGGATTTGCAAACTGCGATTGTGCGGAGCAAAGTGTACGTTCAAAGTTCAGGTGATTACGAAGTACAGTGCCAAAGATCCGGATAGTTTGACCCGCGCAAGCGAACTTTCCAAGCTTACCGGATTTGATTCAACGGGGGTTTCCTAACCCAAAAACGTAACGATACGTATTTCTTAAACACCTTCTTCTCAAATCCGACGCTTCCAATATTCTATTCTTTGCAGGATTCTTTGCAAGTTCGCTAGCAAACGCTAAAAATTGACTAACCCGTATTTGTTGCAGTGCCGCGCTTAAACTAAAAAACGATTGTTTGATTCTTTATAGAATTTTTATTGAATTGTGCATTGCATACATTAATACGGACTTAAGGGCAAGCGAACCCCACAACATACGGTAAAGGATTTCATCACCTTTTCCGTGGCCCACAAATCATGAACTTGAGCATAACGTTTACCCGCACAAATTTTAAAAGAAATTAGACTTTAAGCCTTAAGGACTCCGCGCTCACTAGGAGAAGTTGACTGTGTTTAGAACCTCGCTTAACGGTACATTGTTTACGGGGTGTCTAGGAAAGTGTTAACGGCGAAACCGCCAAAAGAGAAAGGGTTATTTAATTAAGGAACTTCGCGAAAGCGTTGGAAAACCTCCCCTTATCTCTGCACTTACCTGGCCTCGTGATCGGTGTATCTTGAGCCCGTTTCTCGACACAGTTTTACTTCGACAATCAAGTTCTGGAGCAGGTCTAGTTCACCTAGGTGAACCCTAGAATGATTAGGTGTGTGGTATTTTTGTGTCGTGATTGTTTTTGTCCAGATTCTTTTTGTGTGTATATTTCATTCTTTTGTTAATATCTAACTATAAAAAAATTAAAAAAAAATCACATTCTTTCCCCCCTCCTTTTCTCTGCCTTTCTTTCTTTCTCTCTTCATATCATGGGTACCCCACCTCGCAAAACTCTTGCCGAACTTTGGTACCCACAACCAGACATTACTTCTTACAGTTCTTGCTTTGGCCGAACATCGAACGACCCCTCCATGCTCAAAGTTTCACTGAAAGATCGCATAGCAGCGTCTAGGACAAACACTTGCACTCCTCATTCCACGTTGTATCAACCTTTTCAACCTCCCGCACCCGCATATGTTGATACCCCTTTTGCAAGTCGTCCTTTGTCCATCGCTGAACATATTGAACAATCCCGTAGCCGATCTTTCACTCCTTTCACCACTTCAAATTCTTGGGATCAACAATTCCATTCACCTTCCTATCCAAATGTTGATCCTGCTCCTGTCCAGCCATTCAATTCCTACCAATCCTACCCTACTTTTTCACCTTCCCTAGACATTGCTTCAGAGCCGCCATTTGGGAGTTTTCAGTATCCAAACAACTTTGAATCTTTTACTGAAACCCATTCACAACCCATGTCTAGTCTGGAACAGTCGTTGGAAGACTTTAGGGTAGCGTCGTACCAACAGATGATGGATTTGAATGCGTCCATGACCGCCCTCATACAACCTAGTGACCCGGTAGCTAGTTTTCAACTAGCTCCAAATTTTCCAATGTATGAAGAGGCGGTAGGACAGGCTGTGAATTTGAGTGGTGAGAGTGAGCTGTACCCCCTTCCGAATCAAGCCTACCCATTTCAACTTGAATCCCACAACTTCAGTTTTGAATGTCTATCTAGTGTTCCCAACGATTCACCGATTGAAGATAGAATGATTAATGAGTTGTGCGACTTTGTAGTGTTTGATTTACCCGATTGTGAAGGGACCTTGCCAAGTGAAACCATACCCAATCCTTTTGACCTCTACATCTCCACTCTAGAACCTGAATTGATTAATATCCATGCTTCTGTTGAGGTGTCTGAGAATATTGATTTTCACTTGATTGAGGATATTGACGCCGGGAATATTTTGGATGATGAACCTATAGATTTGGCAGAGTTTTTCTCTCCAATTCATCATCCCGAGTCATTAACTGTTTTTCCCGAACCCCATATGCCTCTTGATTCTGATGAAATTTGCATGGATACGCTGAATTTTGAGGAGAATTTTGAGGATAGCTTTGAGGATGAACCAGTTTTAATTGATGAGTCAGATTTTCCAATTCATCCTGTTCCTTTCATTGACTGTGTACACCCTCCTGAACCTTTAACCGATAACCTTCCTCAGTCACCTACCTCCATCCTTTCCATCGTTCCGACCTTGCAAGAACCCGTCTCACTTTCATTTCATATGTCTGGTTTACCAAGTTCGGCGTACCCATGGTTTCTCACGAATCTTGAGGGATTTGACCCCATTTCTCGACTGGTTAATAGATTAGCACAACCGCTTTTTACACATCGCTCATCACAAATTGTGCTAATCTATTCACTCCATTTGCACCCTCAAGTTCGTACTCCACTTCTTTTTCCCTTCCGCCATTCTTCTTCTTCTGATATATCGAGACCGTATCCCGCTTCTATCTCCATACGGTCTCGTGTATTCTCCATTTCTTACCTCTTCACCTTCTTTCCCCAACCACTGCTTCACCATGATAAAATCTTTGAATGGTTGGTGTTAACTTTTGGCCTGTGTAAGGCCTTGTATAACTTGATACTGTTCTTTCCCCCCTAATCCTGAACTTCAACGCTTAACAGTGGAAACACTGTTTTACTTAAGTTTGGGGGGGACTCTTCTTTTTTGTATATATTTTTGGTTTCCCTTTTTGTTTTGTATATAATTTGTTTTTAGGGAGCGCCGGCAATTTTGACCCTCCTGGTGTAGCCTGACAGTGAGGGCACTGTCAAGTTTAAGTTTGGGGATGTGCTCGGTAAGCTTTCTTCCTTCGCATTCATTTGTATATTTTGCATTTGCATACCTTATTAAAAACCCACAAAAATTGAAAATTTTCCAAAAAATATAAAAACTTTGTCGTTAAGTTAGCTAATAGGGTAACTTAGATTTTTATTTTGAAAGTTTAGTTGATATGTTAGAAATAACTAAATTCTAGACTTAGGAATTGAAAATCCTTAAAATAACCCTCATTCTGTCTAACTTTGGTAAGTATACGTCCTTACAGTTTTTTGAGTTCAGTTCTTGAGTTAAGTCAAGATGAAGGGAAAGTATTGAAGCTTTACTGGAGGATAAGTCTGAAAAATAGTTTCTTTTCTCGAGTTCAAATTTAGAAAGTATATACCCTACAAACTGCACTTACATGCACCTTGAAACTTGGGATAGTAGAGGATACCTAGAAATACTCTTGCCTGAAAGCCTAGTATGAAAGAAAAAACGGTATTTAAAGATAAACACCAAAAGAGCATATTGAAAAATATATCCGGTCTTGAAAAAGAAAAAGAAAAAAGAAAAAGAAAAAGAAAAAGAAAAAAATAGAATAAAGTCAAGACCTGGAAACTGCTATTTACGCTTTAAAGTTCACACGTTCAGTAATCGGTCGTTAGTGCCTCAAGAAGCATTAATAGTCGCATGAAAGGTGTGTGAACAAATCCGTCCATCCTTAAAGAAAAGAAGTAGTATTAGGTATTAGGGTAAGGGTATTATAGCTTGAATTGAATTCTTGAGTGTAGGGGTGCAAATATACACACACGTAGGGGTATACAATCGATGTTTGGATAAAAGATAGAAATAAAGAATAAGACTTGTGTTTTCTGTAAAGTTGATAAAAATCCCTGATTTGAGGCCGCACTTTAGAAGGAAAACTCAGGAGATCCAAGGTTAAATAGATAGGAGGTGTGAAAATTAAGGGTTGGATATTTCTGACTTAGGATGATAGAATTTCTAACGTAAATACTAAACTGTAGGAGTAGAATCGATGTTAACTTATGACACTAGCTTGACGGGATTTTGTGGGTGTAATCAGCTGAAAACCCTCAGGAGACAACACTCCTCCTACTAGGGACACCTAGAGGTTTAACGGCTTGTTGCACGCGCTCAGTACAATCGCGTTCCCTGCGAAAGTGCGGTTATCATTATATTTTTATGAATAATTGGTTTTCCTCGGGACGAGCAAAAGTTAAGTTTGGGGGTATTTGTTCATACCAGAATATTACATTTTATACCGTCCATTCTTACGCTCGTGTGTTTATAGGTAGGTGCTTTTAATCTGTGTTTGTTACATATTTTCAGATTACAGGTTTCCAGTACAAATATTGCAAATCAAGATAAAATCTCCACAGTTACACCAAAATACAGAACATCTGTTGACAGCAGATAAAAGCCGGGTTCCGGTCATCCATATCCGTTCAGTGCCGAGTACCTGTTCCAGAGACAAGACATATGACAGTGGTCATTCGTGTCTCGGACAAGCACAAAGCACGAGGGGGGCTGCACAAGAATCAATGGGTGCGCGGAGCTCGAGGGAGATAAATTCAAATGTGTTGAAAAATGAAGCCATCATTGTTGACTATTGGAACCTGAAGCAATCATGGAAGAATATTGAAAATCTGTACATGTTTAACAGAAGAAAACAGCAACACAGGACCACCATAGAAACCGGACCCCCTAACTCCTCTACATGGCCGCGGATCCGCGGCCAACATAGGGTCTAGGCCACGGATCCGCGGCCGTACTGGCTCCTCTCAGTGTCGTTTTCTGGGGGCACTTTGGGTACTTCATTTTATGCCAGATTCTTGCCCTAGGGTTTCTGTAAACTGCCTATAAATACCCCAGAACTTGCCAAGCTTTTGGTGTTCATTCTTTGTTCTTCTTTTTCTTAGGATTTAGTCTTTTTCTTCTTCTTCTTCATCTTTTCTCCATGAAAATTGTAGTGAGAGCTTTTTTAGTGGAAGATCAATGAAGATGAGGGCTTTTGTATCATTCTCTTTTGTTTAACTTCCCCTTGAGATTCTTGCTTCCTCATGATCTTTCAACCTCTTCATTGAGCTTGAAAGGTTAAGGGTTAGTTATTGATCTCAAGGGTCGTATTTTCTTATGAAATTAGCACTTCATTTCACATGCGTTCTCTACCCTTCTGTTGATCTTGCAACCTCTTGATTGAGCTTGCAAGTTTAAGGGTTGGCTATTGATCACATGCTTGTCTTGAGTTCTAGTTTCTAATTCTTTTTATTGCTTATTTATTACTTGCTTTTTATTACCTTGCTTTACTTTCTTGCAATTTATATTCATGCACTTAATTACTTGTAATCTTTTCTTTTCTTTGTTCTTTTCTTTTTGTTCTCTCTTTTTGGTTCTTTTTTGTGAATGAATGTAATTATCGTTGTTAAGAATAAATACGGTATTGTAAGTTAATGTTTCTTTGCTCATTTCCTTTTCCCGTTATTTTCCATTGAACTCCACCCAAACGTTACGCAAGCGCTCCGTTAGGCACCCTACCCTGACAAGGTAACGGTGATTCCTAACCACGACCGGTTGCGTTCGGTTTGGCCGGAGGCGAAAGCAAGAGACAAGAACGGAAGGACAAGGGTAAATAAGCCGTATTCCACGAATACCGCGCTTAAATCCCCTAATCCACGTTGTTGCCGATTGCTCTAGCTTCAATTGGTCAAGACTCGGCTCAAAGGTTTTGAGTACGGATTTCTTTAGCTTACAATTTCGTATCTTTTTCTTAACAACTTTATATTTGCAAATAATACACATAGGATAGTCTCGAACAAACATACACAAATTCTTTATTGACTCGTCTAAGACAAGAACGGACATACAACCATCTCCCTGTGGATTGACCCGTGCTCAACCGGCTAGCTGCATAGCGACACCGTCTTGATTGCGGTTAACTTTAATTCTTTCAATCACCGCATCCTATTAGATATGGTGCGCTCTATGATGAGCACAGCTGAGTTACCTATTTCCTTCTGAGGATATGCGCTGGAAACAGCAACATACCTATTGAATCAAGTTCCATCTAAATCTGTACCTACCACGCCATATGAGATATGGAGTGGGAAGAGACCATATTTTAAACGAGTTAAGATATCGGGTTGTCCGGCCTATGTCAAAAGGCAAAATCCAGACAAACTCGAGGCACGGTCAGTTCTTTGCAAGTTTGTGGGATATCCTAAGAATTCACAAGGGTATCTTTTCTACCATGCTGAAGAACAAAAGGTGTTTGTTTCTCAATATGCCACCTTTTTAGAAAAGGAATTCCTTGAAAAAGAAATTAGTGGCAAAATGGTAGAGCTGGAAGAAGTTCCAGATACACAAACTATAACTGAAGATTTAGTGGAACCAGAAGATTCGGTAGTACCCGACGAACCCCAGCCTCTCCGCCGATCTAGTAGGGTTTCTCGTCCACCTGAGAGATACTACGGTTTTCTCATTGATGGTGGAAGCGAGGATTGCATCATGGAGGATGATGAACCAACTAGCTTCGAGCAGGCCATCACGAGTGGGGACTCAGTGAAATGGCTGGATGCTATGCGGTCCGAGATGGAATCCATGTACACCAACAAAGTATGGACTTTGGAAGTTGCTCCTGAAGGGGTAAAACCCATTGGGAGCAAGTGGATCTTCAAGAAAAAAATTGGTGTAGATGGGAAAGTGGAGACTTTCAAAGTTAGACTTGTAGCAAAGGGTTTTCGTCAAAGACCAGGTGTGGACTATGACGAAACCTTTTCTCCAGTGGCTATGCTTAAATCCATCCGGATCATGCTTTCCATCGCTGCATATCATGACTACGAAATCTGGCAAATGGATGTTAAGACCGCCTTTCTAAATGGTGATTTAAAAGAGTGCGTGTACATGACTCAGCCAGAGGGCTTCGTAGACAGTGGGAGCAGCGGCAAGGTATGCAAGGTGCTTAAATCCATTTATGGATTAAAGCTAGCATCGCGGAGTTGGAACATCTGCTTTGATGTCGTTATCAAAGAGTTTGATTTCGGCAAAAACCCAGATGAACCTTGTATTTACAAGAAGGTGGCAGGGAGTAAGGTTGTCTTCCTCGTATTGTACGTGGACGACATACTCTTGTAGGAAATGATATTCCTATGCTGAAAGATCTTGGTGATGCCTCTTGCATATTGGGAATTAGGATCTATAGAGATAGATCCAAACGGATATTGGGATTGTCCCAATCCAGGTACATTGACACCATACTAAAAAGGTTTAGTATGGAAGATTCCAAGCGTGGGAACTTGCCCACGATCTCTGGAGTCACTCTCTCCAAAGAGATGTCTCCGAAGACTGATTTGGAGAGAGCTCGCATGCAAGGGATACCCTATGCTTCGGTTGTAGGCTCTATCATGTACGCGATGCTATGTACCAGACCCGATGTAGCATACTCACTTAGTGTAGTGAGCAGGTATCAAGCTGATCCTGGAGAGAGTCACTGGACAGCTGTGAAGAGCATTCTCAAGTACTTACGAAGGACTAAAGAGATGCTCTTGGTGTATGGTAACGGAGAACTCCAAGTGGAGTCCTTTACCGATTCGAGCTTCCAGAGTGATAAGGACGACTCTAAGTCGCAGTCGGGATTTGTCTTTACCCTTTACGGAGGGGCGGTTAGCTGGAAGAGTTCCAAGCAAGAAACCGTGGCAGACTCGACGATGGAGGCTGAATACATCGCTGCCAACGATGCTGCTAAAGAGGCTGTCTGGATCAAGAAGTTCATTACTGAACTTGGAGTGGTTCCATCCATTGAGCATCCAATACCTTTGTATTGCGATAACAATGGAGTGGTGGCTTTGGCCAAGGAACCCAGGTCCCATCAGCGATCCAGGCATATTCTGAGGCGGTATCACCAGATCCGGGAGATAGTTGATCGCCGGGAGATCGAGGTCAGGAGGGTTGACACGAAGAACAACACAGCGGATCCACTCACGAAGGCCATTCCCCAGATACAGTTTGAGAGACTCTTCGGGATGCTCGGTATGCGATACTACAGCAGCTGGCCCTAGTGCAAGTGGGAGATTGTTAGTTGTGTGTATGCCCTAGAGGCCAGTATTGTACAGATGATGTATATTATATTGGATGCTTGGACATATATAGAGATGACTTTCTTGCTCGATATGATAGTATGCTATCTGGTTACTCTTTATCTTAACATGTACACTTGTCTCTTTAAACTGTCTTATAGTTACATGTTGATAAATCCCTTAGGATGTGTACTTGACTACCTGGACTATGATGCAGATCATACTAGTGGGGACATGGTAGTCCATAAGTACATCCTTCAAGGTCCCTAGTCGTGGGTGTATCGAGACAGGGCATCGATATACCAGTATAGACTAGCGTATACGCTTCTCGACCCATGAGATGGGCGATGGATGATCCCATATCCATTGGTGTTTGACATCAGAGATGGTATACGGGTGCTCAGTGGAGACTGGGTACACTGGACGGACTCACCGAGAACTCCCAGATGGTATTATACCTCACGTCAGATGGCAGTTCTCAGGTGACACTTGTGCAGGTTAGTCTGTAGACCCGAGATCGTCATAGAGTCTTGTGTGATTCCCACTGTGCTTTGATCTCCACCTTACCACGTCCATGAGGGCGTGCAAAACGGTGGTCTTTGGGTACAGTCCCGAGTCACATGGAGGCAATGAGCGATAGGAGGGGTTTCGTCTCTCCCGGTATTGGGGGTTGATGTTGTACTGTGCTCGATTGGCCGTAACAGGGAAGTCCCTGGCCAGGGCTGATCAGAGATTTGCTGGTAAGTGTTACCAGTAGTTTCTCGACCCGTTATGAGCCTCACATCGGCACGACTTATCGGTTATTGGGGTCTGACGTATACCACCCCTAGACTTGATATGCGACATATCAGACGAACAGACCGGACTGTACGGTAAGTGTTACTGGTTGGATTCACAGGAGTGTGAGCGGGCTAGCTCGTCGATCTTCTGATCGATCAATACCCGGATGGCCGTTACGTTTAGCAGACCGCTTGCGACTTGTGGGTGCTTGATATGATCATCATCTGCTACCGGCGTATTGACGAGTCTTTAGAGTCCTACACAGAGGTTTTCTGGCTCAAGCGAAACGAAATAGGAGCGCATATGAGATATGTGCAGGACCGAGAATAATGCGTGTATGTGATACCGTATATCATTCTCGCGATGGATGTATCAATTGGTTATATTCGATATAACTTAGATATCGAATCAAGGATTGATTCGATAAGCCGATACATAGGATACTAGTCGGTTATATGCGATATGACCGGATCGTTAAATCAAGTGTTAATTTAATGATTTAATGTATAATTATATATTTGATATATTATTTTGCATTAACTAGTATTGGTTCACTTTAAATGGATTTTCTCACTTGATGTGCAAGAAGTATATGTGATATACTTTTGTGCACATATTTGTATCATGTTTGATGATACTTGATCATATAGTTAAGTGTATAGAATTAAACCATGGTTAATTTGATGATTAGGGTTTTGCATATTCATTTATTTATTTATTTGTTCGTTTATTTGTTTGGAAATGATTTAGATAAGAATGGTGGCTTTATTTGTTTCTAGTTGAAGCTTCATGAAGCTTTGACTTCTTAACCATTCTTGTCTTCATGCTTAACCCTAACCCATCCAAGTAACCATGGTCTATTCTCTACACTCTACCCTAGTTAGTATATGATAAGTATTCATTTACTTTTCATTTTTAATTAACACTTATCATATTCTAGCTTCATTCTCTCCTTCTTCTTCAAGAAAGAAAGCTTGATGCCATCAATGGCAACTTGAGTTCTAAAGTGAGAAATCCAATTCTAAAGTGAACCCACCTCCTATTTCTTCACCCTCTACCTCTTGCCAAGTTGTTTTGGGTGTTTTCTTCACAAGTTTCACAAATTTGTGAAGTCAGAGCTTGAACTTGTGATGCCTCGACGTAGATCATCTTCGGCACGAAGCCGACGACCTAGTCCGCCCATTTCTCCGATCAAGCCGACGATTGAGTCCAGGATTCGAGATGGACACCGAGAGGATGCCTACGTGGAGCCAAGGAAGTGGATATCCGGATCTACAAAGGTTGTAGCTTCTTATCTTTAGTTAAGTTGTTAACTAGATTCGTATTTCGCCTAAATTTCTAGTCGACGATCCGTATTAGGGTTTCTCGGCACCCATAAAATTTGAAATTGGCATGGTTGATGCCTTGTGAGACCTCTTGAGAGTGCCTAGGAACCCTACACCCACTGCTCCCACTGTCTACGAAACCTTCTGGCTGATCCATGTAAACGCACTCATCCAAACAGCCGTTTAGAAAATCCGTTTTAACGTCCATCTGCCAGATTTCATATTCATGGAAGGCAGCAATAGCAAGTAGCATCTGAATGGATTTCAGCATAGCCACTGGAGAAAAGGTTTCGTCATAGTCCAAACCAGGTCTTTGACGAAAACCTTTCGCAACGAGTCTAGCCTTATAGGTTTCCACCTGCCCATCCACACCAAGTTTCCTTTTGTAGATCCATTTGCATCCAACGAGTTTTACCCCAGGTGGAGCAATATCCAAGGTGCACACTTTATTGGTGTACATGGACTCCATTTCGGACTGCATTTCTTCCTGCCACTTATCAGAGTCCCTACTGATAATGGCCTGCCTGAAACTGGTAGGGTCATCTTCTTCCAAGATGCAATCCTCTCGAACCTCGTCTATGAGAAAACCGTAGTATCTCTCGGGTGGATGAGAAATCCTACCAGATCTGCGGAGTGGCTGAGCTTCGTTGGGTGTAACTGAATCTAGCGGTTCCTCCAAGTTTTTAGTTAAAGTTAGTGTTTCTGGAATTTCATCCAGTTCTACCATGCTGCCACTAATATTTTTAACAAGAAATTCTTTTTCCAAAAATGTGGCATTCCTGGAAACAATTATCTTCTGTTCCCCTGCATGGTAGAATAGATACCCACTTGAATCTTTTCGGTATCTCACAAACTTACATAAAACTGCCTGTGCCTCAAGTTTGTCTGGGTTCTGCTTTTTGACATAAGCTGGGCAACCCTAAATCTTAATACGTTTAAGATACAAACTCTTACCACTCCATATTTCATACGGAGTCTTAGGCACGGATTTGGATGGAACTTGATTCAATAGATGTGCTGCAGTTTGAAGTGCATATCCCCAGAATGAAAGAGGTAACTCAGCACTCCTCATCATGGAGCGAACCATATCCAATAGGGTACGATTCCTCCGCTCCGAAACACCGTTGTGCTGTGGTGTATAAGGAGGAGTAAGCTGAGAGAGAATACCATTCTCTTTTAAGTAATCTAGGAATTCTGTGCTTAAGTACTCTCCTCCTCTATCAGACCGGAGGATCTTGATACTTTTGCCAGTCTGGTTCTCTACTTCTTTTCTGAATTCCATGAATTTCTCAAAAGCATCAGATTTGTGTTTCATAAGATACACATATCCGAATCTAGAGAGATCGTCAGTGAATGTGATGAAGTAGGAGAACCCACCCCTTGCATGTGTAGACATCGGACCACATACATCACTGTGTATGAGTCCCAAGAGCTCTGTTGCTCTTTCTCCATGTCCGGTGAACGGAGATTTGGTCATCTTCCCTTTGAGACAAGACTGACAAGTTTCATAAGATGAAAACTCGAACACATCCAAGAGTCCATCTTTATGCAACTTACTCAGTCTTTTCACTCCGATATGACCAACTCTACAATGCCATAAGTAGGATTCATTCGTATCTGAATTCTTCCTCTTGCGTGTGTTTTGTACATTGAGAACTGTATTCTGATTTAGAACGTAGATACCATTACACAGTGTACCTTCTGCAACCAGTACCTTATGAAGGTAAATGTTCATGATATTTCTATCAAGAACAAAGTTATATCCATCTTTATCGAGTAAAGAAACTAATATGATGTTGCAAACCATGGAAGGTACATTGTAGCAATCGTTCAAAATCATAGTCTTGCCATTTGGCAATACTAGGTGATATTCACCGATGGCTGCCCCAGTAACTTGTGCTCCGTTCGCTACTCTGAGCGACATATCACCCGGTGCAACTTTCCTACTTTTTCTCAGTCCATGCAATAAATTACAGATATGAGATCCTGATCTGGTATCAAGTACCCAGGAGGTAGGGCTGACCGTAAAACAGTTTTCAATTACAAGAACACCTGAAGTAGATGCAAAACCATGCTTCTTCTTCAACTGGGTATCCTGGGAATCCATACAATCCCCTTTCCCTTGCTTATACTTATGACTGTTGTCATAAGTTAGAGCTGAACCAACGTTCCCCAGCCCCGAATAAGAATTCGGATCGGTCAAGCGATACATTTTATTATCTTGATTAGGGCATGAAATGGTTGCTACCTGGAGAGAGAGAAAAGAAACACTTAGCGTACGCTCTTGCTAGTTTAGATTGGGTTTTAATTTATCTAAACAGGATGGCTCCCACTGTCTCTCGAATCCCTCCTCAAACCATAAAGGAAGAATTAGTCGGGATCAAACTCACCGTACAATACTTGCTTAACCGTTCAGCCAGGCCAGTGTCGGTACTTCGAGGGAGGTTTTCCAACGCTTTCACGAAGTTCCTTAATTAAGTAACCACTTTTCCCTGTGGGCGTAGCCCCGCTAACACCTTTCTAGACACCTACTTGGTTTATAGCATTGATCGTTAAGCGAGAAAGTTCCCGAGGAGTTGCATATACTCACAGTAGGATCGGGATCCAAATATCATCGCGTGACAAAACTGAAGGAATCCTACCAGAATCATCACACTCCAAATGGTATGCAACACTAGCAAGTTTCAGTACTTTTGAAACTCCCGATGCGGTTTTTGCCCCTAGGACCCAAGTGACCTTGACACAGTCAACAAATCAAAGGGTCCTACTCAAGTTCAACCCATCATTATCTTGATTGCATTAAACCCACCCGCATAACCCTTGACACAGTCAACAAGGTTACACGACTGTCCTAACCAATCACATTGTATCCAGCAGATAAGCAATACTCAGCTACCATTCACTGCGCCTTGACACAGTCAACAAACGCAGCACGAATACTAAGTATAACTTATAAGAAATGACGGAGGGCTACGGCTGGGTTTTGGCGAAATCCCGTTAACGTAATGAACTTGATATCGTTGAAGGAATGTGATACACTTTTTAAAAATATAGTGGCGAAAAAACTTTTGCTAAAGAGGTCACTCCCTATGAAGGGATCTCGGCTCTTTCCTCGTCGAATGAGGTGCAGGATATTCCAAACTGAATATCTCGATGCAAAGCAAGAATTAATCGACTATAGTGAAGTTATTACACTGACGCAAACTTTTGTCCAAGGGGTCACTCCCGATGAAGGGATCTCGGCCCTTGCCTCGTCGACTGAGGTGCTGGGCATTCATAACCGAATACCTCGATGCAAAACAAAAATGAACGTCCTTGCAATAACAGCTTTTTGAAAAAAATTGTTCCAACAACGCCTTTTAGGTTTCTTTTCTTGCATTAGTTCTTTTAATGCGTCTCATCATTTAAATCCTACCATTGCAGAAAACAACTAAAATATGACGTACGCTTATGCCATTCGCATTCGCCACGGGGCCCCGTCATCACCCATTAGGTTACTTAACTAACGACAGAGCGGGGGCTGGGCTAGCGCGGCTGAAAAACATAAGCAACGCCTAAATAGTTATTATATATAGATATATAGCAATGATAGCCAATCCAGATCACAGATGAACACTTTGGATATACTAGGAACCCGCGATTCGTTCGAGCCTGGAACGAAAAGCGGATTACACGGTCGCGATGAATAGCCAATACCCCACCCAAGACCCCTACGGGTGCGGCAAACTACCAGCCAAGTACCCGAAGCGAAGCAACCTCCCTCAACACCGTGAGTAGGCCACTCGGCACTTCGAGATACCCGGTAGTTTGTGCACCCCCTCCATGGGTCTATCCTAGCAGTAAAAACAGTAAAACAAATTATTCAATGACGGCTACAACCCCGACCCGGTTGTGAGGCCATACAAATAATATTACATCAATTTTCAAATTTATTACATGAATGAAAGAAAAAGAAACTCTCATCTCACATCCACCCCGGCTATTCATCCGCGACAATCCAACGAGTTCATATACACACACCATCAACAACACAGATCACAGATATGTATAACCCCCACTAATCGACGTATAGCGATTAGTAGACGTTCAATACACATATAACATTACAGATATAACCATTAGCCAAAATCTACAGAACATCGACCAAAAAATACGGATATTTAAGCCCCAAAAACAAAATTTTCTTTCTGGAAAATCTGGGCAGAAAAATCATATTCCAAAAATCCCAAAATACCCAAATAAGAACACTACAGGAAACCAGAACCCCAACCGAGTTAACTCGGCCGCGGTTCCTCGGCATAAGCAAGCTTATGCCGCGGTTCCGCGGCGCTTTAACCGAGTTAGGGGATCGGGTTTCTTCGGTGTTCTATAAAAAGCCTGAGCCGATTTTTAAGACATGATTTATTATTTTTTGAGCAGAAAAAAATCGGCAGAAACTTAGGGTTTCCGGGGTGTTTTGCGGTTTTTTCGTTCGGTCGATATTCTAAATACTTTGCTAACATGCTAGGGTGTGTTTAGTTAGGCTCTGATACCACTGTTAGGTCCACGTTACCTCTCCCGGTACTTTCGGGGTTGCGGAAACGGTAAAACAAAATTTTTTCTAAACTTGGTAACATGGACCGTAAAAACCGGATCTTTGCTAAACAACACACTAGCATCCTAACTAGAGATTTATCTACTCGGTTAGGGGTTATACCTCAACTTGAACTCCTTCTCTTCTTGTTGTTCTTCTCCTTGCTTGCTCCGAGGGTTGATCCGGACTTTGGTCACCTCCGCGGCCTCCTTGAGTCGAAGAAGATCCACCCGAGAGATGTACACTGAGCTCCACCTCGAGCCGAGGTAACTAGGGCAACAAGATAGCTAGTCTTGGTACCCTAGGTTGTGTAGAAGAGAAAGATGGTGATGTTTGTCTATGTGGATTCTTTTTCTCTCAACACATGAGATCAAAAGAATTTGTCAAGAGGAGGAAGATGAAGGAGCTAGCAACCATGGAACATTTCTTTTCTTCTCATGAGAAAGAGCAAGAGAGAGAGTGAGAAAAGAATTATGAGCTCAAGAAAATGAACCATGGTTCAATAATGCACTAAACCATCATTACCAATCCTATCAAGATAAAGTTGATGGCTAAATTGAAATGACCATTATCATAAGCAAAAAGAAAAAGAAAATGAAAAGAAGAGTGTAGACCTCTCTTGAAGGTCAATGGTCAACACGGTCAACCGGTCAACAAAGTCAAGAGAGGTCATGGTGGTCAAATGGTCAATGCAATTAGCCATCATAAAATTATCACTAAAAGGATTAGTAAATGATGTCCGCGGCTCATAATGGTATCGACCAAACGAATTGCCAAAACCCTAATGAGGCACCTCCTCCTTCATCGCTCCGGAAAACTGTGCATACACACCTGCATCCACATTCCGTAGAATGCGGATGCGCAGAAGACAAAACAAATCTATCCGTGCAATACTAGGATCCGGCTTAAACCAAAGCCCACTAGTATTGCCTACCCGAACACCACACGCACACAAGTGTACGTAAGTGATCGCAGCCCTACCGTAAAACCATACGGCCTCTACACGTTTCGCTCAGTGCAGGGAAACTCTCTGTGTGGGACTCTAAAGACTCGACACTACGCTGGCAGTGGGTTTAACCACAGACCGCAAGCGACACTAGCTGTACGTAACGTTCCCCAGGTAGATGTTGATAAAAAGGCCGATGAGGTAAACCCATCCGAACTCCTACTGAGCCTGTATGTGACAATCTCCGTACAGTCCGGTCTGTTCGTCAGATACATCACATGGCGGGCCTAGGGGGTGGCGAACGTCAGTCCCCTAATAGCGGTACAAGTCGTGTCGGAGTGTAGCCTAGAACACCCTGAGACATCACTGGAAACCTACCAGTATATCTCGCTTGCCCTGGCCAGGGACTACATATGTAATGGCTCTCCTAGACACAGCGCGATGTCAACCCCCAATACCGGGAAAGATGAATCCTGTCTAACCGTCATTGCCTCCAAGTGCTTCGGGACTGCACCCAACTACTACCTGTTTGCACGACTCAGTAGAGCCGTGGTAGGGTAGTAATCAAAGAACAGTTGAACACACTCAAGGCGAAGTGACAGTGTCAAGTCAGCGGAATAAGCTGTACTCATGTCACCTGGGAACTGATAACTGACGATAGGTATAATACCAACCATCAGTTCCCGACGAGTCCTGTCCGGTGTACTCGTAACCTAACGAGCACCCGCATACTATCTCAAGTACGACGTACTGACGGCTGTGGGACAGACCGTCTCCCGTGCTGGGATGAGAAGCGCATACGCTAGTCTACTCCGGAGTATCGATGCCCTGTCTCGATAATCCCACGACTAGGGACGTGTATAAGGATGTGCTTGTGGATTACCCAGCCCCCACGAGTGTGATCGCCATCACAACGCCGGTAATCAAGCAAAGATCCTAAGGGCTCCACTAATGCGTATAGGTGATATAACAAAAGAAACACATGTAAACATTAAAGCCGAGACAAACCAAGTAGCATACTACTATTTCGAGCAAGATTGTCTATACAACTGTGAATATCTCAAGCTTCCATCAAGTAATATACATACTAGTATGATACAGTAATGGCCTCTAAGGCATATACACTAACAGGTTTAGGGTTTTGGCATTGTTTTAGAGATCGATACTAGGGTTGAAGGTGGAGGGAGATGATTTTAGGTAAGATGAATAAAGAAAATAATGGGGAAGGGAACTAAGGATATGGCTGCCCTCTCTCTCTTCCTCTTATTCTCACCCTCACTCATATCTCACTCTCTCTCCAATCATTTTCCTTTTTAACCCTTTCTCTTTTCTTTTGTTTTCCCTCACAAAACCAAATACCAAAAGAATCAACACCCCAATTTAACCAATATGTAACATGTCATGGTACACTGACCATGAAAAACTGTAGAAACACGGATTTGGCTTAATCGCGATTAGTAGTGCACTAATCGGGTTTTTATTTAAACTGCATATAATCAAATTTTAAAAATGCCAAATCCTTTAAATATATTTTTAAATGAATAAATCATTTTTATTTCCATTTATTTCACAATTATTGTTATATATTTATACCCTTTTTAGAAAACCCCAATTTCGCAAATCGGGCAGTTCTCGGGAAAAATATTATTTTAATATTAAATTCTAAACATAATATTTTATGTTTTCTAAAATGTTACAATCTTCCCCCCTTAAAAAAATTAGGTCCCCGAATTTAAATTTAAACCCGCAATTCCTAAAACATTTCAATAATCAGTTCAAATCAATGGGGCTCCGAATTCACGGAAGATGCAGAAACAACACAGCGCGTTAAGTGCGCATGAAAACGAGTACAGAACTCAAAATCGAACTCAGTCAAGCGTCACGCAAATCATCGGAATTGCACACATATCCTTGGAGTTACAATAGAGATACAGATCTCGAAATCTATTATTGAAATCCAAAATACACTAGTCAAATACTATAATACGTGTATAGTACGCATCCTTGAATTTTTTTCAAGTACTAAAGAAAACTCATGCAAAAATCTTTCTAAATTGCCGCGTGAATGCGTAACTCACGGCAAAAGTGATGGAAGCTCATTTTAAAATAATAATATATGTCCATATATGTTCTCCTAAATACACGTTCCGTCGTTTTCAAAATATCCCAAAAGGTTTTCCTTTATAAACGTTCGTGTCGCTCACGGACACGTAGGAAATAGTAAGACTATAGATCTTTTTTTTTAAAAAAACTCTTGGTAAATTTTTAATGCATGCAAAGTACTCAGGTACTGTCCTCGGATCAGTCATGTTTGTCTACTTCATAATATAGTTCCTATCATGAAAACAAGGTGCTCCAAAACAAAATCAGCCTCAAAAGGCGTATCCATTAATCGCGTGCATATGGTGCGCACGGAAATCAAATCCAAATACAGGTGCCACAATATGCATAAAAGCAAAACTAAGTGCAACAGGTGTGCACGAAAGCATCTGTCCAGTGCAACATGTGTGCACGACAACAAAATCTGGTGCATCTATTGTGCACGAAAATCTCAAATCTGGTGCATCAAATGCACGAAATACAAGTACGGTGCAACCAATGCACGAAAATCACATCAATAACTCAAATTCTCATAAGAACGACACCGAGTGTACCAAGGTGTATCAATCAAAAACGTGTGCAACTACGAGCACAAATCCGTATCAATGCACTGCAAGCACATGTGAGCTATACCGAGTGCAAAAAATCACATCATCTGTATGAAATCCACAAAATCATAAACACATGCTACGAAGATACAAAATCGACATCAAATGCAATGGATATGCACAAATCGCAAATCAACACAACGGTGTATAAAATATATATCAGGTGCGATAACTATGCGCAAATATGTAAATACCAGTAAGTGCAGACATGGTGCACGAAAATGATATCATGAAACTCAATCATCTAAAGTCAAATCCAAGTGATATAAGCGTGATACTCGGATCATAAGCGCAAATCACAACAAATGACATTGAGGTACACCTCCTACAATATCGAAAAATAAATCGGTGCGCCTAAAACCGGCAGAACCAGAACATCCACTTGCCTCCTGCTCATGGTGTAGCGTCCTCAGTCTCTGGGTCGTTATCTTCTCTGCAGATTCACCAATCTCGCAATCCATCGGCTTATCGGTCCGGTTAGGTGTGCTAATGGGAACGATTCCGCTCTAGCACTCCTCTGGTCATCCTCGGCCAATCATCACAACCACTCGTAAAGCAGCACGTTACTGGCGTTGGCCTCTGGTCCTCTGAATACACATGACACAACTGATCCTCGGTGCAAATCTCATTGCAGCAGTGTCCTGGAAGGAATCCTGCTCAAGGTCTCTTCCGATCTCGCCTATGCCGAACTATACGTAGGCTGGTACTCTTACATAATCTTTTCTCGTTTTCTGGACATCTGCGTGTTCCGCACACATTTCCTCGGGAGCTGGCCGTATCCCAACGCCTCTGTATGCATATCAAATCTCTGATCTCGACAGGGATTAATAACAGCTCTCCAGCACCTCGTGCGAACCTTTGGTTTCATTCGTCCGTATCATCGTACACTTTGACGCCATGTCATGCTATCTGCGCACGACAACTGTTCTCGGCCACGGTCAATTCGAAGTCTCTCACAAAGACTCGAAATCGCGTACTCTGTATCTTCATCACTCTGTAGAAGTTATCTGGCCGAACACGTCCTCAGGAACTCGTCCCAACCATCGGAGGAATACTCACTACTCGTCCGTTCTCTATCAACTCACAACGCATCTGGATGAAGTCCCCTATTCGAAGCTGGTTAGCTTACTAGTCTCTTATCACATGGTATCCGGACGGCGTTAAACTTTTTGATTGAGTCATCGAAGTCCCATAATTTCCCGAAAGCTCAACACTTGAGCACAGTCTAAAAATATATGGTACATACCACAGTACCTCTGGACCAGCCGTAGAAGGGCAAACCCAAGCCTCATTGATGGCACCGCTAAACTGCTGAAAACCCTAAGGTTCAAAAGCTGTTCCATGGTCATCATGTCGAGTTAGGGTTTCATTCTTCTAGAGGGTCCACAGAATCACTTGCATGTTCCTCCGAACACTTTAAACTTGGAAAAAATGGGTTTCTGACACTCGCTTGAACTTTTTACCTTCGCCTAGCCGACATGTGAATACCATTCGTCCGCATGCTAAACAATGCCTCAATCCTCCAGTAAAGATGATAAATCAACGGTCATCTCTGGATCGGTCTGCTCTAGATCTGAGTAAGACTCTCCACACTGAAAATCTTCAACTCAATCGGGCCTACGTCGGTGCATCAATCTGACGAATCACCTTTGTCTCTCAACTTGGGATAGACTAGCTATCATCTGTCGCATCTCTAACTGGAAGCTCCTGCGATCCCAGTGCGTAAGCTCTGAATGCGACATCCTATCAATCTCAGCAACACCTGGGTCATCTGTCTACACGGTAAACGATATCACAACTCTGAGGTATGCTGTACATCAATAGTCCTCTCGCAACTGGTAGCTCTAACAGTGGCCCGATCATCCGGTGTAGAACCAAGCACTCGCCTCTACAGGAGGTCACAACATAACACTACATCGAGACGTTCCCATATCACCAGGAAACACAATGGTCAGCCCTCGTACCGGACGGGCTCTCCATGACCGCAGAACTAGCAGCAGCTCAAACTGCACTCAAACCATGGTGACCGGAACCTCAATCGAGTATCGATAAAAATATATCAAAGTCATGAAAGGAAACGACAGGTCCAGATTGGATATATGATCATAAGAAGGAACAGCATCAATGAGAGTATGATCATGGAAACGAATAGAATCAAAGATCTCAAAATATGTACATCCTAAGATTTCTTAAGTGGAGTATCGTATCGTAAATATGCCGTGAAACATACGTACGGTACGTTACTTTACACAAGCTACCTACTCCATCAATCAGGGTCAGCCTATGAAACGAATGTTCGGGTCTAATACCCCCCCGCTCAAGTCTAAGTTCCGTACGGTCAAGCCTAGGTTCCGAAATACATTCCCGCCCTAGACTCCGCATAGTCAAATATAGACTCGAACCAAGGTTAAACCTAGTGCTCTGATACCAACATTGTCACGACCCGAAATATTAGCTCGTGACCAGCACTTGAATCACGCAACGTCTAAAAGCGTAACGGAATTCAAGTAAGCTGAAATCCAGAAATCTAAACCTTTTTAAGAAAATAAAAGAGGTGAAGTTTTGAAATAAATGTATAAGGAAATCAAGTTTTCTTAATGCGTAGAAAAGGGACATGAAAATACAAGTGAAAATTTATAGTTTGAAAACATGTTTTGTCTTTTAAAAATTTGGGCAGCACCTCCTTTGTATTTTTTGATCCAAAACTACAAATACATAATAATGATAAAAGGCATCCCCAAGCGGGAGCTAGCTCTTCGACCAACGGCGGATCACAACCACGCAATACAGTATATATAAGTATACGACGCCCAACGGCGAAGTTCACCACAAAATATAAAGAAATAAGCAAGACATCGAAATCATAAGTAGCTCAAAACCCCTCGCTCTAAGTCTCGTAACCACAATCCCGCTATGTTTCATTACTTATACAATTTACAATTTTTGATTGATGGAGTTGACTAGGTACAATATGAAATATATGTTGGAGATAGTGCCCTCAAAGTCAATTATTGGATCGCAGGTACGTGATTGCAATGATTGAGGAAGGACCTATACCGATATGACGGTCTTACTCGAGATGATAGTATGCTATCTGGTTTTTCTTTATCATCGTATACATGCTTTAGTTCGCTATTGCATGTTGAAAGAGCCCATAGGATTCTTGCTTGACTACCAACAGTATGATGGCGATCATATACGTGGGAGCTGGGGTCTATAAGCACATCCTTAAAGTGTCCCTAGTCGAGGGAGTTTCGAGACAGGGCATCAATACTCCAGAGTAGACTGGTGTATAAAGTCGAGACCCCGACGAGGGGCGATGGCCAGTCTCACAAGCCATTGGTGTCACTTGGTTCACCTTAGATGTATACAGGTGCTCATTGGGTTATGAGTACTCCGGACAGGACTCACCGGGAACATGCTAGTTGGTATTATACATATCGTCAGATAGCAGTTCCCTGGTGACATATGTACAGGTTAGTTTGTCGACCTGAGATCGTCATTTGTCTCGTGTGAGTTCCCACTGTGCTTAGATTACTACCCTACCACGCTCAAAGGAGTTGTGCAAACAGGTTTTAATTAGGTACAGTCCCGAGCCACATGGAGGCAGTGAGCGGATCGTCGGGGATTCGTCTCTCCCGGTATTAGGGGTTGATGTCGCACGGTGCACGGGTGGCCATCACTAGAAATCCTCGGCCGAGGTAGTGGAGAATTACTGATTTAGATCAGTAGTTTCTCAGGTGGTGATATGCTTCATACCGACACGATTTATCGTGTTATTAGGGGTCTGACTTTATCCACCCCCCTAGACTCGATATACGATATTCTTTAGACGAACGGACCGTACTGTATATACATTGTCACTGTCAGGCTCAGTAGGGTTTAATGAGCTCGCTCGTCAGCTTCCCTTTCGATCAATACATAGGCAACCGTTACGTACAGCTTGTACCTCTGACGTGCTAGAGGTTATACCCAGTGCCAGTGTGTTGATGAGTCATTAGAGTCCCCCACAGACACTTTCCCAAGTTCGGGCGAAACGTTGTAGAGGCCGTATGGGTTTATGGCAAGGTTCGAAAAAAGCACGTGCGTTTCCGCACGTGTCATTTTTCGGGCAGATAATACTGGTAGGCTTTGGTTCAAGCCGGAACCCAGTATTATACTGTGTAGATATAATATCTTTGTCTTAGTTGCATTTGTATTCAGTTGTAATACAAATACGGGTATGTTTATATGATTTAGAGAGGTTTTATCGATCAAAAATATTTACCGCAATCAAGAACGGCGTCGCTTTGCAGCTAGCCGGTGAATACGGGTCGGTCCACAGGGATGTGTAAATCTCCTTTAAGTTCTTACGAGTTAATTCCAAATGGTGTTCGGAAGTATAATTAAACCTAAAAATTGAAGTTGTATGAGACTAGGATTAGAAACTTGCTAGGTTTAGGTCTAGGGAAAATTTGGTAAACAAAGATCTACATCTCTTTCCATTGCCATTAATTAAATCTATCATATTAGTGTTATGGTAAATATTTACAAAGGGGATTAGGATGATTGGGATGATTGATTCTTACTCTAGATCCTTGTCCTTCCTTTATTAATCTTTACCCTAACCTCCATGGAAAACCTTAAAATCCGGGCCTTTAGACTACGGAATCACCGTTACCTCGAGGGTAAAAGTGCCGTAGGGAGCGGAATAAGAAGGTATGCATGGAGTTCTAATGTTCATAAAAGTTTGGCAACGAAAAGAGATGAGAGATCTTCATCTCTCAAATCCTTCCCTATTCCAAACCCTAACAAGCGAGGAAACTACTCGCTCATTGAGGGGATGAAGAAAGACATGATTTTATTAAAGAGAGAAAACATCTATTGCAAGTTAATAAAAACTAAACTAATTTAAACTAAGGCAAGAAAGTAATTTACCTAGGGCAGATATGAAAAAACTACAACTACTGCAAGAAAAATAACCTACTTACTTTTGATGCGCTCTAACTTCAAGAAAACAGAATTTTATTCATGAGTAGAGGCATAAGAAAATACAAGGGTTTGGGTTCTATTTATAGGACATAGAAACCCTAGGTTTACAATTGCTCTGCATGTCTAAAATTACAAATATACCCCCAGAAAATCTTTCCATAGCCTCCTCAGAATTTTGGTAAAATTTTCTTCGCGCACGGGCACTAGACGGCCGCGGAACCGCGGCATGGGTAGGCATTGGGCCGCTGTTCCGCGGCCCTTTGAGGAGTTCATTTCATGAATTTTTCTGGGCTGCATCATGGTTCTTTGGTCTTCCTGGTTCTTTATTCCTTTTATCAATTTGGCTTCTGTATTGATTCCAGATTTTCAGTGAACACTTTGCAATGGATCTTTTAACCGTTTTTTTTCTCGCAAATTTGGATCTTGCGTTGCCTTGTTGATGGTGAACCGCTCTTCTGCTGGGCTTTACTAAGATCTTCCTAATTGTTGGTCAAAAGTCCTTCTTTTGTGTCGTCTTTTGTGTTTTTCACTGTTTTCGCTCCAAGAACCTGTAACCTGTAACATGTAGCAGACATGGGTCAAAAGCACCTGTTTTCATTGTAAAATGCATAAGAATGGGGAATACAAAATGCAATATTATGTTATGAACAAATACCCCCAAACTTATCTTTTGCTCGTCCTCGAGCAAAATTATATTTTATTCTCGATAAAAATCTAACCTAGCCACACTTTCGCAGGGAAACGCGATTACACTGAGCATGTGCAACAAGCCGTTAAACCTCTAGGTGTCCCTTGTAGGAGGAGTGTTGTCTCCTGAGGGTTTTTAGCGGATTACACCCACAAAATCCTATCAATTTGGTTTTTCGACTTTTGTTCTCTAATTAGGTTTTCTAACAAGGAATTCTATTATCGTTGACCCGCAAATTATCCACCCATATTCTTCACGCTTCCTCATTGTCTAACTTAAGATTATATATATCCTGTAGAATTACCTAGCTTTCGGCATTTCTTAAGTTTTCCTTCTAGGGTTCCATCTCCACTTAGGAATTTCTCTCAACTCTATTAAAGATACAAGTTTTATTCTTTATTCCTTTCTCTTATCTAAACTCTAATCACATATCCCCACGTGTGTGTAAATATCACCCCGACACTTGGAAATTCAAATCAAGCAATCGTACTCTCGTCCATTGTCCAAAGCACTTATTAATTGGTGAATTTTCGCTTTCACATCCTTCATGCGACTGTTAATACTTCTTGAGGTACCAACAACCGATTACAAGATGCGTTAGTATTTTAAAGCGTACTTCCTAGTTTTGCAACACCCACGGCTTTTAGCAGTGACTCCCAAACCAGTTGGTCTAAGGCACTAGGTGATGAAGCACCCTCGCTAAATATTTTTCTATTTTTACAGCCTTAAGTAATCACAAAAACCAGTGTCCATTTTTTCTTTATTCACCCCTTTTTTTTTCTTTTTATTTTCATTGTGCTAAGGACTTTAGACAAGAGTATTTCAAGGTCTCTTCTACTAATCCAAGTTTCAAGGCGCGTGTTTGTGCATTTTGTAGGGTATATGTTTTCAGAATCTAGACATAAGCTAGGAAATATTTTTCAAACTTATACTCTAATAAAAGTTTTAATACTTTTCCTTCGTTTCAACTTAGCCTAAGAAGTGAACCCAAAATTTGCCTATTTCTAAATAAACTACAAAGACATATACTTTCTACCGTTAAACTTTAAGAAAGGTTATTTTTTTAGGGTTTTTAATTTGCTAAGTCTAAGATCTAGTTCTTTCTGTAGGGTTCCTAGGCACCCTAATGAGGTCACACAAGGTATCGATCATGCCAATTTAAAAATTCTAGGTGCCGAGAAACCCGACTACGGACCGTCGGCTAGAAATCTAGGCGAAAAAATAATCTAGTTAACAGTTAATTACAAGTAAACGGAAATACAACCTTTGTAGATCCGGTGCTCCACCTCCATAGCTCCGCAACGAAGTCCCCTCGTTGTCCGAATGAATTTCCGGGCTCTAGCGTCGGCTTCGTCGGAGAAATGGCGAACTAGGTCGTCGATGTCCATGCCGAAGATGATCTACGTCGAGGCATCGCTAGATCAAGCTCCAACTTCACCAAGTCAAGAAACTTGTGAAGAAAACACACTCTACTACTTGGCAAACGGTAGAGGATGAAGAAATAGGAAGTGGGTAGACTTTAGAATTGGATTTCTCACTCTAATTCATCAATCACCATTGATGAGGCAAGCTTTCTTCTTGAAGTGAAGAAGAAGAAGATGATAAAAGTTATGATAAGTTCATTTTGTAAAAAGAAATAAATATGAATACTTATCATTAACCAACCATAGTCTAGTGTAGAGAATAAATCATGGTTAGATTGAAGGGTTAGGGTTAAGCATCAAGACAAAATGGTGACTTAGTCAAAGTTTCATGAAGCTTCATAATCCATCCAAAGAAAGCCACCATTTATTCTTTATGCAAATCATTTTCCAAAAAGAATAAATAGATAAAAAAAAATGAATAAGTAAAAACAAAACCCTAACCATTACACAACCATGGTTTAATCTTTACACTTAGCCAATTTAGCATGCATCATCAAACATGATACAAACTAATGCACAAAAGTATATCACATATACAATGTGCACATCCGAGTGAGAATATCCATTTAAAGTGAACCAATACTAGTTAATGCAAAGTAATATATCAAATATATAATTATACATTAAATTATTAAATCAACACTTGATTTAATGATCCGGTCATATCGCATATAACCAACTAATATCAACAGTAACAACTTATCGAATCAACACTTGATCCGATATGCCGGCTATATCGCATATAACCGATCAATGTCACATATCGCGAGAATCGAATACAGTAACATATACTGGTATCATTCTCGGTCCCGCACATATCTCATATGCGCTCCTATTTCGTTTCGCTTGAGCCAGGAAACCTCTGTGTAGGACTCTAAAGACTCGTCAATACGCCGGCAGCAGATGATGATCATATCAAACACCCACAAGCCGCAAGCGGTCTGCTAATCGTAACGGCCACCCGGGTATTGAGCGATCAGAAGATCGACGAGCAAACCCGCTCACACTCCAGCGAATCCAACCAGTAACACTACCGTACAGTCCGGTCTGATCGTCTGATATGTCGCATATCTCGCCTAGGGGTGGTAAACGTCAGACCCCAATAGCTCGATAAGTCGTGTCGATATGAGGTCTATAACAATTCGAGAAACTACTGGTAACACTTACCAGTAAATCTCAGCAACCCTGGCCAGGGATTTCCTGTTATAGCCAATCGAACACAGCGCAACATCAACCCCCTATACCGGGAGAGACGAATCCCCTCCTATCGCTCATTGCCTCCATGTGATTCGGGACTGTACCCAAAAACCACCGTTTTGCACGCCCTCTTGGACGTGGTAAGATGGAAATCAAAGCACAGTGGGAACCACACAAGACTCTATGACGATCTCGGGTCAACAGACTACTCTGTACCAGTGTCACCAGAGAACTGCCATCTGACGTCAGGTACATTACCATCTGGGAGTTCTCGGCGAGTCCGTCCAGTGTACCCAGTCTCCACTGAGCACCCGTATATCATCTCTGATGTCAAACACCAATGGATATGGGATCATCCATCGCCCATCTGTATGAGTCGAGAAGGTATGCGCTAGTCTACACTGGTATATCGATGCCCCGTCTCGATACACCCACGACTAGGGACTTTGAAGGATGTACTTATGGACTACCATGTCTCCACTAGTATGATCCGCATCATAGTCCAGGTAGTCAAGTACACATCCTAAGGGCTTTACCAACATGTAACAGAAAGACAATCAGTGTACACGTTAAGGTAAAGGTCAACCAGATAGCATACTATCATGTCGAGCAAGAAAGTCCTCCCTATATATGTCCCAGCATCCACTACAATATACATCCAATGTACAGTAATGGCCTCTAGGGCATACATATAACTAACAATCTCCCACTTGCACTAGGGCCATCTGTAGCAGTGGTTGTAGTATCTCATACTCAACCATCCCATAAAAGTCTCTCTCTGGGAATAGGCCTTCGTGAGTGGATCCGCCGTGTTGTCCTCTGAGTCTACTCTCCTAACCTCGATCACCCTGGAGATCAACCATCTCCATGATCTGGTGATACTGCCTTAGAATATGTCTGGATCACTGATGGGACTTGCGTTCCTTGGCATAAGCCACAACTTCATTGTCACACAATGGGAGGAACATAGTTCATCTCATGAACCAATATACACCCAAACAGCCTCTTTGGTAGCATCTTAAGTAGCGATGTATCCAGCCTTTATCGTCTAGTATGTCACGGTATCTAGCTTGGAACTCTTCCAACATACCGTCCCTTTACTGAGGGTATAGACAATGCCTGTGACTGACATTCAGTCGTCTTTATCACCCTGGAACACTTCCAGTGATTCTCCCCAGGGTCGATTGATACGATCTCACTACTACTAGTGAGGTTCCTAACATCCAATTAGATCTATCTCATAGATCCAAAATCCAGGATTTAGTCGGTATCATCTTGATCCTATATGGAGAATCATTGTGATATGCGGAGATTGATCGAGCGTAGCATAGGAAACTCTTTTCCTATCAAGAGTATGTCATCCACGTACTCTACGAGGATCGTCACCATACTCCCTACTACCTTTTTGTTTATACAAGGTTCATCTACCATTTTGATGATGTCAAACTCTTTGACTAATCCATCAAAATAGATGTTCTAACTCCGCGATGCCTGCTTTAATCCTATAAAGCATCTTGCACACGTTTCCGCTGCTCCCACTGTCTACGAGGCCCTCTGGCTGTGTACTTATAGACGCACTCTTCTAAAACATCATTTAGAAAAGCTGTCATGACACCCAACCACCAGATATCGTAGTCATGGTATGTAGCCGTGACAAGTAGGATCTGGATGGACTCAAGCATAGCTACTTGAAAAGGTTTCATCATTATCCACACCTGGTGAATGATGCAAACTTTTAACAAGTCTAGCTTTGAAAGTCTCAACTTTTCCATGTACACCAAGTAATCTTCTCAAGATATACCTGCTCCTGATGGGGATTTAACCCTCCAGATATAGCAACCAAAGTCCATACTTTGTTGGTGTATAAGGATTCCATCTCAGATCGATAAACATCCAGCCATTCTTACAGAGTCTCACTCTTGATGGCCAGCTCGAAACTAGTTGGGTCATCATCTCATGATGCAATCCTTGCTCCCACTGTCATAGAGAAACCGAAGTATCTCTCAGGTGGGTGAGGAACCCTACTAGATCGGCGGAGAGGCTGAGGTTCGTTGGTTTCTACTGAATCCTCTGGTTGTACCAAATCATCTGCTGTAGTTTGTATAGCTGGAACACTTCCAGTTCTACATAACAGACCTTGCCTCGAGCTTGTCCGGATTTTGCTTTTAGACATAGCCCGGACAACCCCAAATCTTAACCAACTTAAGATATGGGCTCTTCCCTTTCCATATCACATATGAAATGGTAGGCAACTGATTTGATTGGAACCCTATTCAATAGGTATGCAACTTCATAAGTGCATAACTCCCAAAAGGAAAAAGGTAACTCAGTATTACTCATCATAGAGCACACCTTATCACATAGGGTGTAATTGCTCCACCCCGATATACCATCGTACTATGGTGTATACGGAGGAGTAATGCTGAGAGAGAATCTCATTCTCCTTTGGAATAATCCAGGATTTTCGTGCTCAAGTATTCTCCTCCTCGATCACATCAAAGGACATAATACTTATACCCGTGTTTTGGTTCTCTACTTCTAAATCATATTCTGTGAATATCTCAAAAGGTTCGGACTTGTGTTTCAACAGGAACATATGTCTGAATCTTGAGAGATTATCAGAGAATGTAATGAAGTACGAAGAACCGGTCTTGGCATGTGTAGACAGGGGACCTTTATACATCAACATGTATCATCCCAAGAGTTCACTAACTCTTTCTCCGTTTCCAATAAATGGAGCTATGGTCATCTTATCTCTGTGACATGACTGGCAAGTTTCACAAGATGTAAATTCAAACTGATTTAAATATGCATCTAAATGTAACTTTGCTAGTCGGGTCGCATTGATATGACCTAGTCTACAATACCTCAAGAAGGATCCATTCATTTCTGAACTCTTCCTCTTGTGTGTGTTCCGTATACTAAGAACTGTAGTTTGGTTTAGAACATCAATGCTTTTAGATAACGTGCCTGAACCGATCAACTTTTGATATAGGAAATGTTCAAAACATTATCCAACAATACAAAATTTTACCGTTTCTTTACTAATAAAGAGACAGATATGATTTTGTATATCAGGTTCGGTATCTAATAACATTCGTTCAGAATCAATGTATTGGTAATACAGGGTGACAGTGACTAACAGACTTGGCTGCAACACTTGCCCCGTTTTCTGCCTCATGAAACTTATCACCCGTTCTCAGTTCTCTACCTTTCTGTAGCCCTATGTAACAGATTACATATCTGGGATCCTGATCTGGTATCACATACCCTGGACGTAAAGGATACTGAGAAACAGTTCTCTGTAATGAACACACCCGAAGATGATGCATCAGCATGCACTCTCTTCGTTTGGGCGGCACGGGAATTCTGGTAATCCCCTATTTCCTGCTCTGTCTTATAACAATTATAAGTTGGAGCGGGACCAACGTTCCCCAGCTCAGTATAACAAGCGGGTTCGGTCAATATTCCGTATTATTATCTTGATTAAGGCGTGATATGGTCGCTACCAGGAGAGAGAGAGAAGAAAACACTCAGCGTGCGCTCTTGCAAGAATAGATTTGTTTTAATTTTATCTAATCAGGATGGCTCCCACTGCTTTTTATCAAATCTTCCTCCAAACCATAAAAGGAAAGACTAGCCGGGATTAATTACACACTATAAGTTCGCCAATCTTTCAGCCAGGCCAGTGTCGGTACTTTGAGGGAGGTCCCCCGTGCTTTCGCACGAACCTAATTAATGTAAACCTCATTTTCCCAGAGGCGTAACCCCGTTGACACCTTTCTAGACACCTACTTGATCGGCTAATTCTAATGCGTAAAACTCTCCCAGGAGTAACTCTTACTCGCAGCGGGTATCGGGATCCAACAATCTCATAGAAGGTATGCAATCTCATTGCAAATTTCAACACTTGAAATTCCCGATAATATTTTTGTAAGTGCACGGCGGCGCCCCGGCCGTCAAACCGACGGCCAAATGCGGAAGCGGTGATAAACTTTAATTTTGCGAACTTAGCAAACCGGCACCACCGCGCACTAAACCCCGGATCGGGCCATTAAACTTGTCCTAGCTAACTAACAAGATAGGGAAGAGATATACCGAATGATCCGAGTCCTCCGGTCTTCTCGTCGTCGTCGTCCCGATCTCCTGCGGAAACTCCGGTCGTCGCCTCCTCGCCGGAAGGGCACCACATCGCCAGCATCTTTTACGGGCTCCCACCTCAATACCGAAGTAACTCGGGCATGAAGCTGGCAAGTCGACATGCCCAAGAAATGCTGTAGAAAGTGTAGTGTAGAGGCTATGTCTCATTAGGGGTTTATGTAGCCTTTGAGGATGATGGAGAAATCAAGATGAGAAAAATGGTGCTTGCATTTTTCTTAACATGAAATGAGATCAAGAATACCACACCCAAAAATCAAAAACCTCATCTCCTCACAAAATGTGGCCGGCCTCTTTTGGAATGGAGGAAGGGATCAAAATGGCAAAACCATGAAGGGAGGTAATGGTAGTAAAAGTAAGAGGTGACCATTAACAAAACATCATGATAACAAACATACATCCAAACCATAACCCTTTCCAATCACAATTAATGCAAGTGATGGTGGAAAAGAAAAGATGCCATCATAATCAAAGCATTTGCAAGAAACCCCTCCACAATGTGTTATTTGCAAACTTGCAAATAACCCCCTCCATCGGAAAACTCCGGCCGGGAAAGAACAAAGGAAAAACCGGCCGGAACGGAATGCAAACTGGCAACTCCAGAAAACTGGTCCCGTAATAAATTACAGGAAAACCCCGATACTGTGCATACACACCCGCATCTGTATTCCGTCCGGATACAAATGCAAAGAGACAAAATCTACACTGTACTAAACTAGGATCCGGCTTAAAACAAAGCCGGCTAGTAATATCCGTTCGATCCTGATCCGTGCAATACCGCACGTATCTGATCGAACCCTGCCATATATCCATACGGCCACTAGTACAAACCGTCCGATCCTGACCCGTGCAATACCGCACGTATCTGATCGGACCCTGCCATATCTCCATACGGCCTCTACAGCGTTTCGCCCGAAAGCTGAGTAACTGAATCTGTGGTGGACTCTAAAGACTCGTCAATACTATGGCTGTGGATTTAACCACTAGCACGTCAGAGGTATAAGCCAATACGTAACGGGCCACCAGCTATTGACCAAAAGGGACGTCGATGAGCGAGCTCATCCTGACACCCTACTGAGCCTGTCAGTGACAATATCCGTACAGTCCGGCCCGTTCATCTATGAGCATCGCATGGCGGGCCTAGGGGGTTGGTAAAAGTCAGACCCCCAAAAGCGGTACAAGTCGTGTCGGAGTGTAGCCCAGAACACCCTGAGATACTACTGGAATACCTACCAGTAAATCTCCTGCCTTGGCCAAGGACTTCGTGTAATGGCTCTCCTAGACACAGCGCGACCTCACCCCCAATACCGGGAGAGACGAACCCCTGAAGATCCGCTCACTGCCTCCATGTGGCTCGGGACTGTACCTAACTAAAACCTGTTTGCACGACTCCTTTGAGCCGTGGTAGGGTAGTAATCAAAGCACAGTGGGAACTCACACGAGACAAATGACGATCCCCAGGTCGATGAACTAACCTGTACACATGTTACCTGGGAACTGCTATCTGACGTCAGGTATAAGACCAACTAGCATGTTCCCGGCGAGTCCTGTCCGGTGTACTCATAACCCAATGAGCACCTGTATACATCTTAGGTGAACCAACTGACACCATTGGCCTGTGAGACCGGCCACCGCCCCTCGTCGGGTTCTCGACTGTATACACTAGTCTACTCTGGAGAATCGATGCCCTGTCTCGAAACTCCCATGACTAGGGACCATTTAAGGATGTGCTTATAGACTACCAGCTCCCACGTATATGATCGCCCTCATACTGCTGGCAGTCAAGCAAGAATCCTAGGGGCTCTATCAACGTGTAATAGCGACCTGTCAGGTCACCTAAAGCAGTACACGATGATAAAGGTAAACCAGATAGCATACTATCATCTCGAGTAAGACTGTCATACCGGGATAGGTCCTCCCTCAATCATTGCAATCACGTGCCTGTGATCCAATAATTGACTCTGAGGGCACTATCTCCAACAATCTCCCACTTGCACTCAAGGCTAATTATTGCGATGTCGCATAGTCACAGCCCGTGTGATACCGAACACCCAACTCCTCTACTAGTCAGTCTCACAAAGCCTGTTTGCGAAACTCTTGTGTTCGAGGAATAGCCTCAGTGAGTGGATCCGCCTAGATGTTTCTTTCTATGTCCCTCTATATCTCAAGTTCGCGGAGAAAGCCATCTCCCGAAATGAGCAATACCTGTCTTAGAGTGTCTGGATGTTTGATGGGACCGAGCTCATAAATGAACTCCAAATCCAAACTTCTTAGATTGTATCGTCAACTGATCTTAATCAGTATCCTGCGCCATGCCTCCCTCAGTATCTGCCTGGATCACCTGTCTAGAATACTGTCCCTCGTCAGAGGGAAAACTATAACTCTGACAACCTCCTTGTCGTCCATGTCACCTTGGAAGCCTGGAGTGATAACCGTCTCCTAAATGAGGCAGCCGTTATCATATCCCTAGAACATTCACTTATGTTCTAAAACTTCTTCCGACTGTTCCTCCAGGATTGGATCAATATCAACTTATTGCATCTAGTGCAAGAACAACATCTGGTGTGGTACTTGACATCTCATGATTGACTCAATTACCTAAGCAAGTGATCTGCCAATCATGCACATCCCTCTCTACTTTAGTCTATAAGACACCTTTAGAGAGGGTGACTCCATTACCTGCAGGTACACTACCATGCCAGGAGTCGTCCATTCTAAATACTCTTAGAATGCTGTCAAAGTACCCTGATTGGGAAACCACCCGAATCTAGATCTAAAACCATAGATCAAGTAACCAGTATGTCTGATATAATGTCCAAATCCCATGTGGAGAAACCACCGTGTGACGACCAAAATATAACCGATCGTAGTATAGGAATATCACTTCCTACTACCTTCTCAACAGATCCATCTCCTATTCTGATGACGTCAAACCTATGACTGTCACATCAGAAACAGATGATCTAACTCCGCTATATCTGCTTTAGTCTATAAATAGACATAAGCCTGATGTCCACCAATGCTTCCGCTGCTCCCACTGACTACGAAAACCCTCTGGCAGAGTCATATAGATGTGCACTTCTAAAGCTAGTTTAGAACGACGCTATACTCATCCTCCTGCCGGGTCTCGCAGTCTGGAACAACAACAATGGCAAGTGTGGGTAAACAAGAACTTCCCTGTCACCGTCCTTGAGGCTACCGGAGTACCTCTCGGGTGCCTGAAGTTACCCACCTTATCTGCGGAGTGGCCAATGGAATGTCAAATCAGATTGAATCTTTAGGTTCCTTATCAAATCTTCAGTAATCGTTTGCGGTTCTGGAATCACTTCCAGTTCTACCATACTCCCACTACTGTTTTTGAAAAAATCCATTTTTATTAAAACTGTGGCGAGTCAAGAACAATATCACTATTGATCTTTCTTATGGTAGAAAGTCAACCCTCGTCATAGCCTGGGTCAACCCACAAACAGCCATTACAGAAACGTGCCTTGAGTTATCCAGAGTCTGGTTTTAATCATAAGCCGGACAACTCCACGTACCTTAACAATGTTAAGATATGAACTGTACTATATCCAATATAGAACCAGAGGCACTGATTTAATTGAACCAGATTCAAATCATGCAGCTGTCTCCAGTGCATGTCAACTAAATGGAGAGAGGCCGATCAGCGTTACTCAACTTAGGAATGCTTCCAATTATGAGTAATCTGAAAGAGAAGCAATTTCTCTTAATCATTACTATCAACTGAATACCATACACAAGTATCTACATCTTCGATCACCTTGAAGAATCCCGATACTTGCTACACCTGGTTCTCTACTCTATTCAAATACCTATAACTCCTCAAAACTTAGACCCTGTGTTTCTACGAAACACATGTCTAAGAACTAGAGAAGTTAAAAGTAAACAGAATATAGTATGAGGACCAACCCCTCTGTCCAAATGGACATTGGACAACATACAATACTCTGTATAAGTCCGCTGAGTCTAACAACTCTATCACTGTATGTCGTAGGTTGAAAACTGTACTTATGGTTAAGAAGAATTACACCGCTGTTTAATGCTCCTTACCTAACTATCGACTGATATAGGTAAATGTCATCGACATAATATCAAAATGTATATCTCACTCTATGAAAAATAGACGTACAGATATATCAATTTGAAATTGGTGCATAAAAGCGGATATTCAAAACCAAATATTTGCCGACCGGCAAACAGCCCAGGTGATCTCCTCAAATATCACCGATTACAACGAATCCTTATATAATGAGGATGATCACCCAATTCCCAATAACTTACTCCCACTCATCATCTGTAAAACCATACAGATGTGACAATCATACCTGGTAAATACATACCCTGGAGCAAGTGTCTAATCGGGAAATCAGTTTTCTTTTAACAGTACACAGTTGAACTGAAACATTGAATTGTTTCGATGGGGTATCCTGGTATTCCTAGTAATGCCTCTACCATTATCCAGATTCACAACTATAACCGTATAATTCTTTGCCACCTCTCCAAATCCCTTTATATGTCTTTAGTCATTACCTTCTGCTCACCCCTTTAGGCCAATTGGTTTTCTTCCTTCCCTACCGTTCGGCACCAGCCTATGGTTTGGAAGAAGACTATCCAATAAGCATAATGGGTGTACTGTCCTAGTCCTAGGAGCACTCGCAATGCGAGAGAAGGTGAAGATAAAAGACAACCGAATAAACCTGGACCAGAATCCATCCCCGAACTGGAACAAGTTCCTTTCGAGTTCGTATATAACCATACGATGGAGTATCCAATAAACTGTGGATCTTCGTAGTGATACGGAGTGTCCTGGAGAAATACAAAGGTGATTTAGGATTGGCGAAGAAATACTTGGTTTGGTCGTGAATATCAGTTGCAATTTACTTTGCCCTCTTACTAATCCCTTGCTTTGTCTGAACTTAATACCTTCTGCACACCATCGTTATGCTAATTGGTTTTCTTCATTCCCTACCGGTCGGCACCTGCCTATGGTTTGAAAGAAGACTATCCAATTTGCGTAATAGGTGTACTATCTCCTAAACCAAGGAGTACTCGCAACCTGAGAGAAGATAAAAGGAAAAGACAACTGAATAATCCTATCCGTTTTCTCCAAAACCGGAAACCATCCTCGAATTCCTTCGAGTTCGTATCTAACCATACGATGGTTTTGTCCAATGGAAGTGGACGTTCGTAGTAATATGGGGTGTACTGGAGAAAAGGGTAAAAGTAGGAGTGGCAATGAGGTCTGCAACTCTGACAATCCAAAAGCCAGTGTAAAGAAGGTTCGGTTAACTTGGTCTCTGAGTCATAGTCTTAGGGTCGGGTCAATGGTCGCTGCCAAAGAGAGAGAGAAAAGAAACACTCAGCGTGCACTCTAACCTAGATCAGAATGGTTACCAATTTATCTAGTCTGGAAACCTCCCACTGTACCTCAAATTCTCCTCCAAACCTGAAAGAAGAATTAGTCGGGGTCACCCGAGGAGTAAACCAACTCATCAGTGGGAATCGGGATCCAACTATCATCGCATGATAACGTGACGGAATCCGCTCACGGTATCACACTCCAGAAGGTATGCGCATATCTGGCAAGTTTCAGCTCTTTTGAAACTCCCGATGTGATTTTTACCCCATGCTCTTATGACCTTGACTTTGGCCAATAAATCATAAGTCACATGTCAAGTTCTACCCGTCATTCTCCAGGTTGATTTGAATCCACCCGTACCTACCCTTGACTTTGGCCAACAAGGCAGTATGACTGTTCCAAACCAACGCATCTATCTATGCTGCATATGAATAACCAACAGCTACCAAACACTGTGCCTTGACTTTGGCCAACAAACACAGCTTGAATACTATTGACTATCCATATGAAACGACGGAGGGCTACGGATGGTTTCTGGCGAAAACCTTTAACGTAAAGAACTTGATATCGTTGAAGGAACGGATAGCTTTTTAGAAAATATAGTGACGAAAACCTTTACTAAAGAGGTCACTCCCGGTGAAGGGATCTCGGCTCTTTCCCCGTAGAATGGGGTGCAGGATATTCCAAATGAATACCACGATGCAAAGCAAAAGTAATCGGCTATAGTGAAGTTAATGCCCTGACACAAACTTCTGTCCAAGGGGTCACTCCCGGTGAAGGGATCTCGGCCCTTTCCTCGTCGACTGAGGAGCAGGATATTCCAAAATGAATACCACGATGCAAAACAAAAGTGAACGTCCTTGCAATAACAGCTTTTTGAAAAAGTGTTCCAACAACATCAGAATAGGTTTGTTTTAACTTGCATTGATCCGAATCAACGCAGTCCCATCAATTGATCACACCACAAAGAACGAAAATATACTGACGTACGTATATGTCATCCGCATTCGCCACTGGGTCCCGTCATCACCCGTTAGGTTAACTAACTAACGGCAGAGCGGGGACTGGACTAGCGCGGATGAAAAACATATACAACATCTACTAATATATATACCAATATATAGTATTTCGCTCAAGGCGTGATAAAAAAGCAACATCACAGAAATGTACAGCATCACAGAAAAATACAGATATCTGGGATCCCCGGGTTTCATAGAGCCACTACTGAAACCCGACGTTCCCCTGGTCGTGTGGATAGCCTGTGCAATGAAATCCTAGACCCGTACGGGCGCGGAAAGTCACCCGTCAAAACCTGAAGCGAGGCAGCCCCCTTCAGCACCGTGAATGGACCACCCAGCACTTCACGGAATCCGGTAACTTGGGCACCCCTCCTGGGTCAACCTGTACCCCCTACGAGTGCGGCGAATAGCCTGCCAATTCCAGACTGAAGCCCCCTCCGTCTCAATGCCCTGAGATGCGGGCCCGTTGCCCTCTAGAACCCGGCTATCCGTGCACCCCTCCGCGGGGTAATCCTAGTACAGAAAGTAAAATATACATACAACGGGTACATCGACCGCAACCAGGTCGTGCCCCAAAAGAATAATACAAACAGGCAGTGACGGCAGTCCACATGTCGGACGCTCGCCCCGCAATATCAAATGTACATAATACAACCAAACTGTACTAGCATTGCATCCAGGCTATCCCCACGACCGATCCGCAACAACACAGCAAAACACAGAACATCAACGTGAAAGTCACGTTCGCAAATCCGTCTAACCGGGCTATAGCAGTTAGACCGGATTTACCAATCGAGTGACATTCACGGTCGCAGATATAATGTAAATACTGTGAAATAATGTGTTTAAAATATCCGATTGATCAAAAATTAACAAGTGGGCCCCCAAGCAATACTGTAGCACTCACAGAAATTCTGGGCCCAATTTTAATATTCCAAAACCCCTAAAATAAGCCCAGAAGCCCACTGGAAAAAAATGATACAGTGACGACACCAATGCGCGGCGGAACCGCGGCCCAAGGGGGGGTTTGGCCGCGGTTACGCGCTTCAGTGATCGACTGACTGTGTCGAATTTTTCCAGTAGTCTTAGAATTTCCAGTACATTAGTTTTTTACAACCTGAAAATTTTTAGAGCCAAAAGAAAATCGACAGAAAACTGATGTGAGTGAAAATGTAGATTTTGGAATTTTGGTCGATCGGAAATGCAAAACACATAAATCGAAGCTAGACGAAGTTAATGGCGAGGTTCTGATACCACTGTAAGTGCACGGCGGCGCCCCGGCCGTCAAACCGACGGCCAAATGCGGAAGCGGTGATAAACTTTAATTTTGCGAACTTAGCAAACCGGCACCACCGCGCACTAAACCCTGGATCAGGCCATTAAACTTGTCCTAGCTAACTAACAAGATAGGGAAGAGATATACCGAATGATCCGAGTCCTCCGGTCTTCTCGTCGTCGTCCCAATCTCCTGCGGAAACTCCGGTCGTCGCCTCCTCGCCGGAAGGTCACCACATCGCCTGCATCTTTTACGGGCTCCCACCTCAATACCGAGGCAACTCGGGCATGAAGCTGGCAAGTCGACATGCCCAAGAAATGCTGTAGAAAGTGTAGTGTAGAGGCTATGTCTCATTAGGGGTTTATGTAGCCTTTGAGGATGATGGAGAAATCAAGATGAGAAAAATGGTGCTTGCATTTTTCATAACATGAAATGAGATCAAGAATACCACACCCAAAAATCAAAAACCTCATCTCCTCACAAAATGTGGCCGGACTCTTTTGGAATGGAGGAAGGGATCAAAATGGCAAAACCATGAAGGGAGGTAATGGTAGTAAAAGTAAGAGGTGACCATTAACAAAACATCATGATAACAAACATACATCCAAACCATAACCCTTTCCAATCACAATTAATGCAAGTGATGGTGGAAAAGAAAAGATGCCATCATAATCAAAGCATTTGCAAGAAACCCCTCCACAATGTGTTATTTGCAAACTTGCAAATAACCCCCTCCATCGGAAAAGTCCGGCCGGGAAAGAACAAAGGAAAAACCGGCCGGAACGGAATGCAAACTGGCAACTCCAGAAAACTGGTCCCGTAATAAATTACAGGAAAACCCCGATACTGTGCATACACACCCGCATCTGTATTCCGTCCGGATACAAATGCAAAAAGACAAAATCTACACTGTACTAAACTAGGATCCGGCTTAAAACAAAGCCGGCTAGTAATATCCGTTCGATCCTGATCCGTGCAATACCGCACGTATCTGATCGAACCCTGCCATATATCCATACGGCCACTAGTACAAACCGTCCGATCCTGACCCGTGCAATACCGCACGTATCTGATCGGACCCTGCCATATCTCCATACGGCCTCTACAGCGTTTCGCCCGAAAGCTGAGTAACTGAATGTGTGGTGGACTCTAAAGACTCGTCAATACTATGGCTGTGGATTTAACCACTAGCACGTCAGAGGTATAAGCCAATACGTAACGGGCCACCAGCTATTGACCAAAAGGGACGTCGATGAGCGAGCTCATCCTGACACCCTACTGAGCCTGTCAGTGACAATATCCATACAGTCCGGTCCGTTCGTCTATGAGCATCGCATGGCGGGCCTAGGGGGTTGGTAAAAGTCAGACCCCCAAAAGCGGTACAAGTCGTGTCGGAGTGTAGCCCAGAACACCCTGAGATACTACTAGAATACCTACCAATAAATCTCCTGCCTTGGCCAAGGACTTCGTGTAATGGCTCTCCTAGACACAGCGCGACCTCACCCCCAATACCGGGAGAGACGAACCCCTGAAGATCCGCTCACTGCCTCCATGTGGCTCGGGACTGTACCCAACTAAAACCTGTTTGCACGACTCCTTTGAGCCGTGGTAGGGTAGTAATCAAAGCACAGTGGGAACTCACACGAGACAAATGACGATCCCCAGGTCGATGAACTAACCTGTACACATGTCACCTGGGAACTGCTATCTGACGTCAGGTATAAGACCAACTAGCATGTTCCTGGCGAGTCCTGTCCGGTGTACTCATAACCCAATGAGCACCTGTATACATCTTAGGTGAACCAACTGACACCAGTGGCCTGTGAGACCGGCCACCTCCCCTCGTCGGGGTCTCGACTGTATACACTAGTCTACTCTGGAGAATCGATGCCCTGTCTCGAAACTCCCACGACTAGGGACCATTTAAGGATGTGCTTATAGACTACCAGCTCCCACGTATATGATCGCCCTCATACTGCTGGCAGTCAAGGAAGAATCCTAGGGGCTCTATCAACGTGTAATATCGACCTGTCAGGTCACCTAAAGCAGTACACGATGATAAAGGTAAACCAGATAGCATACTATCATCTCGAGTAAGACTGTCATACCGGGATAGGTCCTCCCTCAATCATTGCAATCACGTGCCTGTGATCCAATAATTGACTCTGAGGGCACTACCTCCAACAATTTTGTCCCTAGCGTCCTATGACCTTGACAGAGGTCAACAAACCATAGGCTGCTAATCAAGTTCAACCCGTCATTTCCTGATTGAAGTAAACCCACCCGCACGACCCTTGACAGAGGTCAACAAGGTCGCACGACTACCCTAAATCAATCACATCATATGCTTATGCAGATAAGCACTAATCAGCTACCGCACACTACGCCTTGACAGAGGTCAACAAACGTACCACGAATACTAACCAGTATATATCTGAAATGACGGAGGGCTACGACAGGTTTTTCTGAAAACCTATTGCGTAATGAACTTGATATCGTTGTAGAATCAAATGATTTTGAAATGGAGTGCTTTTGAGGCTTTTCCAGTTTTGCTAAAGGAGTCACTCCCGGTGAAGGGATCGTCGGTCCTTTCCTCGTCGAATGAGGTGCGGGATATATCATATATATCACTGTGCAAAGCAAAAACACTTAAAAGCAATCAAAAGACAAACCGAGTGTGTAGCATCTGCCAGTTATTGCTAAAGGAGTCACTCCCGGTGAAGGGATCTCGGTCCTTTCCTCATCGAATAAGGTGCAGGATATATCACATATACCGCTATGCAAAGCAAGAACTGTAGCTACCTGTTTTATTTTGAAATTCGATTCTACAACATCTTAGGTTTCTTTTATTTCATTAATCACATTAATGAAGTCCCATCATTTAAATTACCTAAACATCACAGATAAATACAACGTACACTTATGCCATCTGCATTCGCCTCGATGTCCCCTCGTGCACCGTTAGGTTAGGTAACTAACGGCAGAGCGAGGCAGGGCTAGCGCGGGTGTAAAACATAAGTAACGCCTATATAATATATCATATATACTATATACTGTATCTATCATAGAACATCACATGATCACATCACAGATATCGCAGCAGAAGAAACATATGAAATATTGGATATACTAGGACGTCCGTGTTTTTGATACGAGCCAGTATAAAACACGGATTCCACGGTCGCGATGAATAGCCAAACCCACACCCCTAGACCCCTACGAGAGCGGCAAGCAACCCTACCAATTCTAGAGTTAGGAGACCGAGACTCGACTCCTCGAGTTGGTCTCCCACTGGACTCCAGAACCCGGTTACTTGTGCTCCCCTCCTTGGGTCTATTCTAGTGCGGAAAAGTAAATAATATACAAAGGGTGACAACTTCCGCAACCTGGAAGTGTCCCAAGAAAAAAAAATTACATACAAGTTTTTACATGAATGAAAATGAAAAACACTCATCTCACATAAAAACCCCCGGCTATTCAAACACGACGATCCAATATAACATATCCAGCAACACATAACATCACATGTCATCAACGTAAGTAAATATGCGCATCCCAATTGTCGTTGACATATAGCAACGAAACCGGCGATATCACATATTACACTTACGGTCACAGAAAAGAAAGTGTAAAACTACAACAGTTGGAATCCGCAATCTCTTTTGACATCGCATGCCTAATCAAATGAATTCTTTAGACATCGCATGCCTAACAATTATAAACCCCGCATTTTAGTCTCAAAATCGAAAACACTTTTCAATATCAAGTCGGGCAATTCAACAGGATTCCCGACATTCTGATCGAATGCTCATCGCAAACTTTAGTAGGCGGCTTCACCCCCGATACCGTCGACGAAGTGCACCAAGGCGGAACACCGCTACCGTGAGCACCCGAACGGATGCTTTCGGCGACGGGGTTCTCCTATAGTCACTTGGTCGGGGCTATGGAGTGAGGCTGTCTATTAAGTTTACCCGGCGAGTATCCGCGTACGCTACGTGATTGCGACGGACTTTTGATCACATCAAAATTCCGTGGCAACCGATAAAGTGAGACTAAACTGCTATGTTTATAACATTCATTCAGTTATCTCATAACTGTTTGTGAATTCCAATTATTGTATCCCATTCCGGATAAATAGAAAATGTCAAACTTTCCGATCGAACAATCGAACACCCAAGTTTTCCCGATACAGATCAACACATGAAACAAGTCTAAAAACATTCAGTTCGTGCCTCAGTACCAACGGTCCAGCCGTAGAAGGGTCAAGCCAACGCCTCACATGTGGCACGCCGTACTGCCCCAAACCCGAAGGTTCAAAGGGCAGTTCAAGACGGTCACATAATCGAGTTAAGGTTTGTTGTCTTCTAGAGGGTCCATCGCGTTACTTGCACTACTTAGAACGTCGTTAAACTACGGAAAAATCCAACAATTGGAAATTTCCCGGCAGGGGAAAAAGTGGGTATTTATATCCGGTCGAACTTTTTAACATATTCTAAAATTTATCCGGAAAGCCACATAGACAAAATCTGATACTCCGATCGAAACACCGAATCCCCAAATCAATCCCAGAAAATTCAACTCTATAATAAATATTAAAAATACCCAGAGAACTCATCACTGTTAAATAGGAATTACTGTGCAAAAGTCAACGCAAGAGGAGACCATGAGGCCGCGGAACCGCCGCACATGCCAAGCTCGTGCAGCGGTTCCGCAGTGGTTTAATTGAATTAGGCCCCCGTATTTCACAGTAATTCATATAAAACCCTGCTTAATTTTCTGCATATTTTTAATGTGGAAAAATGCACAGTTTTGAAAAAAGGACAGAGAGCATGGGAAAAATGAGGTTTCGGGTTCGATCGGGATTCAAACGTTGTCTAGACTTCGCCTAAAGCTCTAGCTAGGCTCTGATACCACTGTAGGGTTCCTAGGCACCCTAATAAGGTCATACAAGGTATCGATCATGCCAATTTAACAATTCTAGGTGCCGAGAAACCCGACTACGGACCGTCGGCTAGAAATCTAGGCGAAAAAATAATCTAGTTAACACTTAACTACAAGTAAACGGAAATACAACCTTTGTAGATCCGGTGCTCCACCTCCATAGCTCCGTAACGAAGTCCCCTCGCTGTCCGAATGAATTCCCGGGCTCTAGCGTCGGCTTCGTCGGAGAAATGGCGAGCTAGGTCGTCGATGTCCATGCCGAAGATGATCTACGTCGAGGCATCGCTAGATCAAGCTCCAACTTCACCAAGTCAAGAAACTTGTGAAGAAAACACACTCTACTACTTGGCAAGAGGTAGAGGATGAAGAAATAGGAAGTGGGTAGACTTTAGAATTGGATTTCTCACTCTAATTCATCAATCACCATTGATGAGGAAAGCTTTCTTCTTGAAGTGAAGAAGAAGAAGATGATAAAAGTTATGATAAGTTCATTTTGTAAAAAGAAATAAATATGAATACTTATCATTAACCAACCATAGTTTAGTGTAGAGAATAAATCATGGTTAGATTGAAGGGTTAGGGTTAAGCATCAAGACAAAATGGTGACTTAGTCAAAGTTTCATGAAGCTTCATAATCCATCCAAAGAAAGCCACCATTTATTCTTTATGCAAATCATTTTCCAAAAAGAATAAATAGATAAAAAAATGAATAAGTAAAAACAAAACCCTAACCATTACACAACCATGGTTTAATCTTTACACTTAGCCAATTTAGCATGCATCATCAAACATGATACAAACTAATGCACAAAAGTATATCACATATACAATGTGCACATCCGAGTGAGAATATCCATTTAAAGTGAACCAATACTAGTTAATGCAAAGTAGTATATCAAATATATAATTATACATTAAATCATTAAATCAACACTTGATTTAATGATCCGGTCATATCGCATATAACCGACTAATATCAACAGTAACAACTTATCGAATCAACACTTGATCCGATATGCCGGCTATATCGCATATAACCGATCAATGTCACATATCGCGAGAATCGAATACAGTATCACATACTGGTATCATTCTCGGTCCCGCACATATCTCATATGCGCTCCTATTTCGTTTCGCTTGAGCCAGGAAATCTCTGTGTAGGTCTCTAAAGACTCGTCAATACGCCGGCAGCAGATGATGATCATATCAAACACCTGATTGATTCGAAAGAGTGTTTGTTGTTAACCGCAATCAATAACGGTGTCGCGCGTAGCTAGACCGAGATGAGTACGGGTCGTCCTCTGGGAAACGTTGAATATTTTATTCTTACTTTAGATGTGTCGAAAAAGAGAGGAGGAAGAAAGAATTTTGTGGAATGGTTTCTAGATCTACGTTAAACAAGAATGTAAAATATAGACCTAGATTATTTTAAAGACGTAATTAATATAATAAGAAGGCTTGTAGGGTTCGTTAGGATTTAGTAGTTATGGACGATTAATTAAAAGTTACCCTTTTTATCCATTAATAGATTTAGAACTAGAACGACGGTGATGCGTGTAGATTAGGGTTTCTGGAGGAAAAGGGAATCCCACTCTTAACCCTTATCTCGACACGGAACTCTGTTCATATCTAGCCTTTACCAAAACAATCATTAATCTAATCTCTAATCGCGGTCGGAACTAGCAAAGAATTGCTAGTGCGCCCGATTAGGATGTTAATGATTCTTTTGATAAAGTTCCTAAACTTTATAGGACTTAAAAAAGGTTTAGTTATTTTCATCATCCATTAGCCTACCCTAATCCTACGAACCCTAACAAGCGGAGAATTACTCGCGCATGTTGGGAGAAGAAGATGAAAAGACAAAGAGGGAAAACATAATGTAAAAAACAATTAAATAAAATAACTACCTTTATTAATCAACTTGAACAATCTACACTTTATTCCGTAGAAAATGATTACAAAACTAGTTGCTTCTCGATCTTTCCTAAGGAGGTAGATGAACCGTTGATGATCAGCCTGGATGCGTGAGCCGTCTTGGACTTCGTGATCTCTTCGGCTTGATGCCTTCTAACTTTAGCGCTTGGTCCTTTATATAGCCATCAAAGAAGAAAAACTAGTTACCATATATGGTGACTTCCTAATATGGTGACTTTCCATGCCTGGATTCTGAGTCCCAGTCAGTATTGATTTTATGATTTTGGCAGATTTTTGATCCTGACATCTTGAACATCTTGATCTCTTGACCTGAGCTAAATCTTGCACAATATCTCTATGAATAATGTTAGTTTATTTATTAAATTAGAGAGAGTGTCTTAATCACTATATATGGTAATAAATCTTTAAGAATATTTAATATGCTATGCACTTTATATGGTAATAAATCTTTAACAAATATGATTAAGAATATTTGATATGCTATGCATCTTTTAATTAATAAAATATTATGCATATATTTTGAAATATTATTCTAACCATTTGTATGATATTATATCTTTTAAGAATTGTGATTAGAATATTTGATATGATATGCATATTTTCAATTACCAAAATATTATATAAATATAAAATGCTTATATTTTCCTTCATAATATTAATTATAATATATAAACATATGGTAAATAGTATTTTGCAGATAAATCCAAATATGTTTAATATTTATAATAAACACCTTTTATTATTTAAGAAATGTAAGGAAAATACTTATACCAAAGTGCAATATTTTCAACTGAACAAATACCCCCAAACTTAATTTTGATCGTCCCGAGCAAACTAGTTTATTCAAGAGAAGGAGAAAAAGAAAGAAGAAAACTAAGCGCACTTTCGTAGGCAAACACGATTGCACTTAGCACGTGCAACAAGCCGTTAAACCTCTAGGTGTCCCTAGTAGGAGGAGTGTTGTCTCCTGAGGGTTTTCAGCGGATTACACCCACAAAATCCTATAATAAAAGAGAGATGGTGAAATTTACATATAAAGATAAGAACCATAAAAGAAATACCTTGAAATTTAGAGTTTCCAACTCCACTAGCTTTTTAGTTGTCATGAGCCCTATCTTAATAGTCATGAAAAAATGTTAGAAATCACATCATCCCTCAATAAAACATCGTCTTTATTCTTCATTCCTACCTTTCATCCAAACATCGATCATATAACCCCACGTGTGTGTATAGAACATCCCTACACTCGGAGAATTCAATTCAAGCTATCATACTCTTGTCCATCTACCTTAGTACTTTTTAATTTAATGAATATTAAGATTTGGTCACACATTTTCGTGCGACCGTTAATACTTCTTGAGGTATTAACAGACCGATTACTCATGTGCTTGCAGATTCGGTGATAATATTTTCCTCGTCTTGCACCACTTAAGGCTTAGCAGTGACTCCCAGACCAGTTGGCCTTAGGACACTAGGTGAAGAGGCACCCTCGCTATATTTTTTTATTGCTGCCTTGGCGATAACAAAACCAGTGTTCATTTTTCTTTTCACCATTTTTATATTTTCTTCATTTTTTTTTCATTTCCTTCATACTTTGTCTTTTAGACAAGAGCATTTCAAGGTATCCTCTACTATCCCGAGTTTCAAGACGTGTGAAAGTGCATATAGTAGGGTATCAAAATTCAAATGTTTGGCTTCCAGAATAGAAACTATTTTTCAGACTTATTTTTATCCTCAGATTAGTGACTTCCTTCATATTACTAACTCTTGGGACAACAGCTCATAACTACTTATTACTAGTTCATTTAAGAAAACTTCTAATTTTCTTGGTTTTCTTAAACTATTCCTATCTTTTAGATCTAATTTTTCACTTTCTACTCTTTTGTTATAATTTTTTTTTTTAATTTTAAAATTTTTGAAAATTTGTGCTTATGCAAAATATGATGCAACTTGATGTGTAAATAAGCACAAACCTCCCCCAAACCTGTTTATAGCAGTGTCCTCACTGATGTCATCCATTAAGCACAAAAACCTGTAGACTTGGGAGGAAATTATTAATGGGGGCAACAATATATGAAAGTGAAAATCCTCCCCAAACTTATTTTTGGCTCACCAATTTGAGGACAAAAGTTATGTTCAAGAGCCAAATATATACCCCCCCCCTCAAACATGAGTTAGACAATACGAAGCATTTTAAGAGGGGGTGAGTCTTTTGATCAAAATAAAGCTTTACAAAGACCAAAAGTTAACACCAACCATTCAAAGATTTTATCAGTATAGCGTATAGGTTGGTGGAAGAATGTGTTGTATCGAGTGAAGAAAAAATGGGGAAGGGATAAGAGGTGGTCTGAAAAGGGTTTGAAATTAGAGAAAAGAAAGAATGAGGATGAATGTGAATGATTAGGAAGAAGGAATGGTGACGGTTCAACCTCTATAAGTGGAGATTGATCAATCACAAAATCCGTATTGTTTAAAAATTCAAGTTCGTCAGCAAAAAGTTCTTCAAAACTTTTATCAATGGTGTGATTGAACATTTTGCTGTCAAAGAGTTTTATGCCAGAATTTATTCTACTTGATTCAAAAATTATTGAGGTAGAGGACTCGAAAAACTCATCTACCTCATTTTTAAAAATATCCAAATCAAGTTGAATTTCTGGTATTATTGAACTTGAATTAACGGATTGTGATTTATCAAAACTCCCTGAAACTATAAGAACAGAAGAAGAACCGGGGAAAGTAGAAGGTGAAATGGGTAAAAAAATTGGTGTGTTGAGTGTTGCTGAACCAGATGTGGAAGATGGAGGCTGTATTTCGATCTGATCTTCGGGTATACCTTTATCATCAACTTCAAGACATATTTGGGGTTCGGGAAGAATTAAAGGCTCAAGATGATGACCACAAGAAAGTGAAAGGATTTGATGAATTGGTGGGATAAAATTATCCAAAATTTCGGGTTCATCAATCAAAATATCCCCAACGTCAATCACCTCATTCAAGTGAAGGTTAAAATTCTCAAACTCCTCATCAAAAGTATGGTTTTCAATCAGTTTTGGTTCAAGAGTGGAAGTGTAGAGATCACAAGGGTTGGGTATGGTTTCACTTGAAATGGACCCTTTACAGTTGGGTAAATCAAACACTACAAAGTCACACAACTTATTAGACATTGTACTTGATGAATCTATGAAACTGGAGTTGTGGAATTCAGTTTGGAATGGGGAGGTTTGATTAGGAAGGGTGTACAGTTCTGTCTTACTACGCAAATCCTTCATAATTTGATTCGTCAGTTCCATAAATTTTTCTAATGTCTGCTCCAGACTAGTCTTGGGTTGATAAGGGGTTTCAGCATAAGATTGAAATTCCTGTGGATAATTAAAACTCCCAAATGACTGATTAGAAGAACTGTCTAGAGTAGATGGAAAAGTCGGATTGGATTGATAGGAATAGAATGGTTGCAGAACTTGGGTAGGAGTAGGATCAATATTATGATAAGAAGAATATTGATATGGGTTGGTTGGTTGGCTATATACAAACCGCATATCAAACTCTTCTCTGGACAGTGGTGGTGATGGTTGATATTGGTCCGGGTTGAAACTTTGGCCTCTAGACCTAGCTATGTGCTCAGCAATGGACATTCGTCTAGGGGCTTCCTCATTCTGGGTATGAACTGAAACAGGAGTAGGATTAGGATACGGTTGATAAGACCTAGACTGAGGTGGCCAACTGTTTCTTCCTGCTTGTTCTATATGATCTCTTAAGGACATGGAAGAGCCGGACGGTATACCGAAGGGATTTCGAAAACAAGAGATATCTGGTTGTGGACAGCAAAGCTCGACAAGTGTTCTTCTGTTTAGGTCACCCATTATAAGAAGAGAAGAAGGGGGAAGGGTAAAAAGGAGAGAAAGTAATTGGTTTGTTTTAAAAAAAAGACGGATTTAGACAAATCACAAAAATGCACAACCCTAGAACTATGGTTACCTAGGTCCAGTCTCTAGACCGCTCCTAGACTTCCAAAGGACAAGCCGCAGGATAAATCCTCTACCGCCTCCGTACTACCCTTGTAGCCAGGTAAGTGCCAGGTAAGTGGGAAGGAACCACGTCGTGGGACTAATTAAAAACCACTAGCCTTCGACACACTTGCCTAGGCACTACAAAAATAATGCGGATAAACGATAGATTACCCACGACCTTCCTCTGTCCTTATTGAGCGCGACAGTCCTTAGAGTCTGGTCTAGATATTTTTTAAATTAATGAAGGGTTAATCTATATGCTTGGTTTGTGATTTGTGGGGCTTAGGAGGGGTGATGAAATCCCCACCTAATCTTGATTTGGTCCTTGCCCCTTAAAGATCCGTATTAAAATATGCAAAAACAAACCGAAAAACAAAACTTTGCAAAAAGATTTTTGAGCGGTGATATTTTGCAAAGAATCCTGCAGAAAATAGATTTTATTGGATTTTAGAGGAGAGAGAAGGGAGTTAGAATCTTACCAGAGAAGTGTGAAACCCTAGATCTCTTGTTTCCTCAAGTTCGTGACTCCAGATTCCCTCGCAAAATTCACACACAAATCATTAAATATGCAATTTGCAGTTTTGTTTTAATAATGATATGAATCGTCTAAGAATTCAACACAAATAGTAAAAATAAAAAATTACGCACGTATCCCCGGCAACGGCGCCATTTAATTGATTCGAAAGAGTGTTTGTTGTTAACCGCAATCAATAACGGTGTCGCGCGTAGCTAGACCGAGATGAGTACGGGTCGTCCTCTGGGAAACGTTGAATCTTTTATTCTTACTTTAGATGTGTTGAAAACGAGAGGAGGAAGAAAGAATTTTGTGGAATGGTTTCTAGATCTACGTTAAACAAGAATGTAAAATATAGACCTAGATTATTTTAAAGACGTAATTAATATAATAAGAAGGCTTGTAGGGTTCGTTAGGATTTAGTAGTTATGGACGATTAATTAAAAGTTACCATTTTTATCCATTAATAGATTTAGAACTAGAACGACGGTGATGCGTGTAGATTAGGGTTTCTGGAGGAAAAGGGAATCCCACTCTTAACCCTTATCTCGACACGGAACTCTGTTCATATCTAGCCTTTACCAAAACAATCATTAATCTAATCTCTAATCGCGGTCGGAACTAGCAAAGAATTGCTAGTGCGCCCGATTAGGATGTTAATGATTCTTTTGATAAAGTTCCTAAACTTTATAGGACTTAAAAAAGGTTTAGTTATTTTCATCATCCATTAGCCTACCCTAATCCTACGAACCCTAACAAGCGGAGAATTACTCGCGCATGTTGGGAGAAGAAGATGAAAAGACAAAGAGGGAAAACATAATGTAAAAAACAATTAAGTAAAATAACTATCTTTATTAATCAACTTGAACAATCTACACTTTATTCCGTAGAAAATGATTACAAAACTAGTTGCTTCTCGATCTTTCCTAAGGAGGTAGATGAACCGTTGATGATCAGCCTGGATGCGTGAGCCGTCTTGGACTTCGTGATCTCTTCGGCTTGATGCCTTCTAACTTTAGCCCTTGGTCCTTTATATAGCCATCAAAGAAGAAAAACTAGTTACCATATATGGTGACTTCCTAATATGGTGACTTTCCATGCCTGGATTCTGAGTCCCAGTCAGTATTGATTTTATGATTTTGGCAGATTTTTGATCCTGACATCTTGAACATCTTGATCTCTTGACCTGAGCTAAATCTTGCACAATATCTCTATGAATAATGTTAGTTTATTTATTAAATTAGAGAGAGTGTCTTAATCACTATATATGGTAATAAATCTTTAAGAAACTTGATTAAGAATATTTAATATGCTATGCACTTTATATGGTAATAAATCTTTAACAAATATGATTAAGAATATTTGATATGCTATGCATCTTTTAATTAATAAAATATTATGCATATATTTTGAAATATTATTCTAACCATTTGTATGATATTATATCTTTTAAGAATTGTGATTAGAATATTTGATATGATATGCATATTTTCAATTACCAAAATATTATATAAATATAAAATGCTTATATTTTCCTTCATAATATTAATTATAATATATAAACATATGGTAAATAGTATTTTGCAGATAAATCCAAATATTTTTAATATTTATAATAAACACCTTTTATTATTTAAGAAATGTAAGGAAAATACTTATACCAAAGTGCAATATTTTCAACTGAACAACACCCACAAGCCGCAAGCGGTCTGCTAAACGTAACGGCCACCCGGGTATTGAGCGATCAGAAGATCGACGAGCAAGCCCGCTCACACTCCAGTGAATCCAACCAGTAACACTACCGTACAGTCCGGTCTGATCGTCTGATATGTCGCATATCTCGCCTAGGGGTGGTAAACGTCAGACCCCAATAGCTCGATAAGTCGTGTCGATATAAGGTCTATAACAATTCGAGAAACTACTGGTAACACTTACCAGTAAATCTCAGCAACCCTGGCCAGGGATTTCCTGTTATAGCCAATCGAACACAGCGCAACATCAACCCCCTATACCGGGAGAGACGAATCCCCTCCTATCGCTCATTGCCTCCATGTGATTCGGGACTGTACCCAAAAACCACCGTTTTGCACGCCCTCTTGGACGTGGTAAGATGGAAATCAAAGCACAGTGGGAACCACACAAGACTCTATGACGATCTCGGGTCAACAGACTACTATGTACCAGTGTCACCAGAGAACTGCCATCTGACGGCAGGTATATTACCATCTGGGAGTTCTCGGCGAGTCCGTCCAGTGTACCCAGTCTCCACTGAGCACCCGTATATCATCTCTGATGTCAAACACCAATGGATATGGGATCATCCATCGCCCATCTGTATGGGTCAAGAAGGTATGCGCTAGTCTACACTGGTATATCGATGCCCCGTCTCGATACACCCACGACTAGGGACTTTGAAGGATGTACTTATGGACTACCATGTCCCCACTAGTATGATCCGCATCACAGTCCAGGTAGTCAAGTACACATCCTAAGGGCTTTACCAACATGTAACAGAGAGACAATCAGTGTACACGTTAAGGTAAAGGTCAACAAGATAGCATACTATCATGTCGAGCAAGAAAGTCCTCCCTATATATGTCCCAGCATCCACTACAATATACATCCAATGTACAGTAATGGCCTCTAGGGCATACATATAACTAACACTTTCTAGCCATTTAACCTTTTTCTCAAACTCAAGTCAATTAGCCAAAATTGAATACAATGATCTTCATAATTTTTGAATTTTTTCCAATTTTTATGGGTTATTCTGTTTTCTAATTTTTTTTTATATTTCAATTATTTCAAATTTTTATGATTTTTTATATAAAGATGCAATGCAAAAATATATACAATATGCAATGCAAAAGATAACTATATACACTACCCTCTCCCCCAAACTTGTGCAAAGCAGTGCCCTCACTGCCCGGCCCCACGTCGCGCTCGTGAGCGTGACAGTGATCTTTCCCCTCTAGCCAAAAGGGTTTGAATACCCCTCTCAATTTCCGTCAACCGACGGTCGTGATCTCGTGCAGTCGCCCGAAACTCATCCCTCAAAGAATCGATTCTTCTCACTGTTCTCCGCATCAATCGCGCATGCTCCTGTGGAGTTAGTTCTTCCCCGCTCGAAGTCGAGCTCGAGCTAGGGGTGTGTGCGGGTACATTTTCTGCCGGTTCCATTCGTGTCCAAATATCAGTTAGTCTAGAGTAGGACGAAGTAACGCCCTCTACGAGTGGTCGAACCGGAACACCGTCTATCATGTATGAGTCAAATTCCTCGACGGGGAGGAAATAACGGCAGAGTTGGGTAACAAGCATGGGACATGGGTATATGGTACCTCGTTTCCCCGTACCTATAGATTGGAGCAAAGCAGTGCACATGTCGAACCTTGGATTTTTCATCATCAGTGTGTGTACGACATGTAATGAAGGGGTGAAAAAAGTCGTGTTGTGGGAACTACCAAAGATATTGTTTTGTGCCCACCGGCACACAGTTAAAACGTTCGCGAAAAGGGTCCGTGCTTGGATACCCTTACGCGGCTCTCGTGCACAGTCATTCCCCATCAAGGGCATATAATCTTCAAAACGCAAGGGGTGGTCATGTGTGGGTACACGTGGTATGAGTGTAACCTCGTGTATCATGTCCCTATCGATGTGAATTTCACGATTTTCCCAATTTAATTTAATGTAACCTAAGTTGTCAAGGCTATTATCCTCCATAGATTCGTAAAATAGGGCAACTAGGTTAGGTAGGGCAAACGCAGATGAGTAATTATAGAGCAGGAAATTCCAGCCCCTCTGTTCGATTTCATGTGCGAAATATCTACCGTATACTTCGTGTGTGAAAACGGGGGAAAAATCCCTTTCAAACTGCATTTTATATGCCATCTAGATATTATTATGTTTTTCTCAGGAAAAATATGTAAGAACAGAGATTAAAGACACAGATGTACCTCCCCTGAAAATTACAGGGGCTGAAGCTTCAGAGGTGCGGCGGTTTGGCGGTAGGAGACGGCTACGGCGGCGGAAGCGCGGAGTTCTGGTGGCGGCGCTGCGAAATTTTTCTGGAGGGGACAGGAGGTGGCGGCTAGGGTTTTATGAAGATGAAATATTAGGGTTATGAGGACAGGAGGGCTCGGGTCTCTTTAAATAGAGAGGAAAGAGGGTTATTTGAAGAAAACACCCTTAAAAAAAAAGATTTTATGTGTAAATTGAAAATTCAGCTCTTAATTCTGAAAATTTGCAATTAGGTCCAAAAAAAATTTTATTTTTTATTTTCTTATTTTTTATTTTTTATGGTATTTTTGGAATATATATTTACAAATTATATACACACCCCAGACTTATTTGAAATAATGTTTTGGAAGAAAAGAAATCTGGGGGTGAAAGTGGAGGAATATTACTCAGTGTAGATCGGCTCCTGCAAGAGCAGGAGCTCCTCCGAAGGGTCCGCTGTGAAGAACGGTTTCAGTCGATGCCCATTCACCTTGAATAAGGTACCATTTTCAGGATTTTCAAGATCAACCGCACGTTGCGGATAAACGGTGCGGACTACAAAAGGTCCTCTCCATCGGGACCGGAGCTTGCCGGGATTAAAATGTAACCGAGTGTCATAAAGTAGAACCTGTTGACCAGGTTCAAACGTTTTTCGCAAAAGGTGTTTATCGTGGAACACCTTAGATCGGTTTTTAGCAATTATGGCATTATCATATGCCTCATCCCTCAGCTCCTCCAATTCATTCAATTGCAGCTTTCGATTGCTGCCCGCATCTCCTAAAGATAGATTCAGCTCTTTAATGGCCCAAAATGCCTTATGCTCAATTTCTACTGGGAGGTGGCACGCCTTCCCGTAGACAAGCCGGTATGGAGACATGCCAAGATCGGTCTTATATGCAGTACGGAAAGCCCATAATGCATCGATTAATTTGAGTGACCAATCTTTACGGTTTTTAGAAACCGTTTTCTCCAAGATTTGCTTAATTTGCCGATTCGAGACCTCGGCTTGCCCACATGTTTGGGGATGGTATGGTGTTGACAGCTTATGGGTGATAGAGTATTTGCGCATTAGAGACTCAAAAGACCTATTACAAAAGTGAGAACCATTATCACTTATTATCGCGCGAGGGTGCCCAAATCGAGAAAAGATGTGTTCTTTAAGAAATCGAACGACGACCTTGTTGTCATTCGTTCGATTAGGCACAGCCTCGACCCACTTTGAAACATAGTCAACAGCCAAAAGAATATACACATTTCCAAAAGAGTTAGGAAATGGTCCCATGAAGTTTATACCCCAAACATCAAAAATGTCTACAACCAAAATTGATTGGAGCGGCATTTCGTTTCTCCGCGATATCCGGCCCAAGTGTTGGCACCGGGAGCAAGTTTTGCAGTATTCGAATGCATCTTTAAAGAGTCGTGGCCAATAGAAACCACACTGCAAAACTTTCTCGGCTGTCTTATTTGGGCCAAAGTGCCCGCCATATGCTTGATCGTGGCAAAAAGACAGCACACTCTTGACCTCATTTTCTGGCACACACCGACGAATGATTTGGTCGGAACAATATTTAAAAAGATAAGGTTCATCCCAGTAAAAATGCTTTACTTTGGACAAAAATCGTAGTTTGTCTTGTTTCGACCAATCTTTAGGTATCAAGCCGGTGGCTAAGTAGTTTACAATATCAGCGAACCAGGGTTCGCAAGAAACGGTCAAGAGTTGCTCATCGGGGAAAACATCAGTGATACGAAGTTCAAGTGTAGGTGAGGAAGGAAGTCGTGAAAGGTGATCGGCCACTACGTTTTCACATCCTTTTTTGTCTCTTATAACAAGGTCAAATTCTTGCAGCAAAAGGATCCAACGTATTAGCCTAGACTTAGCATCCTTCTTCGCAAAAAGGTGGCGAAGAGCTGAGTGATCCGTGTACACTATAACTGGAGAGCCGATTAAATAAGGCCAAAATTTTTCAAGTGCAAACACAACCGCTAAAAACTCTTTTTCTGTTGTTGTGTAGTTTAATTGGGCCTCATTTAATGTTCGGCTAGCGTAGTAAATTACATGCGGCATCTTGTTAATGTGTTGTCCAAGAACAGCACCAATGGCAAAATTTGATGCGTCGCACATAATTTCGAAGGGATGCGTCCAGTCTGGAGATGAAATGATGGGCGCAGAAATGAGTGAGTGTTTCAAAGACTCGAACGCTTCCATGGAAGTTGAGTCGAAAACAAAAGTGGTGTCCTTGGCCAATAAGAGAGTCAGGGGTCTAGCAATCTTGCTAAAGTCCTTGATGAACCGTCTATAAAAACCGGCATGGCCAAGGAAAGCTCGGATATCTTTGACGCATTTAGGAGGAGGAAGATTAGAAATGACTTCGATTTTAGCTCTGTCAACCTCTATGCCGTTTTGCGAGATGACATGTCCTAAGACAATGCCTTCTCATACCATAAAGTGGCATTTCTCCCAATTCAAAGTTAGGTTCTTCTCCCTACAGCGGGTAAGAACTGCGTCAAGATGTTGTAAACACTCGTCGAAGGAGTTACCGAAAATGGAGAAATCATCCATAAAGATTTCCAAAAACTTCTCCACCATGTCCGAAAAGATCCCTATCATACACCGCTGAAATGTAGCGGGTACATTGCATAACCCAAAGGGCATGCGACGGTAAGCAAAAGTGCCAAAGGGACAAGTAAATGTAGTCTTGTCTTGATCCTCTTTGGCTATGGGGACTTGATTATAACCGGAATAGCCATCTAAAAAGTAGTAGAATTCGTGCCCCGCCAATCTTTCTAGCATTTGGTCAATGAATGGTAAAGGAAAGTGGTCCTTCCTTGTCACGGTATTGAGTTTCCGGTAGTCGATGCAAACTCGCCACCCAGTTTGGGTGCGAGTGGGAATTAACTCATTTGCCTCATTGGTGATGACCGTGATGCCCGATTTCTTTGGCACGACATGAATGGGGCTAACCCATTGGCTATTCGAGATAGGGTAAATAATACCGCTATCAAGACACTTAACAATCTCCTTCTTGACCGCCTCTTTCATAATGGGGTTGAGGCGTCTTTGTGGATCCCTTGCTGGCTTGGCATCATCCATCAAGTGTATATGATGTTCGACTATGAGGGGACTAATCCCCTTGATGTCCGCCATAGACCAGCCGAAAGCTTGCCGATTATTGTGTAAGACCATTAGAAGGGCCTTCTCTTGCTCAAGGGCTAGAGAGGCCGATATGATAACGGGTAAGGTCTCATTTTCACCTAGATAAGCATATTTTAGGTGCGACGGCAAAAGCTTTAGCTCGAGTTTAGGTGGTGAAACAATAGATGGTAACAATGGAGTAACTGTTTCAAACTCGAAGGATTCCATCAAAGGTTCAAATCGAGTGTATGCTACCGAGTCGGATGGTTCAACTAACTCATCCGAAAAAGCAAAAGACTCAAACTCGGGTGGAGAGTCTTGAAGATCGTCAACAAAGGTGAAACACTCATAATCTTTGTCCGTAATGAAAGCTGTGTCGGATTCTAGGAGGAACGCACTAGTGGTGTCAACATTGCTGTGATCAAACATGAAATTTTCAAACTCACAGTCCTCTTCCGCGATCTCATTGATCGAGCAAACATCAAGTACGCTAGAATTAGGCTCACAAGGCTGACTTCCTAACTTGAAAATGTTGAGTTCATCTGTCATATGGCCAAACGATAAATTCATTGAACCATTACGACAGTTGATTACTGCATTAGAAGTCACGAGGAATGGTCGACCAAGTATCACTGGAATTTGACTCCGGGGGTTAGCGACAGGTTGTGTATCCATAACAATAAAGTCAACGGGGAAAATGAAATCCCCTACTCTAATTAACACATCCTCCAACTCTCCCCTAGGGTGGGTGATTGATCGGTCGGCTATTTGGAGAGTGCAATGAGTAGGCTTAAGCTCTCCAACGCCTAACTCTTCGTACACCGAATAAGGTAGCAAATTGACGCTAGCACCAAGATCTAATAGTGCTCTATTGATGGTCTTGTTCCCAATTGTGATCGATATAGTAGGACAACCGGGGTCCTTGTGCTTTGGGGGTAAAGAATTGACAAGAGCATCACTAACAGCACTAGCCACGAAAACTTTCTTTGGTACTTGTGACTTCCTCTTTTTGGTGCATAAGTCCTTTAAGATTTTTGCATATGAAGGAATTTGTTGGATTGCATCCAAAAGAGGGATATTTATGCTAACCTGTTTGAACAACTCTACAATCTTCTCCATCTGTGGAGTTGGTTTATTGGATCTCAACCGATTTGGAAAAGGAACATTTTGAAAAGTTGTTGAGTCCAATTTTTGCGGATCAGATTGTTGAGTTGGAACGGAACCCCGTGTAGATGTGTTCGTGTTGTGAGAAGAGGGTCCGTTCGAGCTAGAAGAAGTAGAGCCATGTGAAGGATGGAGAATAGGCTCTAACGAAGAAGAAGAGGAAGATGAAGAACCACCGGCAGAGGTGTCATGGTGAATACCCACGTTGTTTTGCAGCACTTTTCCGGATCTCAACGTAGTCACAGCATTCACGTTATGATTCTGCTGTTCATGTGCAACATGTGCGTGACCAGGATTTGGGAGTGGTTGAGACGGAAGCTTTACTTTCTCTCGCACTTTCAATGCTGCGTTGAGTTGTGCAATTTGTGCCTCAATAGCTTTTATGCTTTGATCGTGTGAGGTACTGTTTTGCACCAAAGATTGAACAGAAGTCTCTATCCTAGCTGTGGACTGTGCAGATTGCTTTAGGAATGCTTCTAGACTTCTTTCGAGCGAGCTAACAGCATTTTGAGGGGGGACAAAATTGTTGGGCACAAAATTATTCATCTGATTAGGGTCAGGTTGCTGTTGGAGAGGTTGCTGAAATTGAGTTTGTGGAGGTGCTTGTTGTTGTGGAGGAGGAGCTCTTTGAAAATTGTTGTTTCCTTGGGATTGTTGGTTTTGGTTCCAAGCGAAATTAGGGTGGCTCTTCCAACCCGGATTGTATGTCGAAGAGTATGGATCATTTCTTTGTCGTTGCTGAAAGGCAGCATTGACTTGATCTTGTCCTTGAGTAGATGCAGTGTAAGGACACTCTTCGGTGAGATGTGATGGATCCGAACAACAAGCACAAACAGTTCGTGGAGGCACAACAGGGGCAGGAGAAGGTGTTGAGATTTTGGTCTCAAGCGCTTCTAGCTTTTTCGTAAGAGCGGCCATCTCGGCCTTCATAGCAATTGACATCTCTACTTGATGTATGCCTGCCCTAGGTTGACCAATAGAAGAAGATGATGATGTAGTCTTGGTGCTCTCCCACTGAATTGTATGTTCACTAAGATCCTCAAGAAACTGCCACGCTTCCTCACTAGATTTGGACAGAAAGTGACCTTGACTAATGGTTTCTAGCAACTGCTTCGTTGCTGGGTTCAATCCCTCGTATAATGTTTGGAAAAGTTGCTATCTTTCGATCCCATGGTGAGGGCATTGAACGAGTAGGTCTTTGAATCTTTCAAAACATTTCCAAAATGGTTCGACAGGAAGCTGTGAAAATTGTATAATCTCATTACAGATTTTTGCAGTTTTGTGATGAGGATAGAACTTTTTAAGAAAAGCTTTCACAAACTCGTCCCAATTTCTAATTGAGTGTGATGCGGTGCTGTATAGCCACTTCTCGGCTAGGTCACATAAGGTGAAAGGAATGACCCTTAGCCTTATAGCGTCATCACTTAATTGGGTAGTTTTCATCATGGCACAAACGTTTTGGAATTTGTTGATAAAGATATATGCATCTTCGGATTCCAAACCATGAAACTTAGGCAGCATATTGATGAAGTGGGGTTTGATCTCAAAATTGTCCCCATTAGCCGGTGGAAGGGAAAGACAAGTAGGAATGGCGGTGCGGACGGGGTAGAAAAGATCCTGGAGCGCGACTCGTGCGGGCGCTTCAACAGGCGGAAGATTCGGGTTATTCGCACCTAACAGAGGTGGAATCCTTCCCGTCGGTAAGGTGTTGTTAGGATCGTATCCCGACATACCTTCGGAAGAAGAATGTGATGGTGAAAGTGAAGAAGTGGACAAGATTTCGACTTCGGAGTCGAAAGGTTCGTCGGTCGGTACCAACGAAACACGGACTAATCGGGCGCTAGGGTCCCTAGTCCAACCGGACATACACTAAAAGGGTTAGTGTAGTCGAAAGATGAAAGACAGAATGTGGAGGTAAGAAAACGTCAATGAGAGGAAGTGGTGTAAGTGAGTGCAAAGATTTCTTTAGCGACAAGTTGGAAGTTTTGAAAAGATTTTTCCTTTTACTTCTTTTATGTGTGCTTTTGCAAAAAGATTTTTGAAAAGAAACTTGTGACACAAATGCAATTAACCACACATGCACAATCAGGCCTAGATCTAGGGTCACCTAGGTCAGCTAGACAGCTCCTAACTGTTCCAAAGGGCTAGAGATAGGAGCTCAAACCGCCTCTTCACCGCCAATTGCGGCCAGGTAAGTGCCAGGTAAGTGGGAAGGAACCACGCTGTGGGCCTAATTAAAAACCACTAGCCTTGACACACTTGCCTGGGCACCGCAAAGTCAGGTTAGGATAAACGGTCGATGCCTATACTAGTCCTCTGTCCTATTGAGCTCGACGTCCTTAGGGCTGAGTCTAATATTTTTTAATTAAAAGTGATCAATGCAAATGCTTTAAGTGATTTTTGGGGTCCTGGGAAGGGTGATGAAATCCCAACCCAATCTGAATTGGTCAATAGCCCCTTAAAGTCAGATTAAAGTATGCAAAGCAGTAAATCACTTGCAATCAATTTGCTTTTTAGCGCGGCGCAAAGAATCCTGCAGAAAATCAATTTATTGGAAGGGGGAAGAAGATTTTTTTAGCGCAAAGAATCCTGCAGAAGATTTGACAGAAGATATATGGGGATTTGCAGAGGGGAGAATGAGGAAACAAACAGTGCAAATTTTATGCGGAGAGGACTCCAGAAGACCGCGGTTCCGCCGCATATCCCACCCCAAGACCGCGGTTCCGCGGTGAGAAGAAGAGATCGTGCTCTGAAAAAATTTGTACGGCTCTTCTGTAGCAATCTAGCTCTGTTCTGATGTACCCTTTCCTGATTCTCCTTCTGTGTTGTTTCAGATCCGTCAATCCTGCAAAGATCCACAAAGAAAACCCTTCAAACAATAAAAAATGATAAAATTTTTATCTTTTTGGATTTTTTTCAGATTTTTATGGTTTTTTTTATATTTTATATTAACCCGAAATTACAAAAAGAAAATTTTTACGCCATCCCCGGCAACGGCGCCATTTGATTTAGAGAGGTTTTATCGATCAAAAATATTTACCGCAATCAAGAACGGCGTCGCTTTGCAGCTAGCCGGTGAATACGGGTCGGTCCACAGGGATGTGTAAATCTCCTTTAAGTTCTTACGAGTTAATTCCAAATGGTGTTCGGAAGTATAATTAAACCTAAAAATTGAAGTTGTATGAGACTAGGATTAGAAACTTGCTAGGATTAGGTCTAGGGAAAATTTGGTAAACAAAGATCTACATCTCTTTCCATTGCCATTAATTAAATCTATCATATTAGTGTTATGGTAAATATTTACAAAGGGGATTAGGATGATTGGGATGATTGATTCTTCCTCTAGATCCTTGTCCTTCCTTTATTAATCTTTACCCTAACCTCCATGGAAAACCTTAAAATCCGGGCCTTTAGACTACGGAATCACCGTTACCTCGAGGGTAAAAGTGCCGTAGGGAGCGGAATAAGAAGGAATGCATGGAGTTCTAATGTTCATAAAAGTTTGGCAACGAAAAGAGATGAGAGATTTTCATCTCTCAAATCCTTCCCTATTTCTAACCCTAACAAGTGAGGAAACTACTCGCTCATTGAGGGGATGAAGAAAGACATTATTTTATTAAAGAGAGAAAACATCTATTGCAAGTTAATAAAAACTAAACTAATTTAAACTAAGGCAAGAAAGTAATTTACCTAGGGCAGATATGAAAAAACTACAACTACTGCAAGAAAAATAACCTACTTACTTTTGATGCGCTCTAACTTCAAGAAAACAGAATTTTATTCATGAGTAGAGGCATAAGAAAATACAAGGGTTTAGGTTCTATTTATAGGACATAGAAACCCTAGGTTTACAATTGCTCCGCATGTCTAAAATTACAAATATACCCCCAGAAAATCTTTCCATAGCCTCCTCAGAATTTTGGTAAAATTTTCTTCGCGCACGGGCACTAGACGGCCGCGGAACCGCGGCATGGGTAGGCATTGGGGCACGGTTCCGCGGCCCATTGAAGAGTTCATTTCATGAATTTTTCTGGGCTGCATCATGGTTCTTTGGTCTTCCTGGTTTTTTATTCCTTTTATCAATTTGGCTTCTGTATTGATTCCAGATTTTCAGTGAACACTTTGCAATGGATCTTTTAACCGTTTTTTTTCTCGCAAATTTGGATCTTGCGTTGCCTTGTTGATGGTGAACCGTTCTTCTGCTGGGCTTTACTAAGATCTTCCTAATTGTTGGTCAAAAGTCCTTCTTTTGTGTCGTCTTTTGTGTTTTTCACTGTTTTCGCTCCAAGAACCTGTAACCTGTAACATGTAGCAAACATGGGTCAAAAGCACCTGTTTTCATTGTAAAATGCATAAGAATGGGGAATACAAAATGCAATATTATGTTATGAACATTATACTGATACGGGGTTATCCTGAAACTCGTTTTAGGATCATTTTTGGAAGTTGCCAGTTTCCAGTTTTCTATCAGACGTATTTTGACAGTCGGTTAAATGCGGATTTATCTTTTCTTAGGATTTGTGTGGAAGCTTCTAGAAGAGGTGACTAGGATGGTGACTAGGATAGTGAGGTGGCTTTGTTCATTAATGGTGCATTAATGAGTTGATGACTATGGCTAATGAATCATCACTTTCATTAATGTGTTCACACTAGGTGTCATTAGTGAGTCATGATAAGCTTCATTGTTAGAGTCACCCTCCCTCTCCTACACTCACCTCCCCCCTCTATTTAGTGGTCGGCCACCTCCTTGAGAGGATGATATGGTTGCTAGAAAAAGATTGGTATTGTTTTGGACTCATGGAAATTAGATAAGCCTCATTTCTCATTTCACCCGATTCCTAATGGCAATTTCATTAACCGTTCGTCCATAGTCTTGGACGTAACGAGACAAAGTGTTCTACTCATTCTCTACTTCATCTTGGTCGTCTCTTTTAGCAAACTTGATGATCGAGTTGCCTCGGTTCAGAGGCGGGAGCCCGTTTAATGATCCGTCGACGTGGTGCCACTTGGACGAGAAGACCGGAGATTCAGGAGATCGGAGCAGCCGCAACAAGCGTGGGATGATGGTTGAAGACCGAAGGACTCGGATCGTTCGGTATAACACTTCTACCCACTTTGTAGTTTGTTAGTTTAGCTTTAATGGCAGATCCGGGTTACGGTACACGATAGCGCCAGTTGTAAAAAGTTTTTGTTCCGCATTTGGCGTCTGTTAGACGGCCGGGGCGCTACCGTGGACTTACAGTAGTATCAGAGCCTCACCATTAAGCTTTACTAACTTGTGCTAACACGTTTAAAATATCGATCGAACGGATTTTGCAAAACTACAATTTTCTGTTCAAGGTTTCTGTCGATTTTAAATTGGGTCTGAAAATTATTTGAAATATCACAGAAAACTAAGCAGGCTATTCTAAGCAAACTGGTGAAATTTGGTCACGTGATCCCACAGAACGGCAGCGGATCTACGGCCCAAACCAGGGTTTGGACGCTGATCCGCCGCGCTTTTGTGGGAACAGTGCCCCAAATTTTTCCAGTGAGTTTTCCATGGGAAATTGTTGTTTTTGGTATGTCTTTTGTGCCCAAATTTTGTCACTGTACACCAGATGTTTGTGGGGCCCACTTCGGGAAGTTTAGTTGATCGAAATTTTAAACTTGTTAGTATGCAGTATTTACATTATATCTCCGACCGGAAATGTCATTTGATCGGTAAACCACGTCTGATTGCTATAGATCTCTTAGACGGGTTTGCGAACGTGACATTCGCGTTGATGTTCTGTGTTGTGCTGTGATGTTGCAGATATGTCTTGGTGGATAGAAGGGTGCAATGATAGTCCTGTTTGGATTTATTTGTACATTTGATATTGCGGGGCGAGCGTCCAACATGTGGACTGCCGTCACTGCCTGTTTGTATAATATTCTTTTTGGGACACGACCGGGATGAGGTCGATGTACCCGTTGTATATATTTTTATTTCTGTACTAGGTTTACCCGATGATGGAGTGCACGGTTAGCCGGGTTCTGGAGGGCAACAGGTCCGTATCTCAAGGCTTTGAGAGGCAGAGGGACCTCACTCTAGAATTGGCAGACTATTCGCCGCACTCATAGGAGGTACAGGTTGACCCAAGGAGGGGTGCTCAATTTACCCGATTCCGTGAAGTGCCGGGTGTTCCATTCACTATGCTGTGGGGACTACCTCACTTCAGGTTTTGGCGGGTAACTTGCAGCACCCGTATGGGTCTAAGTTTCATTGCACAGGCTATCCATACGACCAGGGGAACGTCAGGTTTCAGCAGCGGCTCTGTGAAATCCGGGGATCCCAGATTATCTGTATTGTTCTGTGATACTTATTACTTTTCTGTAATGTTGCATATTATCACGCCTAGAGTGATTATTGTATATTGGTATATATACTATTAGATGTTGTATATGTTTTACACCCGCGCTAGTCCAGCCCCCGCTCTGTCGTTAGTTAAGTAACCTAACGGGTGATGACGGGACCCAGTGGCGAATGCGGATGACATATACGTACATTATATTTTCGTTATTTTCTTGTGTGATTGATTGATGGGACTGCATTGATTCTTATCAATGCAAGGATTAAAACAAACCTATATTTGATGTTGTTACAACAAATTTTAAAAGTGTTATTACAAAGACGTTTCCTTTTGTTTTGCACAGCGATATTCAGTCAGAATATCCTGCACCTCATTCGACGAGGCAAGGGCCGAGACCCCTTCACCTGGAGTGACCCCTTGGGCAGAAGTTTACGTCAGGGTAATAACTTCTATATAGTTGATTACAAGTTGCTTTGCATCACGGTATTCAGTTGGAATATCCTGCACCTCATTCCACGAGGAAAGAGCCGAGATCCCTCCACCGGGAGTGACCTCTTTAGCAAAACATTTTCGCCACTATATTTATATAAAAAGCTATCAGTTTCCTTCAACGAGATCAAGTTCATTACGTTAAAGGTTTTTCGCCAAAAACCAGCCGTAGCCCTTCGTCATTTCTTTTGGGTATTCAGTAGTATTGAAGCTATGTTTGTTGACTAAAGTCAAGGCATAGTGTTTGGTAGTTGCTGGGTATTCATCTGATGCATAGATAGATGTGTTGGTTTGGGACAGTCGTATTACCTTGTTGACTAAAGTCAAGGGTATGTACGGGTGGGTTCAAATCAACCTGGACAATGGCGGGTAGAATTTGTCATGTGACTTATGATTTGTTGACTAAAGTCAAGGTCATTAGAGCATGAGGCAAAAATCATATCGGGAGTTTCAAATGTACAGGAAACTTGCTAGGCATGCGCATACCTTATGGAGTGTGATAACTTGAGTGGCTTCCATCAAGTTATCATGCGATGATAGTTGGATCCCGATTCTCACTGATGAGTTGGTTTACTCTACGGGTGATCCCGACTAATTCTTCTTTCAGGTTTGGAGGAGAATTTGAGATTACAGTGAGAGGTTTCCTGATTAAATAAAGTGATAACCATTCTGATCTAGGTTAGAGTGCGCGCATAGTGTTTCTTTTCTCTCTCTATTTTTGGCAGCGACCTTTGACCGACCCTAGACCATGGCTCAGTAACCAAGTTGACCGAACCTTCTTAAAATACTGGCTTTTGGATTGTCTAAGTTGCATAAGACATTGCCGCTCCTTTTTTTACCCTTTGTATTTCTCAGAACACCCCGTATTACTACGGACATCCACTTCCATTGGATAGATCCATCGTATGGTTATATACGAACTCGAAGGGACTTCTTCGAGGATGGATCCAGGTTCAAAAGAAATAGAATTAGTTTATTCAGTTGTCTTTTATTATCACCTTCTCTGAGGTTGCGAGGGCTCCTTAGTTTAGGAGAGTACACCTATTACGCTTATTGGATAGTCTTCTTCCAAACCATACGCAGGTGCTGAAAGGTAGAGAATGAAGAAAACCAATTAGTCTAAGTAGGGTGTACAGAAGGTAATATGTAAAGACAAAATTAAAGGGATTAGAAAGAGGGCAAAGTAAATTGCGACTGTTATCATTCACGACCAAACCGCATACTTCATCGCCACTCTTATTTCACCTTTGTTTTTTCCCCAGTTCCGGAGAAATAGAAAAAGGTATTCTTCAGTTGTCTTTTATCATCACCTTCTCTCAAGTTGTGAGTACTCCTTGGTTAGGAGAGTACACCTATTATGCTTACTGGATAGTCTTCTTCCAAACCATAGGCTGGTGCCGAACGGTAAGGAAGGAAGAAAACCATTTAGCCTAACGAAGGTGTACAGAAAGTAACGACTAAAGACAAATAAAGGGATTTGGAGAGATGGCACAGAAATATATGGTTACAGTCATGAAAAGGATTATGGAAGAGGCATTACTAGGAATACCAGGATACCCCTACGAAACATTTTTCATGTTTCAGTTACACTGTGCATTGTTAAAAAGAAAACTGATTTCCCGATTAGATGCTTACTCCAGGGTATCATTTTACCAGGTGAGTTTCTCACATCTGTATGGTTTTACAGATGATGAGTGGGAGTAAGTTATTGGGAATTAGGTGATCATCCTCATTATATCGGAATTCGTTGTAATTTGTGATATTTGAGGAAATCACCTGGGTACAGTTTTCAACCTACGATGCACAGGTTTTGAGTTATTCAACTCAGCGGACTTATACAGAGTATTGTATGTTGTCTAGTGTCCGTCAGGACAGAGGGATAGGTCCTCGTACTATGTTCTGTTTAATTGTGAATTCTCTAGTTTTTAGACAAGTGTTTCGTAGAAATACAATGTCTAAGTTTTGAGAAGTTGTGGGTATAAGAATAAAGTAGAGAACCAGTTGTCGCAAGTATCGGGATTCTTCAAAGAGATCGAAGATGTAGATTCTTGTGATTCATATTCAAATGAAAGTAATGGTTTTGAGAAACTTGTTTCTCTTTCAGGTTACTCGTAATTGAATGGATTCCTAAGCTGAGTAATGCTGATTAGCCTCTCTCCATTAAGTCGATATGCACTGGAGACAGTTGCATGATTAGAATCGGATTCCAATTAAATAAGTGCCAAAGTTTCTATATTGGATATAGAATGCTTCAGATCTTAACGATGTTAACGTAAGGGGAGTTGTCCATCTTATGCTTAAAACCAGACACTGGATAACTCAAGGCACGTTTTCTGTAATGGCAGTTTGTGGGTTGACCGTGGCTTTGACGAGGGTTGATTTTCTACCATCTGGAAGATCAATAGTAATATTGTTCTGACTCGCCATAATTTTAGTAAAATGGACATTTTCAGAAAACAGCAGTGGGAGTATGGTAGAACTGGAAGAGATTCCAGAACCGCAAACGATTACGGAAAATTTAATAGGACATAAATATTCAATCAGGTTTTGACATTCCAATAGCCACTCCGCAAATATGGTGGGTAATCTCAGACACCCGAGAGGTACTCCGGTAGCCTCAAGGACGGTGACAGGGAGGTTCTTGTTTACCCAGACTTGACACTACGGTTGTTCCAGACTATGAGACCCGGCAGAAGGATATGTATAGTGTCATTCTAAACTAGTTTTAGAAGTGTACGTATATATTATTCTGCCAGAGGGTTGTCGTAGTCAGTGGGAGCAGTGGAAGAATAGTGGACAAGTAGCTTATGTCTATTTATAGACTTAAGCAGTTATAGCGGAAATAAATCATCTAATTTTGATGTGACAGTCATGGCTTTGACTTCATTAGAATAGGGGATGGATCTATTGAGAAGATAGTAGGGTGTGATGTCCTAGTATTTGGATGACATACACAGAGTAGGAAGTAAAATTCCTATACTACGATCGGTTGTACTTTGGTAGTCACACAGTTGTTTCTCCACAAAGGATATGGATGTAATATCAGACATTCTGGTTACTAGATCTATGGTTTTAGATCTAGATTTGGGTGGTTTCCCAATATGGGTACTCTGACAATATTCTAATAGTATTTTAGAATAGATGACACCTGGCATGGTGATGTACCTGCAGGTGATGGAGTCACCCACTCTAACGGTGTCTTAGAGACTAAAGGAGAGAGGGATGTGCATGATTGGCAGATCACTTGCTCGGGCAATTGAGTTAATCATGAGATGTCAAGTACCACACCCGATGTTGTTTTGGCACTAGATACGATAAGTTTATATTAATCCAATCATGAAGAAACATTAGGAAGCAGTTTAAGAACATAAGTGCATGTTCTACGGATTTGATGACGGTGGCCTCCTTCGGGAGACGGTTATCATTCCAGGCTTCAAAGGTGACATGGATGACAGAGTGATTGTCAGAGTTATAGTTTTTCCCTATGATGAGGGACAGTATTATGGACAGGTGGTCCAAGTGGATACTGTGGGAGGCATGGTGCTGGATACTGATTAGGTTCAGTGATCACTACAGTCTAAGAAGTTTGGTTTTGGAGTTCATTTATGAACTAGGTCCCATCAGATATCCAGACATATTCTAAGATAGGTATTACTCAATTCGGGAGATGGCTTTCTCCGTGAACTTGAGATTAAGAGAGACATAGAAAGAAACATCACGGCAGATCCACTCACTGAGGCTATTTCTCGAACACAAGAGTTTTACAAACTAGCTTTGTAAAACTGATTAGTAGAGAAGTTAGGTGTTCGGTATCACACGGGCTGTGAGTATGCGACATCGCAATAATTACCCTTAAGTGCAAGTGGGAGATTGTTGGAGATAGTGCCCTCAAAGTCAACTATTGGATCGCAGGTACGTGATTGCAATGATTGAGGCAGGACCTATACCGATATGACAGTGTTACTCGAGATGATAGCATGCTATCTGATTTGTCTTTATCATCGTATACTTACTTTAGTTCGCTATTGCATGTTGATAGAGCCCATAGGATTCTTGCTTGACTACCAGCAGTATGATGGCGATCATATACATGGGAGCTGGGGTCTATAAGCACATCCTTAAAGTGTCCCTAGTCGAGAGAGTTTCGAGACAGGGCATCAATACTCCAGAGTAGACTAGTGTATACAGTCGAGACCCCGACGAGGGGCGATGGCCGGTCTCACAAGCCATTGGTTTCAGTTGGTTCACCTAAGATGTATACAGTTGTTCATTGGGTTATGGGTACACCGGACAGGACTCACCGGGAACATGCTAGTTGGTATTATACATATCGTCAGATAGCAGTTCCCTGGTGACATGTGTACAGGTTAGTTTGTCGACCTGAGATCGTCATTTGTCTCGTGTGAGTTCCCACTGTGCTTATATTACTACCCTACCATGCTCAAAGGAGTTGTGCAAACAGGTTTTAATTGGGTACAGTCCCGAGCCACATGGCGGCAGTGAGCGGATCGTCGGGGATTCGTCTCTCCCGGTATTGGGGGTTGATGTCGCACGGTGCACGGGTGGCCATCACTAGAAATCCTCGGCCGAGGTAGTGGAGAATTACTGATTTGGATCAGCAGTTTCTCAGGTGGTGATGGGCTTCATACCGACACGATTTATCGCGTTATTAGGGGTCTGACTTTATCCACCCCCCTAGACTCGATATGCGATATTCTTTAGACGAACGGACCAGACTGTATATACATTGTCACTGTCAGGCTCAGTAGGGTTTATAGATGAGTTCGCTCGTCAGCTTCCCTTTCGATCAATACATAGGAAACCGTTACGTACAGCTTGTACCTCTGACGTGCTAGAGGTTATACCCAGTGTCAGTGTGTTGATGAGTCATTAGTGTCCCCCACAGACACTTTCCCAAGTTCGGGCGAAACGTTGTAGAGGCCGTATGGGTTTATGGCAAGGTTCGAAAAAAGCACGTGCGTTTTCGCACATGTCATTTTTCGGGCAGATAATACTTGTATGCTTTGGTTTAAGCCGGAACCCAGTATTATACTGTGTAGATATAATATCTTTGTCTCAGTTGCATTTGTATTCAGTTGTAATTAAAATGCGGGTATGTTTATACTGATACGGGGTTATCCTGAAACTCATTTCAGGATCACTTTTGGAATTTGCCAGTTTCCAGTTCTCTATCAGCCGTATTTTGAAAGTCGGTTAAATGCGGATTTATCTTTTCTTGGGATTTGTGTGGAAGCTTCTAGAAGAGGTGACTAGGACGGTGACTAGGATAGTGAGGTGGCTTTGTTCATTAATGGTGCATTAATGAGTTGATGACTATGGTTAATGAATCATCACTTTCATTAATGTGTTCACACTAGGTGTCATTAGTGAGTCATGATAAGCTTCATTGTTAGAGTCACCCTCCCTCTCCTACACTCACCTCCCCCCTCTATTTAGTGGCCGGCCACCTCTTTGAGAGGATGATATGGTTGCTAGAAAAAGATTGGTATTGTTTTGGACTCATGGAAATTAGATAAGCCTCATTTCTCATTTCACCCGATTCCAAAAGGAAACTTCATTAACCGTTCGTCCATAGCCTTGGACGTAACGAGACAAAGTGTTCTACTCATTCTCTACTTCATCTTGATCGTCTCTTTTAGCAAACTTGATGATTGTCACTATCTAACCGTGTTGTGTTTAAAAAGAGTTTTGAAATTACCGCAATCAAAACGGTGTCGCTTGTAGCGATCCGCGATGAATACGGGTCGTCCGCAGGGAGATGGTAAGTTTTTATATCTTGTTTTAACGAGTTAATACTGAGTTTTGATTTGTTGGTTAACTAATTGTCGTAACAAAGATATGAATAAAAAGGACTTGTTAAGGTTAGTAATAAGTTAGATTGTATGAAGGTGATGTTTGCCAATTCCTTATAGCCCCAACTTGGTATTGACACTAAAACAATAGGTAACAACGCGGATTAGGGAACTTGAAATACGGTATTTGCGGCATTTCGGTAAATCCGTTTTCCTTATCCCTTGTCCTTCCGTTGTTATCTCTTGATTTTAGCCTTCGGCAAACCACGGGCAATCCGGTCATGATTAGGAATCATCACTATCGTGGTAGGATAGGATGCCTAGTGAGCGGAGTTGCGGGTGATTTGCACGAAGTTTCAATAGGCAAGTTTTAGGTTTTAGAGTTTGGACAAAGAAAATGTTCGATTACAATCTAACATATTACACCCTTAACAAGTGAAAAGATTACTCACACATATTTACAAATTAACAAGAAAGAAAAGAGAAGATACATAAAAACATGCAATGAAATAAAGAGGAAAAGAGAACCGATGAGTTCAAGCTTTTTATCTCCAAGTGTTCGATCCCCAGTAACGTGTGAAATCCGAATACCAAGCTTTAAGGTTGCAAGCTCACTTAAGAGGTTGCAAGATCAAAGCAAAGCATGAATTTCACAATTGAAATTATGTAAAGTGTAACAAGACATGTAAGAAAAATATGAACTTTTATTGAAGAACAAACTTGTTACAAGAGATCTTGAAGTCAAGAACCTAAGCCTTAAGCTTGCAAGTTCTAAATAAGAAGTTGCAAGGTCAAGACAAAGGGGAAAGAGCTCAAGAATGAAAAGAAAAATTACAAGAATTCTAAGATAAAAACTAAAGAAAAAAGCTACCCTTTCCTCTTGCCTCTGGTCTCTATTTATAGGCTCAGAAAGAAATATTCATATCTGTCCCATTATGGCTCATGCTGATTTGTTTGATTGCCTTTGATTTGAGCACATGCTTTTTAGTCTTGAATGCATATAATATCATATGCATATAAAATCATATCCTTGATTGCATATAAAATCATATCCTTGATGATTGCATATAAAATCATATCCTTGATGATTGCATATAAAATCATATCCTTGATTGCATATAAAATCATATCCTTGATGATTGCATATAGAATCATATCTTTGATTGCATATAGAATCATATCCACATGTGCTTAAAAGTCTTGTGTACACACTTGTTGTGTTGGACCATTTAGAAAAAAAATGTGTACACAAATTGTTGCGTAAAGGAACTCCTGAAGTATCGGTCGGTTAGCGTTTCTGGTCGCAGTGTCTTCCCTCGAGTGATATATCCGTGCTGTTGGATGCATTTCCAGTATTTTGTCATGGATACCTGTAATCTGTAATGCTGAGCAGACACTGGTCAATAATACCGATAAATACAACAATTAGATAATGAATGAGCGGTATTAGAATGCAATTTTCTGATATGAACAAATACCCCCAAACTTATCTATTGCTCGTCCCGAGCAAAACCATTTATTCACAAACGAAAATCCTAACCGCACTTTCGCAGGGAACGCGATTGCACTGAGCATGTGCAACAAGCCGTTTAACCTCTAGGTGTCCCTAGTAGGAGGAGTGTTGTCTCCTGAGGGTTTTCAGCGGATACTACCCACAAAATCCCGTCAATTTTGTAGGGTTCCTAGGCACCCTAATGAGATCTCACAAGGCATCAACCATGCCAATTTCAAAATTTACGGTGCCGAGAAACCCTAAACTACGGATCGTTGGCTAGATGTCTAGGCGAAAGATGCAACTAGTAAACTATTTTACTAAAGGAACGGAAATACAACCTTTGTAGATCCGGTCCTCCACCTCCACGGCTCCGTGATGAAGTCATCTCCGCTGTCCAAATCGAAATCCGGGCTCTAGCGTCGGCTTCATCGGAGAAAGAGCGGGCAAGGTCGTCGGCTTCGTGCCGAAGATGATCTACGTCGAGGCATCGCTAGATCAAGCTCTCACTTCACCAAGTCAAGAAACTTGTGAAGAAAACACACTCTACTACTTGGCAAGAGGTAGAGGATGAAGAAATAGGAAGTGGGTAGACTTTAGAATTGGATTTCTCACTTGTTTTCATCAATCACCATTGATGAAGCAAGCTTCTTCAAGGAAGAAGAAGATGAAGAAGATGAATATTGTTATGATATGAATAATAAAATAGAAAAGAAAATCAATTCTTATCATAAGCAAACCATGGTCAAGTGTAGAGATTAAACCAAGGTTAGTGGGAATGGTTAGGGTTAAGGATGAGATAAGAATGGTTGACTTGATCAAAGCTTCAAGAAGCTTCAACATAAAACAAAATAAGCCACCATCCTTAAATAATTTCCAAAATGAATATATAAACATAACCCTAGCCATTCATATAACCATGGTTCAATATTCACACAAACACAAGTAAACATGTATCATCAAACATGATACAATCAAGTGTACAAAAGTATATCACATATACAATGTGCACAAACCAAGTGAGAAAATCCGTTTAAAGTGAACCAATACTAGTTAGTGCAAAGTAATATATCAAATATATAATTATGCATTAAATCATTAAATCAACACTTGATTTAACGATCCGGTCATGTCGCACACAACCGACTAGTATACAATGTATCGGCTTATCGAATCAATCCTTGATTCGATAACTAGGTTATATCGCATACAACCAATCGACACATTCATCGCGAGAATGAAATGCAGTATCACCTACACGCATTATTCTCGGTCCCGCACATATCTCATATGTGCTCCTATTTCGTTTCGCTTGAGCCAGGAAACCTCTGTGTAGGACTCTAAAGACTCGTCAATATGCCGGCAGCAGGCGATGATCATATCAAACACCCACAAGCCGCAAGCGGTCTGCTAAACGTAACGGCCACCCGGGTATTGAGCGATCTGAAGATCGACGAGCAAGCCCGCTCACACTCCAGTGAATCCAACCAGTAACACTACCGTACAATCCGGTCTGATCGTCTGATATGTCGCATATCTCGCCTAGGGGTGGTAAACGTCAGCCCCCAATAGCTCGATAAGTCGTGTCGATATGAGGTCTATAACTATTCGAGAAACTACTGGTAACACTTACCAGTAAATCTCAGCAACCCTGGCCAGGGATTTCCTGTTATAGCCAATCGAACACAGCGCAACATCAACCCCCTATACCGGGAGAGACGAATCCCCTCCTATCGCTCATTGCCTCCATGTGACTCGGGACTGTACCCAAAAACCACCGTTTTGCACGCCCTCTTGGACGTGGTAAGGTGGAAATCAAAGCACAGTGGGAACCACACAAGTCTCTATGACGATCTCGGGTCTACAGACTAACCTATACCAGTGTCACCAGAGAACTGCCATCTGACGTGAGGTATAATACCATCTGGGAGTTCTCGGCGAGTCCGTCCAGTGTACCCAGTCTCTATTGAGCACCCGTATATCATCTCTGATGTCAAACACCAATGGATATGGGATCATCCATCGCCCATCTGTATGGGTCGAGAAGGTATACGCTAGTCTACTCTGGTATATCGATGCCCCATCTCGATACACCCTCGACTAGGGACTTTGAAGGATGTACTTATGGACTACCATGTCCCCACTAGTATGATCCGCATCATAGTCCAGGTAGTCAAGCACACATCCTAAGGGCTTTACCAACATGTAACAGAGAGACAATCAGTATACACGTTAAGGTAAAGAGCAACCAGATAGCATACTATCATGTCGAGCAAGAAAGTCCTCCCTATATATGTCCCAGCATCCACTATAATATACATCCAATGTACAGTAATGGCCTCTAGGGCATACATATAACTAACAATCTCCTACTTGCACTAGGGCCATCTGTAGCAGTGGTTGCAGTATCTCATACTCAACCATCCCATGAAAGTCTCTCTCTGGGAGAAGGCCTTTGTGAGTGGATCCGCTGTGTTGTCCTCTGAGTCTGCTCTCCATACCTCGATCTCCTTGGAGATCAACCATCTTCATGATCAGGCGATACTTCCTTAGAATATGTCTGGATCACTGATGGGACAGTCGTTCCTTGGCATAAGCCACAACACCATTGTCGTACAATGGGAGGATCTAAGTTCATCTCATGAACTAATATACACCCAGACAGCCACTTTGGTAGCATCTTAAGTAGCGATGTATCCAGCCTTTGTCGTCTAGTATGCCACGGTATCTAGCTTGGAACTCTTCCAACATACCGTCCCTTTACTGAGGGTAATGACAATGCCTGTGACTGACATTCAGTCGTCTTTATCACTCTGGAACCTTTCCAGTGATTTTCCCCAGAATCGTTTGATATCATCTCACTACAACTAGTGAGAATCCTAACATCCAATTAAATCTATCTCATAGATCCAAAACTCAGGATTTAGGAGGTATCATTTTGATCCTACACGGAGAATCATTGTGATAAGCGGAGATTGACCGAGCGTAGCATAGGAAACTCCTTCCCTATCAAGAGTATGTCATCCACGTACTTCTACGAGGATCACCACCATACTCCCTGCTACCCTTTTGTTTATACAAGGTTCATCTACCATTTTGATGATGTCAAACTCTTTGACTAATCCATCAAAACAGATGTTCCAACTCCGCGATGCCAGCTTTATCCTATAAAGTATCTTGCACACGTTTCCGCTGCTCCCACTGTCTACGAGGCCCTCTGGCTGTGTACTTATAGACGCTCTCTTCTAAACATCATTTAGAAAAGCTGTCATGACGCCCAACCACCAGATATCGTAGTCATGGTATGTAGTCGTGGCAAGTAGGATCTGGATGGACTTAAGCATAGCTACTTAGAAAAGGTTTCATCATCATCCATACCTGGTCAATGATGTAGACCTTTAACAAGTCTAGCTTTGAAAGTCTCAACTCTTCCATGTACACCAAGTAATATTCTCAAGATATACTTGCTCCTGATGGGGATTTAACCCTTCAGATATAGCAACTAAAGTCCATACTTTGTTGGTGTATAAGGATTCCATCTCAGATCACTAAGCATCCAGCCATTCTTACAGAGTCTTACTCCTGATGGCCAGCTCGAAACTAGTTGGGTCATCATCTCATGATGCAGTCCTCGCTCCCACTGTCATAGAGAAACCGAAGTATCTCTCAGGTAGGTGAGGAACCCTACTAGATCGGCGGAGAGGCTGAGGTTCGTTGGAATCTACTGAATCCTTTGGTTCTACCAAATCATCTGCTGTTGTTTGTATAGCTGGAACCTTTCCAGTTGTACATAACAGATCTTGCCTCGAGCTTGTCCGGATTTTGCTTTTCAGACATAGGCTGGACAACCCCAAATCTCAACTAACTTGAGAGATGGGCTCTTCCCTTTCCATATCACATAAGAAGTGGTAGGCATTGATTTGATTCGAACCCTATTAAATAGGTATGCAACTTCTCAAGTGCATAACACCCAAAAGGAAACAGGTAACTCAGTAGTACTCATCATAGAGCACACCTTATCATATAGGGTGTGATTGCTCCGCCCTGATATACCATCGTGCTATGGTGTATACAGAGGAGTAATGCTTCGAGAGAATCTCATTCTCCTTTAGAAAAGTCCAGGAATTCCATGCTCAAGTATTCTCCTCCTTGATCACATCAAAGGACAAAATACTTATACCCGTATTTTGGTTCTCTACCTCTAACTTATATTCTGTGAATATCTCAAAAGGTTCGGACTTGTGTTTCAACAAGAACATATGTCAGAATCTTGAGAGATTTATCAGAGAATGTAATGAAGTACAAAGAACCGGTCTTGGCATGTGTAGACTGGGGACCTACATACATCAACATGTATCATCCCAAGAGTTTTCTAACTCTTTCTCTGTTTCCAGTAAACGGAGCTATGGTCATCTTATCTTTGTGACATGACTGGCGAGTTTCACAAGATGTAAATTCAAACTGATTTAAATATGCATCTATATGTAACTCTAGCTAGTCGGGTCACATTGATCTGACCTAGTCTACAATGCCTCAAGAAGAATTCGTTCAGTTCTGAACTCTTCCTCTTGTGTGTGTTCTGTATACTAAGAACTGTAGTTTGATTTAGAACAGCAATACTTTTAGATAACGTGCCTGAACCGATCAACTTTTGATATAGGAAATGTTCAAAACATTATCCAACAATACAAAATTTTATCATTTCTTTACTAATAAAGAGATAGATACGATTTTGTATATCAGGTTCGGTATCTAATAACATTCGTTCAGAATCAATGTATTTGTAATACAGGGTGACAGTGACCAACAGACTTGGCTGCAACATTTGCCCCGTTTTCTGCCTCATGAAACTTATCACCCGTTCTCAGTTCTCTACCTATCTGTAGCCCTATGTAACAGATTACATATCTGGGATCCTGATCTGGTATCACATACACAGGACGTAAAGGATACTGAGAAACAGTTCTGTATAATGAACACACCCGAAGATGATGCATCAGCATGCACTCTCTTCATTTGGGCGGCACGGGAATTCTGGTAATCCCCTATTTCCTGCTCTGTCTTATAACAATTATAAGTTGGAGCGGGACCAACGTTCCCCAGCTCAGTATAACAAGCGGGTTCGGTCAATAATCTGTATTATTATCTTGATTAAGGCGTTATATGGTCGCTACCAGGAGAGAGAGAGAAGAAAACACTCTGCGTGCGCTCTTGCAAGATCAGATTGGTTATTATTTTATCTAATCAGGATGGCTCCCACTGCTTTTTATCAAATCTTCCTTCAAACCCTAAAAGGAAAGACTAGCCGGGATTAATTACACACTACAAGTTCGCCAATCTTTTAGCCAGGCCAGTGTCGGTACTTTGAGGGAGGTCCCCCGTGCTTTCGCACGAACCTAATTATTGTAAACCTCATTTTCCCAGAGGCGTAACCTCGTTAACACCTTTCTAGACACCTACTTGATCGGCTAATTGTAATGTGTAAAACTCTCCCAGGAGTATCTCTTACTCGCAGCAGGTATCGGGATCCAACTATCTCATAGAAGGTATGCAATCTCATTGCAAATTTCAACACTTGAAATTCCCGATAATATTTTGCCCCGAACGATCTATGACCTTGACAAGGTCAACAAACCATAGATCGCAAGTCAAGTTCTACCCGTCATTTCTTGATTGAATCAAACCCACCCGCACGACCCTTGACAAGGTCAACAAGGCCGCACGACTACCCTAACCCAATCTGCATCATATGCATAAGCAGATAAATACTGGTTAGCTACCGCACACTGCGCCTTGACAAGGTCAACAAACGCAGCACGAATACTAAACAGGATTTATCTGAAATGACGGAGGGCTACGACAGGTTTTTCTGAAAACCTATTGCGTAATGAACTTGATATCGTTGTAGAATCAAATGATTTTGAAATGGAGTGTTTTTGAGGCTTTTCTAGTTTTGCTAAAGGAGTCACTCCTGGTGAAGGGATCGTCGGTCCTTTCCTCGTCGAATGAGGTGCGGGATATATCATATATATCGCTGTGCAAAGCAAAAACACTTAAAAGCAATCAAAAGACAAACCGAGTGTATAGCATCTGCCAGTTATTGCTAAAGGAGTCACTCCCGGTGAAGGGATCTCGGTCCTTTCCTCATCGAATAAGGTGCAGGATATATCATATATACCTCTGTGCAAAGTAAGAATTGTAGCTACCTGTTTTATTTTGAAATTCGATTCTACAACATCTTAGGTTTCTTTTATTTCATTAATCACATTAATGAAGTCCCATCATTTAAGTACCTAAACATCACAGATAAATACGACGTACACTTATGCCATCCGCATTCGCCTCGATGTCCCCTCGTGCACCGTTAGGTTAGGTAACTAACGGCAGAGCAGGGCAGGGCTAGCGTGGGTGTAAAACATAAGTAACGCCTATATAATATATCATATATACTATATACTGTATCTATCACAGAACATCACATGATCACATCACAGATATCGCAGCAGAAGAATCATATGAAATATTGGATATACTAGGACGTCCGTGTTTTCAATACGAGCCAGTATAAAACACGGATTCCACGGTCGTGATGAATAGCCAAACCCACACCCCTAGACCCCTACGAGAGCGGCAAGCAACCCTACCAATTCTAGGGTTAGGAGACCCGGACTCGACTCCTCGAGTTGGTCTCCCACTGGACCCCAGAACCCGGTTACTTATGCTCCCCTCCTTGGGTCTATCCTAGTGCGGAAAAGTAAATAATATACAAAAGGTGACAACTTCCGCAACCTGGAAGCGCCCCAATAAAAGAATATTACATACAAGTTTTTACATGAATGAAAATGAAAAACACTCATCTCACATAAAAAACCCCGGCTATTCAAACACGACGATCCAATATAACATATCCAGCAACACATAACATCACATGTCATCAACGTAAGTAAATATATCCATCCCAATTGTCGTTGACATATAGCAACGAAACCGGCGATATCACATATTACACTTACGGTCACAGAAAAGAATGTGTAAAACTACAACAGTTAGAATCCGCAACCTCCTAAGACATCACATGCCTGACCAAATGAATTACTTAGACATCGCATGCCTAACAATTATAAACCCCGCATTTTAGTCTCAAAATCGAAAACACTTTTCAATATCAAGTCGGACAATTCAACAAGATTCCCGACAAGCTGATCGAATGCTCGTCGCAAACTTTAGTAGACGGCCGCACCCCCGATACCGTCGACGAAGTGCACCAAGGCGGAACACCGCCACCGCGAGCACCCGGACGGATGCTTTCGGCGACGGGGTTCTCCTACAGTCACTTGGTCGGGGCTATGGAGTGAGGCTGTCTATCAAGTTTACCCGGCGAGTATCCGCGTACGCTACGTGATTGCGACGGACTTTTGATCACATCAAAATTCCGTGGCAACCGATCAAGTGAGACTAAACTGCTATGTTTATAACATTCATTCAGTTATCACATAACTTTTGTGAATTCCAATTATTGTATCACATTCCGGATAAACAGAAAATGTTAAACTTTCCGATTGAACATTCGAACACCCAAGTTTTCCCGATATAGATCAACACATGAAATAAGTCTAACAACATTCAGTTCGTGCCTCAGTACCAACGGTCCAGCCGTAGAAGGGTCAAGCCAACGCCTCACATGTGGCACGCCGTACTGCCCCAAACCCGAAGGTTCAAAGGGCAGTTCAAGACGGTCACATAATCGAGTTAAGGTTTGTTGTCTTCTAGAGGGTCCATCGAGTTACTTGCACTACTTAGAACGTCGTTAAACTACGGAAAAATCCAACACTTGGAAATTTCCCGACAGGGGAAAAATTGGGTATTTATATCCGGTCGAACTTTTTAACATATTCTAATATTTATCCGGAAAGCCACATAGACAAAATTTGATACTCCGATAAAAACACCGAATCCCCAAAACAACCCCAGAAAATTCAACTCTTGAATAAATATTAAAAATTCCCAGAAACACCAGAAATAATATATAAGAATTACTGTGCAGATAAAAGTGACTGAAGAGTCAAACCTGCCGCGGAACCGCCGCATTAGGCATGTATATGCGGCGGTTCCGCCGCACTATTAACGATTCAGAGCCCCCGTTTTAAATAGTAATTCTTAGATTATTTTACTGAGTTTTCTGAATATTTTTAATCTGGAAAAATCCCAGTTTTTCAAAATTGTCCAGAGAGCAAATTTGGGTTTGGGTTTTCGGGTCGTTCGGACTTCAAACTCCGTCTAGACTTCGCCTAAGGCTCTGGCTAGGCTCTGATACTACTGTAGGGTTCCTAGGCACCCTAATGAGGTCTCACAAGGCATCAACCATGCCAATTTCAAAATTTACGGTGCCGAGAAACCCTAAACTACGGATCGTTGGCTAGATGTCTAGGCGAAAGATGCAACTAGTAAACTATTTTACTAAAGGAACGGAAATACAACCTTTGTAGATCCGGTCCTCCACCTCCACGGCTCCGTGATGAAGTCATCTCCGCTGTCCAAATCGAAATCCGGGCTCTAGCGTTGGCTTCATCGGAGAAAGAGCGGGCAAGGTCGTCGGCTTCGTGCCGAAGATGATCTACGTCGAGGCATCGCTAGATCAAGCTCTCACTTCACCAAGTCAAGAAACTTGTGAAGAAAACACACTCTATTACTTGGCAAGAGGTAGAGGATGAAGAAATAGGAAGTGGGTAGACTTTAGAATTGGATTTCTCACTTGTTTTCATCAATCACCATTGATGAAGCAAGCTTCTTCAAGGAAGAAGAAGATGAAGAAGATGAATATTGCTATGATAAGAATAATAAAATAGAAAAGAAAATCAATTCTTATCATAAGCAAACCATGGTCAAGTGTAGAGATTAAACCAAGGTTAGTGGGAATGGTTAGGGTTAAGGATGAGATAAGAATGGTTGACTTGATCAAAGCTTCAAGAAGCTTCAACATAAAACAAAATAAGCCACCATCCTTAAATAATTTCCAAAATGAATATATAAACATAACCCTAGCCATTCATATAACCATGGTTCAATATTCACACAAACACAAGTAAACATGTATCATCAAACATGATACAATCAAGTGTACAAAAGTATATCACATATACAATGTGCACAAACCAAGTGAGAAAATCCGTTTAAAGTGAACCAATACTAGTTAGTGCAAAGTAATATATCAAATATATAATTATGCATTAAATCATTAAATCAACACTTGATTTAACGATCCGGTCATGTCGCACACAACCGACTAGTATACAATGTATCGGCTTATCGAATCAATCCTTGATTCGATAACTAGGTTATATCGCATACAACCAATCGACACATTCATCGCGAGAATGAAATGCAGTATCACATACACGCATTATTCTCGGTCCCGCACATATCTCATATGTGCTCCTATTTCGTTTCGCTTGAGCCAGGAAACCTCTGTGTAGGACTCTAAAGACTCGTCAATACGCCGGCAGCAGGCGATGATCATATCAAACACCCACAAGCCGCAAGCGGTCTGCTAAACGTAACGGCCACCCGGGTATTGAGCGATCTGAAGATCGATGAGCAAGCCCGCTCACACTCCAGTGAATCCAACCAGTAACACTACCGTACAGTCCGGTCTGATCGTCTGATATGTCGCATATCTCGCCTAGGGGTGGTAAACGTCAGACCCCAATAGCTCGATAAGTCGTGTCGATATGAGGTCTATAACTATTCGAGAAACTACTGGTAACACTTACCAGTAAATCTCAGCAACCCTGGCCAGGGATTTCCTGTTATAGCCAATCGGACACAGCGCAACATCAACCCCCTATACCGGGAGAGACGAATCCCCTCCTATCGCTCATTGCCTCCATGTGACTCGGGACTGTACCCAAAAACCACCGTTTTGCACGCCCTCTTGGACATGGTAAGGTGGAAATCAAAGCACAGTGGGAACCACACAAGACTCTATGACGATCTCGGGTCTACAGACTAACATGTACCAGTGTCACCAGAGAACTGCCATCTGACGTGAGGTATAATACCATCTGGGAGTTCTCGGCGAGTCCGTCCAGTGTACCCAGTCTCTACTGAGCACCCGTATATCATCTCTGATGTCAAACACCAATGGATATGGGATCATCCATCGCCCATCTGTATGGGTCGAGAAGGTATACGCTAGTCTACTCTGGTATATGATGCCCCATCTCGATACACCCTCGACTAGGGACTTTGAAGGATGTACTTATGGACTACCATGTCCCCACTAGTATGATCCGCATCATTGTCCAGGTAGTCAAGCACACATCCTAAGGGCTTTACCAACATGTAACAGAGAGACAATCAGTATACACGTTAAGGTAAAGAGCAACCAGATAGCATACTATCATGTCGAGCAAGAAAGTCCTCCCTATATATGTCCCAGCATCCACTACAATATACATCCAATGTACAGTAATGGCCTCTAGGGCATACATATAACTAACAAATTTGGCTTATCGACTTTTATTCTCTAATTAGGTTTTCTAACAAGGAACTCTATTATCATTTACTTGTAAATTATCCACCCACATTCTTCACGCTTCCTCATCATTTAACTTAAGATTATATATGTTCTATAGACTTACTTAGCTTTTGGCATTTCTTAAGTTTTCCTGTTAGTGTTTATGCCCTAGAAGGCCATTACTGTATCATACTAGTTTGTATATTACTTAATGGAAGCTTGGGATATTCACATGTATATAACAGTCTTGCTAAACATGGTAGTATGCTACTTGGCTTTTCTATCTTAATATATGACTATACGTATTGATAGAGCTCTTAGGTTCTTGCTTGACTACCAGCGTTGTGATGGCAGTCACACTAGTGGGGGCTGGGTAGTCTACAAGCACATCCTTATTCAGGTCCCTAGTCGTTGGATTATCGAGACAGAGCATCGATACTCCGGAGTAGACTAGTGTGTGCGCTTCTCATCCCAGTTGGGGAGATGGTCTGTCCCACAGCCATCAGTACGTTGTACTGGAGATAGTATGCAGGTGCTCGTTGGGTTACAGGTGCACCGGACAGGACTCACAGGGAACTGTTGGATGGTTTTATACCAGTCGTCAGTGAACAGTTCCCAGGTGACATGAGTACAGCATAGTCCGCAGACTTGACACTGCTACTTCGCCTCGAGTGTGTCCCACTGTTCTTAGATTGCTACCCTACCACGACTCAAAGGAGTCGTGCAAACAGGTAGCAGTTGGGTGCAGTCCCGAGCACTTGGAGGCAGTGGCGGTTAGACAGGATTCGACTCTCCCGGTATTGGGGGTTGATATCGCGCTGTGTCAGAGAGCCATTACGCAAAGTCCCTGGCCAGGGCAAGCGAGATTTACTGGTAGGTCCCAGTAGTTTCTCAGGGTGTAATGGGCTTCGCTCCGACACGACTTATACCGTTATTAGGGGACTGACGCTTGCCGCCCCCTAGGCCCGATATGCGATAGTCTTAAACGAACAGACCGGACTGTACGAAGATTGTCACATCAGACTCAGTAGGAGTTCGGATGGGTTTCCTCATCGGCCTTCTTATCGACATCTACCTGTGGACCGTTACGTACAGCTAGTGCCGCTTGCGGTCTGTGGTTAAACCCACTGCCAGCGTAGTAGTCGAGTCTCTAGAGTCCCACACAGAGAGTTTCCCTACTCCAGGCGAAACGATATAGAGGTCGTATGGTTTTACGACAAGGGTTCGGACGCATACGTGTGTTTACGCACGTACGACTTTCGGACAGTTTTTACCAGTCGGCTTTGGTTTAAGCCAGTTACTGGTATCCGGTTATTGGATTTTTACAGTCTAAAGTTTTTCCGTATTTTTGCGGAAAGGAGGGGCGTTCTCGTAATTGCGCGAGAAGCTTCTAGAAGGTGGTGACTAAGGAGGTTTAGGTGGCATATACAATGAATGTGATTAGTGAGTCATATGGATGATTCATCCATGTCATTAATGCTTCATAATTGCTTAATGACTCATGGAGATGAATCACCACTAGATATTTATCAAGCATGGTTGTAAATCATTTTCTTTTCTTTTCTTGATAAAAAGAAATGCTTGATATATATTATGATAACTCATTATTCTCACTTCATTATTATCTTCACCTTCTCTCTCCTCAAGCTCTCCCTCTTCAAACCCTAATCCTCCCCTCTCATGTGTTAAGTATAAGAATTAGTTAGACTTATTAAACCATAACCCTCACTCTATTTCACCTAGCTTCTTTGATTAGCACTTAAAGAAGTTTAGTTGCCTCAAGTTTAGAGGCTAAGTTTGGAGTAAAGCTCTCGGGTGGATCGTCTACTACTTGGAGAAGGCCGAGGAGGAGGTGGAGTTCGTAAAGTCGAAGGACATGGTTCTTTAGGTATAATCCCTTTACATAGTAGTTGTTAACAACTATGTTTGATGTTAGTTATCGTTTAGCTTCGATTCATGCGGTTAGTCGATGTTTAGCATTAGAACAAGATCGTTTTTCATATTTCCGCCTCCCCGCAAGTCGTGGGGTGTTATACATCGACTTACAGTGGTATCAAAGTCTCACTAAACAATAAATAACTTACTTGCAAATTTGTATGAATTTCGAACGGAAAAAACGAAACCGGAAAAGCCATAAATCATGGTTTTCTGTCGAATTTTAAATGAAGTCCAAAAATTTTTCAGGGAGGTTCAGAAAGCTTAAAAAGACAGTAGAAGAACACTCAAGAAATTTGGGCCCCTGAATCGCCTAACGAGCTGCGGAACCGCGGCGGATCTCACCGATCCGCCGCGCTTCCGCCGCCGAGTTGGCGATTCAGGAACCCAATTTGCCTGTGTTGCTTCTCTGTGATATTTGGTATTTTCTGGAAGTTTTTATTTTTGCTCAGGTTTCAGATTTACAGAGAAGTATTGGAGCAAAATTAAAAGTGTTTAATCGATCGAAATTATACAGTATTTGTTAGTTATATGTATGCCCTAGAGGCCATTACTATACATAGGATGTATATTGTAGTGGATGCTGGGACATATATAGGGAGGACTTTCTTGCTCGACATGATAGTATGCTATCTGGTTGAACTTTACCTTAACGTGTATGCTGATTGTCTCTCTGTTACATGTTGGTAAAGCCCTTAGGATCTGTACTTGACTACCTGGACTATGATGCGGATCATACTAGTGGGGACATGGTAGTCTATAAGTACATCCTTCAAAGTCCCTAGTCGAGGGTGTATCGAGACGGGGCATCGATATACCAGAGTAGACTAGCGTATACCTTCTCGACCCATACATATGGGCGATGGATGATCCCATATCCATCGGTGTTTGACATCAGAGATGATATACGGGTGCTCAGTAGAGACTGGGTACACTGGACGGACTCGCCGAGAACTCCCAGATGGTATTATACCTCACGTCAGATGGCAGTTCTCTGGTGACACTGGTACAGAGTAGTCTGTTGACCCGAGATCGTCATAGAGTCTTGTGTGGTTCCCACTGTGCTTTGATTTCCATCTTACCACGTCCAAGAGGGCGTGCAAAACGGTGGTTTTTGGGTACAGTACCGAGTCACATGGAGGCAATGAGCGATAGGAGGGGATTCGTCTCTCCCGGTATATGGGGGTTGATGTTGCACTGTGTTCGATTGGCTATAACAGGAAATCCCTGGCCAGGGTTGCTGAGATTTACTGGTAAGTGTTACCAGTAGTTTCTCGAACAGTTATAGACCTCATATCGACACGACTTATTGAGCTATTGGGGTCTGACGTATACCACCCCTAGGCGAGATATGCGACAGATCAGACGATCAGACCGTACTGTACGGTAGTGTTACTGGTCGGATTCACTGGAGTGTGAGCGGGCTTGCTCGTTGATCTTCAGATCGCTCAATACCCGGGTGGCCGTTACGTTTAGCAGACCGCTTGCGGCTTGTGGATGTTTGATATGATCATCATCCGCTGCCGGCGTATTGACGAGTCTTTAGAGTCCTACACAGAGGTTTCCTGGCTCAAGCGAAACGAAATAGGAGCGCATATGAGATATGTGCGGGACCGAGAATAATGCGTGTATGTGATACCGTATTCTATTCTCGCGATAAATATATCGAATGGTTGTATGCGATATAACCTAGTTATCGATTCAAGCGTTGATTCGATAAGCCGATATATTAGATACCAGTCGGTTATGTTCGCATGACCGGATCATTGAATCAAGTGTTGATTTAATGATTTAATGCATATTTATATATTTGATATATTGCTTTGCATCAACTAGTATCGGTTTACTTAAGATGGATTTTCTCACTCGGATGTGCGCATTATATATGCGATATACTTTTGTGCACTTGATTGTATCATGTTTGATGATACAAGTCATGCTAGGGTTCAAGTGTAAAGATTAAACCTTGGTTAATGAAATGGTTAGGGTTTATAATTTGTTATTCATTTATCTATTTAATTATCCTTTTTATTTTTGATAAATGAATAAAAGAAATGAGAAAAGAATGGTGGCTAAATTTGTTCTTTAGTTGAAGCTTCATGAAGCTTTGTTCAAGTCAACCATCCTTATCTCATCCTTAACCCTAACCATTCCCACTAACCATGATTCATTCTCTACACTTAACTCTAGTTAGAATTATGATAAGAATTCATTTTCTTTTCATTTTCTTTTAACTTATCATAATATCTTTCTTCTTCTTCTTCATTCTTCAAGTGAAGAAAACCAAGGTCCATCAATGGTGATTGTTGGAAAAGAGTGAGAAATCCAAAACTAAAGTTAACCCACTTCCTATTTCTTCATCCTCTACCTCTTGCCAAGTAGTAGAGTGTGTTACCTTCACAAGATTTTAGGGTTTGGTGAAGGTGGAGCTTGATCTTGCGATGCTTCGACGTAGATCATCTTCGGCATGGACATCGACGACCTAGCTTGCCCATTCTCCGACGAAGCCGACTCTAGAGCCCGGATTTGATTTGGACAGCGGAGACGACATCGTTGCGGAGCCGTGGAGGTGGAGCACCGGATCTACAAAGGTTGTATTTCCGTATTCTCATTAGTTAACTGTTAACTAGTTCTTGTTCGCCTAGAAATCTAGTTATCGATCCGTAGTTTAGGGTTTGTAGGCACCATAATTTTTGAAATTGCCATGGTTGATGGCTTGGGAGACCTCACTAGTGTGCCTAGGAACCCTGCAGTGGTATCAGAGCCTAGCTAGAGCCTTAGGCGAAGCGCAGACGGAAATTGAAGTCCGATCGAACCCGAAAGTCCAAATCAAATATGCTCTCTGTACTTTTTTCAAAACAGTGCATTTTTCCACATTAAAAATATTCAGAAAAACATGCAGGAAAATCTAAGAGTAACTGTACAACCCGTAGCCCTAATTCCCTTAAAGCGCCGCGCTTCCGCGGCACGAGCATGCCTCGTGCGGCGAAAGCGCGGCCGTTTTGTCGTTTTATATGGGGTCGTTTGCACAGTAACTCCTATTTAACTGTGCTGAGTTCTCTGGATATTTTTAAAATTTTATTCAAGTGTTGAATAATCTGAGTTGATTTGGGGATTCGGTATTTCGATCGGGTATCAAATTTTGTCTATGTGGCTCTCCGGATAAATTTTAGAATATGTTAAAAAGTTCGACCGGATATAAATACCCAATTTTTCCCCTGTCGGGAAATTTCCAAGTGTTGGATTTTTCCGTAGTTTAACGACGTTCTAAGTAGTGCATGTAACGCGATGGTCCCTCTAGAAGACACAAACCTTAACTCGATTATGTGACCGTCTTGAACTGCCCTTTGAACCTTCGGGTTTGGGGCAGTACGGCGTGCCACATGTGAGGCGTTGGCTTGACCCTTCTACGGCTGGATCGTTGGTACTGAGGCACGAACGGAATGTTGTTATACTTGTTTCATGTGTTGATCTGTATCGGGAAAACTTGGGTGTTCGATTGTTCGATCGGAAAGTTTAACATTTTCTGTTTATCTGGAATGGGATACAATAATTGGAATTCACAATAAGTTATATGATAACGGAATGAATATTATAAACATAGCAGTTTAGTCTCACTTGATCGGTTGCCACGGAATTTTGATGTGATCAAAAGTCCGTCGCAATCACGTAGCGTACGCGGATACTCGCCGGGTAAACTTAATAGACAGCTTCACTCCATAGCCCCGACCAAGTGACTGTAGGAGAACCTCGTCGCCGAAAGCATCCGTTCGGGTGCTCACGGTAGCGGTGTTCCGCCTTGGTGCACTTCGTCGACGGTATCGAGGGTGCGGCCGCCTACTAAAGTTTGCGACGAGTATTCGATCAGGATGTCGGGAATCTTGTTGAATTGCCCGACTTGATATTGAAAAGTGTTTTCGATAATGAGACTAAAATGCGGGGTTTATAATTGTTAGGCATGTGATGTCTAAGGTATTCATTTGATTAGGCATGCGATGTCTATGCAGATTGAGGATTCCAACTGTTGTAGTTTTACACTTTCTTTTCTGTGACCGTAAGTGTAATATGTGATATCGCCGGTTTCGTTGCTATATGTCAACGACAATTGGGATGGACATATTTACTTACGTTGATGACATGTGATGTTATGTGTTGCTAGATATGTTATATTGGATCGTCGTGTTTGAATAGCCGGGGGTTTTTATGTGAGATGAGTGTTTTTCATTTTCATTCATGTAAAAACTTGTATGTAGAAGTAGTCACCGTTTGTATATTATTTACTTTTCCGCACTAGGATAGACCCAAGGAGGAGGGCACAAGTAACCGGGTTCTGGAGTCCTGTGGGAGACCAACTCGAGGAGTCGAGTCCCGGTCTCCTAACTCCAGAATTGGTAGGGTTGCTTGCCGCTCTCGTAGGGGTCTAGGGGTGTAGGTTTGGCTATTCATCGTGACCGTGGAATCCGTGTTTTATACTGGCTCGTATTGAAAACACGGACGTCCTAGTATATCCAATATTTCATATATTTCTTCTGCTGCGATATCTGTGATGAGATCATGTGATGTTTCTGTGATAGATATAGTATATAGTATATATGATATATTATATAGACGTTACTTATGTTTTACACCCGCGCTAGCCCTGCCCTGCTCTGTCGTTAGTTACCTAACCTAACGGTGCACGAGGGGACATCGAGGCGAATGCGGATGGCATAAGTGTACGTCATATCTATCTGTGATGTTTAGGTACTTAAATGATGGGACTTCATTAATGTGATTAATGAAATAAAAGAAACCTAAGATGTTGTAGAATCGAATTTCAAAATAAAACAGGTAGCTACAGTTCTTGCTTTGCATAGCGGTATATGTGATATATCCTGCACCTTATTCGATGAGGAAAGGACCGAGATCCCTTCACCGGGAGTGACTCCTTTAGCAATAACTGGCAGATGCTACACACTCGGTTTGTCTTTTGATTGCTTTTAAGTGTTTTGCTTTGCACAGCGATATATGTGATATATCCCGCACCTCATTCGACGAGGAAAGGACCGACGATCCCTTCACCGGGAGTGACTCCTTTAGCAAAACTAGAAAAGCCTCAAAAGAACTCCATTTCAAAATTCATTCGATCCTACAACGATATCAAGTTCATTACGCAAAAGGTTTTCAGAAAAACCTGTCATAGCCCTCCGTCATTTCAGATAAGTACTAGTTAGTATTCGTGCTACGTTTGTTGACTATGTTAAGGCGTAGTGTGCGGTAGCTAACTATTGGTTATCTGTTTTAGCATATGATGCGATTGGATTAGGGTAGTCGTGCGACTTTGTTGACTATGTTAAGGGTCGTGCGGGTGGGTTTAATTCAATCGGGAAATGACGGGTTGAACTTGACTAGCACTTATGATTTGTTGACTATGTTAAGGTCATATAGCTGCTAGGGGCAAAATATTATCGGGAATTTCAAGTGTTGAGATTTGCAATGAGATTGCATACCTTCTATGAGATAGTTGGATCCCGATACCCGCTGCGAGTAAGAGTTACTCCTGGGAGAGTTTTATACATTACAATTAGCCGATCAAGTAGGTGTCTAGAAAGGTGTCAACGGGGTTACGCCTCTGGGAAAACGAGGTTTACATTAATTAGGTTCGTGCGAAAGCACGGGGGACCTCCCTCAAAGTACCGACACTGGCCTGGCTGAAAGATTGGCGAACTTGTAGTGTGTAATTAATCCCGGCTAGTCTTTCCTTTTAGGGTTTGAAGGAAGATTTGATAAAAAGCAGTGGGAGCCATCCTGATTAGATAAAATAATAACCAATCTATTCTTGCAGAGCGCACGCTGAGTGTTTTCTTCTCTCTCTCTCCAGGTAGCGACCATATCACGCCTTAATCAAGATAATAATACGGATTATTGACTGAACCCGCTTGTTATACTGAGCTGGGGAACGTTGGTCCCGCTCCAACTTATAAATGTTATAAGACAGAGCAGGAAATTGGGGAATACCAGATTTCCCGTGCCGCCCAAACGAAGAGAGTGCATGCTGATGCATCATCTTCGGGTGTGTTCGTTACAGAGAACTGTTTCTCAGTATCCTTTACGTCCTGGGTATGTGATACCAGATCAGGATCCCAGATATGTAATCTGTTACATAGGGCTATAGATAGGTAGAGAACTGAGAATACGGGTGATAAGTTTCATGAGGCAGAAACCGGGGCAAGTGTTGCAGCCAAGTCTGTCGGTCACTGTCACCCTGTACTACCAATACATTGATTCTGAACGAATGTTATTAGATACCGAACCTGATATACAAAATCATATCAGTCTCTTTATCAGTAAAGAAATGATAAAATTTTGTATTGTTGGATAATGTTTTGAACATTTCCTATATCAAAAGTTGATCGGTTCAGGCACGTTATCTAAAAGCATTGATGTTCTAAATCAAACTACAGTTCTTAGTATATGGAACGCACACAAGAGGAAGAGTTCAGAAATGAACGGATTCTTCTTGAGGTATTGTAGACTAGGTCAGATCAATGCGACCCGACTGGCTAGAGTTACATAAAGATATATATTTAAATCAGTTTGAATTTGCATCTTGTGAAACTCGCCAGTCATGTCACAAAGATAAGATGACCATAGCTCTGTTTAATGGAAACAGAGAAAGAGTTAGTAAACTCTTGGGATGATACATATTGATGTATGTAGGTCCCCTGTCTACACATGCCAGGACTGGTTCTTTGTACTTCATTACGTTCTCTGATAATCTTTCAAGATTCAGACCTATGTTCCTGTTGAAACACAAGTCCGAACCTTTTGAGATATTCACAGAATATAAGTTAGAAGTAGAGAACCAAAATACGGGTATAAGTATTATGTCCTTTGATGAGATCAAGGAGGAGAATACTTGAGCACGGAATTCCTGGACTTTTCTAAAGGGGAATGAGATTCTCTCTCAGCATTACTCCTCCGAATACACCATAGCACGATGGTATATCGGGGTGGAGCAATTACACCCTATGTGATAAGGTGTGCTCTATGATGAGTACTACTGAGTTACCTATTTCCTTTTGGGAGTTATGCACTTAAGAAGCTGCATACCTATTGAATAGGGTTCCAATCAAATCAGTTGCCTACCATTCCATATGAGATATGGAAAGGGAAGAGCCCATGTCTTAAGCTAGTTAAGATTTGGGGTTGTCCGGCCTATGTCTGAAAGCAAAATCCGGACAAGCTCGAGGCAAGGTCTGTTATGTACAACTGGAAAGGTTCCAGCTATACAAACTACAGCACATGATTTGATAGAACCAAAGGATTCAGTAGATACCAACGAACCTCAGCCTCTCCGCCGATCTAGTAGGGTTCCTCACCCACCTGAGAGATACTTCGGTTTCTCTATGACAGTGGGAGCGAGGATTGCATCATGAGATGATGACCCAACTAGTTTCGAGCTGGCCATCAGGAGTAAGACTCCGTAAGAATGGCTGGATGTTTAGCGATCTGAGATGGAATCCTTATACACCAACAAAGTATGGACTTTGGTTGCTATATCTGAAGGGTTAAATCCCCATCAGGAGCAAGTATATCTTGAGAAGATTACTTGGTGTACATGGAAGAGTTGAGACTTTCAAAGCTAGACTTGTTAAAGCTTTTCGTCATAGACCAGGCATGGATAATGATGAAACCTTTTCAAGGATCTATGCTTAAGTCCATCCAGATCCTACTTACCACGGCTGCATACCATGACTACGATATCTGGTGGTTGGGTGTCTTGACTGCTTTTCTAAATGATGATTTAGAAGAGAGTGTCTATAAGTACACAGCCAGAGGGCTTCGTAGACAGTGGGAGCAGCGGAAACGTGTGCAAGATGCTTTATAGGATAAAGCAGGCATCGCGGAGTTGGAACATCTGTTTTGATGAATTAGTCAAAGAAGTTGACATCATCAAAATGGTAGATGAACCTTGTATAAACAAAAAGGTAGTAGGGAGTATGGTGACGATCCTCGTAGAGTACGTGGATGACATACTCTTGATAGGGAAGGAGTTTCCTATGCTACGCTCGATCAATCTCCGATTATCACTAGGATTCTCCATATAGGATCAAAATGATACCTACTAAATCCTGGATTTTGGATCTATGAGATAGATCTAAATGGATCTTAGGATACTCACTAGATATAGTGAGATGGTGTCAATCGATCCTGAGGAGAATCACTGGAAGTGTTCCAGGGTGATAAAGACGACTGAGTGTCAGTCGCAGGCATTGTCTTTACCCTCAGTAAAGGGACGGTATGTTGGAAGAGTTCCAAGTTAGATACCGTGGCATACTAGACGATAAAGGCAGGATACATCGCTACTTAAGATGCTACCAAAGAGGCTGTTTGGGTGTATATTGGTTCATGAGATGAACTATGTTCCTCCCATTGTGTGACAATGGAGTTGTGGCTTATGCCTAGGAACACCGGTCCCATCAGTGATCCAGACTTATTCTAAGGCAGCATCGCCTGATCATGGAAATGATTGATCTCCAGGGTGATCGAGGTTAGGAGAGTAGACTCAGAGGACAACACAGCGGATCCACTCACAAAGGCCTGTTCCCAGAGAGAGACTTTTATGGGATGGTTGAGTATGAGATACTGCAACCACTGCTACAGATGGCCCTAGTGCAAGTGGGAGATTGTTAGTTATATGTATGCCCTAGAGGCCATTACTATACATAGGATGTATATTGTAGTGGATGCTGGGACATATATAGGGAGGACTTTCTTGCTCGACATGATAGTATGCTATCTGGTTGAACTTTACCTTAACGTGTATGCTGATTGTCTCTCTGTTACATGTTGGTAAAGCCCTTAGGATCTGTATTTGACTACCTGGACTATGATGCGGATCATACTAGTGGGGACATGGTAGTCTATAAGTACATCCTTCAAAGTCCCTAGTCGAGGGTGTATCGAGACGGGGCATCGATATACCAGAGTAGACTAGCGTATACCTTCTCGACCCATACAGATGGGCGATGGATGATCCCATATCCATCGGTGTTTGACATCAGAGATGATATACGGGTGCTCAGTAGAGACTGGGTACACTGGACGGACTCGCCGAGAACTCCCAGATGGTATTATACCTCACGTCAGATGGCAGTTCTCTGGTGACACTGGTACAGAGTAGTCTGTTGACCCGAGATCGTCATAGAGTCTTGTGTGGTTCCCACTGTGCTTTGATTTCCATCTTACCACGTCCAAGAGGGCGTGCAAAACGGTGGTTTTTGGGTACAGTCCCGAGTCACATGGAGGCAATGAGCGATAGGAGGGGATTCGTCTCTCCCGGTATATGGGGGTTGATGTTGCGCTGTGTTTGATTGGCTATAACAGGAAATCCCTGGCCAGGGTTGCTGAGATTTACTGGTAAGTGTTACCAGTAGTTTCTCGAACAGTTATAGACCTCATATCGACACGACTTATTGAGCTATTGTGGTCTGACGTATACCACCCCTAGGCGAGATATGCGACAGATCAGACGATCAGACCGTACTGTACGGTAGTGTTACTGGTCGGATTCACTGGAGTGTGAGCGGGCTTGCTCGTTGATCTTCAGATCGCTCAATACCCGGGTGGCCGTTACGTTTAGCAGACCGCTTGCGGCTTGTGGATGTTTGATATGATCATCATCCGCTGCCGGCGTATTGACGAGTCTTTAGAGTCCTACACAGAGGTTTCCTGGCTCAAGCGAAACGAAATAGGAGCGCATATGAGATATGTGCGGGACCGAGAATAATGCGTGTATGTGATACCGTATTCTATTCTCGCGATAAATATATCGAATGGTTGTATGCGATATAACCTAGTTATCGATTCAAGCGTTGATTCGATAAGCCGATATATTAGATACCAGTCGGTTATGTTCGCATGACCGGATCATTGAATCAAGTGTTGATTTAATGATTTAATGCATATTTATATATTTGATATATTGCTTTGCATCAACTAGTATCGGTTTACTTAAGATGGATTTTCTCACTCGGATGTGCGCATTATATATGCGATATACTTTTGTGCACTTGATTGTATCATGTTTGATGATACAAGTCATGCTAGGGTTCAAGTGTAAAGATTAAACCTTGGTTAATGAAATGGTTAGGGTTTATAATTTGTTATTCATTTATCTATTTAATTATCCTTTTTATTTTTGATAAATGAATAAAAGAAATGAGAAAAGAATGGTGGCTAAATTTGTTCTTTAGTTGAAGCTTCATGAAGCTTTGTTCAAGTCAACCATCCTTATCTCATCCTTAACCCTAACCATTCCCACTAACCATGATTCATTCTCTACACTTAACTCTAGTTAGAATTATGATAAGAATTCATTTTCTTTTCATTTTCTTTTAACTTATCATAATATCTTTCTTCTTCTTCTTCATTCTTCAAGTGAAGAAAACCAAGGTCCATCAATGGTGATTGTTGGAAAAGAGTGAGAAATCCAAAACTAAAGTTAACCCACTTCCTATTTCTTCATCCTCTACCTCTTGCCAAGTAGTAGAGTGTGTTACCTTCACAAGATTTTAGGGTTTGGTGAAGGTGGAGCTTGATCTTGCGATGCTTCGACGTAGATCATCTTCGGCATGGACATCGACGACCTAGCTTGCCCATTCTCCGACGAAGCCGACTCTAGAGCCCGGATTTGATTTGGACAGCGGAGACGACATCGTTGCGGAGCCGTGGAGGTGGAGCACCGGATCTACAAAGGTTGTATTTCCGTATTCTCATTAGTTAACTGTTAACTAGTTCTTGTTCGCCTAGAAATCTAGTTATCGATCCGTAGTTTAGGGTTTGTAGGCACCATAATTTTTGAAATTGCCATGGTTGATGGCTTGGGAGACCTCACTAGTGTGCCTAGGAACCCTGCAGTATTTGCTTGTTGGATTATATCTGTGTTTGTATAATGTGTTCGTAAACCTCCCCTAACTGCTAGTATGTCGGTTGGCAGAGGGTTGCACATTTCTGTAATGGTTTTTACTGTTTGTGGATATGAACTGTGTTGGACTGTTGTGATGTTTAGCCGGGGTTATGTGATGGGTTATTATTTAATTCATTTGATGTAAATGTAATTTGTTGTAATATTATTTTGCGGGGCACATCCAGGTTGCGGTGGTAGCCACCGTTGTATTATTTCATTTTACTGTTTTTGCTCCTAGGACAGACCCAAGGTGGGGTGCACAAACTGCCAGGCGGGTAGTTTGCCGTACCCGTTGGGGTCTTGGGTGGGGTAATGGCTATTCATCACAACTGTGTAATTCGTCTTTTGTTGCAGGCTCAAAACAAACACGGATTACTTGCAAATCCAATAAAGTTCATCTGTGATCTGGAATGCCTATTATTGCGTCTGACGAATGTACAATATCTATATATGATAGCTATTTAGACATCACTTATGTTTTACACCCGCGCTAGCCCAGCCCCCGCTCTGTCGTTAGTTAAGTAACCTAACGGGTGATGACGGGACCCCGTGGCGAATGCGGATGGCATAAGAGGACGTTGTATTTTCGTTGTTTTCTGCAATGATAGGTTAATGATGGGACGCATTATTTATAATGCAAAGAAAATAAACCAAAAGTTTAATCGTTGGAACAATTTAAAAGAAACCACTCGGTTAATTTTAAAAACAGATATTTTTAAATGCGGAGCTTTAACCACTCCTTTTAAAAGCTATCAGGTTCCTTCGGTTATATCAAGTTCACTACGTTCACGGTTTCGCCAAAACCATTCGTAGCCCTCCGTCATTTCATCTGGGTATTCACTAGTATTCAAGCTATGTATTCTGACCAACGCCAAGGCATAGTGTTTGGTAGCTGCTGGGTATTCATTTGTTGCATAGATAGATGAGTTAGTTTGGGACAGTCGTATGATCATTTTGGCCAACGTCAAGGATATGTACGGATGGGTTCAAATTAACAAGATAATGATGGGTAGAACTTGACATGTGACTTATGATATTTTGACCAATGCCAAGGTCATAAGAGCATGGGGCAAACATATATATCGGGAATTTCTAAAGAAACTGAAATTTGCAAAGAGATGCATACCATTTGGAGTTTGATGAATGTTGGTAGGATTCCTTCAACATTATCATACGATGATATTTGGATCCCGATCCTACTGTGAGTATATGCTACTTATCAGGAGATTCGTCACTTAATGATCAATGCTATAAACCAAGTAGGTGTCAAGAAAGGTGTCAGCGGGGTTACGCCCCCAGAGAAAAGAGGTTATTTATTTAAGGAACTTCGCGAAAGCGTTGGAAAACCTCCCTCGAAGTATCGACACTAGCCTGGCTGAACGGTTATGCAAGTATTGTACGGTGAGAATAGTCCTGGCTAATTCATCTTTTATGGTTTGAGGAAGGATTCGAGAAACAGTGGGAGCCATCCAGTTTAGATAAACTAAAAACCACTCTAAACTTGCAAGAGCATCATGCTAAAGAGTTTTCTTCTCTCTCTCCTAATTGCAGCGACCCTGAAAATGACTGGACTTAAGTTACTTTTAGAGAAAAATATACCGACAGGGCCAAACTATAAAGATTGGCTGCGGAATGTCAAAATGGCTTTGACCTATGACAAACTGGGGTACGTCCTCACCGCTATGGCACCTGCTGTCCCTGGTCCCAAATCCAGTAATGCGGATAAGGAAATACGCAAAACCTGGGATTTAGATTGCGCGAAAGCCAAGTGCATCGTGCTTGCCTCAATGAACAATGAACATCAGAGGAGGCACGAGGATATGAACCTAGATGGCATATTTCTCCATACAAAGGAACTTTATGGAGAGCAATCTCGTATAGCAAGATACGAGACCTCTAAGAACTTGTTTCGAGCGAGGTTGGCTGTCGGGTCATCGGTAGGAGAACATGTCCTAAAGATGATCGGCTATTTTGAAGAGCTCGCAGACCTTGGGACGACTTTGGATAATGAGCTCTATACAGACCTTATTCTCCAGTCCCTTCCTCACACCTACGCCCAGTTTATCCTGAACTTCAACCTTCAAAGAAATGAAGTTGAACTTCCGGAACTCCTGAACATGTTAAGGAGTGCAGAGGGCACCTTGCAGAAAGCAAGGGAAACACCCGCTATGTTTGTTAGCGGTGCATCTTCTTCCGGGTCCACGGCTAGGGCCAAAGGAAGGAAGAAGAAGGCCGCCACCAAACCTAGAGAAGGTGTTAGTAAGGTGGGAGGGAAGGGAAAGAAAAAGTTTGCGGTACCGGTAGTTGGCCAGGATGAGTGCTTCCATTGTCACAGGAAAGGGCACTGGAAGAAGGATTGCAAGGTATGGAACGCCAAGAACCAGGAACCGAAGCAAGCTGTGGCTTCGACTTCAGGTGTGTTTGTAATTGAGAATTGTCTGTCGATCAACTCTACTTCCTGGGTATTGGATACCGGATCAGGATCTCATATTTGCAATTCATTGCAGGCACTGAGAAACCGTAGAGTGCTGAAGGAAGGTGATATGACCCTAAAGGTTGCTAACGGAGCTAGCGTGGGAGCTGCGTCCGTCGGGGATTATCACCTAGGATTGACGAGTAGACACATTTTGGTTTTACATAACTGTTTTTTTGTACCAAGCTTAACGTGTAATATCATATCAGTTTCCTTGTTATCAAATAAAGGTTATGATTTCATGTTTGTAAGAGATGTTGTTAACATCCACCTTAATCATGGTTTGATTGGGTCCGGTACACTAAATAACGGTATATATGGTTTAAACCAACTCAAAATTTTCAACGTCCAGAACACACTAAAAAGAAAGTCTCCAGATTTAAATAAAGCTTTCTTATGGCATTGTAGACTGGGTCACATCAATGAGAGAAGGTTGACTAAGTTGCATAGAGAAGGATATTTGGACTCGTTCGAATATCAAACTTATGACACTTGTCAATCTTGTCTCAAAGGAAAGATGACAAAGACTCCATTTACTGGACATGGAGTAAGAGCGAGCGAGCTCTTAGGACTCATACACAGCGATGTATACGGTCCAATGTTTACACATGCAAGAGGTGGTTTTTCCTATTTCATTACTTTCACGGATGATTACTCAAGGTACGGATTCATTTATCTGATGAAACATAAATCCGAGGCTTTTGAGAAATTCCAAGAGTATAAGAATGAAGTAGAAAACCAAACCGGCAAAAGTATCAAGACACTAAGATCTGATCGAGGTGGTGAATACTTGAGTGCCGAGTTCCTAGGTTACCTAAAAGAGAAAGGAATTCTCTCTCAGCTTACTCCTCCATACACTCTACAGCATAATAGTGTATCGGAGAGACGGAATCGAACCCTATTGGATATGGTACGATCTATGATGAGTAATGCTGAGTTACCGCAATCTTTCTGGGGTTATGCGCTAGAATCAGCGGCATATCTTTTGAACATGGTTCCTACCAAGACTGTGCCTACTACGCCATATCAGATGTGGAGTGGGAAGAAACCCTATCTTCAGTATCTGAAAATATGGGGATGTCCAGCTTTTGTTAAAAAGCAGCATGTGGACAAGCTCGAGGCACGATCAGTAAAGTGTCAGTTTGTGGGATATCCAAAGAACTCCAAGGGATATCTATTCTATTACGCAGAGGAACAAAAGGTGTTTGTTTCTCGTAATGCCCATTTTCTAGAATATCAGTTTTTAGAAAAGGAAATAAGTGGGAGCGAAATAGAACTGGAAGAAATTCCAGAACCACAAACTGCTACTGAAAGTTTGGTAGAACCGGTAGTTCAAGAAGAACAGGACATTCCCGCACCCCTCCGCAGGAGTAGTAGGCCGTCTCATCCGCCTGGGAGATACTACGGTTTTCTCATAGATGGGGACAGAGAGGATTGCATCATAGATGATGATGAACCTACTGACTTCCAGCAGGCCATCTAGAGCGGCGACTCGGTACGATGGCTAGATGCAATGCGGACCGAAATGGAGTCCATGTACACCAACAAAGTATGGACTTTGGACTTTGCTCCAGATGGGGTAAAACCCATAGGATGCAAATGGATCTTCAAGAAAAAGATTGGTGTAGATGGACAGGTGGAAACCTATAAGGCTAGACTTGTTGCAAAGGGTTTTCGTCAAAGACCTGGTTTGGACTATGACGAAACTTTTTCTCCAGTGGCTATGCTCAAATCCATTCGGGTCCTTCTTGCTATTGCTGCCTTCCATGATTATGAAATCTGGCAGATGGACGTAAAGACGGCTTTTCTAAATGGAAATTTAGAAGAGTGCGTCTATATGGATCAGCCAGAGGGTTTCAATCAGAGTGGGAGCAGCGGGAAAGTATGCAAGCTGCTTAAGTCCATTTATGGACTAAAGCAGGCATCGCGGAGTTGGAACATCTGTTTTGATGAGACAGTCAAAGAATATGACTTTATCAAAAATCCAGATGAACCGTGCATATATAGTAAAGTTGTAGCCAGAAGTGTTGTATTCCTCGTCTTGTACGTGGATGACATTCTATTGATAGGAAATGACATTCCTATGCTACAATCTGTCAAAGGATTCTTGTCACACAGGTTCTCCATGAAAGACCTGGGTGATGCCTCTTACATTCTGGGTTAATGGCGTGGATTTCTTGCTCTCTCCCCTCTCCTCTTTTAGCTCCAACTAACCCTTTGCTGCAGGATTCTTTGCTAATAAATCGCAGCGCGCAAAAGCAAAATTAAAATTGTGTGTGATTTTTGATTTCTTGGTTGTTTGCATTCTAATACGGAAATTTAAGGGGCACGGCCAAATCCAAATTAGGTGGGGATTTCATTACCCTTCCTAGGCCCCGAAAATCGCAAAACTTGCATCCGCATTACCCTCATTAATTAAAAGAAATCTAGAGAAGACTCTAAGGACTGTCGCGCTCAATAGGACAAGAGAAGGTCGTGGGTAATTCATTGCTTATCCGCGTTTTCTTGTGGTGCCTAAGGCGAGTGTGTCTAAGGCTAGTGGTTATTAATTAGGTCCACTGTAGTGGTGGTTCCTTCCCACTTACCTGGCACTTATCCGGCCACAGGGGGACAAAGAGGCAGTGGAGGATTCTATCCTGCGACTTGTCTTTTGGCAGTTAGGAGCGGTCTAGAGCCGGACCTAGGTGACCATTAGATTCTAGGGTTTGTGTGCTGCATTTGTTTTGTCGCATCATTTTTTTAAAAATCCGACCCTTTTTCAAAAGCAAACACCGCATTCATTTTACCCTTAATTATAAGTCAACGCTGCCACTTGTACTAACCCTTTTTAGTACAAGATAGGCTGGACACGGGATTCTAGTGCCCGTTTAGTCCGCGTACCTTTTATCGACTCCGAAGTCGATAATTCTCCATTTACCTTTTCTTTACCCACTACCACACCCACACCGATGGATCCGAATCCATCAAACTTCTTTAACCCTAATCTGCCACCGTCCGTTGGTGCGCAGAATCCACCCCACATTTCTCTCCAGGAAAGATGCTATCCACATAGAGGTCCTCTTTCGACCTGCTTATCCATACCACCAGCCAATGGGGATAACTTTGAGATTAAGCCCCAGTATATCAATCTTTTACCCAAATACCACGGACTCGAGACCGAGGACGCTTACGTTTTCATTACCAAATTTGAAAACGTATGCGTAATGATGGGTACGTCACAACTTTCAGTGGATGCGATGCGTCTACGACTTCTTCCATTTACTTTGTGCGATATAGCCGAGAAGTGGCTATATAACACCACCGCACATTCTATTACGAATTGGGAAGAATTCGTCGCTGCATTCCTTAAGAAATTTTACCCAGTCCAAAAGACGGCTCGAATCCGTAGCGAACTGAACCAATTTGCCCAGCTCCCTGCCGAACCATTTTCAAAATACTTTGAACGTTTCAAGGATCTATTGGTTCAATGTCATCATCACGGCATCCCGAGATGGGAGCTTTGCCGAATCATATATGAGGGCAGTAACCCTAGCACTAAACAGAGCCTTGAAAACATGTGTCAAGGTACATTTATGACTAAGGATGATGGGGAAGCCTGGCGATACTTAGAAGAGTTCGCTGAAAAATCACTAATTTGGGAGAGTGGAACCCAACCATTGAATAGGGGTGGCGTACACCAAATAGATGTGTCCATAGGTGTTCGAGCTGAAATGGCAGCAATGCAAAAGAAGCTCGACGCTATGGAACACAAATTTGCAGCAGCCTCCCTAAACCCAGTGTCACTCCCCAAAACTGTTCGTGGGTGCTGTTCTGATCCGTCACATTTAACGGAAGAATGTCCATTAAACTCTGCGTTTCAAGGTCACGAGCATTCTAATGCCGCATTTCAAAGACCTCGAAACGATCCATATTCTTCCACGTACAATCAGGGTTGGAGGAACCACCCGAATTTTGCTTGGAACCAAAACCAATCTCAAAACACGGTTCCAAACACGAATCAATTTCAAAGGGCTCTTCCTCCACCACAACAGCAACCCCTTCAACTCACTCAGCACCCCTATCAGTCACAAAATTTCCAAAATCAGGGCAACACTCCTGCACAGTCTAATCCTATGCAGCCATGTTCTGACGATTTCTCTCAATTCACTCAAACCATGAAATCACTTTTATCAAATTTCATGGATGTTTCGACTGAGGTTAGATCTTCCGTCAATGAGATAAAGAAAAACTCAGCGTCCCAAGCTGAGAGTATTCGCACGATGGAAGCTGAAATCGCACGCTTAAAAGCCGAAATGAGTGCGAGAGAAAAAAGGAAACTTCCCTCTCAACCCCTACAGAATCCTGGGCATTACAATGTAAATGCCATTACAACGTTGAGATCGGGAAGAGTGCTGAATAATAATGTCGGGGAAGATATTGATAATACTGAAAATCATGTCAACACCCCGGCTGAGTCTTTTCCACACACACACACTTCACCTTCTGATCCTTCTTCTTCTACCAAACCACCTTCGCACGAGCCTATTCTCCATTTCCCTTTAGGCTCAACACCTTCACCCAACCCTTATAGTTCTCCACAGACGGTCCCCACACCTCCTTTGGGACCTCGTCTACCCCCCTTTCCTTCTCCTATGATGGACCCTGCGCTTATTGCGAAAGCTCCTTACCCGAACCGGTTAAGGGCTAATAGAACGAGTCCTCATATGGAGAAAATTTTAGAGATGTTCAAACAGGTTAACATCAATATCCCTCTCCTAGATGCGATTCAACAAGTCCCCGCTTATGCGAAGATTCTTAAGGACTTGTGCACTAGGAAGAGGAAGACTCAAGTGCCGAAGAAGGTCTTTATGTCTAATAACATCAGCACTGCTTTTATACCCCAGCTTCCAAAGAAAAGAAAGGACCCAGGTTGTCCTACAATATCGATTTCGATTGGGGGTAAAAACATAAATCGTGCTCTTTTAGACCTTGGCGCAAGTGTTAACCTGTTACCTTATTCTGTCTATGAGCAATTAGGGATTGGAGAGCTGAAACCTGCTCATTGCACTCTCCAGATGGCAGACCGATCTATCACCAAACCAAGGGGTGAATTAGAGGATGTGTTAATAAAAGTCGGGGAATTTGTTTTCCGTGTAGACTTCATTGTGCTCGACACACATCCTGTAGCAAACCCCCGGGGCTAAATTCCGGTGATTCTAGGTCGTCCTTTCCTTGCCACTTCCAACGCTGTTATAAACTGTAGAAATGGTTCAATGAATTTATCATTTGGAAATATGACCATTGAACTAAATATCTATAAAGTTGGAAGTCAGCCATCAGAACCCTCTGCTCATATTTTAGATGTGTGCTCTGTCCATGAGATCGCTCCCGACAGTTGTGGAGCTGAGGATCTTTGCTTTACTGATCTCGATGACATTAGCACATCTCTGCTTAACTTTGCACTAGATCTTAGTGAGGACACTTTACCTACACATGAGTCCTGCACTTCTGACTTTTCTCCACCCAAGTCTGTATCTTTCACAGGCTCTGAGCTTCTTTGTAGATCCAAAAATCTATCTATGACCCTTCCTTCTATCATTTCTCCGCCTGAGTTAGATCTCAAAATTTTACCTTCTCACCTGAAATATGCATATCTAGGTGAGAACGAGTCATTACCGGTTATCATTTCCGCTTCTCTTGCATCAGAGCAAGAGAATGCACTTTTATCGGTATTGAGATCTAACAAAGAGGCGTTTGGTTGGAGTATGGCGGACATCAAAGGGATTAGTCCCTTGATAGTTGAACATCATATACATGTGATGGATGATGCCAGACCGACCCGAGAACCACAGAGACGGTTGAATCCCGTCATGAAGGAAGCTGTCATGAGAGAGATCGTCAAATGCTTAGATAGTGGTATTATATACCCCATCTCCGATAGCCAGTGGGTGAGTCCTATACATGTCGTTCCTAAGAAATCCGGCATCACAGTTATCACAAATGAGGCGAATGAGTTGATTCAGACACGCACCCAAACTGGGTGGCGTGTATGCATCGATTATAGAAAACTCAACGCTGCTACGAGGAAAGACCATTTTCCTCTACCATTTATTGATCAAATGCTGGAACGCTTAGCGGGACGAGAGTTTTATTGTTTTATGGACGGTTACTCAGGCTATAATCAGGTCCCCATCGCCAAAAAGGATCAAGATAAAACCACTTTTACTTGTCCTTTTGGTACCTTTGCTTACAGTCGCATGCCCTTTGGGTTATGCAATGCTCCCGCTACCTTTCAGCGGTGTATGATGGGGATATTCTCTGATATGGTAGAGAATTTTTTGGAGATCTTTATGGACGACTTCTCGATTTTTGGTGACTCTTTTTCTGATTGCCTTGCGAATCTAGACGCTGTTCTTACTCGTTGCAAAGAGAAGAACTTGACATTAAACTGGGAAAAATGCCACTTTATGGTCCAAGAAGGAATAGTCCTTGGACATGTCATTTCACAGAAAGGCATTAAGGTTGACAGAGCTAAAGTAGATGTCATTCAAAACCTACCTCATCCTATAAGCGTCAAAGATATTCGCTCTTTCCTTGGCCATGCGGGCTTTTATAGGAGATTCATTAAGGACTTTAGCAAAATTGCTAGACCTTTAACACTACTCCTGGCCAAGGATACGACCTTCCATTTTGACTCGGATTGCGAGACAGCTTTCGACTCACTTAAACACTCACTCACTTCAGCCCCCATTTTATCATCTCCAAATTGGGACTACCCCTTTGAGCTGATGTGTGACGCATCTGATTTTGCAGTAGGTGCAGTCTTAGGACAGCACATCGAAAAGATGCCACACGTGATTTACTATGCTAGTAAGACCCTGAATGATGCGCAAATCAATTATACAACCACCGAGAAAGAGCTTTTAGCGGTTGTATTTGCTTTAGAAAAATTCAGGCCTTACTTAATCGGCTCACCTATAGTTGTGTATACTGACCATTCCGCTTTAAAACATCTTCTGGCGATGAAAGATGCAAAAGGTCGACTAATACGTTGGATCCTTCTTTTACAAGAATTCGATCTTGTTATCAAAGATAAGAAAGGATGTGAAAACGTAGTAGCTGACCACCTTTCACGCATCGTTTCTTCCCCTGTGACCCTGCCGATCAATGATTCATTCCCTGATGAACAACTCTTGAGCATATCTGCTGAACCATGGTTCAGGGATATTGTGAACTATCATGCCACGGGACTTATACCGAGCGATTGGTCAAAACAGGACAAATATCGTTTTCTTTCCCAAGTAAAACACTTTTACTGGGACGAACCCTATTTGTTTAAATATTGTCCTGATCAGATCATTCGCCGGTGCGTCCCAAATGAAGAGTTCAAGAGTGTTCTTTCATTCTGTCATGATCAGGCTTGTGGGGGTCACTTTGGTCCTAGAAAGACAGCGGAAAAGGTTTTGCAATGTGGATTTTATTGGCCGACCTTATTCAAGGACGCATTTGAGTATTGCAAAACCTGTACACAATGTCAGTATACGGGTAGAATATCCCAGAGGAATGAAATGCCTCAGCAACCCATTCTGGTTGTTGAAATGTTTGATGTTTGGGGCATAGATTTTATGGGTCCTTTTCCCAACTCCTTTGGGAATTTGTACATATTGCTGGCGGTTGATTATGTCTCCAAGTGGGTAGAAGCCATTCCAAGTCGCACTAATGACAAGAAAGTTGTCATTAAGTTCTTGAAAGAGAATATCTTCTCGCGATTTGGACACCCACGCGCTATCATTAGCGATAATGGGACACATTTCTGCAACAGGTCTTTCGAGACTCTGATGCGAAAATACTCAATCAACCACCGTCTTTCTACACCCTATCACCCCCAAACAAGCGGGCAGGCTGAAATCTCAAACAGACAAATCAAACTTATCCTGGAGAAAACTGTTGCTAAGAATAGAAAAGACTGGTCGACCAAATTGACTGATGCTCTTTGGGCATTCAGGACTGCATATAAGACCGACCTAGAAATGTCTCCATATAGGATAGTGTTTGGAAAAGCATGTCATTTACCTGTCGAGATAGAACATAAAGCATTGTGGGCTATAAAGGAAATAAATTTTGATCTAAACCTTGCTTGCAACTTTCGGAAGCTGCAACTTAACGAGCTAAGCGAACTCCGGGATGAAGCTTATGATAATGCTGTAATCACAAAGAATCGGACTAAGGTTTTTCACGATAAAAGCATTTTAAGGAAAACATTTTTACCTGGTCAACAAGTCCTTCTTTATGATTCACGATTACACCTTCACGCGGGTAAGCTCCGATCTCGATGGAAGGGACCTTTTGTTGTGCGGTCTGTATACCCGCACGAGGCAGTAGAAGTTTAAAATGTTAAAAACGGCACTGTTTTCAAAGTAAATGGACATAGACTAAAGCCGTATTTTTCCACTGACCCCACGGAGGAGCTCTTGTTCTTACAAGAGCCAGTTTATTTGGATTAAAATTCCTCCGTCTCACCTTCATATCCTGTATATCATTGCATCATCTTTTGAATGAAGGTGAGTAAATAAAACAAGTTTGGGGGAAGTTCTTCACTTATATATTTTGCCCCCACTAATAATTCCTCCCAGATTTACAGTTTTGTAGGTATAACATTCGGCAACAGTGAGGACACTGTTGAAAACAAGTTTGGGGGAGGTTTGTGCTTATTTTTGCATCATTTGCATATCATCTGCATAAGCACAAAACATTTCATTTAAAAATCTATAAAAATTGAAAAATTTTCAAAACCCATAAAAATTTAAAAATTTTCAAATATAAAAATAATTTTAATATTTACACTTTTTTGTACATAAATAAGATAATGAAAGTTTAGAAAGTGAAAAGTTACATCCATAAGATTAGAAAAATTCTAGGAAACTAAGAAAATTAGAAGTTTTCTTATACGAACTAGTAATAAGTAGTTATGAGCCGTTGTCCCAAGGGTTAGTAAGATGAAGGACGTCACTAATCTGAGGATAAAAATAAGTCTGAAAAATAGTTTCTATTCTGGAAGCCAAACATTTTGAACGTTGCTGCCCTGCTATTCGCACTTACACACGTCTTGAAGCCTGGGATAGTAGAGGATACCTTGAAATGCTCTTGTCTTAAAGCCAAAAGTATAAAAAAAAAATATACGGTGAGAAAAAGGGACACTGGTTTTGTTATCACCAAGGGAATAAAAAAATATATAGCAAGGGTGCTTTTTCATCTAGTGCCCTAAGGCCAACTGGTCTGGGAGTCACTGCTATACCTAAGGTGGTGCAAGACTAGGAAAATACACCAAATAAGCAAGCACATGAGTAATCGGTCGGTTAGTACCTCAAGAAGTATTAACGGTCGCATGAAAGTGTGTGAGCTCATCGAAAAAAAAAAAAGAGTACTGAGGTTGATGGGCAAGAGTATGATAGCTTGAATTGAATTCTCCGGGTGTAGGGATGTCTTTACACACACGCAGGGTTATATGATCGATGTTTGGAATACAGATAGGAATGAAGAATAAGATGATGTTTTATTGAGGGAGGACGTGATTTCTAACATCTTTTCATGACCATTAAGATAGGGCTCATGACAACCGAAAAGCTAGCTTAGTTGGAAACCCTAATTTTCAAAGCTTTTCTTTTACAATTCTATTCTTTAAATGTAATATTCATGATCTTGCTTTTATTATTGGATTTTGTGGGTGCAATCCGCTGAAAACCCTCAGGAGACAACACTCCTCCTACTAGGGATACCTAGAGGTTTAAAGGCTTGTTGCACATGCTCAGTGCAATCGTGTTGCCTACGAAAGTGTGCTAGTTAGTTTTTCTCTTTCTTTATTTTCTCCTTCTCTTTTTAATAAAACATTCGCTCGAGACGATCGAAATTAAGTTTGGGGGTATTTGATCAGTCGAAAATATTGCATATTTTAACCGGCAATTTCCTCATCATCTGCATACATATAGAAGTGTTCGGCATTCATATTCTACATATTAGCAAATCGGTCGCAAAATATCAGATTACGTGTATTCGACCTTAAAACCGGCATTTCTAGGGAAATTGACTGCATTTCATTACATAGCATATTTTCTATATATCGCAACCCGTGTTTCGAAGTCTGTGCAGGAAAAGAGAAGCTTGCTCGACCATTACACCGCTCGTAAACTCACTGAACTCAAATCTAGTATCAACACAGAAGGGATTATACAAATAAAAACATCAGAGAAAACCCCAAACTACAGTGCAAAGCTTCACCAGAAAGCCCAAGGTCTAAGCTCACCAGAAGAGCGCGGAAGCGCGGCTATTACCTTATAATTGCGGCGGATCCGCGGTGGGGCCAGAGACCCAGCTCCTCAGTTTCAGTGCATAACTCCTGTACTAGGGTCCACTGTTCAAAAATGCATGACATTTTCCAGAATATTCCAGATACTTCCACCAGATCAGCAAACACCTAAACTAGCCTAATACTTCTAGAACTTTCCCTAAACCCTAGCTTAAACCCTAAGCTAGCTCCTAACAAACTCCTTCTAGAAACTCTTCAACAAACTTTTGGAGGGAAAGGGAAATTCAAACTTAAACCTAGGGTTTGGGAGTTCTATAAATAAGACCCTAGGCTCATTATCTCCAATTATTCAACCTTGGGGAAAGCTTAGAAAAATCAATCTCTTTCTTCATCCCCTCTTCCTCAAGTTTAGTGAGAGAGCTTGTAGGAAACCCTAACCCTAAATCCAACCACAATTCAAGATCTTGAGTGCAAGCCAAGCAAGATGCCTTCAACCCTTTTATGAGCCGAGCCGATCTTCAATCGGGCAAGAGATCAAAGTAGATCCACGATCCACGGAGACGAGCGAAGCCGAGTCAACGATCGATTTCTTCTTCTTGTAGATCTTGAAAGAATGTATTGAAATTGTTGATTAAATAAAAGGTGATATTCTTTTATCTTGTTTTCTTTAAATTCCGCATCATGTTATCTTTACAAATCTTTAATATTGTCTTTGTGGTGATGTGTGAATAAAACTCCGCTCGTCGAGGAGTCGAGACGGATAATAGAATGATGATGTAACATAGCTTTAATCGATTCTTGATTCCCACGAGTTTTGTAAACCCTAGCTAGTTCAAGAAACGACGACCCATTTCGTTTCGATGCTTTCTTGATTGACATCGATCGAAATTGGGGAGTTACGATCGTTTCTTGAATTTGGTAGAGGCTAGAAAAGGAATGATATCGACGAAAGAACAAGGGTTATAGGATGAAACCCTAGTTTCACGAGAAAGCCCCAACTCTCGTCGATCATCATCAATCTAGTATCAATCCTTCGAAGGACAAGAACACGATATCTTTAGATTACATCACGTCTATTGATCCTATCGATTCCTACGAGCCTCTCTTATATTCTTGATTGTTGATTGGAAATATTATCAAAACACCGATTCTTGATTGTTTATAGTTTCTTGATTCTTGCATAAGAATAGTGACACTCGAATACAAATCATTCTTGAATCATGTTTTCTTTTATTGTTGCTTAACTTTTCATTTCAAATGTATCAAAATACAATTGAATTGTGCAATCCCTGTGGACGATCCGCACTCATTCATTAACTACATCCGACACCGTAGTTTGATTGCGGTCAAAATAGTTTTTGGTTGTGAAGTTCTTTACAAATTTCTCTTCATACTACACAACGGGAAAAACGATCAATCAAAATGGCGCCGTTGCCGGGGACTATTTGATTTGATACGCACAATCAAAATCTTTTCAATCAAAATGGCGCCGTTGCCGGGGATCGCGCTAATTCATTTGCATTTTTAGTTTGAAGTGAAAGAATTATTACATTTTACTTCTTGAAATCAAAATTCGTACAAACTCTTATACATGTGTTGTGAATTGACTGCAAGGTGATCTGGAGCATTCTGTGTTGTGGAAAAACTATTTGGAAAATACCACAGAACCGAGGGAAGAAACAGAAAGCAACTGTTGAAATTCAGTACAGTGTTCTCACTGTTGGAGCGCGGATCAGCGGCCTGAACCCAGAAAGTGCGGCGGATCCGCGGCTTTGTGAAAGGATCACTGAAAAATTTTCAGTACAGGTGATTTCTTGCTCTCTCCCCTCTCCTCTTTTAGCTCCAACTAACCCTTTGCTGCAGGATTCTTTGCTAATAAATCGCAGCACGCAAAAGCAAAATTAAAATTGTGTGTGATTTTTGATTTCTTGGTTGTTTGCATTCTAATACGGAAATTTAAGGGGCACGGCCAAATCCAAATTAGGTGGGGATTTCATTACCCTTCCTAGGCCCCGAAAATCGCAAAACTTGCATCCGCATTACCCTCATTAATTAAAAGAAATCTAGAGAAGACTCTAAGGACTGTCGCGCTCAATAGGACAAGAGAAGGTCGTGGGTAATTCATTGCTTATCCGCGTTTTCTTGTGGTGCCTAAGGCGAGTGTGTCTAAGGCTAGTGGTTATTAATTAGGTCCACTGTAGTGGTGGTTCCTTCCCACTTACCTGGCACTTATCCGGCCACAGGGGGACAAAGAGGCAGTGGAGGATTCTATCCTGCGACTTGTCTTTTGGCAGTTAGGAGCGGTCTAGAGCCGGACCTAGGTGACCATTAGATTCTAGGGTTTGTGTGCTGCATTTGTTTTGTCGCATCATTTTTTTAAAAATCCGACCCTTTTTCAAAAGCAAACACCGCATTCATTTTACCCCTAATTATAAGTCAACGCTGCCACTTGTACTAACCCTTTTTAGTACAAGATAGGCTGGACACGGGATTCTAGTGCCCGTTTAGTCCGCGTACCTTTTATCGACTCCGAAGTCGATAATTCTCCATTTACCTTTTCTTTACCCACTACCACACCCACACCGATGGATCCGAATCCATCAAACTTCTTTAACCCTAATCTGCCACCGTCCGTTGGTGCGCAGAATCCACCCCACATTTCTCTCCAGGAAAGATGCTATCCACATAGAGGTCCTCTTTCGACCTGCTTATCCACACCACCAGCCAATGGGGATAACTTTGAGATTAAGCCCCAGTATATCAATCTTTTACCCAAATACCACGGACTCGAGACCGAGGACGCTTACGTTTTCATTACCAAATTTGAAAACGTATGCGCAATGATGGGTACGTCACAACTTTCAGTGGATGCGATGCGTCTACGACTTCTTCCATTTACTTTGTGCGATATAGCCGAGAAGTGGCTATATAACACCACCGCACATTCTATTACGAATTGGGAAGAATTCGTCGCTGCATTCCTTAAGAAATTTTACCCAGTCCAAAAGACGGCTCGAATCCGTAGCGAACTGAACCAATTTGCCCAGCTCCCTGCCGAACCATTTTCAAAATACTTTGAACGTTTCAAGGATCTATTGGTTCAATGTCCTCATCACGGCATCCCGAGATGGGAGCTTTGCCGAATCATATATGAGGGCAGTAACCCTAGCACTAAACAGAGCCTTGAAAACATGTGTCAAGGTACATTTATGACTAAGGATGACGGGGAAGCCTGGCGATACTTAGAAGAGTTCGCTGAAAAATCACTAATTTGGGAGAGTGGAACCCAACCATTGAATAGGGGTGGCGTACACCAAATAGATGTGTCCATAGGTGTTCGAGCTGAAATGGCAGCAATGCAAACGAAGCTCGACGCTATGGAACACAAATTTGCAGCAGCCTCCCTAAACCCAGTGTCACTCCCCAAAACTGTTTGTGGGTGCTGTTCTGATCCGTCACATTTAACGGAAGAATGTCCATTAAACTCTGTGTTTCAAGGTCACGAGCATTCTAATGCCGCATTTCAAAGATCTCGAAACGATCCATATTCTTCCACGTACAATCAGGGTTGGAGGAACCACCCGAATTTTGCTTGGAACCAAAACCAATCTCAAAACACGGTTCCAAACACGAATCAATTTCAAAGGGCTCTTCCTCCACCACAACAGCAACCCCTTCAACTCACTCAGCACCCCTATCAGTCACAAAATTTCCAAAATCAGGTCAACACTCCTGCACAGTCTAATCCTATGCAGCCCTGTTCTGACGATTTCTCTCAATTCACTCAAACCATGAAATCACTTTTATCAAATTTCATGGATGTTTCGACTGAGGTTAGATCTTCCGTCAATGAGATAAAGAAAAACTCAGCGTCCCAAGCTGAGAGTATTCGCACGATGGAAGCTGAAATCGCACGCTTAAAAGCCGAAATGAGTGCGAGAGAAAAAGGGAAACTTCCCTCTCAACCCCTACAGAATCCTGGGCATTACAATGTAAATGCCATTACAACGTTGAGATCGGGAAGAGTGCTGAATAATAATGTCGGGGAAGATATTGATAATACTGAAAATCATGTCAACACCCCGGCTGAGTCTTTTCCACACACACACACTTCACCTTCTGATCCTTCTTCTTCTACCAAACCACCTTCGCACGAGCCTATTCTCCATTTCCCTTTAGGCTCAACACCTTCACCCAACCCTTATAGTTCTCCACAGACGGTCCCCACACCTCCTTTAGGACCTCGTCTACCCCCCTTTCCTTCTCCTATGATGGACCCCGCGCTTATTGCGAAAGCTCCTTACCCGACCGGTTAAGGGCTAATAGAACGAGTCCTCATATGGAGAAAATTTTAGAGATGTTCAAACAGGTTAACATCAATATCCCTCTCCTAGATGCGATTCAACAAGTCCCCGCTTATGCGAAGATTCTTAAGGACTTGTGCACTAGGAAGAGGAAGACTCAAGTGCCGAAGAAGGTCTTTATGTCTAATAACATCAGCACTACTTTTATACCCCAGCTTCCAAAGAAAAGAAAGGACCCAGGTTGTCCTACAATATCGATTTCGATTGGGGGTAAAAACATAAATCGTGCTCTTTTAGACCTTGGCGCAAGTGTTAACCTGTTACCTTATTCTGTCTATGAGCAATTAGGGATTGGAGAGCTGAAACCTGCTCATTGCACTCTCCAGATGGCAGACCGATCTATCACCAAACCAAGGGGTGAATTAGAGGATGTGTTAATAAAGGTCGGGGAATTTGTTTTCCCTGTAGACTTCATTGTGCTCGACACACATCCTGTAGCAAACCCCCGGGGCCAAATTCCGGTGATTCTAGGTCGTCCTTTCCTTGCCACTTCCAACGCTGTTATAAACTGTAGAAATGGTTCAATGAATTTATCATTTGGAAATATGACCATTGAACTAAATATCTATAAAGTTGTAAGTCAGCCATCAGAACCCTCTGCTCATATTTTAGATGTGTGCTCTGTCCATGAGATCGCTCCCGACAGTTGTGGAGCTGAGGATCTTTGCTTTACTGATCTCGATGACATTAGCACATCTCTGCTTGACTTTGCACTAGATCTTAGTGAGGACACATTACCTACACATGAGTCCTGCACTTCTGACTTTTCTCCACCCGAGTCTGTATCTTTCACAGGCTCTGAGCTTCTTTGTAGATCCAAAAATCAATCTATGACCCTTCCTTCTATCATTTCTCCGCCTGAGTTAGATATCAAAATTTTACCTTCTCACCTGAAATATGCATATCTAGGTGAGAACGAGTCATTACCGGTTATCATTTCCGCTTCTCTTGCATCAGAGCAAGAGAATGCACTTTTATCGGTATTGAGATCTAACAAAGAGGCGTTTGGTTGGAGTATGGCGGACATCAAAGGGATTAGTCCCTTGATAGTTGAACATCATATACATATGATGGATGATGCCAGACCGACCCGAGAACCACAGAGACGGTTGAATCCCGTCATGAAGGAAGCTGTCATGAAAGAGATCGTCAAATGCTTAGATAGTGGTATTATATACCCCATCTCCGATAGCCAGTGGGTGAGTCCTATACATGTCGTTCCTAAGAAATCCGGCATCACAGTTATCACAAATGAGGCGAATGAGTTGATTCAGACACGCACCCAAACTGGGTGGCGTGTATGCATCGATTATAGAAAACTCAACGCTGCTACGAGGAAAGACCATTTTCCTCTACCATTTATTGATCAAATGCTGGAACGCTTAGCGGGACGAGAGTTTTATTGTTTTATGGACGGTTATTCAGGCTATAATCAGGTCCCCATCGCCAAAAAGGATCAAGATAAAACCACTTTTACTTGTCCTTTTGGTACCTTTGCTTACAGTCGCATGCCCTTTGGGTTATGCAATGCTCCCGCTACCTTTCAGCGGTGTATGATGGGGATATTCTCTGATATGGTAGAGAATTTTTTGGAGATCTTTATGGACGACTTCTCGATTTTTGGTGACTCTTTTTCTGATTGCCTTGCGATTCTAGACGCTGTTCTTACTCGTTGCAAAGAGAAGAACTTGACATTAAACTGGGAAAAATGCCACTTTATGGTCCAAGAAGGAATAGTCCTTGGACATGTCATTTCACAGAAAGGCATTGAGGTTGACAGAGCTAAAGTAGATGTCATTCAAAACCTACCTCATCCCAAAAGCGTCAAAGATATTCGCTCTTTCCTTGGCCATGCGGGCTTTTATAGGAGATTCATTAAGGACTTTAGCAAAATTGCTAGACCTTTAACACTACTCTTGGCCAAGGATACGACCTTCCATTTTGACTCGGATTGCGAGACAGCTTTCGACTCACTTAAACACTCACTCACTTCAGCCCCCGTTTTATCATCACCAAATTGGGACTACCCCTTTGAGCTGATGTGTGACGCATCTGATTTTGCAGTAGGTGCAGTCTTAGGACAGCACATCGAAAAGATGCCACACGTGATTTACTATGCTAGTAAGACCCTGAATGATGCGCAAATCAATTATACAACCACCGAGAAAGAGCTTTTAGCGGTTGTATTTGCTTTAGAAAAATTCAGGCCTTACTTAATCGGCTCACCTATAGTTGTGTATACTGACCATTCCGCTTTAAAACATCTTCTGGCGAAGAAAGATGCAAAAGGTCGACTAATACGTTGGATCCTTCTTTTACAAGAATTCGATCTTGTTATCAAAGATAAGAAAGGATGTGAAAACGTAGTAGCTGACCACCTTTCACGCATCGTTTCTTCCCCTGTGACCCTGCCGATCAATGATTCATTCCCTGATGAACAACTCTTGAGCATATCTGCTGAACCATGGTTCAGGGATATTGTGAACTATCATGCCACGGGACTTATACCGAGCGATTGGTCAAAACAGGACAAATATCGTTTTCTTTCCCAAGTAAAACACTTTTACTGGGACGAACCCTATTTGTTTAAATATTGTCCTGATCAGATCATTCGCCGGTGCGTCCCAAATGAAGAGTTCAAGAGTGTTCTTTCATTCTGTCATGATCAGGCTTGTGGGGGTCACTTTGGTCCTAGAAAGACAGCGGAAAAGGTTTTGCAATGTGGATTTTATTGGCCGACCTTATTCAAGGACGCATTTGAGTATTGCAAAACCTGTACACAATGTCAGTATACGGGTAGAATATCCCAGAGGAATGAAATGCCTCAGCAACCCATTCTGGTTGTTGAAATGTTTGATGTTTGGGGCATAGATTTTATGGGTCCTTTTCCCAACTCCTTTGGGAATTTGTACATATTGCTGGCGGTTGATTATGTCTCCAAGTGGGTAGAAGCCATTCCAAGTCGCACTAATGACAAGAAAGTTGTCATTAAGTTCTTGAAAGAGAATATCTTCTCGCGATTTGGACACCCACGCGCTATCATTAGCGATAATGGGACACATTTCTGCAACAGGTCTTTCGAGACTCTGATGCGAAAATACTCAATCAACCACCGTCTTTCTACACCCTATCACCCCCAAACAAGCGGGCAGGCTGAAATCTCAAACAGACAAATCAAACTTATCCTGGAGAAAACTGTTGCTAAGAATAGAAAAGACTGGTCGACCAAATTGACTGATGCTCTTTGGGCATTCAGGACTGCATATAAGACCGACCTAGAAATGTCTCCATATAGGATAGTGTTTGGAAAAGCATGTCATTTACCTGTCGAGATAGAACATAAAGCATTGTGGGCTATAAAGGAAATAAATTTTGATCTAAACCTTGCTTGCAACTTTCGGAAGCTGCAACTTAACGAGCTAAGCGAACTCCGGGATGAAGCTTATGATAATGCTGTAATCACAAAGAATCGGACTAAGGTTTTTCACGATAAAAGCATTTTAAGGAAAACATTTTTACCTGGTCAACAAGTCCTTCTTTATGATTCACGATTACACCTTCACGCGGGTAAGCTCCGATCTCGATGGAAGGGACCTTTTGTTGTGCGGTCTGTATACCCGCACGAGGCAGTAGAAGTTTAAAATGTTAAAAACGGCACTGTTTTCAAAGTAAATGGACATAGACTAAAGCCGTATTTTTCCACTGACCCCACGGAGGAGCTCTTGTTCTTACAAGAGCCAGTTTATTTGGATTAAAATTCCTCCGTCTCACCTTCATATCCTGTATATCATTGCATCATCTTTTGAATGAAGGTGAGTAAATAAAACAAGTTTGGGGGAAGTTCTTCACTTATATATTTTGCCCCCACTAATAATTCCTCCCAGATTTACAGTTTTGTAGGTATAACATTCGGCAACAGTGAGGACACTGTTGAAAACAAGTTTGGGGGAGGTTTGTGCTTATTTTTGCATCATTTGCATATCATCTGCATAAGCACAAAACATTTCATTTAAAAATCTATAAAAATTGAAAAATTTTCAAAACCCATAAAAATTTAAAAATTTTCAAATATAAAAATAATTTTAATATTTACACTTTTTTGTACATAAATAAGATAATGAAAGTTTAGAAAGTGAAAAGTTACATCCATAAGATTAGAAAAATTCTAGGAAACTAAGAAAATTAGAAGTTTTCTTATACGAACTAGTAATAAGTAGTTATGAGCCGTTGTCCCAAGGGTTAGTAAGATGAAGGACGTCACTAATCTGAGGATAAAAATAAGTCTGAAAAATAGTTTCTATTCTGGAAGCCAAACATTTTGAACGTTGCTGCCCTGCTATTCGCACTTACACACGTCTTGAAGCCTGGGATAGTAGAGGATACCTTGAAATGCTCTTGTCTTAAAGCCAAAAGTATAAAAAAAAAATATACGGTGAGAAAAAGGGACACTGGTTTTGTTATCACCAAGGGAATAAAAAAATATATAGCAAGGGTGCTTTTTCATCTAGTGCCCTAAGGCCAACTGGTCTGGGAGTCACTGCTATACCTAAGGTGGTGCAAGACTAGGAAAATACACCAAATAAGCAAGCACATGAGTAATCGGTCGGTTAGTACCTCAAGAAGTATTAACGGTCGCATGAAAGTGTGTGAGCTCATCGAAAAAAAAAAAAAAAAAAAGAGTACTGAGGTTGATGGGCAAGAGTATGATAGCTTGAATTGAATTCTCCGGGTGTAGGGATGTCTTTACACACACGCAGGGTTATATGATCGATGTTTGGAATACAGATAGGAATGAAGAATAAGATGATGTTTTATTGAGGGAGGACGTGATTTCTAACATCTTTTCATGACCATTAAGATAGGGCTCATGACAACCGAAAACCTAGCTTAGTTGGAAACCCTAATTTTCAAAGCTTTTCTTTTACAATTCTATTCTTTAAATGTAATATTCATGATCTTGCTTTTATTATTGGATTTTGTGGGTGCAATCCGCTGAAAACCCTCAGGAGACAACACTCCTCCTACTAGGGACACCGAGAGGTTTAAAGGCTTGTTGCACATGCTCAGTGCAATCGTGTTGCCTACGAAAGTGTGCTAGTTAGTTTTTCTCTTTCTTTATTTTCTCCTTCTCTTTTTAATAAAACATTCGCTCGAGACGATCGAAATTAAGTTTGGGGGTATTTGATCAGTCGAAAATATTGCATATTTTAACCGGCAATTTCCTCATCATCTGCATACAGATAGAAGTGTTCGGCATTCATATTCTACATATTAGCAAATCGGTCGCAAAATATCAGATTACATGTATTCGACCTTAAAACCGGCATTTCTAGGGAAATTGACTGCATTTCATTACATAGCATATTTTCTATATATCGCAACCCGTGTTTCGAAGTCTGTGCAGGAATAGAGAAGCTTGCTCGACCATTACACCGCTCGTAAACTCACTGAACTCAAATCTGGTATCAACACAGAAGGGATTATACAAATAAAAACATCAGAGAAAAGCCCAAACTACAGTGCAAAGCTTCACCAGAAAGCCCAAGGTCTAAGCTCACCAGAAGAGCGCGGAAGCGCGGCTATTACCTTATAATTGCGGCGGATCCGCGGTGGGGCCAGAGACCCAGCTCCTCAGTTTCAGTGCATAACTCCTGTACTAGGGTCCACTGTTCAAAAATGCATGACATTTTCCAGAATATTCCAGATACTTCCACCAGATCAGCAAACACCTAAACTAGCCTAATACTTCTAGAACTTTCCCTAAACCCTAGCTTAAACCCTAAGCTAGCTCCTAACAAACTCCTTCTAGAAACTCTTCAACAAACTTTTGGAGGGAAAGGGAAATTCAAACTTAAACCTAGGGTTTGGGAGTTCTATAAATAAGACCCTAGGCTCATTATCTCCAATTATTCAACCTTGGGGAAAGCTTAGAAAAATCAATCTCTTTCTTCATCCCCTCTTCCTCAAGTTTAGTGAGAGAGCTTGTAGGAAACCCTAACCCTAAATCCAACCACAATTCAAGAACTTGAGTGCAAGCCAAGCAAGATGCCTTCAACCCTTTTATGAGCCGAGCCGATCTTCAATCGGGCAAGAGATCAAAGTAGATCCACGATCCACGGAGACAAGCGAAGCCGAGTCAACGATCGATTTCTTCTTCTTGTAGATCTTGAAAGAATGTATTGAAATTGTTGATTAAATAAAAGGTGATATTCTTTTATCTTGTTTTCTTTAAATTCCGCATCATGTTATCTTTACAAATCTTTAATATTGTCTTTGTGGTGATGTGTGAATAAAACTCCGCTCGTCGAGGAGTCGAGACGGATAATAGAATGATGATGTAACATAGCTTTAATCGATTCTTGATTCCCACGAGTTTTGTAAACCCTAGCTAGTTCAAGAAACGACGACCCATTTCGTTTCGATGCTTTCTTGATTGACATCGATCGAAATTGGGGAGTTACGATCGTTTCTTGAATTTGGTAGAGGCTAGAAAAGGAATGATATCGACGAAAGAACAAGGGTTATAGGATGAAACCCTAGTTTCACGAGAAAGCCCCAACTCTCGTCGATCATCATCAATCTAGTATCAATCCTTCGAAGGACAAGAACACGATATCTTTAGATTACATCACGTCTATTGATCCTATCGATTCCTACGAGCCTCTCTTATATTCTTGATTGTTGATTGGAAATATTATCAAAACAACCGATTCTTGATTGTTTATAGTTTCTTGATTCTTGCATAAAGAATAGTGACACTCGAATACAAATCATTCTTGAATCATGTTTTCTTTTATTGTTGCTTAACATTTCATTTCAAACGTATCAAAATACAATTGAATCGTGCAATCCCTGTGGACGATCCGCACTCACTACAAACTACATCCGACACCGTAGTTTGATTGCGGTCAAAATAGTTTTTGGTTGTGAAGTTCTTTACAAATTTCTCTATATACTACACAACGGGAAAAACGTATCAATCAAAATGGCGCCGTTGCCGGGGACTATTTGATTTGATACGCACAATCGAAATCTTTTCAATCAGTGTTCTATATACTAAGAACCGTAGTTTGATTTAGAACATCAATGCTTTTAGATAACGTGCCTGAACCGATCAACTTTTGATATAGGAAATGTTCAAAACATTATTCAACAATACAAAATTTTATCATTTCTTTACTTATAAAGAGACTGATATGATTTTGTATATCAGGTTCGGTATCTAATAACATCCGTTCAGAATCAATGTATTTGGAAATACAGGGTGACAGTGACCAACAGACTTGGCTGCAACACTTGCACCGTTTTCTGTCTCATGAAACTTATCACCCATTCTCAGTTCTTTACCTATCTGTAGCCCATGTAACAAATTACATATGCGGGATCCTGATTCGGTATCAAATACCCAGGACATAGAGGATACAGAGAAATAGTTCTTTGTAATGAACACACCCGAAGGAGATGCGTCATATGCACTTTCTTCGTTTGGGCGGCATAGGAAATCTGGTATTCCCCAATTTCCTACTCTGTCTTATAACAATTATAAGTTGGAGCGGGACCAACGTTCCCCAGCTCAGTATAACAAGCGGGTTCGGTCAATACATCTGTTTTATTATCTTGATTAAGGCGTGACATGGTCGCTACCGGGAGAGAGAGAGAAGAAAACACTCTGCGTGCGCTCTTGCAAGATCAGATTGGTTATTATTCTATCTAATCAGGATGGCTCCCACTGTTTTTATCAAATCTTCCTTCAGACCCTAAAAGGAAGGACTAGCCGGGATTAATTACACCCTACAATTTTGCCAATCTTTCAGCCAGGCCAGTGTCGGTACTTTGAGGGAGGTTCCCCATGCTTTCGCACGGACCTAATTACAGTAAACCTCGTTTTCCCAGAGGCGTAACCCCGTTGACACCTTTCTAGACACCTACTTGATCGGCTAATTGTAATGTGTAAAACTCTCCCAGGAGTAACAATTACTCGCAGTGGGTATCGGGATCCAACTATCTCATAGAAGGTATGCAATCTCATTGCAAATTTCAACAATTGAAATTCCCTATAATTTTGCCCCCATCGTCCTATGACCTTGACGCAGGCCAACAAACCATAGTGCGCTAGTCAAGTTCAACCCGTCATTTCGTGATTGAATTAAACCCACCCGCACGACCCTTGACGCAGGCCAACAAAGTCGCACGACTATCCTAATCCAATCTGCATCATATGCATAAACAGATAAATACTAGTTAGCTACCGCACACTACGCCTTGACGCAGGCCAACAAACGTAGCACGAATACTAAGTAGGACTTATCTGAAATGACGGAGGGCTACGACAGGTTTTTCTGAAAACCTGTTGCGTAATGAACTTGATATCTTTGTAGGATCGAATGAATTTTGAAATGAAGTGTTTTTTAGGCTTTTCTAGTTTTGCTAAAGGGGTCACCCCTGGTGAAGGGATCGTCGGCCCTTTCCTCGTCGAATGAGGTGCAGGATATATCATATATATCACTGTGCAAAGAAGAAACTATAGAAGCAATCAAAAGACAAACCGAGTGTGTAGCATCTGCCAGTTATTGCTAAAGGGGTCACTCCCGGTGAAGGGATCTCGGCCCTTTCTTTATCGAATAAGGTGCAGGATGTTCTAGCAATGCAAAGCAAGAACCGTAGCTACCTGTTTTTGAAAATTCGATTCCACAACATCTTAGGTTTCTTTTCATTCATTAATCATATTAATGAAGTCCCATCATTTAAGTCACCTAATCATCACTGATAAATACGACGTACACTTATGCCATCCGCATTCGCCTCGATGTCCCCTCGTGCACCGTTAGGTTAGGTAACTAACGGCAGAGCGGGGAAGGGCTAGCGCGGGTGTAAAACATAAGTAACGTCTATATAATATATCATATATACTATATACAGTATCCATCACAGAACATATCAAATGATCACATCACAGATATCGCAGCAGAAAATATCATATGAAATATTGGATATACTAGGACGTCCGTGTTTTCAATACGAGCCAGTATAAAACACGGATTCTACGGTCGCGATGAATAGCTAATCCCACACCCCTAGACCCCTACGAGAGCGGCAAGCAACCCTACCAGTTCTAGAGCTAGGAGACCCGGACTCGACTCCTCGAGTTGGTCTCCCACTGGACTCTAGAACCCGGTTACTTGTGCCCTCCTCCATGGGTCTATCCTAGTGCGGAAAAGTAAATAATATACAACAACGGTGACAACTTCCGCAACCTGAAAGTGCCCCAATAAAAGAATGTTATATACAAGTTTTTACATGAATTAAAATGAAAAACACTCATCTCACAAAAAAAAAACCCGGCTATTCAAACACGACGATCCAATATAACATATCCAGCAACACATAACAGCACATATGATCAATGTAAGTAAATATGCGCATCCCAATTGTCGTTGACATATAGCAACGAAACAAGCGATATCACATATTACACTTACGGTCACAGAAAAGAAAGTGTAAAACTACAACAGTTGGAATCCGCAACCTCTTTAGGCATCGCATGCCTAACCATCTGAATTCCTTAGACATCACATGCCTAACAATTATAAACCCCGCATTTTAGTCTCAAAATCGAAAACTGTTTTTCAATATCAAGTTGGGCAATTCAACAAGATTCCCGACATCGTGATCGAATGCTCGTCGCAAACTTTAGTAGATGGCCGCACCCCCGATACCGTCGATGATGTGCACTAAGGCGGAACACAGCTGCCGCGAGCACCCGAACGGATGCTTTCGGTGACGGGGTTCTCCTACAGTCACTTGGTCGGGGCTATGGGGTGTAGCTGTCTATTAAGTTTATCCGGCGAGTATCCGCGTACGCTACGTGATTGCGACGGACTTTTGATCACATCAAAATTCCGTGACAACCGATCAAGTGAGACTAAAGTGCTGTTTTTATAACATTCATTTAGTTATCTCATAACTACTTGTGAATTCCAATTATTGTATCACATTCCAGATAAATAGAAAACGTTAAACTTTCCGATCGAACAATCAAACACCCAAGTTTTCCCGAAACAGATCAACACATGATATAAGTTTAAAAACATTCACTTCATGCCTCAGTACCAACGGTCCAGCCGTAGAAGGGTCAAGCCAAAGCTTCACATGTGGCACGCCGTACTGCCCCAAACCCTAAGGTTCAAAGGGCAGTTCAAGACGGTCACATAATCGAGTTAAGGTTTGTTGTCTTCTAGAGGGTCCATTGCGTTACTTGCACTACTTAGAACGTTCTTAAACCAGAGAAAAATCCAACACTTGGAAATTTTCCGGCATGGGAAAAATTGGGTATTTATATCCAGTCGAACTTTTTAACATATTCTAAATTATCCGGAAAAACATAAACAAAGTTAAATTATCCGATCGAATTAACGAGTCCCCAATAAAACCCTAGAAAACTCAACACTTGAGTGGAATTAAAAAATTCCCATAAAAAATTGCCAAGAAAGGACCCAAGAATAAATATATGAAATTTCAGGGACTAAGTCCAAATTTTGGCCGCGTAACCGCCGCAAAACACCTGGTTTCGCCGCGGTTCCGCGGTCAAATTATTGACTTAGTGGACCGTACTTCACCGTAATTCTTAGTTTTTCCTGCTTGTTTTTCTGAGAATTTTTAATTCACAAAAATCCACTGTTTTGAAAAATGTACAGAGAAGGGTTTTGTCGGGGTTTACGGGTTCGATCGGACTTCTAACTTCGTCTACACTTCGTCTAAATCTCTAGCTAGGCTCTGATACCACTGTAGGGTTCCTAGACACGCTCAAGAGGTCTCATAAGGCATCAACCATGCCAATTTCAAATTATTCCGGTGCCGAGAAACCCTAATGCGATCGTTAACTAGAGTAAAGGCGAAACGTGCAAGCTACTAAACTGCTTTAGTACTAAGTGAAAGGAAATACAACCTTTGTAGATTCGGTCCTCCACTTCTCTAGCTCCGTGTTGACGTCCCTCCGCTACGATCATCGGAATCCCGGACCCTTGCGTCGATTTCATCGGAGAAATGGGCGGGCTAGGTCGTTGACTTCGATGCCGAAGATGATCTACGTCGAGGCGACTCTAACTCGAGCTCCATCTTCACCAAGTCATGAAACTTGTGAAGAAAACATCCTATACTACTTGGCAAGTGGTAGAGGATGAAGAAATAGGATGTGGGTTCACTTTGGATTTGGATTTCTCACTTGAAATCATCACTTGGAAATTTTTAGCAAGCTTTCTTCAACTCATGAAGAAGATGAAGAAGAAGAAAAATGAATAATAATTTTAAAATAAAAATCCAAGTGAATACTTATCATGTTGCAACCATGGGTGAAGTTTACTCATGTAGAGAATAAACTAGGGTTTAGGTTAAGCATAAAACAAAAATGGTAGACTTATTCAAAGCTTCATGAAGTTTCAACTATAAAACAAAGCAAGCCACCATTTCCCTTTTTGCCAAAAAAGAATTAAAGAAAATAAATAAAACAATTAAAATCCTAACCATTAACCTAAACATGGTCTAAAGTAAACACACACCCAAGTTTGCATGTATCATCAAACATGATACAAACTAGTGCACAAACATATATCATATATACAATGTGCACATTCAAGTGAGAAAATAATCTTAAGTGAACCAATACTAGTTAATATAAAGTAATATATCAAATATATAATTATACATTAAATCATTAAATCAACACTTGATTTAACGATCCGGTCATATCGCATATGACCGACTAATATCCAATGTATCGACTTATCGAATCAATCCTCGATTCGATAACTATGTTATATCGCATACAACCAATCGATACATTCATCGCGAGAATAGAATACGGTATCACATACACGCATTATTCTCGGTCCCGCACATATCTCATATGCGCTCCTGTTTCATTTCGCTTGAGCTAGGAAACCTCTGTGTAGGACTCTAAAGACTCGTCAATACGCCGGCTGCAGGTGATGATCATATCAAACACCCACAAGCCGCAAGCGGTCTGCTAAACGTAACGGCCACCCGGGTATTGAGCGATCAGAGGATCAACGAGCAAGCCCGCTCACACTCCTGTGAATCCAACCAGTAACACTTACCGTACAGTCCGGTCTCATCGTCTGATATGTCGCATATCTCGCTTAGCGGTGGTAAACGTCAGACCCCAATAGCTCGATAAGTCGTGTCGATATGAGGTCTATAACAGTTCGAGAAACTACTGGTAACACTTACCAGTAAATCTCAGCAACCCTGACCAGGGATTTCCGGTATTAGCCAATCGAACACAGTGCAACATCAACTCCCTATACCGGGAGAGACGAATCCCCTCCTATCGCTCATTGCCTCCATGTGATTCGGGACTGTACCCAAAAACCACCATTTTGCATGCCCTCTTGGACTTGGTAAGGTGGAAATGAAAGCATAGTGGGAATCACACAAGACTCTATGACGATCTCGGGTCAACAGACTACTCTTTACCAGTGTCACCAGAGAACTGCCATCTGACGTAAGGTATAATACCATGTGGGAGTTCTCGGCGAGTCCGTCCAGTGTACCCAGTCTCCACTAAGCACCCGTATATCATCTCTGATGTCAAACACCAATGGATATGGGATCATCCATCGCCCATCTGTATGGGTCGAGAAGGTATACGCTAGTCTACTCTGGTATATCGATGCCCCGTCTCGATACACCCACGACGAAGGACCTTGAAGGATGTACCTGTGGACTACCATGTCCCCACTAGTATGATCCGCATCATAGTCCAGGTAGTCAAGTACACATCCTAAGGGCTTTACCAACATGTAACAGAGAGACAATCAGTATACACGTTAAGGTAAAGATTAACCAGATAGCATACTATCATGTCGAGCAAGAAAGTCCTCCCTATATATGTCCCAGCATCCACTACAATATACATCTTATGTACAGTAATGGCCTCTAGGGCATACATATAACTAACACTTGTTTCCGATCTTCGATAACAAAGATGATCTACCTTGATGTTTCATTAACACAAGCTAACACTCACTAAATGAAGTGAACACTCTCATCTAAAGGGCAATGGTAGATGAGGATGATGAAGTAGGATTTTTTGCTCTCATTTATAATCTTTTTCTCACACATTTTTCATCACAAAATCAAAACTAGAAAGCTTTTTCAACAAGGAAGAAGAAGAAGAAGAATAGTGAATTATCCCTTTTGTGATGAATAATGAAAGTGTGATAATGATTAATCTTGCAACCATGTTCAAGGATGACTCATGTAGAGATTTAACTAGGGCTAGGGTTTGGGTTGGGTTAAGAATGAGTCACACATAAATATCAAGCATAATATCTCATTCAGGACAAAAGAAAAACCTTCTAGAAACTTCTAGAAAGATCTAACCCAATTCGAACCCTAATCTTGTTTAATCTCCAATAAACATGTTGCATTAGTAATCATATCATGTTACAATATTATATATCACATATATAATATTTATTGTAACAAAATTAAATAATACAATTAACATATATCGCATATATATCAATGTATTACCCGAGTGAGAAAAAGAATCTTTTAGTGAGCTAATATTAGTTAATATAATTTAATATATCATATATATTATTATACATTAAATTATCGAATCAACACTTGATCCGACAATCCGGCTATATCGCATATAACCGACTAATATCTCATTTACCGATTCATCGAATCAACACTTGATCCGATGACCCGGCTGATATCAAATATCGCGAGAATAGAATACGGTATCTCATATCGCATTATCCTCGCTCCTGCACATATCACATATGTGCCCCTACTCCGTTTTGCCTGAGTCAAGAAACCTCTGTGTAGGACTCTAAAGAATCGTCAATACGCCGGCAGTAGGTAATGATCATATCAAACACCCACAAGCTGCAAGCTGTCAGCTAAACGTAACAGCCACCCAGGTATTGAGCGCTCAGAAGATCAACAAGCAAGCCTGTACATTCTCCTGTGAATCCAATCAGTAACACTCCCGTACAGTCCAGTCTCGTCGTTTGATATGTCGCATATCTCGCCTAGGGGTGGTAATTTCAGACCTTAGTAGCTTGATAAGTCGTGTCGTTATGAGGTCTATAACTGTTCGAGAAACTACTAATAACACTTACCAGTTAATCTTAATAACCCTGGCCAGGGATTTCCAGTTATAGCCAATTGAACACAGCACAACATCAACTCCCTATACCGGGAGAGACGAATCCCCTCCTATCGCTCATTGCCTCAATGTGATTCGGGATTGTACCCAAAAGCCACCATTTTGCACGCCCTCTTCGACGTGGTATTATGGAAATCAAAGCACAGTGGGAATCACACAAGACACTATGACGATCTCGGGTCATCAGACTACTCTGTACCAGTGTCACCGGAGAACTGCCATCTAACGTGAGGTATAATATCATCTGGGAGTTCTCGGCGAGTCCGTCCAGTGTACCCAGTCTCTACTGAGCACCCGTACACCATCCTTGATGTCAAACACCGATGGATATGGGATCATCCATCGCCCATCATATGGGTCAAGATGCGTATACGCTAGTCTACTCTGGTGTATCGATGCCCTGTCTCGATACACGCTCGACTAGGAACAGTTATAGGATGTACTCGTCGACTACCTTGGCCCTACTAGTATGATCTCATCATAGTCCCAGTAGTCGAGTACATATCCTAAAGGCTTTATCAACATGTAACATAGAGACAATCAGAGTACATGTTAAGATAAAGTACAACCAGATAGCAAACTATCATGTCGAGCAAGAAAGTCCACCCTATATATGTCCAAGCATCCATTAAAATATACATCGTATGTACAGTAATGGCCTCTAGGGCATACATATAACTAAAAATCTCCCACGTGCACTAGGGCCATCTGTTGTGATATCACATACCCAACAATTAGCTGTGGTTGAAGTATCTCATACTCAACCATCCCATAAAAGTCTCTACTGGGAAAAAGGCCTTTGTGAGTGCATCCGCGCTGTTGTCCTCTGTGTCTACTCTCCTAACCTCGATCTCCCTGGAGATCAACCATCTCCATGATCAGGGGATACTGCCTAAGAATTATATCTGGATTTCTGATGGGACGGGGGTTCCTTGGCATAAGCCACAACTCCATTGTGACACAATGGTAGGAACGAAGTTCATCTCATGAACTTATATATCCAGACTGCCTCTTTGGTAGCATCCTTGGTAACGATGTATCTTGCCTTTAATTGTCTAGTATGTCACGGTATCTAGCTTGGAACTCTTCCAACATACCGTCCCTCCACTGAGGGTAAAGACAATGCCTGTGACTGATATTCAGTCGTCCTTATCACCCTGGAACCTTTCCAGTGATTCTCTCCAGGATCGATTGATACCATCTCACTACAACTAGTGAGTATCCTAACATCCAATTAGATCTATCTCATAGACCCAAAACCCAGGATTTAGGGGGTATCACTTTGATCCGATATGGAGAATCTTTGTGATAAGCGGAGATTGAACGAGCGTAGCATAGGAAACTCCTTCCCTATCAAGAGTATGTCATCCACGTACTCTACGAGGATCATCACCATACTCTCTACTACCTTTTTGTATATACAAGGTTCATCTATCATTTTGATATAGTCAAACTCTTTGACTACCACATCAAAACAGATTCCAACTCCGCGATGCCTGCTTTATCACATAAAACATCTTGCACACGTATCCGCTGCTCCCGCTGTCTACGAAGCCCTCTGGCTGTATACTTATAGACGCTCTCTTCCAAATCATCTGTAACAACTACAATTTTTGTATACCAAAATTTGCTTTAAATATAGTGTACACTTGGAGTATTGATGTTGCTGGAAACAATTTAAGTATTTATTTCCTTACAATAATTACAAGCAAGAGCTTGTAGCTCATTGGTAATACCTTGCACTGCTGAACCAAGCCACCAGAGTTCGAATCCCATGGCCCACATAAGTTTTATATCATTTTGTTTTAATTTTTTTTAGAAGTCAAACGGTCAAACAACCATAACTCACAATTTATTGCAATTTATAAAAAATAAACTATACCAAAATCTCCCTCAGACCAAACCCTACCCAATGACACCTGACTCGGCCCTGACTCGGCCGAATTGGCCGGCGACTCAGCCGAACTCGGCCGGTCGGCCGACTCGTCAACACGAAAAAGTTTCGTGTTGACTTGGTCTTCATCCCTGCATACTCCATTTTCTTTGTACTGTTACAAAATTCTCATTAAACCTCTTTTAAGTCCACAATTAAAGAATTTTTAATGAATTTTACACTTTTTAAAAATATTTTTTAATCCTAACCCTAACCCTAGCCTAGCCCTATATAAAGACCCCTACCCTCTACCTTTTCACCTCACAACTCTAAGTCCACTCTCCCAAATTCTCGAGAACTTGGTGCAAAGAGTGAGAAGCGAAGCGCTGCCGAAATCGACGACGGATTCCGGCGACCGGATCAGAACCTTCGCGACGTTTTCGACGCATCGACAATCACCACCTTCTTTAGCCCCCTTAGCTTGTCCAAACCCATAAGTCCCATCTCATCTATCTCTCTTTTCCTTAATGTAAAAATACGACTTTTTGGAACCCGATGGAAATCGGACAAACCGATTTCCGATTCGGTTTTTCTATAAATTTCCACTTGTCACCTAATACATAACACCTACCTATATTCATGTTGACTATTAATCACCCATAAACCAATTTAAACAAACTTTCTCACATGAAATGATAGCTTCTTTGCAAAACCGTATTCTTTTCATAAAAATACCATGAAGTTAATTTTTCTTAGTTTAATTAATTCCCTCACTCCTAAATAGGTTTATCTTGATCACTAAACTTGTAGAAACCAATTTGAATGAATTTTCACACATGAAATGATAACGTTTTCGAATACCGTATTCTTGCACTATAATACCTTTAAGTTTAATATGTCATGTTTTACCTTTAAACTTCATCAAAACTTAAAACAAGTCATGAGGTAATGACCTACCTCTACACACACACAAATATAACCTTAACTGATAAATGTCAAAACATAGAATACGACATTATAAGACTTTTCACTAAAATACCATAATCTTTATAACCTTTATTGAAAGTTTTAAGTGGTAAACAATTCTAAATAAAATCTTTAAAAATGAAAGCACGATAGGTCATGGACATCGATCGTTTATCTAAACTGTCTTGTGGTGTCAAGGCAAGTGTATCTAAGGCTAGTGGTTTTTAATTAGGCCCACGACTGTGGTTCCTTCCCACTTACCTGGCTGCAATTGACTGTGAAGAGGCGATTTGAGGCTTCTAATGACCCATCGTTTAGACCTTAGAAATAGGCTAGTTGGCTTAGGAAACCCTACAAACTATACTCTTTTGCAAATAAATTCCTTATACTTATAAAACCGTTTTCCTAAATGAGAAGTGTTTATAAAACCTAAGCAAAGTGCCGCTACAACCCATCTTTGGGAAACCTGTTAGGGATAGTACGGTTCATCGTGCACCTGCAGGCTAGTAGTGCGAGATTCAGACTTGTGCAAGGAGCATTCGGTCTCGAAAGGTTTAAAATACGATATTTAAGGAAAATGAGATTTTTGAAAATAAAATATTCAATTAAAAGTTATCATGTGTTAATATATATATAATTATCTTTTAAACACCTATTTTATCATAAGATAATGTTTCCATTTTTTCTAAAATTAAAAGATTAAAAGTTACATTAAAATACCATGAATTTCATATAAAACAATTAGTACTTTTATCAGGATATATTCACTAGAATAACACAAATAAAATTCACATTCATTATAACAACAAAGACGATTATTAAATACTTGAGGTGTATTTTGAAAACTATACAAAAGTACTTTTTACATAAAACCCCCTCAAGTTTCACAAATTACAATAAGGCCCCTAACTAATATTGAACTTCAAATTTTCTTTCTTTTAGTCTGACTCGGGTTAGAGTCTGACTATTTCTGACTCGAATATGATTCAAGTCAATCTATATTCTTTTATATTCCAATACAATTTGAATACATGAATCCCTGAATCCAGTTAACAATCTATTCATTTTGACTGAATCAAACCATGGATATTCATCCTTTATCCTGATATTCTATTTACCTGATTATACAGTTACAACATGTTACTGATATCATGTTTTTGGTCAGTCACCCAACTTACATATTCCAATACAACAATACTGTTAAAACACTACGGGGTTTAAGGGGTAGATTGGTACAGAAGGTGTTAAAGGTGGCACGAGGTGGTCAAATTAAAACACCTAACCTGAATCCTATTGCTGTTGTACCGTGGCATAACGGTGCCTTGTACTTCCTTTTGCCCTGATCTCTAGCATATAGAGATCCCCCTCATATACACTGGCTTCCTTCTATACCAAGCTACAAACAACAGCGTTAACTCAATATTCCATAATATTCAACATTATAATATTTTAGAAAATACTTTTACACTGTCTTCCTAATTTTCCTTATCTTTGGTACTTACCGAGCGACCTGTTCGCTGAAGACATTCTATTTCTTTCTTCTTTGAATGTCGTCAGGTGCTTTGGACCAAGCTGAGATCGAGCCCACCGGTGAAGACTTGGAGCAGTTCCATGAAGAACCAGAGCTCTAGATATTGTACCTTGTTCTTTCCAGTATTTCCTTTATTGTTATGCCACTGTTTAGGCATTGCTTTTCATTTCAGTTGTATTTTCCTTTCATGCATTGTATAAAGAATGTTATTAATAAAAGTTGCTGTTATTTCTACATCATTTGTCTCTTGTGATTTACTTTATATTGCTTAGTTACACTTAGCGTATGTAGTTCTGAGTATATACGTAGCGGGCCTCGTCGTGTCCACTTCGCCGTACACTGGGAAGCGGGGCGTGACAGGTTTTGTTGGTGGCCCATGCAGGTCCGAGCTGTATGAATCCCTGTCATGCAGTTCTGGTCTGCGTGAACAACCTAAGCAATATAACACAAGAACCAGCAACTAAAACATTTTTTACAATTCATATTCCTTGAATCTTGCAAATCTCTATTCTTTGAATCTTATCATTTCATGTACTTGAATCTGTCCTAACCCAAATTTTTCTTCAAGGTCATGGATTCCCCGAACAACACCAGCACTAACGTCAACAACACCCCTCCAGCACTACCTCTCACTCCAGTTGTTCCTGCACCACCCACTGAGCAAACGATGCTATTCGAGGCGATCCGCAGTCTTCTCGAGGGACAGCAGCAACTTTTGAACCGTCCTGAGACCGATGCACCGGGAGTAAAGCAATTCAGAGCTTTGCACCTAAAGCAGTTCTCTGGTTAAGGAAGCCCTCTAGAAGCGGAAGAATGGGCACAAAGCATCGAGGACGATTTGGCAGCAGCTCAAGTGCCAGATAACGCTTGGGTCCGTGTAGCGAAGGTACAGCTCACGGATAACGCTCGCAATTGGTGGAAGGCGGAAGAAACCCGTCTAGCGCAGCCGATTGAATGGAAAACATTTCGCGAGAAGTTCGACGCGAAATATTTCCCTGTGACTGCCAGGTTCGCCATGGAGCAGCAGTTTATTTATCTACAGCAAGGATCAATGTGGGAGAAATCGGTAGATGAATACGATGTTGAGTTCACTATGTTGAGCCGGTAAGATATGTCACAATAGTTCAATTTTTAAATATCACATACTACACAGCTAACACATCTTAAAACAGATTCGCGGAACACTTGATACCGACGGACGATATCAGAGCCCGTCGCTTTCAGCAAAGTTTGGACACAGAGATTAAGGCTGCTCTAGCCACAGGAAAGTTTTTGACTCATGAGGAAGCCTTAGAAGGTGCCCGCAGTTATGAGGCAGTAATAAAAGAGAGGGGCAGACCTCAGTCTGCAGGAGTCAAACGCCCTGCCAATCAGATGGCAGGTGGAGCCACGTCCAGACCACCCTTCATGCCAAGGCGACCCGGAGTACCAACTCATCGTCCTAGCCCAGCCTTTTGCACTTACTGCAAGAGAACTGGACATATGATGAAGGACTGCCGTCGAGCCAACCGCCTCTGCTTAATCTGCGGTTCAGCTACTCACAGTATTGGATCTTGTCCCCTAAGGCAGAACCCAGTTGCTGCACCCAGGCCAGCAAATACTTATCAGCACCGACCAGCTCTTCAGGCACCTGCTCCCAGACTTGCACTGCCTGCACCACCCAGGGAACCTCAAGCTACACCACCTCCTCGACAGTTCCATCAAGCTCAAAGGAACGTTCCGAGGAATGCTCCTCAGGCCAGAAGGAATGTGCCAGAGCGCCAGGCTTTCATGATGTCTGTGGAAGAAGCTGAGGCCACTGGCCAAGTCATTACTGGTAAACTCCCTTCTCAAACTTACCTTTTAGTTTTGTTTACCTACACACTTTCCCTATACCTGAAACCTATCCCTTATACCTTAGGTACAATCCTAGTAGCTTCACTACCTGCACTTGCACTGTTTGATACTGGAGCATCCCACTGCTTTATGTCGCAACGGTTTATCCGAACCCATGCGATTCCAGTCTCACCGCTTGTATCCAGCTGGAACGTCAGTTCCGGAAATGGTGTTCTAAAGGCAACTATGGGATGCAGCATGTGTCCAGTCGTCGTCTGCAGTCGAGAATTTTATGCTGACTTCAAGGTACTGGACATACCAAACTTCGATGTGGTTCTAGGAATGGACTGGCTTGGAAACTTTTATGTTACCATCGACTGTCGTCAAAGGAGGGTAGTATTTGAGATTCCAGATCATCCGGTCTTCTATTTTAAGAGTGGAGATCGTACACTGGAGCCAAGTACTTACAAAGCAAAGCCAAGGGAAGCAGTAGTTGCAGCAGCTCAGGCAGAGGAAGAATCAAGACCGGAGGTAGTTTGAGAGTTCGACGATGTATTCCCTGACGATATATCAGGTTTTCCTCCCGATCGAGCTCTTGAATTCAGTATTGACTTAGTACCAGGAGCACAACCAGTGATCAAAGCACCGTATAGACTAAGTCTGGAAGGTTTGAAAGAAGTACGAACACAGTTGGACGAATTACTGGCGAAAGGATGGATTCGTCCCAGCACTTCAAGTTGGGGAGCACCTGTATTATTGGTGAAGAAGAAGGAAGGTTCATACAGAATGTGCATCGACTACAGGGCCTTGAACGAAGTTACTATAAAGAATAAGTATCCACTCCCGCGCATCGATGATTTATTCGATCAGCTAAGTGGATCTTGTGTCTTCTCTAAACTAGATCTTCGTTCAGGTTATCATCAAGTGAAGGTCAAGGAGGCTGATATTCACAAAACAGCTTTTAGAACTAGCTATGGACATTACGAATTTCTAGTAATGCCATTTGGAGTGACCAATTCACCAGCAATCTTCATGAATCTTATGAACCAAGTTTTCCAGGAGTATTTAGACAGGTTCGTTGTCATCTTCATCAACGACATCCTGGTATATTCTAAGAATCAGAAAGAGCATGCGGAGCACTTACGAATTGTCCTGGAAACTTTTCGACAACATAAGCTTTATGCCAAATACAGCAAGTGCGAGTTTTGGCTAAAACAGGTTGGTTTTCTTGGACACATCGTATCAGAAGAAGGAATTTCTATGGATCCAGCAAAAGTTTCAGCAGTCAGCGAATGGCCTACACCAAAATCAGTGAAAGATATTCGGAGTTTCTTAGGCTTAGCTGGATATTACAGAAGATTCATTGAAGGCTTTTCGAAGATAGCAACACCCCTGACCAAGCTCACACGAAAAGATGAAGAATTTGTGTGGTCAGAAGCATGCGAGCAAGCTTTCGTAGAACTCAAGTCAAGACTGACATCTGCACCTATTCTCATCATACCGGATCAATCTGGAGGATTCGAAGTGCATTGCGATGCATCCGGTAAGGGATTAGGATGTGTTCTACATCAGCACGGTAAGGTTGTGGCTTATGCTTCAAGACAACTGAAGACTCATGAGCGCAATTATCCGACGCATGATCTAGAGTTGGCAGCCGTTATTTTTGCTCTCAAGATTCGGCGCCACTACTTACTTGGTGAACGAGTGAACATCTACACAGATCACAAAAGTCTAAAGTATGTGTTTACTCAGAAGGAGTTGAATATGCGGCAGAGAAGATGGTTAGAACTCATGGCGGACTTTGACATCAATTTGCAATATCATCCAGAAAAGGTGAACGTAGTACCTGATGCTCTTAGTCGCCAACCATTAGCAATGAATCTCACCTCCCAGTGGAAGCTTCAGCAAGACCTACATCAGATGGAGATTGAACTAGTCATGCCAGGTAATGTTTCAAATTTGATGAATCTACAAGTTCAATCAACTATTGTCAATCAGATCAAAGCAGCTCAAGCCAGCGATGCTAAGTTGCAAAAGATCAGAGAACAAGTGGAGAATGGATTCAGAACAGATTTCATCATCCATGAAGACGGATCTTTGAGATACGGCAGCAGATTGTGTGTACCAAATGGTCCTGTTCGGGAAGAGTTAATGAAAGAAGCTCACAGCTCTCCCTATTCAGTACATCCTGGAGGTACCAAAATGTACAAAGATCTACGTCAGAATTATTGGTGGCATGGAATGAAGCGTGAAGTAGCCAGAAGCGTCGCTAAATGTTTGGAGTGTCAGGAAGTAAAGGCTGAACATCACAGGACAGCCGGACTACTTCAACCGTTACCAATCGCGGAATAGAAGTGGCAGCACATCACGATGGACTTCGTAACTGCTCTTCCTCGCAGCACAAAGGGTAACGATGCGATTTGGGTTATTGTGGATCGACTTACAAAGTCGGCTCACTTCATCCCATTTCGAGTTGGCCAATCAACCGAGACATTAGCGAAGAAGTACATGGAGGTAATAATCTAATTTAGATTTAAAAACTCTTCATAATGTACTATTCCTGATACCCATGAACTCATACAGGAAATTGTGAGACTTCATAGAGTACCGGTCTGCATTGTCTCCGATCGTGACACCAGGTTCCGATCGCAATTTTAGCAAAGTCTGCAAGCTAGCTTGGGAACAAGTCTGAATTTCAGCACGGCTTATCATCCACAAACAGATGGTCAGTCGGAATGAACTATTCAGATCTTGGAAGATATGCTCAGAGCATGTATGCTCGACTTCAAGGGATCGTGGGAAGATCACCTGCATCTTGTGGAGTTCGCGTACAATAACAGCTACCAAGCAAGCATAGGAATGGCACCTTTCGCAGTATTGTATGGAAGGAAGTGTCGATCACCATTAAGTTGGGACGACATCGGAGAAAGAGATCTCCTTGGACCAGAGATGATAGTAGCGACCATTGATGTGGTTCGTACTATCAGAGAAAGAATGCGCATAGCCCAAGATAGACAGAAACATTGGGCTGATGCGAAGAGGCGACACTTGGAGTTCCGGCCAGGAGATCATGTATTCCTGAAAATCTCTCCGAACCGCGGAGTGATCAGATTTGGAAGACGGGGAAAGTTGAGTCCGAGATACATTGGACCGTTCGATATACTCGAACGAGCCGGTGAAGTGGCATATCGTTTAGCGCTTCCACCCTCATTGGAAGGAGTGCATAACGTGTTCCACATATCTCAACTCAGAAGGTATGTAAGTGACCCCAGCCATGTACTTGATCATTCCGAGCTCACGATACAACCCGATTTATCTTATGAGCAACAACCTGTGGAGATCCTGGACAGAAAAGTGAAGACACTTCGGAACAAAGAAGTTAATTTGGTCCAGGTAATGTGGAGAAAAGACACTCCAGGAGAATCCACGTGGGAAAGGGAGGATGAGATGCGTGCAAGATATCCGCACCATTTTCTAAACTAGTCTTCAAATAAAAGTTGTAAATTTCGAGGACGAAATTTTTGTAAGGAGGGTAGATTGTAACAACTCCAATTTTTGTATACAAAATTTTGCTTTAAATATAGTGTACACTTGGAGTATAGATATTGCTGGAAACAATTTAAGTATCTATTTCCTTACAATAATTACAAGCAAGAGCTTGTAGCTTATTGGTAATACCTTGCACTGCTGAACCAAGCCACCAGAGTTCGAATCCCATGCCCTACATAATTTTTATATCATTTTGTTTTAATTTTTTTTAGAAGTCAAACGGTCAAACAGCCATAACTCACAATTTATTGCAATTTATAAAAAATAAACTATACCAAAATCTCCCCCAGACCAAACCCTACCCAACGACACCTGACTCGGCCCTGACTCGGCCGAATCGGCCGGCGGCCGGTCGGCCGAGTCGTCAGCACGAAAAAGTTTCGTGTTGACTTGGTCTTCATCCCTGCATACTCAATTTTCTCTGTACTGTTACAAAATTCTCATTAAACCTCTTTTAAGTCCAAAATTAATGAATTTTTAATGAATTTTACATTTTTTAAAAATATTTTTTAATCCTAACCCTAACCCTAGCCTAGCCCTATATAAAGACCCCTACCCTCTACCTTTTCACCTCATAACTCTAAGTCCACTCTTCCAAATTCTCGAGAACTCGGTGCAAAAAGCGAGAAGCGAAGCGCTGCCGAAACCGACGACGGATTCCGGCGACCGGATCAGAACCTTCGCGACGTTTTCGATGCATCGACAATCACCACCTTCTTTAGCCCCTTTAGCTTGTCCAAACCCGTAACTCCCATCTCTTCTATCTCTCTTTTTCTTAATGTAAAAGTACGACTTTTTGGAACCCGACGGAAATCGGACAAACCGATTTCCGATTCGGTTTTTTTATAAATTTCCACTTGTCACCTAATACATAACACCTACCTATATTCATGTTGACTATTAATCACCCATAAACCAATTTAAACAAACTTTCTCACTTGAAATGATAGCTTCTTTGCAAAACCGTATTCTTTTCATAAAAATACCATGAAGTTCATTTTTCTTAGTTTAATTAATTCCCTCACTCCTAAATAGGTTTATCTAGATCACTAAACTTGTAGAAACCAATTTGAATGAATTTTCACACATGAAATGATAACGTTTTCGAATACCGTATTCTTGCACTATAATACCTTTAAGTTTAATATGTCATGTTTTACCTTTAAACTTCATCAAAACTTAAAACAAGTCACGAGGTAATGACCTACTTCTACACACACACAAATATAACCCTAACTGATAAATGTCAAAACATAGAATAGGACATTACAAGACTTTTCACTAAAATACCATAATCTTTATAACCTTTATTGAAAGTTTTAAGTGGTAAACAATTCTAAATAAAATCTTTAAAAATGAAAGCACGATAGGTCATGGACATCGATCGTTTATCTAAACTGTCTTATGGTGTCTAGGCAAGTGTGTCTAAGGCTAGTGGTTTTTAATTTGGCCCACGACTGTGGTTCCTTCCCACTTACCGGGATGCAATTGAAGGTGAAGAGGCGATTTGAGGCTTCTATTGACTCATCGTTTAGACCTTAGAAAAAGGCTAGTTGGCTTAGGAAACCCTAATAACTAAAATACGGAAAACTATACTCTTTTGCAAATAAATACCTTATACTTATAAAACCGTTTTCCTAAATGAGAATTGTTTATAAAACCTAAGCAAAGTGCCGCTACAACCCATCTTTGGGGAACCTGTTAGGGATAGTACGGATCATCGTGCACCCGCAGGCTAGTAGTGCGAGATTCAGACCTCTGCAAGGAGCATTCGGTCTCGAAAGGTTTAAAATACGATATTTAAGGAAAATTTGATTTTTGAAAATAAAATATTCAATTAAAAGTTATTCATGTGTTAATGTATATATAATTAACTTTTAAACACCTATTTTATAATAAGATAAAGTTTCCAGTTTTTCTAAAATTAAAAGATTAAAAGTTACATTAAAATACCATGAATTTCAGATAAAACAATTAATACTTTTATCAGGATATATTCACTAGAATAACACAAATAAAATTCACATTCATTATAACAATAAAGACGATTATTAAATACTTGAGGTGTATATTGAAAACTATACAAAAGTACTTTTTACATAAAACCCCCTCAAGTTTCACAAATTACAATAAGGCCCCTAACTAATATTGAACTTCAAATTATCTTTCTTTTAGTCTGACTCGGATTAGAGTCTGACTATTTCTGACTCGAATATGATTCAAGTCAATCTATATTCTTTTATATTCCAATACAATTTGAATACATGAATCCCTGAATCCAGTTAGCAATCTATTCATTTTGACTGAATCAAACCATGGATATTCATCCTTTATCCTGATATTCCATTTACCTGATTATATAGTTACAACATGTTACTGATATCATGGTTTTGGTCAGTCACCCAACTTACATATTCCAATACAACAATACTGTTAAAACACTACGGGGTTAAAGGGGTGGATTGGTACGGAAGGTGTTAAAGGTGGCACGAGGTGGTCAGATTAAGACACCTAACCTGAATCCTATTGCTGTTGTACCGTGGCATAACGGTTCGTTGTACTTCCTTTTTCCCTGATCTCTAGCATATAGAGATCCCCCTCGTATACACTGGCTTCCTTCTGTACCAAGCTACAAACAATATCGTTAACTCAATATTCCATAATATTCAACATTATAATATTTTAGAAAATAATTTTACACTGTCTTCCTAATTCTCCTTATCTTTGGGACTTACCGAACGACCTGTGCGCTGACGACATTCTATTTCTTTCTTCTTTGAATGTCGTCAGGTGTTTTGGACCAAGCTGAGATCGAGCCCACCGGTGAAGACTTGGAGCAGTTCCACGAAGAACCAGAGCTCTAGATATTGTACCTTGTTCTTTCCAGTATTTCCTTTATTGTTATGCCACTGTTTAGGCATTGCTTTTCATTTCAGTTGTATTTTCCTTTCATGCATTGTACAAAGAATGTTATTAATAAAAGTTGCTATTATTTCTACATCATTTGTCTCTTGTGATTTACTTTATATTGCTTAGTTACGCTTAGCGTATGTACTTCTGAGTATATACGTAGCGGGCCTCGTCGCGTCCACTTCGCCGTACACTGGGAAGCGGGGCGTGACATCATCATTTAGAAAAGCAGTCATGACACCCAACCGCCAGATATCGTAGTCATGGTATGTAGCTGTGGCAAGTAGGATCTGGATGGACTTAAGCATAGCTTTGAAAGTCTCAACTTTTTCTTGTACACCAAGTAATCTTCTCAAGATATACTTGCTCCTGATGGGGATTTAACCCTTCAGATAAAGCAGCCAAAGTCCATACTTTGTTGGTGTATAAGGATTCCATCTCAGATCACTGAGCATCAAGCCATTCTTACAAAGTCCTACTCCTGATGGCCAGATCGAAACTAGTTGGGTCATCATCTCATGATGCAATCCTCGCTCCCACTGTTATAGAGAAACCGAAGTATCTCACAGATGGGTGAGGAACCCTACTAGATCGGCGGAGAGGCTGGGGTTCGTTGGAAACTATTGAATCCTTTGGTTCTACCAAATCATCAGCTGCAGTTTGTATAGCTAGAACTCCTTCCAGTTCTACCTCATGACCAATAATTTCTTCATAAGAAATTCCCTTTCATAAAGGTGGCATGCTGAGAAACAAAAACATCTTTTGGTCCTCGGTTTGGTAGAAGATATTCCCTTGCGAATGCTTGGGATATCCAACAAATTTCTACAGAACTGACTTTGCCTCGAGCTTGTCCGGATTATGCTTTTAGACATAGGCTAGAAAACCCCAAATCTTAACAAACTTAAGATATGGGCTCTTCCCATTCCATATCACATATGAAGCGGTGGGGAACTGATTTGATTGGAACCCTATTCAATAGGTATACAGCTTCTCAAGTGCATAACTCCCAAAAGGAAATAGAAAACTCAGTAGTACACATCATAGAGCTCACCATATCTAATAGGGTGTGATTGCTCCGCCCCGATACACCGAGGTGCTATGGTGTATTCGGAGGAGTAATGCTAAGAGAGAATCTCATTCTCTTTTAGAATAGTCCAGGAATTCCATGCTCAAGTATTCTCCTCCCTGATCACATCAAAGGACATAATACTTATACCCGTTTATGGTTCTCTACTTCTAACTTATATTCTGTGAATATCTCAAAAGTTTCGGACTTGTGTTTCAACAGGAACATCTGTCTGAATCTTGAGAGATCATCAGAGAATTTAATGAAGTACATAGAACCGGTCTCGGCATGTGTAGACAGGGGCCTCATACATTAACATGTATCAATCCTATGAGTTCACTAACTCTTTCTCTGTTTCCAATAAATAGAGATGTGGTCATCTTATCTCTGTGACATGACCGGCAAGTTTCAAAAGATGTAAATTCAAACTAATTTAAATATGCATCTAAATGTAACTTCAGCTAGTCGGGCCGCATTGATATGACCTAGTCTACAATGCCTCAAGAAGGATTTGTTCATTTCTGAACTCTTTCTCTTGTGTGTGTTCTATACGTTAAGAACTGTGGTTTGATTTAGAACATCTATGCTTTTAGATAACGTGCCTGAACCGATCAACTCTTGATATAGGAAATATTCAAAACATTATCCAACAACACAAAATTACATCCTTTCTTTACTAATAAAGAGATTGATATGATGTTGTATATCAGGATCGGTATCTAATAACATTCGTTCAGAATCAATGTATTCTGGTAATACAGGGTGATAGTGACCAACAGACTTGGCTGCAACACTTGCACCGTGTCTATCTCATGAAACTTATCACCAGTTCTCAGTTCTCTACCTATCTGTAGCCCATGTAAAAGATTACATATGCGGGATCCTGATCCGGTATCTCATACCCAGAACGTAAAGGATACTGAGAAACAGTTCTATGTAATGAACACACCCGAAGATGATGCATCAACATGTACTTTCTTCGTTTGGGCGGCATGGGAAATCTGGTATTCCCCTATTTCCTGCTCTGTCTTATAACAATTATAAGTTGGAGCGGGACCAACGTTCCTAAGCGCAGTATAACAAGCGGGTTCGGTCAATATATCCGTATTATTATCTTGATTAAGGCGTAACATAGTCGCAACCAGGAGAGAGAGAGAGAAGAAAACACTCAGCGTGCGCTTTTACAAAATTAGATTGGTTATCAATTTATCTAATCAGGATGCCTCCCACTGTTTTAGTCAAATCTCCCTTCAAACCCAAAAAGGAAAGACTAGCCGGGATTAATTACACTCTACAAGTTCGCCAATCTTTCAGCCAGGCCAGTGCCGGTACTTTGAGGGAGGTTCCCTGTGCTTTCGCACGGACCTAATTAAAGTAAACCTCGTTTTCCCGGGGGCGTAACCCTATTGACACCTTTCTAGACACCTACTTGATCGGCTAATTGTAATGTGTAAAACTCTCCCAGGAGTAACTCTTACTCGTAGTGGGTATCGTGATCCAACTATCTCATAGAAGGTATGCAATCTCATTGCAAATTTCAACACTTGAAATTCCAAATAATATTTTGCCCCAAGCGATCTATGACCTTGACTAAGTCAACAAACCATAGACCGCAAGTAAAGTTCAAGCCGTTATTTCCCGATTGAATTAAACCCACCCGCACGACCCTTGACTGAGTCAAAAAGGCCGCATGACTACCCTAATCTAATCGCATCATATGCTTTGCAGATAAGCACTAATCAGCTACCGCACACTACTCCTTGACTAAGTCAACAAACGCAGCACGAATACTAAAAACTACTTATCTGAAATGACGGAGGGCCACGACAGGTTTTTAAGAAAACCCTTTGCGTAATGAACTTTATATCGTTGTAGAATCGAGTGATTTTAAATGGAGTATTTTTTAGGCTTTTCTAGTTTTGCTAAAGAGGTCACTCTCGGTGAAGGGATCGTCGGCTCTTTCCTCATCGAATAAGGTGCAGGATATTTCATAAATACCACTATGCAAAGCAAGAACTATAGAAGCAATCAAAAGACAGACCGAGTTTGTAGCATCTGCTAGTTTCACTAAAGAGGTCACTCCCGGTGAAGGGATCTCGGCTCTTTCCTTATCGAATAAGGTGCTGAATGTTCTACAAGGAACACCACTATGCAAAGCAAGAACTAGAACTACCAGTTTTTTAAACAAGTTTCTACAACATCTTTAGGTTTCTTTTATTTCATTAATCTCATTAATGAAGTCCCATTTTATTATGCTTCATAAGAATCAAATTTGAAACGAAATCTGCAATATAACATATATCTCATATATATAATATAAACATTCGTCTCAGGCAGTAATATGATCTCATCACAGAATATTGCAGCAGAAGAACATATATGAAATATTGGATATACTAGGACGTCCGTATTTTAATACGAGCCTGTATAAAATACGGATTCCACGGTCGCGATGAATAGCCAAACCCACATCCCTAGACCCCTACGAGAGCGGCAAGAAACACTGCCAATTCTAGGGTTAGGAGACCCGGTCTCGACTCCTCGAGATGGTCTCCCACTGGACCCTAGAACCCGGTTACTTGTGCTCCCCGTCTTGGATCTACCTAATGCGGAAAAGTAAATAATATACAATGGTGACATCATCCTCAGCCCGGAAGTGCCCCAATAATAGAATATTACATACAAATGAATTTTACATGAATGAAAAAGAATAACTCTCATCTCACATAAAACCCCCGGCTATTCAAACGCGACGATCCAATACAACATATCACAGCAACACATAATATCTCATATCATCAATGTAAGCAAGTATGCATATCCCGATTGTCGTTGATGTATAGCAACGAAGCCGGCGATACACCACATACTACGCTTACGGTCACAGAAAAGAATGTGTGAAACTACAACAGTTGGAATCCGCAACCTCCTTAGACATTGCATGCCTAACCAAATGAATTCCTTAGACATCGCATGCTTAACAATTATAAACTCTGCATTTTAGTCTCATTATCGAAAACTCTTTTCAATATCAAGTCGGGCAATTCAACAAGATTCCCGATATCCTGATCGAATGCTCGTCACAAACTTTAGTAGACGGCCGCACCCCCGGATGCCGTCGGCGAAGTGCACTATGGCGGAACACCACTGCCGCGAGCACCCGAACGGATGCTTTTGGCGACGGGGTTTTTCTACAGTCACTTGGTCGGGGCTTTGGGGCGTGGCTGTCTATTAAGTTTACCCGGCGAGTATCCGCGTACGCTACGTGATTGCGACGGACTTTTGATCACATCAAAATTCCGTGGCAACCGATCATCTGAGACTGAACTGCTAGATTTGTAACATTCAAATTAGCTATCTCATAACTACTTGTGGATTCTAAATATTGTATCACATTCTAGATAAATAGACAATGTTAAACTTTCTGATCGAATAATCAAACACCCAAGTTTTCCCAAATAGCTCAACACTTCAGCGGAGTTCAAAAATATCCATCACATGCCACAGTACCGATGCTCCAGCCGTAGAAGGGTCAAGCCAACCCCTCACATGTGGCATGCCGTACTGCCACAAACCCTAAGTTTTAGAGGCAGTTCAAGACGGTCAAATAATCGAGTTAAGCTTTGTTGTCTTCTAGAGGGTCCACCGCGTTACTTGCACGACTTAGAACGTTCTTAAATTCGAGAAAAAATCCAACTTTTGAAAAATTTTCCGACAGGGGAAAAAGTGAGTTATTGATATCCGTTCAAACTTTCTAACAGTTTCTAAAATTATCCGGAAAAAATAAACGAAGTTAGATTATCCGATCGAATCAACGAGTCCCCAATACAACCCAGAAAACTCAACTCTTGAGTAAAAATAAAAATTCCCAAAAATATCAGAAAATAAATATTGATATTACTGTGCAAACAGTAAACAATGGGTCTACTGTTTGGCCGCGGAACCGAGACCAAAGCAATGGTACGGCCGTAGATCCGCGGCGCTTTAGAGGTATTTTGGGCATGTGTTTCACAGTAACTCTTGTATTACCCTGCTGATTTTTTTGAGTATTTTTAATCCAGAAAAATCACTTTTTTAGAAAAAATCCAGAGAGGGGTCTAAACTAGGGTATCGGGGTTCGATCGGACTTTAAACATCGTCTGGACTTCGCCTAAAACTCTAGCTTGGCTCTGATACCACTGTAGGGTTGCTAGGAACATGCACAAGAGTCTACGTGGCATCAAACATGCCCGATTTAAAATTTAGCCGTGCTGAACAACCCAAAGCCGGATCTTGAAACTAGAGTTTGGGCGAAAACAAGTAAGTTAAACTCTTTAACACTAAGTGAGAGGGATTAAAACCTTGGTAGATCCGTTCCTTCACTTCTTAAGCTCCGTGTTGAGGTCCCTTCGCTGCGATCATCGTGTTCCAGACTCTCGAGAGGCTCCACGAAGAGAATGATGCAAACTTGCTTCCGATCTTCGATAACAAAGATGATCTACCTTGAAGTTTCATTAACACAAGCTAACACTCACTAAATGAAGTGAACACTCTCATCTAAAGGGCAAGGGTAGATGAGGATGATGAAGTAGGATTTTTTGCTCTCATTTATAATCTTTTTCTCACACATTTTTCATTACAAAATCAAAGCTAGAAAGCTTTTTCATCAAGGAAGAAGAAGAAGAAGAATAGTGAATAATCCATTTTGTGATGAATAATGAAAGTGTGATAATGATTATTCTTGCAACCATGGTCAAGGATGACTCATGTAGAGATTTAACTAGGGCTAGGGTTTGGGTTGGGTTAAGAATGAGTCACACATAAATATCAAGCATAATATCTCATTCATGACAAAAGAAAAACCTTCTCGAAACATCTAGAAAGATCTAACCCAATTCAAACCCTAATCTTGTTTAATCTCCACTAAATATGTTGCATTAGTAATCATATCATGTTACAATATTATATATCACATATATAATATTTATTGTAACAAAATAAAATAATACAATTAATATATATCGCATATATATCAATGTATTACCCGAGTGAGAAAAAGAATCTTTTAGTGAGCTAATTTTAGTTAATGTAATTTAATATATCATATATATTATTATACATTAAATTATCGAATTAACACTTGATCCGACAATCTGGCTATATCGTATATAACCGACTAATATCTCATTTACCGATTCATCGAATCAACACTAGATCCGATGGCCCGGCTGATATCAAATATCGCGAGAATAGAATACGGTATCTAATATCGCATTATCCTCGGTCCTGCACATATCACATATGTGTCCCTACTCCGTTTTGCCTGAGTCAAGAAACCTCTGTGTAGGACTCTAAAGAATCGTCAATACGCCGGCAGTAGGTGATGATCATATCAAACACCCACAAGCTGTAAGTAGTCAGCTAAACGTAACAGCCACCCAGGTATTGAGCGCTCAGAAGATCAACAAGCAAGCCTGTACATTCTCTTATGAATCCAATCAGTAACACTCCCGTACAGTCCAGTTTCGTCGTCTGATATGTCGCATATCTCGCCTAGGGGTGGTAAACGTCAGACCCCAGTAACTTGATAAGTCGTGTCGATATGAGGTCTATAACAGTTCGAGAAACTACTGATAATACTTACCAGTAAATCTCAACAACCCTGGCCAGGTATTTCCAGTTATAGCCAATCGAACATAGCACAACATCAACTCCCTATACCGGGAGAGACGAATCCCCTCCTATCGCTCATTGCCTCCATGTGATTCAGGACTGTACCCAAAAGCCACCTTTTTGCACGCCTTCTTAGACATGGTATGATGGAAATCAAAGCACAGTGGGAATCACACAAGACTCTATGACGATCTCGGGTCATCAGACTAATCTGTACCTGTGTCACAGGAGAACTACCATCTGACGTAAGGTATAATACCATTTGGGAGTTCTCGGCGAGTCCGTCCAGTGTACCCAGTCTCTACTGAGCACCCGTACACCATCCTTGATGTCAAACACCGATGGAAGTGGGATCATCCATCGCCCATCATATGGGTCAAGATGCGTATACGCTAGTCTACTCTGGTGTATCGATGCCCTGTCTCGATACACCCTCGACTAGGAACAGTTATAGGATGTACTCGTCGACTACCGTGGCCCCACTAGTATGATCTCATCATAGTCCCAGTAGTCGAGTACATATCCTAAGGGCTTTATCAACATGTAACATAGAGACAATCAAAGTACATGTTGAGATAAAGTACAACCAGATAGCTTACTATCATGTAGAGCAAGAAAGTCCTCCCAATATATGTCCAAGCATCCATTAAAATATACATCGTATGTACAGTAATGGCCTCTAGGGCATACATATAACTAACAAACAGTAATGGCCTCTAGGGCATACATATAACTAACACCGGGGTGGGTTACATAGACCTACAGTGGTATCAAAGCCTAGCTAAATAGCCACTAACATGTTAGCAAGGTGTTTAGAATTTCGATCCGGAAAAAATCACAAAATACGTCAAAATTTAGTGTTTTCTGGCTATTTTAAAAATAGTTCTAAAAATATATCCACAGACCTGAAAAATACGTCCAGGGTTTTCTAGGAACACCCAAGAAAAACGGGCTCATAACTCGATCAGATCACCGCGGAAGCGCGGCAAAACTATGCGTTTCGCCGCGGATCAGCGGCCGAGTCGACTCAGAGTCAACTCTTTTTTCCTGCAATGTATTCAGCTTGATGTTTTGTGATTTTTAAGATGATTTGTTTCTGCCCAGATTCTTCAGAGAACAGTATTGAATTTGGGGTAGTTTCAAATTGGAACATTGATCGAAATTCTATAAATTTTAGCTAATTGTTTATATCTGTAATGTGATATATGTACTGAACGTCGACTAATCGCTATACGTCGATTAGTGGGGTTTATACATATCTGTGATCTGTGATGTTGGATTGTGTATATGAACTTGTTGGATTGTCGCGGATGAATAGCCGGGGTTGTGAGATGAGTTTTTATTTATCTTTCATTTGATTTAAATTGTAAATTGATGTAATATTATTTTTATGGCCGCACATCCGGGTTGAGATTATAGCCTCCATTGTATATTATTTCTTTTACTGTTTTTGCTTCTAGGATAGACCCAAGGTGGGGTGCACAAACTACCGGGTACTTTGAAGTGCCGAGTGGCGTACTCACGTTGTTGAGGGAGGTTGCTTCACTTCGGGTACTTGGCGGGTAGTTTGCCGCACCCGTAGGGGTCTAGGGTGGGGTTTGGCTATTCATCACGACCGTGTAATCCGTCTTTCGTTGCAGGCTCGAACGAAACGCGAATTACTAGCATATCCAATGTGTTCATCTGTGATCTGGAATGGCTATCATTGCGTCTGACGAATGTATTTATCTATATATGATATATAGTAGGCGTTGCTTATGTTTTGCATCCGCGCTAGTCCAATCCCCGCTCTGTCGTTAGTTAAGTAACCTAACGGGTGATGACGGGCCCCATGGCGAATGCGGATGGCATAAGCGTACGTCATATTTTCGTTGTTTTCTGCAATGGTCGAATTAATTGATGGGACGCATTATATTAATGCAGAGAAAATAAACCAAAATTAAATCGTTGGAACAATTTCAAAACCACTCGGTTTTTTCCAAAACAGAAAACTTTTAAACACGCGGAGCTTAAACCACTCCTTTTAAAAGCTATTAAGGTTCCTTCGATTATATCAAGTTCACTAGGTTCACGGTTTTGCCAAAACCATTCGTAACCCTCCGTCATTTTATTTGAATATTCAATAGTATTCAAGCTATGTTTGTTGACATTCGTCAAGGCATAGTGATTGGTAGCTGTTGGGTGTTCATATGTAGCATAGATAGATACGTTGGTTTGGGACAGTCTTATTACCTTGTTGACCTTCATCAAGGGTATATACGGGTGTGTTCAAATTAACCTGGACAATGATGGGTAGAACTTGACATGTGACTTATAATTTATTAACGTTCGTCAGGGTCATAAGAGCATGGGGCAAAAATCCACATCGGGAGTTTTTAAAGAAACTGAAACTTGCTAATACTGCATACCATTTGGAGTTTGATAATGTTGGTAGGATTCCTTCAGCATTATCTCACAATGATATTTGGAACCCGATCCTACTGTGAGTATCCGCTACTTCTCGGGAAACTTTTCACTTAACGATCAATGCTGTAAACTAAGTAGGGGTCTAGAAAGTTGTTAGCGGGGCTACGGCCACAGGGAAAAGAGGTTATTTAATTAAGGAACTTCATAAAAGTGTCGTAAAACCTCCCTCGAAGTACCGACACCAGCCTGGCTGAACGGTTAAGCATGTATTGTACGGTGAGATCAATCCCGAATAATTCTTCTTTTATGGTTTGAGGAAGGATTCGAGAAACAGTGGGAGCCATCTAGTTTAGATAAACTAAAAACTAATCAAAACTTGCAAGAGCATCATGCTAAGTGTTTTCTTCTCTCTCTTAATTGCAGCGACCCAGTGACCACACATAGGTTACATCTAGATAATAAAATGACTGAATCTGACTGTTATGACTGGCAAAGATCTGTTCAAATGTCCATTACCCATGACAAGCTGGGACACCTCTCAACTAATCAAACCCCTGTCATCTCAGGACCAGTTTCCACTATCGCGGATATTGATATCCGTAAGACATCGGAAAAAGACTGTGCAAATGCCAAGTGCCTCGTGTTGGCCTCAGTTAATTGTGCATACCAGAGGCAGCACGAGAAGATGGACTTAGTTTCTGTCTTCCTCCATAACAAAGATTTATATGGAGAGCAATCTCGTATCGCAAGATTTGAGACATCGAACGAATTACTTCAAGCGAGGTTGGCTGTCGAGTCATCTGTAGGGGACAACGTCCTTACAGAGACTAGCTATTTTGATGAGCTCGCAAACCTAAAGACCACGTTGAAAAACGGGTCAAATACTGACTTGATTCTGCAGTCTCTTCCCTCTACTTATACCCTGAAGGAAACCAGGGAAGAAGAAGGAAACGGAAGGGCAAAAGATTCAGGACTGGATATAGTGAAGGAGGGACGTTCCTATTGTTGCGAGAAAGGACATTGGCAGAAGGATTGCAGGGCCAGCGAATCCAGTAGCCAGGATTCGAAGCATGTTGTGGCTTCGGCTTCGGGTGTGTTTGTAATAGAAAACTGTATGTTAATTAACTTTACTTCCTGGGTACTAGATACCGGATCAGGAACTCATGTCTATAATTCATTACAGGCTTTGAGAAACCGTAGAGTTATCAGGATAGGTGATATGACTCTAAGGGTTGCCAACGGAATGAGCGTGGACGCTGAATCCTTAGGAGAATGTCACCTTGGATTGAAAAGTGGGCAGATATTGATTCTGCGTAACTGTTTGTATGTACCTAGTATGGCTTGTAATATCATATCTGTATCCTTACTTTTTACGGAAGGATATGATTTTACTTTTTTAAGAAATGTGGTCCACATCCACCAAAATCAAGTTCTGATTGGGTCAGGTACATTAGAAAACGGAATATACGTATTGAATCAAGCTCAGGTTTACAGTGTCCAGAACACACTTAAAAGAATGTCTCTGGAAACAAATCAGGCTTTCTTATGGTATTGTAGACTGGGTCACATTAATGAGACACGGTTAACAAAGTTATATAAAGAGGGATACTTGAATCCGTTCGAGTATCAGTCTTATACTACTTGTGAATCTTGTCCCTTGGGAAAGATGACAAAGACTCCATTCACTGGACTCGGAGAGCGAGCGAGCGAGCTCTTAAGACTCATACACAGTGACGCGTGTGGTCCAATGTCTACACATGTGCGAAGTGGTTATTCATACTTCATTACTTTTACGGATCATTTCTCTAGGTATGGACATGTCTTCCGGATGAAGCATAAATCCGAGGCATTTGAGAAATTTTGGGAATACAAGAATACAGTTGGAAAACAATCAGGCAAAAGTATCAAGTCTCTAAGATCTGATCGTGGTGGTGAATACTTGAGTGCCGAGTTTCTGGGCTACTTAAAAGAGAATGGAATTCTCTCTCAGCTTACTCCTCCACACACACCACAACACAACGGTGTATCGGAAAGGCGGAATCGAACTCTATTAGATATGGTTCGTTCTATGATGAGTAAGGCTGAGTTACCGCGATCTTTCTGGGGTTATGCACTAGAAATAGCTGCATATCTTTTGAACAAGGTTCCAACCAAGACTGTGCCTACCACTCCATATAAGATGTGGAGTGGAATGAAACCCTGTCTTAAGTATCTTAAGACATGGGGATGTCCAGCTTTTGTAAAGAAGCAACATGTGGATAAGCTCGAGGCACGCTCAGTACTGTGTAAGTTTGTGGGATACCTCAAGAACTCCAGGGGGTATCTTTTCTATTCCGCCGAGGAACAAAAGGTTTTTTTTCTCAGCATGCCCACTTCTTGGAAACTGAATTTTTAGAAAATCAGATAAGTGGGAGCACAATATGTTAGTGTATATGCCCTAGAGGCCATTACTGTATCATACTGGTTTGTATATTACTTAATGGATGCTTGGGATATTCACCTTGTATATACAATCTTGCTCAAAATAGTAGTATGCTACTTGGTTTGTTTCTACTTCAATGTGTACACGTGTTTATTTTTGTATATCGCCTATACACATTAGTAGAGCCCTTAGGATCTTTGCTTGATTACCAGCGATGTGATGGCCGTCACACTAGTGGGGCTGGGTAATCTATAAGCACATCCTTATGCAGGTCCCTGGTCGCAGGACTATCGAGACAGGGCATCGATACTCCGGAGTAGACCAGCGCATGCGCTTCTCATCCCAGTGTGGGAGACGGTCTGTCCCACAGCCGTCAGTACGTCGTACTTGAGATAGTATGCGGGTGCTCGTTAGGTTACGGGTACACTGGACAGGACTCGTCGGGAACTGACTAGTTGGTATTATACCTATCGTCAGTTATCAGTTCCCAGGTGACATGAGTACAGCTTAGTCCGCTGACTTGACACTGTCACTTCGCCTCGGGTGTGTTCCCACTGTACTTTGATCACTACCCTACCACGGCTCAAAGGAGTCGTGCAAACAGGTGGTGGTTGGGTGCAGTCCCGAAGCACTTGGAGGCAGTGACGGTTAGACAGGATTCGTCTCTCCCGGTATTGGGGGTTGACATCGCGCTGTGTCTAGGAGAGCCATTACACGAGTAGTCCCTGGCCAGGGCAAACGAGATATACTGGTAGGTTTCCAGTGTTATCTCAGGGTGTTTTGGGCTTCGCTCCGGCACGACTTGTACCGCTATTGGGGGACTGACGTTTACCGCCCCCTAGGCCCGCCATGCGATGTATCAGACGAACAGACCGGACTGTACGGAGAATGTCACACTCAGGCTCAGTAGGAGTTCAGATAGGTTTCACCTCGTCCGTCTTCTTGTCGGCATTACCTGGGGACCGTTACGCACAGCTAGTGCCGCTTGCGGTCTGTGGTTAAACCCACTGCCAGCGTAGTGTCGAGTCTTTAGAGTCCCACACAGAAAGCTTTTCGCCTTTAGGCAAAAGAGTAGAGGTCGCATGGTATTGCGACAGGTCGCATGGTTTTGCGACAGGGTTCGGTCACATCCGTGCACTTGTGCACGTACAGTGTCCGGACAGTTTACACTAGCGGGCTTTGGTTTAAGCCAGATCCTAGTGTACCTTATGGGATTGGATTTATCCAGTTTGCATTCGTGTTCCTCGGAACGCGGATGCGGGTGTGTATGCGCAGTTGACAGGGAGGCAGAGGCAGCGGATTCTCATTAGGGTTGTTGACAGTTGACCGTTGACTTTTTGACTTTATGCTCAACCCTAATGAGAATATGATATGTGATTAACTATTATATTAATTAAGTATTATGGTGATATGATTGTTGACTTGTTGACTTTTGTTGACTTGTTGACTTTGTTGACTTGTTGACTTTTGTTGACTTGTTGACTGGTTGACTAGGCTTGACTAGTTGACCATCATGATAACCATGGTTATCATTTCATGCCAAAGACTTTTACTTGCTTGTTCATTTGAGTAAAATGAGTGCATGACATGATAAGGTTATGGTTGCTTCAAACCATCACATAAGACTTTTTTGATATGATGAGTTATGATCACTTTGGATTATGAGAGGGTGAGAGACAAAATACTTGCTCATTCTTTCTTGCTCATTCTCTCTCTTGTTCTTGAGCTCTCCTCTTGCTCTCACCCTCAACCTCTTGCTCCCTCTCTTGATCTATGGTTCTCTTGTCTCATGAGTTGAGAATCAAGAACCATAGATAAAATCCCATTCTATTTCCTCTCTACTCATTCTAGTTCACTAGGTTTAGCAAACCAAGTGAACTAGTTTCTTCAAAGAACGAAGAAGGAGCTAAAGGTTGGAGCTTTCAGGTGGATCTATCTTCGGCGTACGGAGACGACGAGAAGAAGCCATCGGACCACCATCGGAGCTTTGAAGACGAAGGAGTTCAAGACAAGCTAGGTATAACCATCTCTATCCGAGTAGCTAACTCTCTTTAGCTAAGTATACTAGTTTTAGTTTAGTCAAAGATCCCGACTTTGCTTAGTCCATGTTGCCCCTTGCGATAAAATTTGATTTTTATACCGTTTCCGCCTCCCCGTAAGAACCGGGGGTCGCAACGTGGACTTACAGTGGTATCAGAGCCTAACTAAACTTAAACTAGCTTGGTAGTAAAGTGTAACGAAGTTCGGAACCGGAAAAAATCCAAAAACCTAACTTTTACAAAACCTGAGTTTCTGTTGAAATTTTTTCTCGTCAAATTGAAAAACTTTATACTCCTAAATTCGGCTCAGGGTTTTGTGTGAACACCCAAGAAAAACGTTGCCCTAATTCGTTCAAACCGCCGCGCTTCCGCCGCACGAGGTAGGCATTTGCCGCGGAAGCGCCGCGGTTTGTCGTCTTCTCTGCATCGTTTTTCGTGCAGTGTGTGTCTGTGTTGGTTTTGGGATTTTTGGAATGTATTATATGTGCCCAGATTTTCCAGAAAAGAAATTTCCTTTTGGGGTCCTATAATTCCGTATTTTTTCCGAACTTCACTGTACTTTGACTATGATGGTTATATCTGTAATGCTTGCATGTATTGAACGTCGGCTAATCGCTATAAGTCGATTGGTCGGGGTTATACATGATCCGTAATGTGCTGGAATGTGTATATAAATATGTTGGATTGTCGCGGGTGAATAGCCGGGGGTTGTGAGACGAGAGTTTTCTTTTCTTGCAATTCATGTAAATTTGTAAATTGATGTAATAATTATTTGTATGGCCGCACAACCGGGTCGGGGTTGTAGCCGTCATTGTATAATTTCTTTTTACTGTTTTTGCTCCTAGGATAGACCCATGGAGGGGTGCACAAACTACCGGGTATGCCGAAGTGTCGAGTGGCCTACTCATGGAGATGAGGGAGGTTGCTACGCTTCGGGTACTTGGCGGGTAGTTTGCCGCACCCGTAGGGGTCTTGGGTGGGGTTTTGGCTATTCACCGCGACCGTGTTATCTGTTTTTGTTACAGGCTCGTACAAATTACAGATTGCTAGTATATCCAATGTATTTATCTGTGATTTGAAATGTTTATCATTGCAGTATATCTATATATGATATTATTTAGGCGTTGCTTATGTTTTACAGACGCGCTAGCCCAGCCCCCGCTCTGTCCTTAGTTAAGTAACCTAACGGGTAATGACGGGGCCCCGTGGCGAATGCGAATGGCATAAGCGTACGTCATATTTTGGTTGTTTTCTGCAATGGTAGGATTAAATGATGGGACGCATTAAAAGAACTAATGCAAGAATATCACGCATTAAAAGAACTAATGCAAGATAATAAACCAAGTTAAAGTCGTTGGAACACTTTCGAAAAACCACTCGGTTCTTTTCAAAACAAACTTTTAAAATACGGAGTTTGAGCCACTCCATTTAAAAGCTATCTCGTTCCATCGACCAAATCAAGTTCACTACGTTCACGGTTTTGCCAAAACCATCCGTAGCCCTCCATCATTTCAGTTAAATATTCGGTAGTATTCAAGCTATGTATTTTGACCTCACGCCAAGGCATAGTGATTGGTAGCTGCCGGATATTTATCTGTTGCATAGATAGAATGCGTTGGTTTGAGACAGTCGTACTGCCATTTTGGCCTACGTCAAGGGTATGTACGGGTGGGTTCAAATTAACCTGGATAATGATGGGACGAACTTGACATGTGACTTATGACATTTTGACCTCACGCCAAGGTCATAAGAGCATGGGGCAAAAATCCACATCGGGAGTTTCATAAGTACTGAAACTTGCTAGATTTGCATACCATTTGGAGTGTGACGATTCTGGTAGGATTCCTTCAGTTTCGTCACGCAATGATATTTGGATCCCGATCCTACTGTGAGTATATGCTACTCCTCGGGAAATTTCTCACTTAACGATCAATGCTATAAACCTAGTAGGTGCCTAGAAAGGTGTTAGCGGGGCTACGCCCCCAGGGAAAAGAGGTTCTTTAATTAAGGAACTTCGCGAAAGCGTTGGAAAACCTCCCTCGAAGTACCGACACCGGCCTGGCTGAACGGTTAAGCAAGTATTGTACGGTGGGATTAATCCTGACTAATTCTTCCTTTATGGTTTGAGGAGGGATTCGAGAAACAGTGGGAGCCATCCTGTTTAGACAAACTAAAAACCACTCTAAACTTGCAAGAGCATCATGCTGAGTGTTTCTTCTTCTCTCTCCTAATTGCAGCGACCAATCAACATGACTGGACTTAAGTTACTCCTAGATAAAAACAAACTGACAGGGCCAAACTACAAAGATTGGCTCAGGAATGTCAAGATAGCAATCACTTATGACAAGCTGGGGTATCTTCTTACCACCAAAGCTCCCCCTGTCCCTGGTCCAACTTCCAGTGTCGCGGATAAGGAAATCCGCAAGACTTGGGAGATTGATAGCGCGAAGGCCAAGTGCCTCCTGCTTGCCTCGATGGACAACGAACATCAGAGGAGGCATGAGAATATGGACATGGAGTCCATATTGCTTCATACAAAAGAACTGTATGGAGAGCAATCTCGTATCGCAAGATACGAAGCGTCGAAAAGGTTATTTTCGACAAGAATGGCCGTCGGATCATCAGTAGCCGAGCACGTGCTAAAGATGATCGGCTTCATTGAGGAGCTCGCTGACCTAGGGATCACATTAGAGAGTGAGCTATATACGGATATAGTTCTCCAGTCCCTTCCTTCCACTTACGCCCAGTTCATACTGAACTTCAACCTACAAGAAAAAGAGGTTGAACTTTCAGAGCTCTTCAACATGCTGAGGAGCGCAGAGGGAACCCTACAGAAAGGTAGGGATACATCCACTTTGTTTGTAGGAGGATCATCTTCTTCTAGGTCCAAGGCGAAAGCCAAGGGAAAGAAGAAGAAGGCCCCCGCCAAACCAAGGGGCGGTGTTAGTAAAGTGGATACGAAGGGAAAAGGTAAAGCAACAAAGATAGCGGGGAAGCTTGTGGATAAGGAAGAATGCTTCTATTGTCATAAGAAAGGACACTGGAAGAATGATTGCAGGGCCTGGAAGGCCAGAACACAGGAATTGAAGCAGGTTGCAGCTTCAGCTTCAGGTGTGTATGTTATTGAAAACTGTCTTTCAATAAACTCTACTTCCTGGGTATTGGATACCGGATCAGGATCTCATATCTGTAATTCTTTGCAGGCGTTGAGAAACCGTAGGGTTTTGAAGGCAGGTGACATGACCCTCAAAGTTGCGAACGGAGCTAGCATGGATGCTAAAGCCGTGGGGGACTATCACCTGGGAATGTCAGATGGACATGTTTTGGTTTTGCGTAATTGCTTTTTTGTACCCAACGCAACTTGTAATATCATTTCTGTATCTTTAGTTTCTAAAGAAGGTTATGAATTTGCGTTTGTAAGTAATGTTGTAAACATTCACCTTAAATCAAGTTTTGATTGGGTCAGGTACATTGAGTAATGGTATATACGTGTTAAACCAACCACAGATTTTCAACATCCAGAATACACACAAAAGAAAGTCTCCGGAAATAAATCAGACTTTCTTATGGCATTGTAGATTGGGTCACATCAATGAGAGAAGGTTGACTAAGTTACATACAGAAGGATATTTGAATGCGTTCGAATATCAATCATATGCTACTTGTCAATCTTGTCTCAAAGGAAAGATGACAAAGACTCCGTTTACTGGACATGGAGTAAGAGCGAGCGAGCTCTTGGGACTCGTACACAGTGACGTGTGCGGTCCAATGTCTACACATGCCCGAAGCGGACATTCTTACTTCATTACTTTTACGGATGACTTCTCAAGGTACGGTCATGTCTTCTTAATGAAACATAAGTCCGAGGCCTTCGGAAAATTCCAGGAGTATAAGAATGAAGTAGAGAAACAGACCGGCAAAAGTATTAAGATTCTAAGATCGGATCGAGGTGGAGAATACTTAAGTGCCGAGTTCCTGGACTATTTAAAAGAGAACGGAATTCTCTCTCAGCTTACTCCTCCATACACCCCGCAACATAACGGTGTATCGGAGAGACGGAACCGCACCCTATTGGATATGGTGCGGTCCATGATGAGTAACGCTGAGTTACCGCGATCATTCTGGGGGTATGCGCTAGAATCAGCTGCATACCTTTTGAACCGAGTTCCGACTAAGACTGTGCCTACCACCCCATATGAAATGTGGAGTGGGAAGAAACCCTATCTTCAATATCTGAAGATCTGGGGATGTCCAGCTTTTGTCAAAAAGCAGCATGCGGATAAACTCGAGGCACGCTCAGTACTGTGCAAGTTTGTGGGATACCCAAAGAACACCAGGGGGTATCTTTTCTACTACGCAGAGGAACAAAAAGTCCTTGTTTCTCGTAATGCCCACTTTCTAGAACACCAGTTCTTGGAAAAGGAGATAAGTGGGAGCGCAGTAGAACTGGAAGAAATTCCAGAACCACGGACTATTACTGAAAGTTTAGTGGAACCAGAGGGTTCAGAAGAACAGGACATTCCTACGCCGCTCCGCAGGAGTAGTAGGCAGTCTCATCCGCCCGAGAGATACTGCGGTTTTCTCATAGACGGGGATAGAGAGGATTGCATCATAGACTATGATGAGCCTACTAGCTTCCAGCAGGCCGTTCAGAGCGTTGACTCAGTGAAGTGGCTGGATGCAATGCGGACCGAAATGGAGTCCATGTACACCAACAAGGTATGGACGTTGGACATTGCTCCAGACGGGGTAAAACCCGTAGGATGCAAGTGGATCTTCAAAAGGAAGATTGGTGTAGATGGACAGGTTGAGACCTATAAAGCTAGGCTGGTAGCAAAGGGTTTTCGTCAAAGACCTGGCTTGGACTACGACGAAACCTTTTCTCCAGTAGCCATGCTGAAATCCATTCGGATCCTTCTTGCCATTGCTGCCTTCCACGATTATGAGATCTGGCAAATGGACGTAAAGACAGCTTTTCTAAATGGAAATTTAGAGGAGTGTGTCTATATGGACCAGCCAGAGGGTTTCATTCAGAGTGGGAGCAGCGGAAAGGTGTGCAAGTTGCTTAAGTCCATCTATGGACTAAAGCAGGCATCGCGGAGTTGGAACATCTGCTTTGATGAGACGGTCAAAGAATTTGGCTTTATCAAAAATCCAGATGAACCATGCATCTATAGTAGATTTGTAGCGAGAACTGTAGTATTCCTCATTTTATACATGGATGACATTCTCTTAATAGGAAATGACATTCCTATGCTACAATCTGTCAAGGGGTTCTTGTCACACAGGTTCTCCATGAAAGACCTGGGTGATGCCTCGTACATTCTGGGTATCCGGATCTACCGTGACAGATCCAAGAGGATATTAGGACTTTCTCAGTCCAGGTACATCGACACCATACTGAAGAGATTCAGTATGGAAGATTCCAAGCGCGGTAACCTGCCGGCTTGTCACGGGATCACCCTCTCTAAAGAGATGTCTCCCAAGACTGATTTGGAGAGGGATCGCATGTCTATTATACCCTACGCTTCTGCGGTAGGCTCTATAATGTATGCGATGTTGTGTACCAGACCGGATGTAGCTTATGCACTGAGTGTGGTAAGCCGGTATCAGTCAAACCCAGGGGAGAAACACTGGATAGCGGTAAAGAACATTCTCAAGTACCTGAGAAGGACTAAGGAGATGTTCTTGGTGTATGGCGGAAAAGACCTCCAGATCGAGGCCTTTGCCGACTCCAGCTTCCAGAGTGACAAGGATGATTCCAAGTCCATGTCGGGTTTTGTCTTTACCCTCAATGGAGGGGCGGTGTGTTGGAAGAGTTCCAAACAGGAAACCGTTGCAGACTCGACGATGGAAGCGGAATACATCGCTGCATCTGATGCCGCAAAAGAAGCTGTCTGGATGAGGAAGTTCTTGAAAGAACTTCAGGTGGTTCCGTCCATTGTTGATCCAATACCTCTGTATTGCGACAACAACGGGGCTATAGCTTTAGCGAAGGAACCCAGGTCCCATCAGAGATCCAGGCACATCTTGAGGCGGTATCACCTGATCAGGGAGATCGTAGATCGCCAGGAGATCGAGGTTCGGAGAGTCACTTCAGAAGATAACACTGCAGATCCATTCACCAAGGCCCTGCCCCAGACTCAGTTCGAGCGGCTGATCGAGATGATAGGTCTTCGATACGCCAGTACATGGCCTTAGTGCAAGTGGGAGATTGTTAGTGTATATGCCCTAGAGGCCATTACTGTATCATATTGGTTTGTATATTACTTAATGGATGCTTGGGATATTCACCTTGTATATACAATCTTGCTCAAAATAGTAGTATGCTACTTGGTTTGTTTCTACTTCAATGTGTACACGTGTTTATTTTTGTATATCGCCTATACACATTAGTAGAGCCCTTAGGATCTTTGCTTGATTACCAGCGATGTGATGGCCGTCACACTAGTGGGGCTGGGTAATCTATAAGCACATCCTTATGCAGGTCCCTGGTCGCAGGACTATCGAGACAGGGCATCGATACTCCGGAGTAGACCAGCGCATGCGCTTCTCATCCCAGTGTGGGAGACGGTCTGTCCCACAGCCGTCAGTACGTCGTACTTGAGATAGTATGCGGGTGCTCGTTAGGTTACGGGTACACTGGACAGGACTCGTCGGGAACTGACTAGTTGGTATTATACCTATCGTCAGTTATCAGTTCCCAGGTGACATGAGTACAGCTTAGTCCGCTGACTTGACACTGTCACTTCGCCTCGGGTGTGTTCCCACTGTACTTTGATCACTACCCTACCACGGCTCAAAGGAGTCGTGCAAACAGGTGGTGGTTGGGTGCAGTCCCGAAGCACTTGGAGGCAGTGACGGTTAGACAGGATTCGTCTCTCCCGGTATTGGGGGTTGACATCGCGCTGTGTCTAGGAGAGCCATTACACGAGTAGTCCCTGGCCAGGGCAAACGAGATATACTGGTAGGTTTCCAGTGTTATCTCAGGGTGTTTTGGGCTTCGCTCCGGCACGACTTGTACCGCTATTGGGGGACTGACGTTTACCGCCCCCTAGGCCCGCCATGCGATGTATCAGACGAACAGACCGGACTGTACGGAGAATGTCACACTCAGGCTCAGTAGGAGTTCAGATGGGTTTCGCCTCGTCCGTCTTCTTGTCGGCATTACCTGGGGACCGTTACGCACAGCTAGTGCCGCTTGCGGTCTGTGGTTAAACCCACTGCCAGCGTAGTGTCGAGTCTTTAGAGTCCCACACAGAAAGCTTTTCTCCTTTAGGCAAAAGAGTAGAGGTCGCATGGTATTGCGACAGGTCGCATGGTTTTGCGACAGGGTTCGGTCACATCCGTGCACTTGTGCACGTACAGTGTCCGGACAGTTTACACTAGCGGGCTTTGGTTTAAGCCAGATCCTAGTGTACCTTATGGGATTGGATTTATCCAGTTTGCATTCGTGTTCCTCGGAACGCGGATGCGGGTGTGTATGCGCAGTTGACAGGGAGGCAGAGGCAGCGGATTCTCATTAGGGTTGTTGACAGTTGACCGTTGACTTTTTGACTTTATGCTCAACCCTAATGAGAATATGATATGTGATTAACTATTATATTAATTAAGTATTATGGTGATATGGTTGTTGACTTGTTGACTTTTGTTGACTTTTGTTGACTTTGTTGACTTGTTGACTTTTGTTGACTTGTTGACTGGTTGACTAGGCTTGACTAGTTGACCATCATGATAACCATGGTTATCATTTCATGCCAAAGACTTTTACTTGCTTGTTCATTTGAGTAAAATGAGTGCATGACATGATAAGGTTATGGTTGCTTCAAACCATCACATAAGACTTTTTTGATATGATGAGTTATGATCACTTTGGATTATGAGAGGGTGAGAGACAAAATACTTGCTCATTCTTTCTTGCTCATTCTCTCTCTTGTTCTTGAGCTCTCCTCTTGCTCTCACCCTCAACCTCTTGCTCCCTCTCTTGATCTATGGTTCTCTTGTCTCATGAGTTGAGAATCAAGAACCATAGATAAAATCCCATTCTATTTCCTCTCTACTCATTCTAGTTCACTAGGTTTAGCAAACCAAGTGAACTAGTTTCTTCAAAGAACGAAGAAGGAGCTAAAGGTTGGAGCTTTCAGGTGGATCTATCTTCTGCGTACGGAGACGACGAGAAGAAGCCATCGGACCACCATCGGAGCTTTGAAGACGAAGGAGTTCAAGACAAGCTAGGTATAACCATCTCTATCCGAGTAGCTAACTCTCTTTAGCTAAGTATACTAGTTTTAGTTTAGTCAAAGATCCCGACTTTGCTTAGTCCATGTTGCCCCTTGCGATAAAATTTGATTTTTATACCGTTTCCGCCTCCCCGTAAGAACCGGGGGTCGCAACGTGGACTTACACAATAGAACTGGAAGAAATTCCAGAACAACAAGCTATTACTGAAAGCTTGGTAGAACCAGAAATTTTAGGAGAACCGGAAATCCCAGCGCCACTCCACAGGAGTAGTAGGCAGTCTCATCCGTCCGAGAGATACTACGGTTTTCTCATAGACGGGGATCGAGAGGATTGCGTTATTGAAAATAATGAGCCTACCAGCTTCCAGCAAGCCATTCAGAGCGGTGACTCAGTAAAATGGCTGGATGCAATGCGGACAGAGATGGAGTCCATGTACACCAACAAAGTTTGGACTTTGGACATTACTCCAGAAGGGGTAAAACCCGTAGGCTGCAAATGGATCATCAGAAAGAAGATTGGTGTAGATGGGCAGGTTGAAACCTATAAAGCTAGACTTGTTGCTAAGGATTTTTGTCAAAGACCTGGTTTGGACTATGACGAAACCTTTTCTCCAGTGGCTATGCTCAAATCCATTCGGATCCTGCTTGCCATTGCTACCTTCCACGATTATGAGATCTGGCAGATGGACGTAAAGACGGCTTTTCTAAATGGAAATTTGGAAGAGTGCGTCTATATGGATCAGCCGGAGGGTTTCATTCAGAGTGGGAGCAGCGGTAAAGTGTGCAAGTTGCTTAAGTCCATTTATGGACTGAAGCAGGCGTCGCGAAGCTTGAACATCTGCTTTGATGATACTGTCAAAGAATTCGACTTTATCAAAAATCCGGATGAACCATGCATTTACAGTAAGATTGTAGGGAGAACTGTGGTATTCCTCGTCTTGTACGTGGATAACATTCTCCTAATAGGAAATGACATTCCTATGCTACAGTCAGTCAAAGGATTCTTGTCACAGAGGTTCTCCATGATAGACCTGGGCGATGCCAACTACATTCTGGGGATCCCGATCTATCGTGATAGATCTAAGAGGATATTGGGACTTTCGCAGTACAGGTACATCGACACCATACTGAAACGATTCAGTATGGAAGATTCAAAGCGCGGTAATCTATCAGCTTGTCACGGAATCACCCTCTCCAAAGAGATGTCTCCTAAGACTGATTTGGAAAGGGCTCGCATGTCATCTATACCCTACGCATCCGCGGTATGCTCTATAATTTATGCGATGTTGTGTACTAGACCAGATATAGCATACGCATTAAGCGTTGTAAGCCGGTATCATTCGGACCCAGGGGAGAAGCACTGGATAGTACTAAAGAACATTCTTAATTACCTAAGAAGGACTAAGGAGATGCTTTTGGTGTATAGCGGAAAAGACCTCCAGATCGAGGCCTTTGCTGACTCCAGCTTCTAGAGTGACAAGGATGACTCAAAGTCTATGTCGGGTTATATCTTTACCCTCAATGGAGGGGCGGTTTGCTGGAAGAGCTCCAACCAGGAAACCGTTGCCGACTCAACTATGGAAGCGGAGTACATAGCTGCTTGCGATGCCGCAATGGAAGCTGTCTGGATGAAGAAGTTCCTTACGGAGCTTCAGGTGGTTCCTACCATTGTTGATCCAATACTGATGTATTATGATTACTACGGCGCAATAGCTTTAGCGAAGGAACCCAGGTCCCATCAGATGTACAGACACATTTTGAGGCTGTACCACCTGATCAGGGAGATCGTAGATCCCCGGGAGATCGAGGTGAGGAGAGTAGATTCGGAGAATAACACTGCAGATCCACTCATAAAGGCCATACCCCCGACTCAGTTCGAGCGGATGATGGAGATGATAGGTCTTCGATACGCCGGTATATGGCCCTAGTGCAAGTGGCAAATTGTTAGTGTATATGCCCTAGAGGCCATTACTGTATCATACTAGTTTGTATATTACTTAATGGAAGCTTGAGATATTCACAGTTGTATAGAAAATCTTGCTCAAAATGGTAGTATGCTACTTGGTTTGTTTCTACTTCAATATGTGCATGTGTTTCTTTTAGCATATCGCTTATACATATTAGTGGAGACCTTAGGATCTTTGCTTGATTACCAGCGTTGTGATGGCAGTCACACTAGTGGGGGCTGGGTAATCTACAAGCACATCCTTATACAGGTCTCTAATCGTAGGATTATCGAGACGGGGCATCCATACTCCGGAGTAGACTAGCGTATACGCTTCTCATCCCAGCAGGGGAGATGGTCTGTCCCACAGTCATTAGTACATCGTACTGGAGATAGTATGCGGGTGCTCGTTAGGTTACGAGTACACTGTACATGACTCGTCGGGAACTGTTGGTTGGTAGTATACCTATCGTCAGATAACAGTTCTCAGGTGACAGGAGTACATCTTTGTCCGTCGACTTGGCACTACTACTTCGCCTCGAGTGTGTTCCCACTGTACTTTGATTACTACCCTACCATGGCTCAAAGGAGTCGTGCAAACAGGTAGTAGTTGGGTGCAGTCCCGAAGCACTTGGAGGCAGTGGCGGTTAGATAGGATTCGTCTCTCCCGGTATTGGGGGTTGATATCGTGTTGTGTCTGGGAGAGCCATTAAACAAAGTCCCTGCCAAGGGCAAGCGAGAATTACTGGTTGTGTCACGACCCGAAGTTCAACCCATGACCGACACTTAAACACGTAACGTCTACAGGCGTAACGCGACTAAGTAAGCCGAAACCCAGAAATCAAAACCATTAAAAGTAGTAAGTGTTGAAAGCATTTGTTTAAAAACATTTGGAAAACCTTAAGTAGTTTAGTAAAATTCTTTAAAGTTCAAGTTATTTTCTTAAAAATTTTGGCAGCATTTCCTTTGTAAAACTAACCCCGAAATCGGGTACAAGAAAAGATATGGGTAAAAATGATATACAATGAAATAAAGCATCCCAAACGGGAGCAATCACGCTCCACGGCGAAACAACCACGCAAGTAATATACAACGCCGTAGCGAAGAAATGAGCAATAAGTGGAAAACATCACAATGATAAAAACTGCATAAGTAAAGTCGGCTCACCCGAGCTCCACACCAGAATACAAATAATATACATCACGTCCTCACACTGGTCTCTAAGTCAAATACATATAAAGGTAGATGGAGAATACTAGATACAAAATTATGTATACAATGGAAATAACTGGATACCACAACCCACCTAACACCAAAACAACTCACGCACCGACTGCAGTGGTATCCGTAGCCAAAAAGATACAAGAAAGCAGCTTGTCGCGACTACTCTGAGGGGAAACCTGCAACACAGTGGCACAATGGGGGTGAGTTGCCAACTCGTGATTAAGAGATATATATAAAGGTAATCACGAGTATGCACGTACTACGCTACTCTAACATATACCAGCAGATAATATCTATATGCGATGAGCAGGACGTGCAATAATCATGCATAAGTACTCTATCGGGTAATATGACTACAGGATGAGATGCAAAATAATGAATGCTGAGCATGGGATAAAATAACATCTACACGGAATGTCAACGTGAAAAATATAATCGGTGTCTACCAAAAACACCCCAAAAACCCAATAATCAGGCGCCGTCACTCCATCCAACCCTCAATCCTGTAAATCTCATAGAAGCGGGGAGCCCAACATCGGCACCCAAAAACAACGTGAAATACTCATGTCCAGCATCGACACGCAAATCCTCATATATCGGGCTCCGTCAGTCCAGATCGGCCCACGGGCTCCGTCTGCTGATTCGACCCTCGGCCCCGGCAGTACGGGTCGTCCCGTATCCATCTCTCGACTCTGCTCAGTATCCTCCGGATAACCGCCAGGTCCAACCAATCACCGGTAGGTAGTACTCTCTCTGCCAGGCTCACCGTCTGTATACAGAGCATCCCTTTCTTGCTCCGGGGTACCATACCGGGTCCACCATGTACCTGCAATCGGCCTCGTCCAGCTTCTCGATTTGGGTTCACATGTCACACGTCTCAGAACCGAGAAAACGCATGGTGGACGCACTGAAATATCATATCAAGAGAAACCAGGTTTTTAAAACAGTGCGTATTTTCTTAAAATAGTACCACGGTTCTCAAATCCAGAAATCACATAAATCCAAGTCAATGCGTAAATCCATGCAATGTGTTGTATTATGAGAAGAAGGGAGAAACTTCTCTTTAAAATTGATTCAGTTTTTCAAAAGGCATCATGCGGTCCCTGGTTTTTACCAAAAATCAACTTATCTAAGTAGGTACCATTGTATATGGATAAGTATGGATATGCAAATGAGTATGTGCACAAGTAACATAATCATGTCAAATCCTATATGAGGTGAGCTACAATATATTGTTCATGACAATTCTATAGAGTGAGTGTCATGGCAATTACTAACGGTGTGTGTGTAATATGCAGATTAGTGCTCGTGCAACATGAACCGTTAGTAGCAGTGCGGTGTTTTATCAATTCTAATTTCATATATGGCAGGGAATATAGTATGCAACAAATAGAATCCATGAACAGTCAAGGTATGTAAATCCAATATGCTGATACAATGTCCTATCAGCCCTAACGTATAACGCCATACGGGCGATTTTTCCGTAGATGTTAAATCTACTCACCGTAGTCTCGTGGTAAGTATAGCCGGCGACTTGTTTCCCCTTCTTCGCGGCGTCCGTCGTACTCGCCTGCGAATCTAGAATTTCACAAGAAAATACACATAAGCTAAAATCTACAAAAACGTGACATTAAAGCCAAACGAGAAACCCGCGTCACGCACTAAACACGTGTGTAAACGTGACGTGTGTGCGTACGCCAAAAACCAACGCGACACGCCGTGGCACACAACGACACGTCATGACATAAAGCAACACCAAACCCACTTATAGCGCATGTATAGCGCAAGTCCCACTACACAAAAAACAGGTAATTTGGTCCCAGATTTTATCTGGAGCAAAAACAAGAAAAATAAACAAGACCAAACCTCTGAGAATTCCTACAAACAGCTACCTGCAAAGTTTCAGCATGATCCAACAAAAATGGGCCGGCCGCTATAGGGGTGATCTCGGCCAAATTCAGGTGAAAAAGCTCCAGGTTTCTACACTACACTTCTAGCACAAATTATAGTCTAATGTATATGTTTGCTCATTAAGTAAATACTCACTGATACAGCAGTTACACCGTATCCTATAACTTGGTTTTAAAAACGTTTTATGAACACTAAATTACAACATTATGGTATTTTGGTGAAACCTGAAGCAAAACCATGGTTAAAACAACCCTAATAACACAAAACTAAGCTAAACAAGCCATAAAAATGTTAACTTATCACAAGCTTCACTAATTTCCCTTCAATATCACAAAAATGCACAAAAATACGATTTTTAGCTAAAATACTACAAGTTAAGAACTAAGGTGCTAAGGGTGAGTTTAATACCTCCAAAAGACCCTAGGGAAACCCAATTTCCAGCCCTTTCCCTCAAAGCCACTGACTTGCTACCAAACTCCTCAAAAGAGCCACTAAACCAAAGGTTTTTGTGAAGGAATAATGAGATTTTGTGTAGGGTTTGTATTTGGGTCAAAAGAGAAGTAGGAGAAGAAGAGAATGATGATGATGTTGCTGCAGCTGCTGCTTCTCTCTGCTGGACGAGCAGAAAATGAGAGGGAGAGAGGGAAAATGAGTGAGAAAAATGGTCAAAAAGTCAAGCCTAACTTCACCTAACCAACCATACCTCTCATTCTTCATTTTTATTTTAAAAAGAAAGGGTTTGACATGGTTTAATTTGGAGATATGAACCAAGCAAGAAGAAATAAAATGGTTACACTTAACCTATGATACAAAATGATAAGTGTGCATGTTGTACACAAAACCTAGCTTTGGAAAATAATTAAGGAAAAATTCGCAAGTAAGGTAAACACAAGCTAAATTATAATTAATTAGCCCCATATATATATATAAACACCTCTCATCACAATTAGAACTAGTTTAAAAAGGAAATAAGATTTACGGGTTTTTATGAAAAGCACGCATCATTACTAACTAACGTGAAATTAACCAAAACGAATTTCGAAGCGTTACAATCTACCCCCCTTAAAGAAATTCGGTCCCCGAATTTAAAAATCTAGCTACGCGTACCTTCAAAGAGATGTAGATATTTCTTCCTCATCTCACTCTCGGTCTCCCAAGTGACCTCTTCGCTGCTCGGGCCACACCAAAGGACCTTGACGAACGGTATATCCTTCGATCTCAATTTCTTCACCTGTTGATCCAAGATGACCACTGGCTGCTCTGCAAAAGAAAGGTCACGCTCCAGCTGGATCGTCGGGTGCTGAATCGCATGCGAAGGATCATAAAGATACTTGTGGAGCATCGAAACATGAAATACGGGGTGCATATCTGGGAAACAGGACGGAACGGCTAACCGATACGCAACTGCACCAACACGCTCGAGGATCTCGAAGGGGCCCACGTATCTGGGACTAATCTTCCCCTTCTTCCTAAATCTCATTACACCTTTCATTGGGGAGCCCCTCAAGAAAACAAGATCGCCAACAGAAAACTCAAGTCTGCGCCGACGACGGTCCACATAAGATCTCTGCCTACTCTTGGCTGCTCTCATCCTATCATGAATCAACTAGATCTTCGCGGTCGTCTCCTCAACAATCTGGGTTCCTAAGATACTGCTCTCGCTGAGCTCTATCCAACAGACGGGCGATCTGCATCTCCTCCTATAAAGAGCCTCGAATGGTGCCATCTGAATAGTCTCCTGGAAACTGTTGTTGTAGGAGAACTCTACTAAGGGTAAATGATGATCCCAGCTACCTCCGAAGTCTAAGACGCACGCTCGGAGCATGTCCTCAAGCGTTTGAATAGTCCGTTCTAACTGGCCGTCGGTCTGCGGATGAAATGCTGTGCTGAAACTCAAGCGGGTGCCCAAAGTCTCCTAAAGCCTCTGCCATAGTCGACTGGGAAACTGGGTGCCTCGGTCGTACATGATACACGTCGGGACTCCAGGCAATCGTACGATCTCGTCGATGTATATCTGGGCATACTGAGCAAATCCGAAAATCGTCTTCACCGGCAGGAAGTGAGCTGCTTTCGTCAATCGGTCCACGATCACCCAGATGGAGTCATACCCTCGACTAGTCCTGGGTAGACCTACAATGAAGTCCATCAAAATCTGCTCCTATTTCCACTCCGGAATGGGTAACGGCTGTAGCTCTCCCGCGGGCCTCTGGTGCTCGGCCTTGACTTGCTGACAAGTCAGGCATCTCGACACGAAATCTGTGATGTCCCTCTTCATTCCGTCCCAACAGTAAACATCTCTCATATCATGGTACATCTTGGTGGAACCCGGATGAACTCTGTACACCGATCGATGTGCCTCCTCAAGAATCTCACGCCGTAGTCTCTCAGCATCTGGTACGCACAGTCTAGTCCCAAATCGTAGTATCCCCTGATCATCGATCACGAACTCGGAAAATCTGCCCTGTCTAATCTGTGCCATGATCTCTGAACAATGGTCATCACTGTATTGTGCCTCATGTATACGGTCAAGCAACTGTGGGCATGCACGAACATGCGCAAGCTGTCCTTCGATCGGCATGAACTCGAACTGCACTCGGCTGTCGCATAAAATCTGCCAATCTGCCGACGACTGCCTCTGCACTGCTCTCAAGCAAGATATACTACCCCCGGGCCTCCTACTCAAAGCATCCGCCACTATATTCGCCTTGCCCGGGTGATACAAGATCTCGCAATCGTAGTCCTTTACTAGTTCCATGCAACGGCGCTGTCTAAGATTCAGGTTCCGCTGCTGAAATATATACTTTAAGCTCTTATGATCAGTGAATATTTGGAACGACTCGCCGTATAGGTAATGTCGCCAGATCTTAAGTGCAAAGACCACTGCAGCCATCTACAAATCGTGAGTGGGGTAGTTCTGTTCATGTTTCTTCAACTGCCGTGAAGCATACGCGATCACTCTATCATGCTGCATCAATACGAACCCTAGCCCCACTCGAGAAGCATCACAAAAGACCACAAATTCGCCCGATCCTGAAGGCAATGATAACACTGGCGCTGTAGTCAATCGAGTCCGTAGCTGCTGAAAACTATGCTCGCACTCCTCCGTCCAATTTAACGAACTCCCTTCCAGGTCAACCCGGTCAAAGGTGCAGCAATACAGGAGAATTCCTGCACAAATCGCCTGTAGTAACCGGCCGACCCTAGAAAGCTGCGGATCTCCGTAACTGATGCGGTTCTGGGCCAACTCTGAACGGCCTCAATCTTCCTCGGGTCTACACATATATCATCTCGTGCAATCACGTGACCCAAGAAGTCTACGCTGTCCAGCCAGATTGCACACTTGGAGAATTTTGCGAAAAGCTGGTACTCCCTCAAGGTCTGCAGTGTGATACGCAGGTGCTGCTCATGCTCCTCTTTGGTCCGGGAATACACCAAGATATCGTCAATGAATACGATGATGAACAAATCAAGATACGGCTTGAAAATACGGTTCACCAAGTCCATGAATGCTGCTGGGGTGTTGGTGAGTCCGAATGATATCACCAAAAACTCATAATGGCCGTAGCACGTGCGGAAAGCTGTCCTCGGTATATCCTCCTGTCGATTCTGCAACTGATGGTATCCTGATCGCAAGTCGATCCTCGAAAAATATCTTGCCCCCTGAAGCTGGTCAAACAAATCGTCGATGTGTAGCAAAGGATATCTGTTTCGCACGGTAGCCCTGTTCAGCTGGCGGTAGTCGATACACAAACGCAAACTGCCGTCCTTCTTCTTGACAAACAGGACCGGAGCACCCCAAGGAGAAACACTGGGTCGAATAAGTCCCTTATCCAGCAAATCTTGCAACTGACCCATCAACTCTCTAAGTTCCGTCGGGGCCATCCGATAAGGCGGTATAGAAATAGGCCCCGTGTCGGGAATCAAATCAATACAGAAGGCAATGTCGCGCTCAGGCGGTAGCCCAGGAAGCTCGTCAAGGAACACATCAGGGAACTCGCTAACAATCGGAACCTGATCCAACGGAACCTCTGTAGCTCTAGTATCGCAAACATAGGTGAGAAATCCCTGATATCCCTTCCTCAAAAGCTGTCCAGCGTGAAAAGAAGAAATCAAACTGTGAAGGGCGGCACCACGGTCCCCCTGCACAACAAAAGCCGACTTGCCGGGAAAACAAAACCTAACTGTCTTCTCGCGGCAGTCCACAGACGCATAGTACGTGGCTAACCAATCCATACCCAAAAGAACGTCGAAGTCCAACATCTCAAGAAGGATCAAGTCGACAGGCAACTCTCTCCCGCCAATACGGACAACACAGGATCGGAATACGTGCCTAGCAACAATCGACACTCCCACAGGAGTGGTCACAATAAGCGGCTGATCAAGCAAACCGGACTCTCTACCCAAACTCGGCACGAAGTGTGTGGAAACGTACGAGTGCGTGGATTCCGGATAAAACAACACGTGTGCGTCAACAGAACATACTGAAAGGATACCTGAGACCGCCGCATTGGACGCCTGCGCGTCCTGATGCGTCAAAGAAAAAACCCGCGCCTGTCCTCTACCTGCGACTGACTATCCCCTACTAACAACTGGCTGTGCTCTGGCTCGGCCACCTCGTCATCTATGAGAAAATCCTCCGTGACCATGACCTCTCTGTGCATGAAACTGGCGTGGAGCAGCGGTAGGTACTATAGGCAACGCCCTCTGGGGTGGTGAAGGTAGTAAAGTGACGTGTGGTACGGCGGCCTCGCCCTCGCGTGGCTCCGGACAATCTCGATCACGATGATAAGTACTCCCGCATCGGAAACATCTAGATGGTGCCAGCTAACCCTCCTGGGGATAAGTGCTGAATAGCTGACCTCGTCCCGATCCTTCGCTAACCCCCGTACCTGAACGGAACCTGTCGCAGCGCCTAAATGGCTGTCTCTGTGCTGGAGTATTAGTACGAACTCTCTTCGGCTCTGGAACTACCGAAGTCTCAGTAAGGCGCTCCTCGACTAATAAGGCTGCGTCTACAGCTGCTGCATAAGTCTCGCAATGCTGAGCGCTGATCGCAAGGAACAGTGGTGTAAGCAGAGCCTCGGACAAATCTCTTGACTCGCATCTCCTCAGTAGCCACTAGGTATAGAGCATAAACCGATAACTCGGTGAACAGGACGTCGTACTTTGCTACTGTCATCTCCGGAGTCTGACGTAAGGGCTCGAACCTGCGCGCTCTCGAATCTCTAACACTCTGTGGAAGGAAGAGGGCAAGGAACACTGTCACGAACTCTGTCCACGTCATAGGAGGAAGACCTGCTGCTCTGCCCTTCTCGACCGATTCAAACCATTTCCGTGCAAGACCTTCCAGGCGAAAGCTCGCGAACTCTACCCTCCTCGCATCTGAGCATCTGAGTGAACGACATATCTGGGACATCCTATCAATGAAAGACTGTGGGTCCTCGGCTGCATCAGTGCCCGTGAAGACCGGAGGCTTCAGCCTCATGAACTCTGATAGCGATACTGTAATCACCTCCATGGCTGCAGGGGCAACTGCGTGTACTGTAGGTACCATCGCGGTCCCCGTGACGGGTGGAGCTACCTCTGATCACTGCGCTCGAAGTATCTCAACTAGCGATCCCATCATCTGGCGCATCTCCTGCATACTGGATCCCCTCATCTGGCGCATCTCCTACACACCGGCCTCTAGCATAGCGATCTGGTCTGTCGAAGGAGGAACAGTCTGCTCTGGTGCAACAGGGGTACTACCCGGATCAGTCCTCGTCTCGGACGAGTCAACTCGAATCTCGGCTCTCGGGGCCGCTCTCTACGCCCTTGTAGTCTTTGGCGGCATAATGGCTGAAAAGAAAATAGGATTCGATAAGAATACGGAAATCGAATCACAAGAATGTATATACTCATGAAGGAATTTAAATCAATAAGTCCTAAGGTCGCTTGGGCGGAGTACCGTGTCGTGAGTATGCCGCGGAACATACACAGCTATGCCACTCTGCTTCAGCTACCTACTCCATCATACCAGGGTCATCCTACACTCCAAAAGATAAAACCTACGCTCTGATACCAACTTTGTCACGACCCGAAGTTCGACCTGTGACCGGCACTTAACCACGTAACGTCTAAAGGCGTAACACGACTATGTAAGCCAAAACCCAGAAATCAAAACCATTAAAAGTAGTGAGTGTTGAAAGCATTTGTTTAAAAACATTTGGAAAACCTTTAGTAGTTTAGTAATATTCTTTAAAGTTCAAGTTATTTCCATAAAAATTTTGGAAGCATTTCATTTGAAAAACTAACCCCGAATCGGGTACACGACAAGATATGGTTAAAAATGATATACAATGAAATAAAGCAACCCAAACGGGAGCAATCACGCACCACGACGGAAACAACCACGCAAGTAATATACGACGCCGTAGCGAAGAAATGAGCAATAAGTGGAAAACATCACAATGATAAAAACTGCATAAGTAAAGTCGGCTCACCTGAGCTCCATACCAGAATACAAATAATATACATCATCGTCCTCAGACTGGTCTCTAAGTCAAATACATATAAAGGCAGATGGAGAATACTAGATACAAAAGAATGTATACAACGGAAATAACCGGATACCATAACCCACCTAACAGCTAAACAGGTCACGCACCGATTGCAGTGGTATCCGTAGCCAAAAAGATACAAGAAAGCAGCCTGCCACGACTACTCTGAGGGGCAACTTGCAACACTGTGGCACAACGGGGATGAGTTGCCAACTCATGAATGGGAGATAACACATAAAGGTAATCACGAGTATGCACGTACAGCGCTACTCTAAGATATGCCAGTAGATAATATCTAAATGCGATGAGCAGGACGCGCAATAATCATGCATAAGTACTCTATCGGGTAATATGACTACAGGATGAGATGCAAAATAATGAATACTGAGCATGGGATAAAATATCATCTACACGGAATGTCAACGTAAAAAATATAATCGGTGTCTACAAAAAACACGAAAAAGCCAATACTTAGGCGCCGTCACTCCATCCGGCCCTCAATCCTGTAAATCTCATAGAAGCGGGGTGCCAAACATCGGCACCAAAAAACAACATGAAATACTCGTGTCCAGCATCGACACACAAATCCTCAAATATCGGGCTCCGTCAGTCCGGATCGGCCCACAGGCTCCGTCTGCGAAATCGGCCCTCGGCCCCGACAGTACGGGTCGTCCCGTATCCATCTCTCGACTCTGGTCAGTATCCTCAGGATAACCGCCAGGTCCAACCAATCACTGGTAGGTAGTACTCCCTCTGCCAAGCTCACCGTCTGTATACAGAGCATCGCTTTCTTTCCCTGGGTACCATACCGGGTCCACCATGTACCCGCAATCGACCTCGTCCAGCTCCTCGATTCGGGTTCACATGCCACACGTCTCAGAACCGAGAAAATGCTTGGTGGACGCACTGAAATATCATATCAAGAGAAACCGGGTTTTTAAAATAGTGCGTATTTTCTTAAAATAGTACCACGGTTCTCAAATCCAGAAATCTCATAAATCCAAGTCAATGCATAAATCCATGCAATGTGTCGTATTATGAGAAAAAGGGAGAAACCGCTCTTCAAAATAGATTCAGTTTTTTCAAAGGCATCATGCGGTCCCCGGTTTTTACCAAAAATCAACTTATCTAAGTAGGTACCATTGCATAAGCATGAGTATGGATATGCAAATGAGTATGTGCACAAGTAACATAATCATGTCAAATCATATATGAGGTGAGCTACAATATATTGTTCATGGCAATTCTATAGTGTGAGTGTCATGGCAATTACTAACGGTGTGTGTGTAACATGCAGATTAGTGCTCGTGCAACATGAACCGTTAGTAACAGTGCGGTGTTTTATCAATTCTAAGTTTATATATGGCAGGGAATATAGTATACAACAAATAGTATCCATGAACAGTCAAGGTATGTAAATGCAATATGCTGCTACAATGTCCTATCAGCCCTGACGCATAACGCCATACGGGCGATTTCCCCATTGATGTTAAATCTACTCACCGTAGTCTCGTGCTAAGTGTAGCCGACGACTTGTTTCCCCTTCTTTGCGGCACCCGTCGTACTCGCCTGCGAACCTAGAATTTCACAAGAAAATACAGATAAGCTAAAATCTACAAAAACGCGACATTAAAGCCAAACGAGAAACCCGCGTCGCGAACTAAACACGCGTGTAAACGTGGCGTGTGTGCGTACGCCAAAAACCAACGCGACATGCCGTGGTACACTGCGACACGCCATGACACAAAGCAACACCAAACCCACTCATAGCGCACGTATCACGCATGTCCCGCTACACAAAAAATATGTAATTTGGTCCCAGATTTTATCTGGAGCAAAAACAAGAAAAATAAACAAGACCAAATCTCTGAGAATTCCTACAGACAGCTACCAGCAAAGTTTCAGCATGATCCAACAAAAATGGGCCGGCCCCTATAGGGGTGATCTCGGCCAAATTCAGGTGAAAATGCTCCAGGTTTTTACAATACACTTCTAGCACAAATTATAGTCTAATGTATATGTTTGCTCATTAAGTATATACTCACTGATACAGCAGATACACCGTATCCTATAACTTGTTTTTAAAAACGTTTTAAAAACACTAAATTACAACATTATGGTATTTTTGTGAAACCTGAAGCAAAATCTTGGTTAAAACAACACTAATAATACATAACTAAGCTAAACAAGCCATAAAAATGTTTACTTATCACAAACTTCGCTAATTTCCCTTCAATATCACAAAAATGCACAAAAAATACGATTTTTAGCTAAAATACTACAGGTTAAGAACTAAGGTGCTAAGGGTGAGTTTAATACCTCCAAAAGACCCTGGGGAAACCCAATTTCCAGCCCTTGCCCTCAAAGCCACTGACTTGCTACCAAACTCCTCAAAGGAGCCACTAAACCAAAGGTTTTTGTGAAGGAATAATGAGATTTTCTGTAGGGTTTGTATTTGGGTCAAAAGAGAAGTAAGAGAAGAGGAGAATGATGATGATGTATTTGCAGCTGCTGCTTCTCTCTGCTGGAAGAGCAGAAAAAGAGAGGGAGAGAGGGAAAATGAGTGAGAAAATGGTCAAAAAGTCAAGCCCAACTTCCCCTAACCCACCATACCTCCCATTCTTCATTTTTATTTTAAAAAGAAAGGGTTTGACTTGGTTTAATTTGGAGATATAAACCAAGCAAGAAGAAATAAAATGGTTACACTTAACCTATGATACAAAATGATAAGTGTGCATGTTGTACATAAAACCTAGCTTTGGAAAAATAATTATGGTAAAATTCCCAAGTAAGGTGAACACAAGCTAAATTATAATTAATAAACCCCATATATATATATATATATATATATATATATATATATATATATATATATATAAACACCTCTCATCACAATTAGAACTAGTTTAAAAAGGAAATAAGATTTACGGATTTTTATGAAAAGCATGCATCATTACTAACTAACATGAAATTAACCTAAACGAATTTCGAAGCGTTACAGGTAGTGTTTCCAGTAGTTTCTCAGTGTGTTCTGGGCTGCACTCCGGCACGACTTGTACCGCTATTAGGGGTCTAACGTTTACCGCTCCTTTAGGCACGACATGCGATACTCTCAGACAACAGACCGGACTGTATGGAGATTGTCACGTTCAGGCTCAGTAGGAGTTCGGATGGGTTCGCCTCATCGGTCCTCTTATCGGCATCTACCTGGGGACCGTTACGTACAGCTAGTACCGCTTGCGGCCTGTGGTTAAACCCACTGCCAGCGTAGTGTCGAGCCTTTAGAGTCCCACAGAGAGGGTTGTTCACCTTTGGACAAAACAGAGTAGAGGTCGTATGGTTTTGCGACAGGGTTCATTCACATACGCGCACTTGTGCACGTTTGGTGTCCGAGTAGTTATTACTTGCGGGCTTTGGTTTAAGCCAGATCATAGTATTTGTTTTGGGATTTGTTTTGTCTCATTGTATTCATGTTCCTCGGAACACGGATACGAGTGTGTATGCACAGTTGACAAAGGCAGAGGAACCTCATTATGGTTTTTGACCGTTGACTTTTTCTAAACCCTAATGAGAATGAGAAATATGACTAATAATATTAAGTAAGGATAATTGTTCCATGGTTAAGGTTGGTTGACCATTTGACTTGTTGACTTTTGTTGACCATGATGATTTCTTTTGCAAAGATGCTTCTTGAAGCTTGCATTAGAATTTAATGTGAAATGATAATGGTCAAATCAACTAACCATCACAATTTTCCTAATTATTATTATTATTCTTATATTCTCTCATATGAGAGCAAGGTTGGGATATTATTCTCTCATTTTCTCTCTTGCTCATTCTTTCTCTTGCATAGCTCTCTCTTCCTCTCCCTCAAAGCTCTTTTGTTTCATGAGTTGAAAAACATAGCTTTGTGAGATAAAACTATCAAGATGACTCTCTACTCTTTCTAGGGTTTTTAGTCTAGCAAGCCAAGCACTCTAGTTACCTTTTGGTTGAGGTAGGAGCTTAAGGTAGAGGCCTTCAAGTGGATCTTTCTTTGGCAAAGAGAAGACGACGAGGATGAGCCGTCTACACCACTCCAAGGAGCTAGCAACAAAGATGACCACAATAAGAAGAGAAGGAGTTCAAGAACTAGGAATAACCATCTTACCTAGTAGCTAGAACTTGTAGTTAGTTTGTTAGTTTTTGTTTAGCAATGATCCTTCATGGTTAGTCTATGTTTCCTTGTGATAAAAATCCGTTTTTTACCTTTTCCGCATCCCCGTAAGTACCGGGGTGGGTTACATAGACTTACAATGTTATTGGTGCGGGAGTCCAGGTCACCTTTTCAAGAATTGTACCGCGGGGCGCCATGGTGAGCTGACAGTTCCTTATGTGACCCTTCCACCCTCACCCCCTACTCAGAGAGCTCTACTTCCTAGCCATGGTGGTGCTCTATGCCAGGCAGACTTTCCTAGAGGCCGTGGGCATAGCGGTCCTATTCAAAGAGGATGAGGAGGTAGGGCCAAAGCAGAGGACAGCCAGCTATTGTTAGGGGACAGGCCCGAGTGTTCGCTTTGACTCCGCAGGATGCGCAGGTATCCAATGCCGTTGTGACAAGTACCTTGCCAGTATGTTCTTTCAACGCACTAGTATTATTCGACCCAGGTTCCACACATTCGTATGTATCTACACACTTTGCACCGATGTTGGGCCGAGGGTCATCGTCGTTAGATTAGCCGCTTATTGTTGCTACTCCGGTAGGCGAGTCGTTTGTCGCTCGATTTGTCTTTCGATTGTGTTCTGTTCGTATCGGGGAGAGGGATTCTTCAGTTGATTTGATTCTCCTTGATATGTTGGTCTTTGATGTTCTTCTGGGCATGGACTGGTTAGCCACTTGTTATACATCCGTGGACTGCCGTGAGTAGGCGGTCAGTTTTAGTTTTCTGGGAGAGCCAGTTCTTGTTATTCACGGTGACCGTAGTGTCACCCTTCCGAGCTTGATTTCTTCTCTTCACGCTGGTCAGCCCTTGAGGAAAGGATGTCAGGGATTCCTAGCATATGTTTGTGATACTAGAGCTGCACAGGTTCTGTTGGACCAGGTCCTGATTGTGTGTGAGTTTCCTGATGTCTTCCTTGACGAGCTAGCTGGGTTACCGCCTAAGTGAGATGTTGTGTTATGCATCGACTTGATCCCCGGCACGAGGCCTATCTCCATACCGCCTTATCGGATGGCCCCGACGGAGCTTAGAGAGCTGAAGGATCAGTTGCAGGATTTGCTAGATAAAGGGCTTATTCGACTGAGTGTGTCACCTTGGGGTGCTCCTGTTCTGTTTGTCAAGAAGAAGGACGGCAGTTTGCATTCATGCATTGTCTACGGTCAGCTGAACCGGGTTACTGTGCGGAATAGATATCCCTTACCTCGTATTGAGGATTTGTTCGACCAGCTCCAGGGGGTGGGGCATTTCTTGAAGATTGACTTGCGATCAGGCTACCATCAGTTGCGGGTGTAAGTCTATGTCGCGCACCCTACGGGATCGCTGGGAGGCGGAGTAAGTGAAAAATAATTTTCAAATGATCGCGGCACGGACTTGGACTCCTGGATCGGTGCTAAACCCTAACTAGAAAACTAGATGTGAGGTTAATTAAATGTACAGAATTTTATACCTCACGATTCCGGTCCTTCGGGTCTTCATTCATCGCTGTCCTTCTTCTGGTTGTTGACTCCATGAAACGATTCGGATCGCCTCTCCCTCATCAGACTCCTCAAATCCAAGATGATCCACCCGAAGAGATGTGCATCGAACTCCTACCTCAACCGAGGTAACTAGGGCATCAAGGTCGTGACTCATGATGTCGTAGGAGATGTAGAGATGTGTGGATGGAATGTAATATCTATGCTTACCTTAGATCACTCAACACATGAGTTCACTAGAGCTTTGAGGAAGAAGATGACCTTGGAGAAAAAAAAACTAGTGAGGAAAGAGAGTGAAGCATGGAGTTAGCTATCTACCTTTTCTCATCTGAACTATATTGATAATTCATTTGATAAATCAATATGAATTATCATATATATGGTTCAAGTAACAAAAAATGACTCATGGACCAAAAACTCACCATGTGTCATAAGAAGCTAAGTCCTTTTTCATGCAATTTCCACCTCATTCTCCTTTGTCATAATGCATTTTTCATTTAAACCAAAATGAATAATAACAATATGGCATGTCACCTTCTATAAGCATATTTGACCAATTTACAAAAATGCCCTCGTTCGTATATACATACCCGTATCCGTATTCTGAAAAATGCGGATACAAAAGACGAAAACATTCGATCAGTACAATACTAGGATCCGGCTTAAACCAAATCCCGCTAGTATTTTCCGTTCGAATCATCATGCGCGCACGAGTACACGCACGTGATCGAACCCTGTTGTAAAACCATACGACCTCTACATCTTTTGTCCAATACAGGGAAACTCTCTGTGTGGGACTCTAAAGACTCGACATTACAGTGGCAGTGGGTTTAACCATAGGTCGCAAGCGGCACTAGCTGTACTTAACGACCCCCAAGTATATGTCGATGAGAAGGCCGAAGAGAATAACTCATCCGAACTCCAACTGAGCCTATCTTTGACAATCTCCGCACAGTCCGGTCTGTTCGTCTAAGAATATCGCATATCAGGCCTAGGGGGCGGTAAACGTCAGACCCCTAATAGCGGTATAAGTCATGTCGGAGTGAAGCCTATTACACCCTGAGAAACTACTGGAGTGCCTACCAGTAAATCTCGCTTGCCCTGGTCAGGGACTTTGTGTAACGGCTCTCCAAACACAACATGATATCAACCCCCCAATACCGGGAGAGACGAATTCTATCTAACCGCCACTGCCTCCAAGTGCTTCAGGACTGCACCCAACTATTACCTGTTAGCATGACTCCTTTGAGCCGTGGTAGGGTAGTAATCAAAGTACAGTAGGAACACACTCGAGGCGAAGCAGCGGTGTCAAGTCGACGGACTAAGCTGTACTCATGTCACCTAGGAACTGCTATCCGACGATAGGTATATTACCAACCAGCAGTTCCCAACGAGTCATGTCCGGTGTACTCATAATCTAATGAACACCTGCATACTATCTCAAGTACGACGTACTAATGGCTGTAGGACAGACCATCTCCCATGCTGGGATGAGAAGCGTATAAACTAGTCTACTCCGGAGTATCAATACCCCGTATCGATAATCCTACGACTAGAGACCTGCATAAGGATGTGGTTGTAGATTACCCAGCCCCCACTAGTGTGACTACCATCACAACGCTGGTAATTAAGCAATGATCCTAAGGGCTCTACTAATATGTATAACCAATATGCTAAAAGAAACACATGCACATATTGAAGTAGAAACAAACCACGTAGCATACTACCATTTTGAGCAAGACAGTTAATACAACTGTGAATATCCCAAGCTTCCATTAAGTAATATACAAACTAGTATGATACAATAATGGCCTCTAGGGCATATACACTAATAGCGGGTTCGGCAGGATGATATTCCGAGGACGGCTTTTCGCACGCGTTACGGGCACTACGGGTTCTTGGTGATGTCATTCGGGCTCATCAACGCCCTATCAGCGTTTATGGACTTGATGAACCGCATTTTAAGGCCGTATCTTGATCAGTTCATCATCATATTCATTGATGACATCTTAATATATTCTCGAAGCCGAGAGGAGCACGAGCAACACTTGCGGATCATATTGTAGACTTTGAGAGAGCACCAGCTGTTCGTGAAATTCTCCATGTGCGCATTCTGGCTTAACAGCGTTGATTTCTTAGGTCACCTGGTTACGAGAGATGGTATGCGTGTGGACCCGAAGAAGATCGAATCCGTTCAGCATTGGCCCAGACCAGCATCAGTTATAGAGATCCGCAGCTTTCTAGGCCTGGCCAGCTACTATTGATGTTTTGTTTAGGACTTCTCCCATATTGCTGCACCGTTGACCGGGTTGACCCGGAAGGGAGTTCCTTTTGTTTGGACCGATGCGCGTGAGCATACCTTCCAGAAGTTGAAGACTTGTTTGACTACGGCGCCAGTATTATCATTGCCTTCGGGATCTGGCAGATTTGTGGTTTATTGTGATGGTTCTCGAGTGGGGCTAGGCTGTGTGTTGATGCAGCACGATAGGGTCATCGCTTATACTTCTCGGCAGCTGAAGAAACACGAGCAGAAATATCTTACTTACGATTTAGAGATGGCGGCGGCGGTTTTTGCATTCAAGATCTGGAGACATTACCTATACGGCGAGTCGTGCCAGATATTCATATACCACAAGAACTTGAAGTATATATTTCAGCAGCGAGATCTAAATTTGAGACAACGCCGTTGGATGGAACTAGTGAAAGACTATGATTGCGAGATTCTTTATCATCCGGGCAAGGAGAATGTAGTGGCAGATGCTTTGAGTCGGAGGCCCGGATGTAGGTTATCTTGTTTGAGCGCAGTTCATAGGCAGTCGTCGTCAGATTGGCAGATTCTACACGACGACCAAGTGCATTTCGAATTTACTCCGACCGAGGGACAGCTTGCTCATATCCGTGCACGTCCACAGTTGCTTGACCGTATCCATGTGGCACAGTACAGTGATGACCGCTGTTCAGATATCATGGCGCAGGTTAGACAGGGCAGAGATTCCGAGTTTGTGATCGGTGATCAGGGGATACTATGATTTGGGACTCGACTATGCGTACCAGATTCTGAGGGACTGAGGCGGGAGATTCTTGAGGAGGCACATCGATCGGTATATAGTGTTCATCCAGGTTCCACCAAGATGTACCATGATTTGAGAGATGTTTACTGGTGGGGTGAGATGAAGAAGGATGTCACGGACTTCTTATCGAGAGGCTTGACTTGTCAGAAAGTCAAGGCCGAGCACCAGAGGCCAGCGGGAGAGTTGCAGCCTTTGCCCATTCCGGAGTGGAAGTGGGAGAAGATTTCTATAGACTTCATTGTGGTTCTATCCAGGACCAGTCGAGGGTATGACTCTATTTGGGTGATCGTGGATCGATAGACTAAAGCGGCTCACTTTCTGCCAGTGAAGACCACTTTTAGATTTGCTCAATATGCCCAGATATACATTGATGAGATTGTACGATTGCATGGTGTCCCAACTTGTATTGTGTCCGACCGAGGCACCCAGTTCCCCAACCGACTATGGAAGAGACTTCTGGAGGTTTTAGGCCCTCGATTGAGTTTCAGCACAGCATTCCATCAGCAGACCGACGGCCAGTCAGAGCGGACAATTCAGATTCTTGAGGATATGCTCCGAGTGTGCGTTTTAGATTTTGGTGGCAGCTGGGATCATCATTTGTCCTTGATAGAGTTCTCCTACAATAACAGCTTCCAGGAGACGATTCAGATGGCACCTTTCGAGGCTCTATATGGGAGGAGATGTCGATCACCCGTCTGTTGGACAGAGCTCAGCGAGAGAAGTATTTTGGGGCTGCAGATCGTACAAAAGACGACCGCAAAGATCCAGCTGATTCATGATAGGATGAGAGAGGCCCAAAGCAGGAAGAGATCTTATGCGGTCGGCGCAGACTTGAGTTTGTTGTAGGCGATCATGTTTTCTTGAGGGTCTCCCTAATGAAGGGCGTGATGAGATTTGGGAGGAAAGGGAAACTTAGTCCCCGATATGTGGGTCCCTTCGAAGTCCTCGAGCGTGTTGGCGCAATTGCTTATCGGTTGGCTCTTCCGCCCAGTTTCCAAGATGTTCATCACGTATTCCACGTATCGATACTCCACAAGTACCTTCATGACCCTTTTCATGCGATTCAGCAACCGACGATTTAGCTGGAGCACGCCCTTTCTTTTACCAAACAGCCGGTGGTCATTCTGGATCGGCAGGTGAAGAAATTGAGGTCAATGGTTATACCGTCCGTAAGGGTTCTTTGGCATAGCCCGAGCAGCGAAGAGATCACCTGGGAGACCGAGGACGAGATGAGGAAGAAACATCCCTATCTCTTCGAAAGTACGCGTAGCTAGAATTTTAAATCCGAGGACCGTATTTATTTAAGGGGGGAAGATTGTAATGCTTTGAAAATTCGTTTAAGTTAATTTCGTATTAATTAGCGATAATGCGTGTTTTTCATAAAACCTCGTTATTAATTATTTTCCACATAGACTGGAATAAATTTATTTTAATTGTTAAATTATGTAATTACATATTTATTGTGCTTTATTAATTAACATTTAAGTTATTGTTCACTTAATTATCTATTTGCTAATATATTATTTACTAAGCTGTATTTTTAATTAATCTTGCACTAATCAAATTTTACCCTAGTTTAAAGTGTGCTTAGCAACCTTGACAAATCAACATTTATTTTGTTGCATGCCTTTCTTTTTATTTTCCCTCATAGTTCTATTATCCTTTTAAAAAAAAAGAAAACAATAAATTTAAGAAAAAGATATGGAAAAGGGAAGCATGGGGGGAGGGGTATTTATGAGGCATGGGAAACATTGACTTTGAGAAACACTCACCCTCCCTCAAGGCTCAGCAGCAGCCCCCTCCCCTTCATCCTCTTCTTCTTCTTCCTTCATTCCAAGCCTCCATCTCCATCAAAAATCCTTCAAAACATCACAAAATCTCATGTTTAGCACTTCAAAACATTTCCTTGTTGGTTCTTGAGGCAAGCCTTAGCTTTAGGAGGCAAGGTCAGCAAGTTTGAACCATACTTAGACTAACTTGAGGTATAAAGCCAACCTTTCTTACCTTTTTGCTAAACTTTTATTTTATTTAGCTTAAAGTAGTGTTTAAGTGAGATTTAATGCTAATTATGTGTTTTAAGAGGAGATTAGGTTAAGAAAAGGTTTTTATGGCTTAAGTAGCTTAATTAGATGTTGTTAGTGTTAATTAATCTAAATCTTTTCACCAGTTTTCACTAAAACACTATATTGTTTTAAATTAGTGTTAATTAGAGTTTTAGTTATGGATTATTCTCTTTTTGGGATCTGCTTTTAAACCAGAAGTTGCAGACAAAAGTTGCAATTACTGGAGCATAATTACTGGATTAGAATCACACACCCGAAGCACGAAACCCCCTTTCCCCTTTTTGGCGGCAAATTAATGGGTTCTGGTCGCTTAATGCGGCCAGATTGGAGACCTGGGTGTTGGGGTTTTGTTGATGGGTGTCTGCTGTATATTTAAGGTCTTTGGTATATGCAACTTTTCTTAGTTCCACTCATATCAAAATCTGGGACTATTTATCTTATTTTTAGTACTTTTTGACTTGTGCGACACGTACGTTCCGAGTCTGGGTTTGAAGTTTCTGTGTATCACAGCCAGTCGGGATGGTTTCAGACATTAGCACACACGTTTTGGTGCTTCGAGTGCACACACGTTTAGCTTGCGACACTAGTTTTCTCGTATGGTCTTGATATCGCGTTTTGTAGGATATTAGCCTTATGTGTGTTGATTTGTGTAATTCAAGAATCGGTCGTGGAGACATCAGACGCGGTGCGGAAAGGAAAGGCGGTGATTAAATCAGACTAGCGGAGGCATTCCGGGGAGTAGATGTACACATCTACGGGGGAAATCGTTTGGATGGCGCAAGACGCCGGATAGTTAGAATTTCGATTAGTACTTACACTTATATGCGTAGTTCCTAGTTAATCATCCCGTTACATTGCATCATCTATCACATATATATATATATATATATATATATATATTGTGATAGCACCTCATAGAACACTCTCACTATTACCATTGGTTTATGCTGCACGGGCACTATTCATGGGGACACACACGCCTTGGTAATTGCTATGCCACGAACACTATATAGCTTGTTAAATCCAAATCTTATCAATTGCACCAACTTTGATTAATAAACCTGCATTTGATATATTTAATTCATCAAGATGGATACGTAGGATTGCTAGTCATTTGCACATATCTTATTGCATCATGGTTCATGCATAGTTTTCTAGTTCCGCATCTCATTGCATATTGTTGATATCATAGACATTCATCAATTCCTACATGTTCATGTTTTATGATTCTTCTCAAGGATTTCTGTATTTATAAGATTTATGGATTTGGAGAAACTGCAAGGATTTAAGAATGTATTACCATTTTTGAAATGTAAGTTGTGGTTTTCTCGCGATTGATGTATATATATCGTCCACCATAAGATTTCTCGGTTCTTGAGTGGTATCATACACCCGATTCGAGGAGGAGGAGGAACCGTCTGTGGATGGATGGTGGACCCGGTGCGGTATCCTGGGGCAAGATGGTCGCAGATGATGGCGTTGAGCCCGGCAGGAGAGCACTACCGACCGGTTATTTATGACGCGGCGGATATCCGAAGGATACCGACGTAGTCTTCAGTTATGATGATATGGGCCAGTCCGGATTGCCGGAGACCGAGATCAGATTTATGGGCCAGTCCGGATTGCCGGAGCCCGGGATAAATGAGATATTCATATTTGGTGTCGATGCTTGACACGGCTTTATATTGATTTCATTGATGAAACTACAACTAAATTACATATGTTTTACTAAGGTAAGAATACAGATTTCCCATGTTAATTATATTCAAATCTCGTGTTGTTTATTGCATTCATGTTGCATACATACTAGTGCATCGCATCATATTAGTATATGTAGGCGTGCTGAAATTGTGTACATCCATACGATTGCCTTATTAAATGTTACTTATTACTAACGAGTTGGCAACTCACCCCCATCGTGCCACAGTGTTTTCCAGGTCCGACCCGTCAGCACAGTAGCGGCGGGCGCACCTCCTCTTTTGCTCCTTTTTGCTTGGACTCGCAGCATTGTTCGTAGGTGGGTTGCGGGGTTATTTTGTTTCCACCTTATATCAGTATTGTATCTAGTGTACTACATCTACCGTATCTATCACTTGTACTGTTGTATTTGTGACCTAGCGATGAGACGGTGAGATTTGTGTACTTATATGTTATTTCTCTAGGGTCGAGCTCACTTGAGCCGACATGATGCTTTATTACTTTGTGCCTTTATATGTTTATTTTGCACGGTGATGATATATATTGCGTGTGATTTTGAGTTCGCCTTTGGCGAAAAGTTAGCTCCCGCTTGGACATAACTTATTTCATGTTATACATATATTCTTGTTTTGTACCTATTTGGGGCCAGTATTTACAAAGGAGATTCTGCCAAAATTTTCGGAAAAGTTGATGTTGCTTTTAAAGATTTGATGCAACTAATTTAGCTAAAAATCGCTTTCTAGTTAGTTTTCCTTCACTCTACTGCTTTAATTGATTTTGATTTCGGGGCTTTGGCTTACTTAGATTATGTATGCCTTGAGACGTTTCGTAATTTAAGTGTCAGTCACGCTCCGTACTTTTCGAGTCATGACTGCTGAGTAGTGCTTATCTTCTTATGCATGTGATGCGATCGAATTTGGGTAGTCATACGACCTTGTTGGCCTTTGTCAAGGGTTGTGCGGGTGGGTTTAATTCAATCAAGAAATAACGGGTTGAACTTGACTAGCATCCTATAGTTTTTGGGCCTTTGTCAAGGTCATAGGAGGTTAGGGGCAAAAGTATTAACGGGAATTTCAAGTGTTGAAATTTGCAATGAGATTGCATACCTTCTATGAGATAGTTGGATCCCGATACCCACTGCGAGTAAGAGTTACTCCTGGGAGAGATTTACACATCACAATTAGTCGATCAAGTAGGTGTCTAGAAAGGTGTTAACGGTGTTATGCCCCTGGGAAAATGAGGTTTATTTTAATTAGGTCCGTGCGAAAGCACGGGGAACCTCCCTCAACGTACAGACACTGGCCTGGCTAAAAGATTGGCGAACTTGTATGGTGTAATTAATCCCGGCTAGTCTTACCTTTTAGGGTTTGAAGGAAAATTTGATAAAAATAGTGGGAGCCATCCTGATTAGATAAGATAATAACTAATCTAATCTTGCAAGAGCATACGCTAAAGTGTTTTTTTCTCTCTCTCCCGGTAGCGACCATGTCAGGCCTTAATCAAGATAATAATATGGATGTATTGACCAAACCCGCTTGTTATACTGAGCAGGGAAACATTGGTTCCGCTCTAACTTATAATTGTCATAAATCCGAGTAGGGAATAGGGGCATATCCTGATTACCATACCACCCAAATGAAGAATAAGCATGTTGATGCATCTTCTTCGGGTGTGTTAGTTGCCGAGAACTATTTCTCAGTACACTCTACGTCCTGGGTATTAGATACCGGATCGGGATCTCACATATGTAATATGTTGCATGGGCTAAAGAAAGGTAGAGAACTGGGAATAGGTGATCATTGCATAAGAGTAGAGAATGGTGCAAATGTTGCAGCCAAAGCAGTTGGCGAATATCACCTTGTATTACCAAATGGAAATACATTGATTCTGAACGAATACTATTACATACCGAACTTGATATACAATCTTATATCAGTTTCTTTATTAAGTAAAGAAAGATATAATTTTGTAGTACAAGATAATCTTATGAACATATTTCTGAATCAAAAGTTGATTGGATCAGGCTCGTTAAATAATGGCATATACGTTCTAAATCAAACCACGGTTCTTAACATACAAAACACACACAAGAGGAAGAGTCCAGAATTGAACAATCCTTCTTGTGGCATTGTAGACTAGGTCATATGAATGCGACACGACTAGCTAAGTTACTTGAGGATGGATATTTGAATCCGTTCGAATTATCATCTTATAAAACTTGCAAGTCATGTCTTAAAGGAAAAATGACCAAAACTCCGTTTACTGGACACGGAGAAAGAGTTATGGAACTCTTGGGACTGAGATATAGTGATGTATGCGGTCCCATGTCTACACATGCCAGGAATGGTTCTCGTACTTCATTACTGTAACATTTTAAAAATAGTTTCGGTGAAATTTCGGAAAAATCGGTAAAATAAGGGGGTTTCCGTAAAAAGTCAAAATATAAATATCTTTTAATATAAAATTAAATATACATATTCTAGCTATTCAATTGCTAGTATTTGGTGTTTATTGAGCCACTTGTAAAATTTCTAATTTTCTGAAATTTTTTCCGAAATTAATTATTTTTATATTATTTTAAGCCGTCACTAATACATTTAATTAGGGAAAATTACAAATTGGAATGAGTTGAAACAAATTTTGTGCATCATAACATATTAAACAAAATTTTAACATGTTATTTTTGAAATGAAATGAAGTTGTTAATCGGTTTTAGAAAATATGGAAGAAAAAGGCTTAAATGGTGAAATTAAAGGAATTTATTAAACAAGGAAGTGTAGTACATATTGAATTGGTGTTTGGTGTTCATTGCTTCACACACACACACCACCTCCCCCTCCCCCTCTTGCTGGCCGAAAATGGGGCTGCCCCAATCCCCATGTCCCCACACTTTGTTCACAAAGAAATGAAAAGAAAAGAATCAATATATATAAGTCTGGGCTTTTGACTTTTATTTTGACTTTGAAACCCACACCCCGCACTCTCTCACCTCTCCCCCCTCATTGTCCGAGCCCACTTCAGAATTCTGCAGCCCCTCCCCTCTCTTTCCCTCATCTCATCTCTTCTCCAAAAATCCTCAAAAAAAATTGGTCAAAAATCAAAGTAAAACCTCACAAAAATCAAAATCCAACTCCTACCCATTTCTCATTTGCCTATCTAGCATGAATCTAGGAGCATGGAAGCTAGTTTTGGAGGCTAGGATTTGCATGCTAGATCTCAATTTGTGAGGTATAAATTTGTGCCCTATGATTTGTTTGTTGATTAGTTGCTTAAATAATTTTGTTTATAAGTGATTAATTAGGTGTTTAAAAAAGGGTTTTGAATTCAAGTTTGAAATTTCAAGTGGATGGTTTTGAATGAAGGTTAGGTTTTGATCATTGGATTATGGTTGTGATGGGTAGATTAACATGTAATTGCTTGCTAAAATTAATCTAGTTGCTAGTTTGTATTTTTGTTAATTTAAATTTGTAATAATTATATAAATTGCAAACTAGGTTTTGAAAATTTATATATTTTGGTGAGATAAAATTCTAATTAGGATTTCATGGCATTATTAACATTATAAATTGTGGTTTAATAGTTTAGTATAAGCAAAACCAAGCTTAATTGTAAAATTGTGAATATTACTTTAAAAAGAGTTAAAATTGGTATTTTTGCAAACTAGGAATTTGGAATTTATACAAATTGATGAGATAAATTTATGAAAGTGATTTGTATGACCTAATTATGTTATTTAATGAGCATTTTGTCCATTTGAATCGTTAAAATTTGTAGATTGGTTAAAACATCAAGTTTTGAACCGAAATGGGAATTTGTGCCAACTAGGATTTTGGAAAATAAAACGATTGGTTTAATTTTATGGATTTGACAAATTAATCCCTATTTCTTATACAGTTAGTGAGTTTTGAAACCATTACTAGTACGTTTGGTGTTTTTTTTCGATTAATCGGCATTTGTACGCCGACGTCGAGGGTTTTTGGGTTGATTTATGAAAGCAACCATAGGTTTTGACCTATGTGGGATTCGTGTGTCGTTTTGGTCATAAGTCGGATTTTAATGCAATAAGGTGCGTTATGATTTGTAGATACCCTCTTGAGGATTTCGAGACAACAAGCAAGCGCGTGGCGACCTTGGCATCGGCAAGCGAAGATCTGTGAGTAGATTATATCTACAGGGGAAGTCGGGTGGATGGCGTATCGCACCCCCGCAATCCGTAGTATAGTTTATATATATATATATATATATATATATATATATATTTATATAGGTGTTTTACGATACGAGAATGATTATTCATGATATGATTATGTATTCATGGTTTAGCTTAGGGTTAGTTGCGAATGTATGGTTCCTAGGCACACCCACGAGGTTCTACAAGTGATCAAACATGGCCAATTCAAAATTTTTCTATATGCCGAGAAACCCTAAACTAGATCGTTACTAGAGGTAAGGCGATGCAAGCAAGTAAACGACTTTATTGCTAAAGGAAAGTGACTACAACCTTTGTAGATCCGGTCCTCCACTGACTTAGCTCCGTGATGACGTCCCTCCGCTGTACCCATCGGAATCCTAGACTCTCGCGGTGGTTTCATCGGAGAAAAGATCGGGCTAGGTCATCGACTTCGATGCCGAAGATGATCTACGTCGAGGCAACACAAGATCAAGCTCCAACTTCACCAAGTCATGAAACTTGTAAAGAAAACACCCTATACTACATGGCAAGTGGTAGAGGATGAAGAAATAGGAAGTGGGTTCACTTTATAATTGGATTTCTCACTCTTTTTCTCAAGTCACCATTGAAGCTAGCAAGCTTCTTTCTTCTTGAAGAAGAAGAAGAAGAAGAAAAAGAATATGATAAGAATAATGCAAATAGAAAATAAAGTGATTCTTATTATATTTGCAACCATGGTTTAGTGTAGAGAATAAACTAGGGTTAGGTGAATGGTTAGGTTAAGCAAAAGAAACAAAAATGGTTGAACTTTTCAAAGCTTCATGAAGCTTCAAAGAAAAGACAAAGCAAGCAACCATTTCAATTTCCTTGCTAAAATGAATAAAAGAAATAAAAGAAATAATCAAGAGAAGATAATAAAACCCTAACCATTCACTTAAACATGGTTTAAAGTAAACACAAACCCAAGTTTGCATGTATCATCAAACATGATACAAACAAGTGCACAAAAGTATATCACATATACAACTTGTGTATTTCAAGTGAGAAAATCAATCTTGAGTTAACCAATACTAGTTAATGCAAAGTAATATGTCAAATATATAATTATACATTAAATCATTAAATCAACACTTGATTTAACGATCCGGTCATATCGCATATGACCGACTAATATCCGATGTATCGACTTATCGAATCAATCCTCGATTCGATAACTAGGTTATATCGCATACAACCAATCGATACATTCATCGCGAGAATAGAATACGGTATCACATACACGCATTATTCTCGGTCCCGCACATTTCTCATATGCGCTCCTATTTCGTTTCGCGTGAGCCAGGAAACCTCTGTGTAGGACTCTAAAGACTCGTCAATACGCCGGCAGTAGGTGATGATCATATCAAACACCCACAAGACGCAAGCAGTCTGCTAAACGTAACGGCCACCCGGGTATTGAGCGATCAGAAGATCGACGAGCAAGCCCGCTCACACTCCTGTGAATCCAACCAGTAACACTTACCGTATAGTCCGGTCTGTTCGTCTGATATGTCGCATATCTCGCCTAGGGGTGGTAAACGTCAGACCCCAATAGCTTGATAAGTCATGCCGATATAAGGTCCATAACATAGCATGAAACTACTGATAACACTTACCAGTAGATCACTGCAACCCTGGCCAGGGATTTCCAGTTATGGCCAGTCGTGCATAGCGCAACATCAACCCCCAATACCGGGAGAGACGAATCCCCTCCTATCGCTCATTGCCTCCATGTGAATCGGGACTGTAGCAAAAAACCACCTGTTTGCACGACTCAGTAGAGCCGTGGTAGGGTGGAAATCAAAGCACAGTGGGAGACACACAAGACTATATGACGATCTCGGGTCAACAGACTAAGCTGTACCAGTGTCACCAGAGAACTGCCATCTGACGTGAGGTATAATACCATCTGGGTGTTCTCGGCGAGTCCGTTCAGTGTACCCAGTCTCCACTGAGCACCCGCATACCATCTCCGATGTCAAACACCAATGGATATGGGATCATCCATCGCCCATCACATGGGTCGAGAAGATATACGCTAGTCTACTCTGGAATATCGATGCCCCGTCTCGATATTCCCACGACTAGGAATATTGAAGGATGTACTCATGGACTACCCAGGCCCCACTAGTATGATCTGCATCATAGTCATGGAAGTCGAGTACATATCCTAAGGGCTTTATCGACATGCAATAGAGAGACAGCAAGTATACATGTTAAGATAAAGTGCAACCAGATAGCGTACTATCATGTCGAGCAAGAAAGTCCTACCTATATATGTCCCAGCATCCACTACAATATACATCCAATGTACTGTAATGGTCTCTAGGGCATACATATAACTAACAATCTCCCACTTGCACTAGGGCCATCTGTAGCAGTGGTTGCAGTATCACATACTCAACCATGCCATATAAGTCTCTCTCTGGGAAAAAGCCTTTGTGAGTGGATCCGCCGTGTTGTCCTCTAAGTCTACTCTCCTAACCTCGATCACCCTGGAGATCATCTATCTCCATGATCAGGTGATGCTGCCTCAGAATATGTCTGGGTCACTGATGGGACCAGGGTTCCTGGGCCAAAGCCACACTTCCATTGTCATACAATGGTAGGAACCTAGTTCATCTTATGAACCAATATATACCCAAACTGCCTCTTTAGTAGTATCTTTAATAGCGATGTTGCCAGCCTTTACGTCTAGTTTGCCACGGTATCTAGCTTGGAGCTCTTCCAACATACCGTCCCTCTACTGAGGGTAAAGACAATGCCTGCGACTGACATTCAGTCGTCCTTATCATCCTGGAACCTTTCCAGTGATTCACCTTTATCCTATTTGGAGAATCCTTGTGATAAGAGGAGATCGACCGATCGTAGTATAGGAAACTCTTTTCCTATCAAGAATATGTCATCTACGTACTCTACGAGGATCACTACCATACTCCCTACTACCTTTTTCTATATACAAGGTTCATCTACCATTTTGATGAAGTCAAACACTTCGACTATCACATCAAAACAGACATTCCAACTCCGTGATGCCTGCTTTATCATGTAAAGGAACTTGCACACGTTTCCGCTGCTCCCACTGTTTACGAAGCCCTCTGGCTGTGTTCTTATAGGCGTTTTCTTCTGAATCAGTATTTAGAAAAGCAGTCAAGACACCCAACCACCAGATATCGTAGTCATGGTATGTAGCAATGTTAAGTAGGATCCGGATGGACTTAAGCATAGCCACTTGGAAAGGGTTTCATCTTTATCCACACCTGGTCGATGACGAAAACCTTTAACAAGTCTAGCTTTGAAAGTCTCAACCTTTCCATCTACACGAAGTAATCTTCTCAAGATATACTTGCTCCTGATGGGGATTTAACCCTTCAGATATAGCAGGCAAAGTCCATACTTTGCTGGTGTACATGGATTCCATCTCAGATCGCTAAGCATCCAGCCATTCTTAAAAAGTCCCTACTCTCGATGGCCTGCTCGAAACTAGTTGGGTCATCATCTCATGATGCATTCCTCGCTCCCACTGTCATCGAGAAACCGAAGTATCTCTCAGGCGGATGAGAAACCCTACCAGATCGGCGAAGAGGCTGAGGTTCGGTGGGAACTATTGAATCCTTTGGTTCTGTCAAATCATCAGCTACAGTTTTGTATAGCTGGAACCTTTCCAGTTCTACAGAACTGACCTTGTCTCGATTTTGTCCGGATTTTGCTTTTTACATAGGCCGGACAACCCCAAATCTTAACTTACTTAAGAGATAGGCTCTTCCCATATCATATCTTATATGGAGTGGTAGGCGCTGATTTGATTCGAACTTAATTCAATAGGTATGCAGTTTCTTAAGTGCATAACCCCTAAAAGGGAATAGGTAACTCAGTAGTACTCATCATAGAGCACACTATATCCAATATGGTGTGATTGCTCCGCCCCGATACACCGTTGTGCTGTGGTGTATTCAGAGGAGTAACACTTAGAGAGAATCTCATTCTCCTTTAGAATAGTCCAGGAATGCCATGCACAAGTATTCTCCTCCCTGATCTTATCATAGGACATAATACTTATACCAGTATTTTGGTTCTCTACTTCTAACTTATATTCTGTGAATATCTCAAAAGGTTCGGACTTATGTTTCAACAGGAACATAAGATTGAATTTTGAGAGATCATCAGAGAATGTAATGAAGTACAAAGAAACGGTCCTGGCATGTGTAGACAGGGGATCTTACATACATCATCATGTATCAGTCCCAAGAGTTTACTAACTCTTTCTCTGTTTCCAGTAAACGGAGCTATGGTCATCTAATCTTTGTGACATGACTGGCAAGTTTCATAAGATGTAAATTCAAACTGATTTAAATATGCATCTAAAATGTAACTTCAGCCAGTCGGGTCGTATTGATATGACCTAGTCTACAAAGCCTCAAGAAGGATTCGTTCATTTCTGAACTCTTCCTCTTGTGCGTGTTCTGTATACTAGGAACTGTAGTTTGATTTAGAACATCAATGCTTTTAGATAACGTGCCTGAACTGATCAACTTTTGATATAGGAAATGTTCAAAACATTATCCATCAATACAAAATTTTATCATTTCTTTACTAATAAAGTGACTGATATGATTTTGTATATCAGGTTCGGTATCTAATAGCATTTGTTCAGAATCAATGTATTGGTGATACAGGGTGACAGTGACCAACAGACTTGGCTGCAACACTTGCCCCATTTTGTATCTCATGAAACTTATCACGCGTTCTCAGTTTTCTATCTTTCTGTAGCCCTATGTAACAGATTACATATCTGGGATCCTGATCCGGTATCAAATACCCAGGATGCAGACGATACTGAGAAACAGTTCTTTGTAATGAACACACCCGAAGGAGATGCATCATATGCACTTTCTTCGTTTTGGCGGCATAGGAATTCTGGTATTCCCCTATTTCCAGCTCTGTCTTATAACAATTATAAGTTGGAGTGGGACCAATGTTCCCCAGCTCAGTATAACAAGCGGGTTCGGTCAGTACATCCATATTATTATCTTGATTAAAGCGTGATATGGTCGCTACCTGGAGAGAGAGAGAAGAAAACACTCTGCGTGCGCTCTTGCAAGATTAGATTGGTTATTTATTTTATCTAATCAGGATGGCTCCCACTGTTTTTATCAAATCTTCCTTCAAACCCTAAAAGGAAAGACTAGCCGGGATTAATTATACTCTACAAGTTCACCAACCTTTCAGCCAGGCCAGTGTCGGTACTTTGAGGGAGGTTCCCCGTTCTTTCGCACGGACCTAATTACAGTAAACCTCGTTTTCCCAGAGGCGTAACCCCATTGACACCTTTCTAGACACCTACTTGATCGGCTAATTGCAAAGTGCAAAACTCTCTCAGGAGTAACAATTACTCATACTGGGTATCGGGATCCAACTATCACATAGAAGGTATGCAATCTCATTGCAAATTTCAACACTTGAAACTCCCGATAAAGATTTTTACCCCTAGCACTTATGACCTTAACCATGGTCAACAAATCATAAGCACTAGTCAAGTTCTACCCGTCATTTCGTGATTAATTAGACGCACCCATATGACCCTTAACTAAGGTCAACAAAGTCACGCGACTGTCCTAACTAATCGCATCATAAGCGGTGTAGGAAGACATCACTTAGCTATCGTACACTGTGCCTTAACTAAGGTCAACAAACACAGCACGAATACTAAGTACTCTACTTCCTAAAATGATGGAGGGTTGCGAATGGTTTTTGTGAAAACCTTTAACGCTTTGAACTTAATCTCGTTGCGGAATCAAATGGTTTTTAAATAGAGTGTTTTTGAGGCTTTTCTAGTTTTGCTAAAGGGGTCACTCCCGGTGAAGGGATCGTCGGCCCTTTCCTCATCGAATAAGGTGCATGATATATCATATATACCGCTGTGCAAAGCAGAAACTATAGAAGCAATCAAAAGACAAACCGAGGGTTGTAGCATCTGTCAGTTATTGCTAAAGGAGTCACTCCCGGTGAAGGGATCTCGGTCCTTTCCTTATCGAATAAGGTGCAGGATGTTCTACAAGGAACACCGCGATGCAAAGCAAGAACTGTAGCTACCAGTTTTTATTTTTAAATTCGATTCCACAACATCAATTAGGTTTATTTTCTTTCATTAATCTCATTAATGAATGTCCCATCATTTAAGTCCACCTAAACATCACAGATAAATATAACGTACGCTTATGCCATCCGCATTCGCCTCGATGTCCCGTCTGCACCGTTAGGTTAGTTAACTAACGCCAGAGCGAGGCAGGGCTAGTGCGGGTGCAAAACATAAGCAACGTCTATATAATATATCATATATATACTATATACCATATCTATCTGAACAAATCACATGATCACATCACAGATAACGCAGCAGAAAATATCATATGAAATATTGGATATACTAGGACATCCGTGTTTTAAATACGAGCCAGTACAAAACACGGATTCTACGGTCGTGATGAATAGCCAATCCCACACCCCTAGACCCCTACGAGAGCGGCAAGCAACCCTACCAATTATAGGCTTAGGAGACCCAAACTCGACTCCTCGAGATGGTCTCCCACTGGACCCTAGAACCCGGTTACTTGTGCTCCCCTCCTTGGGTCTATCCTAATGCGGAAAAGTAAATAATATACAAAAGGTGACATCTTCCGCAACCTGGAAGTGCCCCAATAAAAGAATATTACATACAAGTTTTTACATGAATGAAAATGAAAAACACTCATCTCACATAAAAACCCTCGGCTATTCAAACACGACGATCCAATATAACATATCCAGCAACACATAACATCACATGTCATCAACATAAGTAAATATGCCCATCCCAATTGTCGTTGACATATAGCAACGAAACCGGCGATATCACATATTACACTTACGGTCACAGAAAAGAAAGTGTAAAACTACAACAGTTGGAATCCGCAACCTCTTTAGACATCGCATGCCTAATCAAATGAATTCCTTAGACATCGCATGCCTAACAATTATAAACCCCGCATTTTAGTCTCATTATCGAAAACTCTTTTCAAAAGCAAGTCGGGCAATTCAACAAGATTTCCGATATCCTGATCGAATGCTCGTCTCAAACTTAAGTAGGCGGCCGCACCCCCGATGCTGTCGACGAAGTGCACCGAGGCGGAACACCGCTGCCGCGAGCACCCGAACGGATGCTTTCGGCGATGGGGTTCTCCTACAGTCACTTGGTCGGGGCTATGGGGTGTAGCCGTCTATTAAGTTTACCCGGCGAGTATCCGCGTACGCTACGTGATTGGGACGGACTTTTGATCACATCAAAATTCCGTGGCAATCGATCAAGTGAGACTAAACCGCTAGATTTATAACATTCATTCAGTTATCTCATAACTACTTATGAATTCCAATTATTGTATCACATTCCGGATAAATAGAAAATGTTAAACTTTTCGATCGAACAATCTAACACCCAAGTTTTCCCGAAACAGCTAAACTCATGAAATAAGTTTAAAAACATTCACTTCATGCCTCAGTACCAACGGTCCAGCCGTAGAAGGGTCAAGCCAACGCATCACAAGTGGCACGCCGTACTGCCCCAAATCCTTAGGTTCAAAGGGCAGTTCAAGACGGTCACATAATCGAGTTAAGGTTTGTTATCTTCTAGAGGGTCCATCGCATTACTTGCACTACTTAGAACGTTATTAAACCACTGAAAGATCCAACACTTGGAAATTTCCCGACAGGGGAAAAAGTGGGTATTTATATCCGGTCGAACCTTTTTAACATATTCTAAAATAATCCGGAAAAACCTATAGACGAAGTTAAACATCCCGATCGAAACACCGAGTCGCCAATACAACCCAGAAAACTCAACTCTTAGAGTAGAATTTAAAAATTCCTAGAAAATACAGCACTACAATATAGGAATTACTGTGCAAATTTCAAAACGTAATGTGACAGAATGGCCGCGGAATCGCCGCACGAGGCATGCTCGTGCCGCGGTTCCGCGGCGGTTTAGAGGAATCAGGCGCACGTGCTTCACAGTATTTCTTAGAAATACCTGCTGATATTTCTGTATATTTTTAATTCACAAAAATCCCCGATTTCAAAAAATGAACAGAGAGTGGATTTGGATTAGGGTTTCGGGTTCGATCGGGTTTCTAACTTCGTCTACTCATCGCCTAAGGCTCTAGTTAGGCTCTGATACCACTGTAGGGTTCCTAGGCACACCCATGAGGTTCTACAAGTGATCAAACATGGCCAATTCAAAAATTTTCTATGTGCCGAGAAACCCTAAACTAGATCGTTACTAGAGGTAAGGCGATGCAAGCAAGTAAACGACTTTATTGCTAAAGGAAAGTGACTACAACCTTTGTAGATCCGTTCCTCCACTGACTTGGCTTCGTGATGACGACCCTCCGCTGTACCCATCGGAATCCTAGACTCTCGCGGTGGTTTCATCGGAGAAAAGATCGGGCTAAGTCGTCGACTTCGATGCCGAAGATGATCTACGTCGAGGCAACACAAGATCAAGCTCCAACTTCACCAAGTCATGAAACTTGTGAAGAAGACACCCTATAGTACATGGCAAGTGGTAGAGGATGAAGAAATAGGAAGTGGGTTCACTTTAGAATTGGATTTCTCACTCTTTTTCTCAAGTCACCATTGAAGCTAGCAAGTTTCTTTCTTCTTGAAGAAGAAGAAGAATATGATAAGAATAATGCAAATAGAAAATAAAGTGATTCTTATCATATTTGCAACCATGATTTAGTGTAGAGAATAAACTAGGGTTAGGTAAATAGTTAGGTTAAGCAAAGGAAACAAAAATGGTTGAACTTTTCAAAGCTTCATGAAGCTTCAAAGAAAAGACAAAGCAAGCAACCATTTCAATTTCCTTGCTAAAATGAATAAAAGAAATAAAAGAAATAATCAAGAGAAGATAATAAAACCCTAACCATTCACTTAAACATGGTTTAAAGTAAACACAAACCCAAGTTTGCATGTATCATCAAACATGATACAAACAAGTGCACAAAAGTATATCACATATACAACTTGTGTATTTCAAGTGAGAAAATCAATCTTGAGTGAACCAATACTAGTTAATGCAAAGTAATATATCAAATAAATAATTATACATTAAATCATTAAATCAACACTTGATTTAACGATCCGGTCATATCGCATATGATCGACTAATATCCGATGTATCGACTTATCGAATCGATTCTCGATTCGATAACTAGGTTATATCGCATACAACCAATCGATACATTCATCGCGAGAATAGAATACGGTATCACATACATGCATTATTATCGGTCCCGCACATATCTCATATGCGCTCCTATTTCGTTTCGCTTGAGCCAGGAAACCTCTGTGTAGGACTCTAAAGACTCGTCAATACGCCGGCAGTAGGTGATGATCATATCAAACACCCACAAACCGCAAGCGGTCTGCTAAACGTAACGGCCACCCAGGTATTGAGCGATCAGAAGATCGACGAGCAAGCCCGCTCACACTCCTGTGAATCCAACCAGTAACACTTACCGTACAGTCCGGTCTGTTCGTCTGATATGTCACATATCTTGTCTAGGGGTGGTAAACGTCAGACCTCAATAGCTTAATAAGTCATGCCGATATAAGGTCCATAACATAGCATGAAACTATTGATAACACTTACCAGTAGATCACTGCAACCCTGGCCAGGGATTTCCAGTTATGGCCAATCGTGCATAGCGCAACATCAACCCCCAATACCGGGAGAGACGAATCCCCTCCTATCGCTCATTGCCTCCATATGAATCAGGACTGTACCCAAAAACCACCTGTTTGCACGACTCAGTAGAGCCGTGATAGGGTGGAAATCAAAGCACAGTGGGAGACACACAAGACTCTATGACGATCTCGGGTCAACAGACTAAGCTGTACCAGTGTCACCAGAGAACTGCCATCTGACGTGAGGTATAATACCAACTGGGAGTTCTCGGTGAGTCCGTTCAGTGTACCCAGTCTCCACTGAGCACCCGCATACCATCTCCGATGTCAAACACCAATGTATATGGGATCATCCATCGCCCATCACATGGGTCGAGAAGATATACGCTAGTCTACTCTGGAATATCGATGCCCTGTCTCGATATTCCCACGACTAGGAACATTGAAGGATGTACTCATGGACAACCCAGGCCCCACTAGTATGATCTGCATCATAATCATGGATGTCGAGTACATATCCTAAGGGCTTTATCAACATGTAATAGAGAGACAGCAAGTATAGATGTTAAGATAAAGTGCAACCAGATAGCGTACTATCATGTCGAGCAAGAAAGTCCTACCTATATATGTCCCAGCATCCACTACAATATACATCCAATATACCGTAATGGCCTCTAGGGCATACATATAACTAACAGCGAAACCCTAGAGTAGTTGTTACACCCACACATGCACACACACACTTGCATACATTACTTTCTTATGCGTAGTTGGGGATGTGTATATATGTATATACGCATGATAGTACTCGGATTTGAGATGAGTCGATGAAGTTAGGCTTGAGGCCGTGAGATCGGTGATGTGACAGGGTTCGTATTTAAGATACGATATGATGTTTTAGCGGGTCCTTTCGACAGGGTGTTTTCATACACATGCATGTATATAGATAGATGGTATCAATTTTGTACTAGACTTAGATCAGTACCCCGATCATGATATTTGATAAAGAAGATACAAGATGAATAATAAGATAAATGTGATATTAACCCGTACCCAGTTTGGGATGCCGTACGATGGATTTACCGTACGAGCTATATATTGATGATAGATCCGCACTTCTGATTTGAGGATGTCATATCAGATGATGTATCATATGGGATACTATTGAGGCGGGATCACCGACTATTATATAGACGGATATATATATATATATATATATATATATATATGTATCAACTCAGATGTTAGGCGATTTTCATACCTTTCGTTTAGCCTGTTAGCTCAACCCGATAGTTTAGTGTAGTTGATAGACTAGATTCGATTCCTACCTGTTTCAAAAAACTAACGAATCGTGGGTAATTTAAAAGACAGGCCAAGGGATTCTACGGATATTTCAAAGGACGTATCTTTTCTTAAAAACATCGTAGCACTTATTTTCAAAACACCACGATTCGTGTTATTTCAAATGGCACCACTATATGACTTATATTATATTAAATACAGATTAGTTATCATTGTGTTTATCATTCATCTCCCGCACATTATTTCTGTTCGCTTCGCATCACATGCTTATGTTGTGATTTCTTATAACATTATTGATATCATGCTGTCAGGACACCAGCACCATTACCGATGATGCGTATGTTCCACGTACACTTACTTGCCTGCTCACACACATCATCATCGGTATTTGCCATGTCACGTACACTTTAGAGAATACTATTTCATTAGCATAGCTTGTTAGCTGATAGTTTTGACATGATATTAGTGTACTTGCCTCATATGCTAGTTTAAACATTGCAGTTATTACTTGCTACTTTATGCATACTATTATTCACTGTTATGCAGTATTATGGAGTTTTATGCCTATATTCACTGTTTACGTGCTATTGATGATTGGATTTCGGATTTTCATGAGATTTCCTGGATTTGGGAGAAAACCGTAAGAATATATATAAACTTCTTTTTCTCTCTTTTTAAAATGAAAAGTGCAGTTTTCTCATGATGTATGAGTCGTCCACCATGATGTTTTCTCGGTTATGAGATGGATTTCGAGACCCGATTCGAGGAGTTGGATGAACCTTCTGCGGGTACATGGTAGACCCGGTAAGGTACCCCGGGGCAACAAGATCGAGTAGTAGACGATGAGTCCGGCAGGGGAAGACTGCCTACCGGTGATTTTATCTGACACGTCGGATATCTGGAGGATACTGTCGTGGTCTTGTGATTGATGTTAGGGGCCGATCGGGACTGACGGCGCCCTAAATAGTGAGATTTGAGACACTGGGATTTGAGATATTGAGGTATTGAGATTTGATGATACAGGACAGTCCGGGTAACCGGAGCCTGAGATATTGAGATATTGGGATTTATGTTTTGTGTCGATGCTAGACACTGTTTATGTTGATTTCCTTTATGATAACTCGTTTTAAATATACAGAAATCTCACTAAGTTATGAAAGCAGTTTCTTCATTTACTTGTATTATGTTTTCATGCATTCATACCTCATTCATATGATATGTTGCTAACTGAGGCACTGACACTAGCACATGGGATTACACTTATGTATAGATGTTTACCCTTGCCACTTTTTAATGCTTCAGACTTTATTATTTGAGGATTATATATTCATCGTATGACCTAGGATTGCGTCATACATGCGATTTCTACTTGTAGATGTTTTCTACTCACGAGTTGGCAACTCACCCCCGTTGTGCCACAGTTCCTTGCAGGTTTTGCCGTACAGGTTCTTTGCGGCTTTGCTGGCACACTGTTCTTTCCGGGTGATTGCTTTAGCAGGTGGGTTCTTTGCATCAGAACCACCATTGTTTTTTTTATTTAAGTTGTATCTAGAAACTCCATCAACCAGATTGTATATTTGAGAGAGATAGAAAACCAGACCTGTTATTCTTTCGACCTTAGAGTCGCGCGTTGTATTATTATGTTTTTCATGTTGTTTTGAGTTTCTTTTGAGTTTTGATCCTCGCCATTGGCGTTGTATATTATATTGCTTGCGTGGTTGTGACCGTCGATTGACGAAGAGCTGGCTCCCGCTTGGGGATGCCTTTTTATTGATTTCGTATACTATTCATGTTGTATCCCGTTTGGGGGCCAGTATTTACAAAGGAGACTCTGCCGAAATTTTCAGAAAATACTTGAGATTTTAAAATACATACTTCGGCCTATGTTGATTAAAACTACTTTCTTTACTTTGGTTTTTTTCCTTCGCTATACTCTTATTTGGTTTTGATTTTCTGGGTTTTGGCTTACTTATATTACGTACGCCTCGAGACGTTCGTAATTTAAGTGCCGGTCATGTTCCGTATTGTTTGGGTCGTGAAAATTACATTCACTGACGATCTTTCAAGATACGGACATGTGTTCCTGTTGAAACACATCTGAAGCTTTTGAGAAATTCAAAGAATATAAGCATGAAGTGAAGAACCAGATAGGTAAAAGTATTAAAATCCTACGATCTGATCGGGGAGGAGAATACTTGAGCACGGAATTCCGTGACTATGTAAAAGAGAATGGGATTCTCTCTCAGCTTACTTTTCCGTATACACCACGGCACAACGGTGTATCGGAGCGGAGGAATCACACCCTATTAGATATGGTGTGCTCTATGATGAGCACCGCTGGGTTACCTATTTCTTTTTGTAGTTATGCGCTTGAAACAGCAGCATACCTATTCAATCAAGTTCCATCTAAATCTGTACCTACCACACCATATGAGATATGGAGTGGGTAGAGGCCATGTCTTAAACGAGTTAAGATATGGAGTTGTCCGGCCTATGTCAAAATGCAAAATCCGGACAAACTCGATGCACTGTCTGTTCTTTGCAAGTTTGTGGGATATCCCAAACATTCACATGGATATCTTTTCTACTACAGCGAGGAACAAAAGGTGTTTGTTTCTCGACATGCCACCTTTTTAGAAAAGGAATTTCTTGCAAAGGAAATTAATGGCAACGAGGTAGAACTGGAAGAAATTCCGACTACACAAACCGCAACAAAAGATTTGGTGGAACCAGAGGATTCAGTAGTTCCTAACGAACCTCAGCCTCTCCGCCGATCTAGTTGGGTTCCTTATTCACCTGAGACATACTACGGTTTTCTCATTGATGGTGGGAGCGAGGATTGCATCATGAAAGATGATGACCCAACTAGCTTCGAGTGGGCCATCACGAGTGGGGACTCTGTAAAATGGCTGGATGCAATGCGATTTGAGATGGAATCCATGTACACCAACAAAGTATGGACTTTGGAAGATGCTCCTGAAGGGGTTAAACCCATCGGGAGCAAGTGGATCATCAAGGAAAACATTTGGTGTAGATGGAAAAGTTGAGACTTTCAAAACTAGACTTGTTGAAAAACGTTTTCATCAATGACCAGGTGTGGATTATGATGATACCTTTTCTCCAGTGGCTATGCTTAAGTCCATCCGGATCCTACTAGCCATTGCTGCGTACCATGACTATGAAATCTGGCAAATGGATGTTAAGACCGACTTTCTAAATGGTGATTTAGAAGAGAGCGTGTACATGACTCAGCCAGAGGGCTTCGTAGACAGTGGGAGTAGCGGAAAGGTATGCAAGCTGCTTAAATCCAACTACGGGTTAAAGCAGGATCGCGGAGTTGGAACATCTGTTTTGATGTGGTAGTCAAAGGGTTTGACTTCATCAAAAACGTAGATGAACCTTGTCTATACAAGAAGGTGGCAGAGAGTAAGGTTGTCTTCCTCGTATTGTACATGGATGACATACTCTTGATAGGAAATGATATTCCTATGCTGCACTCGGTCAAGCTCTTCTTATCAAATAGATTCTCAATAAAAGATCTAGGTGATGCCTCCTCCATATTAGAGATTAAGATCTAAACAGATACTGCGATTGTCACAATTCAGGTACATTGACACCATACCAAAAAGGTTTAGTATGGAAGATTCCAAGCATGGGAATTTACCCACGATCACAGGACTCACTCTCTCTAAAGATATATCTCCAAAGACTGATTTGGAGAGAGCTCGCATGCAAGGGATACCCTAAGCTTCGGCTGTAGGCTCTATCATGTACGCGATGTTATGTACCAGAACCGATGTGGCATACTCACGAAGTGTAGTGAGTAAGTATCAAGCAGATCAAGGACAAAATCATTGGACAGCTGTGAAGAACATTCTCAAGTACTTGAGAAGGACTAAAGAGATGTTCTTGGTGTATGGTAATGGTGAACTCCAAGTGGAGTCCTTTACCGATTCGAGCTTTCAGAGTGATAAGGACGACTCTACGTCGGTCTTGGAATTTGTCTTTACCCTCAATGGAGTGGCGGTTTGTTGGAAGAGTTCCAAATAAGAAACCGTGGCAGACTCGACGATGGAAGCTGAATACATCGCTGCCAACGATGCTGCCAAAGAGGCTATCTGGATGATTAAGTTCATAAACGAACTTGGTGTGGTTCCGTCCATCGAGCATCCAATACCTTTGTATTGTGATAACAATGGAGCCGTGGCTTTGGCCAAGGAACTCAGGTCCCATCAGCGATCCAGGAAAATTCTATGGCGGTATCACCAGATCCGGAAGATAGTTGATCACTGGGAGATCGAGATCAGGAGAGTTGACATGAAGAACAACACGCCGGATCCACTCACGAAGGCCATACCCCAGATACAATTTGAGAGACTCTTCGAGATGTTGGGTATGAGATACTACAACAACTGACCTTAGTGCAAGTTGGAGATTGTTAGTTATGTGTATGCTCTAGAGGCCATTATTGTACATATGATGTATATTATAGTGGATGCTTAGACATATATAGAGAGGACTTTCTTGCTCGACATGATAGTATGCTATCTGGTTGCTCTTTTTCTTAACATGGAGACTTGTATTGTGATACTGTCTTGCTCTCACATGTTGATAAAGCCCTTAGGATGTGTACTTGACTACCAGGACTATGATAGAGATCATACTAGTAGGGCAAAGGTAGTCCACAAGTACATCCTTTAATTGTTCCTAGTCGAGAGTGTATCGAGACAAGGTATCGATATTCCAAAGTAGACTAGCGTATACGCTTCTCCACCCATATAATGGATGATGGATGATCCCACATCTATTGGTGTTTGACATCAAAGATGGTACACTGAACGGACTCGCCGAGAACTCCTACTTGGTATTATACCTATCGTCAGATAGCAGTTCTCTGGTGACATTAGTACAGGTTAGTCTGTAGACCCGAGATCGTCATAGAGTCTTGTGTTATTCCCACTGTGCTTTGATTTCCACCTTACTACGTTCAAGAGAACATGCAAAACTGTGGCTTTTGGGAACAGTCCCGAATCACATGGTGGCAATGAGTGATAGGAGGGGTTTCGCCACTCCCAGTATTGGGGGTTGATGTTGTGTTGTGCTCGATTGGCTATAACAGGAATTCCCTAGCCAGGGCTGATACGGAGATCACTGGTAAGTGTTATCAGTAGTTTCTCGACCCGTTATGAGCCTCACATCGGCACGACTTATCGGTTACTGGGGTCTGACGTTTACCACCCCTAGACTGGATATGCGACATATCAGACGAAGGGACCGGACTATACGGTAGTGTTACTGACAGGCTTTACAGGAGTATGAGTAGGCTTGCGTATTGATCTTCTGATCGCTCAATACCCGGGTAGCCATTACGTCCAGCTAGTACCGCTGACGGCTTGTGGGTGACTGATATGATCATCACCTACTGCCGGCGTATTGACGAGTTTTTAGAGTCCTACATAAAGGTTTACTGGCTCAGGAAAAACGAAGTAGGAGCACATATATGATATGTGCGGGACCGAGAATAATACGAGTGTGTGATACCGTATTCTATTCTCGCGATATATGATATCGGTCGGTTATATGTTATATAGCCAGGTTATCGAATCAAGTGTTGATTCGATAAGTTGATACATATAATATTAGTCGGTTATATATGATATAGCCGGATTATTCAATCAAATGTTGATTTTATAATTTAATGTATAATTATATATATGATATAGCCGGATTATTTCTTTTACTATTTTTTGCTCATAGGATAAACCCAAGGAGGGGTGCACAAACTACCGGGTACTTTGAAGTGCCGAGTGGCTTACTCCCGTTGATGAGGGAGGTTGCTTCACTTCGGGTATTTGGCAAGTAGTTTTCCACACCCATAGGGGTCTGGGGTAGGGTCTGGCTATTCATCGCGACTGTGGAATCCGTCTTTTGTTACAGGCTTAAACGAAACGCGGAATTCCTAATATATCCAATGCGTTCATCTGTGATCTGGAATGCCTATTATTGTGTCTGAAAAATGGATATTATTATATAATATATATATATATATAAAATAGACGTTGCTTATGTTTTGTATCCGCGCTAGTCCAGCCCGCAGCTCTGGCGTTAGTTATCTAACCTAACGGTGTAAGACGGGGCCCAGTGGCGAATGCTGGTGGCATAAGCGTACGTTTTATTTTCGTCTTTTTCTGCAATGGTAGGTTAATTGATGGGACTGCATTACATTAATGCAAAGCAAACAGACTAAAGCTGAATCGTTGGAACAATTTTAAAAAACCATTCGGTTTTTTCAAAATAGTAAAACTTTTAAAATGCGGAGCTTAAACCAATCCTTTTAAAAGATATTAGGTTCCTTCGATTATATCAAGTTCACTACGTTCACGATTTCGCCAAAACTATTCGTAGCCTTCCGTCATTTCAGTTGGACATTCAGTAGTATTCAAGCAGTGTATTTTGACCTTCGCCAAGACATAGTTATTGGTAGCTTCTGAATATTCATCTGTAGCATAGATAGATGTGTTGGTTTGGGACAGTTGTACTACTATTTTGGCCTTCCTCAAGGGTATGTGTGGGTGGTCCAAATTAATCTGGACAATGACGGGTAGAACTTGATATGTTACTTATGATATGTTGGCTTTCGTCAAGGTCATAAGAGCATGTGGCAAAAATCCACATCAGGAGTTTCTAAAGAAACTGAAACTTGCTAGTGTTGAATACCATTTATAGTGTGATAATTTTGGTAGAATTCCTTCGACTTTATTACATAATGATTTTTGGATCCCGATCCTACTGTGAGTATATGCTACTCCTCAGGAAATTTTTTTGCTTAACGATCAATTCTATAAACCAAGTAGGTGTCTAGAACAGTGTTAGCAGGGCTACGTCTCCAGGGAAAAGAGTTTATTTAATTAAGGAACTTCGCTAAAGTGACGTAAAACCTCCCTCGAATTACCGACGCTAGCCTGGCTGAAAGATAAGCAAGTATTATACGTTGAGATTAATCCTGACTAATTTTACTTTTATGGTTTGAGGAAGGATTCGAGAAACAGTGAGAGCCATCCTGTTTAGATAAACTAAAACCAATCTAAACTTGCCAGAGCATCATGCTAAGTTTCTTCTCTCTCTTCTAATTGCAGCAACCAAAGATGACGGGCCTTAAGTTACTATTAGATAAAAATATATTGACAGGGCCAAACTATAAAGATTTGCTCAGGAATGTCAAGATGGCAATCAGACTCGTGTTTCAACAGAAACACATGTCAGAATCTTAAGAGATCGTCGATGAATGTAATGAAGTACAAAGAACCAACCCTGGCATTAGTAGACATAGGACCATATACATCATCATGTATGTGTCCCAAGAGTTCAATAACACTTTCTCTGTTTCCAAAAAACGGGGTATTGGTCATTATACCTTTGAGACAAGACTGGCAAGTATCATAATATGAAAATTCAAACAGATTCTAATATTCATCGTTATGTAATTTAGCCAGTTATGTCGCATTGATATGACCCAGTCTATAATGTGTCACGACCCGAAGGTACGGAACGTGACTGACACTTAAATTACGAAACGTCTAAAGGCGTAATGTAATCTAAGTAAGCCAAAGCCCAAAAATCTAAACGGAAAACTCGATAAAAGAAAACAATTTTAACCAAAACAAAACGCATTAAACATTTTCTTAAAGCAAAAATTTTCCCGAAAATTTTGGCAGAGTCTCTTTTATAAATACTGGCCCCGAAACGGGTACAAACAAGAGAAATACACATGTACCATGAATAAGGCATCCCCAAGTGGGAGCTAGCTCTTCGCCAAAGGCGGATCACAACCACATACAATATATATATTATCGATACCAAAATGAGCATGTAAAAGCTCAAAAATAAGAAAACCATACATTGGCTCAAGTGAGCATCGACACCAAACCACTAATACAAGTATCACAAATCTCACCGTCTAGTCTAATATACAAGGATAGATGGAGTATACTAGATACAAATAAAAATACACGGTGGGAGAAAAAGCAAAACCTCCAAAACCCACATATGAGAAAGCTGCAAGCCGAAGCAAAGAAGCAAAAAAGGAGATACACCAGCTGTTCCAGCGCTGACGGGTCTGACCTGCAAGAATACTGTGGTACAACGGGGGTGAGTTGCCAACTCGTGAGTAGTAAGTAACATCTAATAAGGCTATCGTAAGCATGCACGCAAATGCGTCACAACCTATGCATGTACTAATATAATGCAATGCAATAACCGGTATGCAACGTGAATGCATAATCAACATAAAATTTGAGTATGTTTGGCATGAGAAAATCTTTATTTTTATCTTAGAAATCTCCGGTGAAATAACTGAAGTAATATCCATGAAATCAATAGAAATCCATGTAAAGCATCGACACAAAATATGTATATCTCAATGTCTCAATATCTCACATCTATGTATCTCAGATCTTAATATCACAGTATCTCTGTATCTCAAATTTCGTTATCTCAATATCTCGGGCTCCGGCAGTCCGGATTAGCCCATATCATCAAATTACACGACTACGGTCGGTATCCTCCAGATATCCGCCGCGTCACAAATAACCGGTAGAGAGTGCTCCCCTACCGGGCTCAACGCCATCATCTACGATCTTCTTGCCCCGGGGTACCATACCGGGACCGCCATGTACCCGCAGATGGTGCATCCCCCTCCTCGAATAGGGTATTTGATAGTACTCAAGAGCCGAGAAAACTCATGGTGGATGCCACACACATCACATCATGAGAAAATCGCAAATTTCTGTTTTTAAAATGTTAACAGGCTTTGAAAATTCTTGCATTTTTCCCAAAACTTCAGAAATCTCATCAATACAGAAATCCTCAAGAAAAAAACATAATATATGTACAAGTGGGAAAATGATACTATCTATGATATCCATAACATGAAATGCGATTTATGGCTGAAAGTTTGTATATGAATGATGATGAAATGCGATATACATATGCGACCATAAAATTAAGTACCAAGTATGATGCAAATGTCATGATGCTAATCTAGCAGTTTCTAAATATTCTTGGCATAGCAATTTCCAAAGCGTGTGTATGTTCACATAAAGAGTGCACGTACAACATTAACCAACGGTAATAGTGCAAGGGTCCTATGAGATGACATCGCCTATTTGCATATGTATGAGATGGTATGATGAAATGAGATGGTTAACTAAATAACTATGCTTATAGTTAGCAAGCAATAAAGTAATCCTAACTATGGGGCGCCCCGCGCCATACAGACGATTTCCCCATAGATGTATACATTTACTCACTCGGAACGCCTAGGCTAAGCTGATCCGATCACCGTCTGTCTTTCCGCGCCACGTCCTACACCTCTGCACCCGATCCAAGGATCACACACAAGCAATAAAAGGATAAATATAAGAATAGTCGCGGGACAAATGTCACAATTCAGTCACGCGCACCAACCCGATGCGCACAAACTTGGTGCACAGAACGCGCCCGCGACAACGCCACAGACTATATCTAGGGTCGCAAAACGTGATAACTACCAAGCCTAAAACTCAAACGTACCAATTGCACATTCATAATCCATTAAATAATATAGGAATTAGGTTGTGGGCCACTAAAGTTTCAATTTTATTCAAATCGGTTAATTTCCAAAAACCTAGTAAGCATCCATTTTCCATTTTAGTTCAATCTTGATGTTTTAACCATTTTAATGGCCATCTTGCTCACATAATATCTTAACTAAATCACTCAAACCATTACTTAAATTTTATATCACCAATTTAACTGAATCACAAAAATCTAGTTTGCAAAATTAACTAGATTGAATAATTTTAAAGTAACACTTTACAATTTAACATCTAAACTAGATTGTGCATGCCTTAGGATGTTAAACTACACTTTACTAACCTAGAAATGATGTGAAAAACCTAACTTAATTCAAAACCTTTTTATTGAAAAACTTAAGTTAGCAATTAGTCATATTTAAACCATTAATTGGTTAAATTAATGTAATTAATCAACAAACAAAATATAGACTTAGGATTATACCTCCAATTCATGAGATCAACATACAACTTGACCTCCAAAATGTTTCCTTTGCTCCAAGATCCTAGCTAAAATAGGCCAAAGAATATTGGGTAAAGGGTAAATGATGAATTGGTGAGACTTGATATTGATTTTTGATGCATTTATTTGAAGAATTTTGAAGTGAAATGAGGTTGAGCAAGTGGGCAATGGGGAGGCTGCTGTTTCGGCCTGCACAAAGTCAGAGAGGAGAGAGAGAAAGAAGTGTGGGGGTGTGTGAAGATGAGTGTAGAAACTTCCCATTTTGGTTCATATAATAATACCCTTCTTAAACTTATTAATTTCCTTTTATTTAGTAAGTTGATGTGAGTTGAATGGGGAGAGAGAGGGGGGCTGTCAAAAAGGGGGGTCGGCCACTTGGTGAGGAGAGGTGTGTGTGTGTGAGATGTTGTGGAAAGTTCTAAGAAAACCCCCCATATTCTCATTAATTAACACCCTTTTCTTATTTAATTTATTTTACTTTAATTACTAGCCATTCCTAGATTTTTCTAGAACCACTTAAACAATAAAAGAGCAACAAAAATATTTTACAACAAGCTATAGGTAGTCATGGTTCACTAATATAGGATTAGGCCATTCCAATTTGTAATTATCATAATTTTAATATATAAAAGAAAGCTTATAATATTATTCAAATTAATTAATTTTAGAAAAAAAATGTTTAAGTAAATTAATAATTTTTAAGTGACTAAATAATTAACAAATACTAGCAATTACATAGTTACAATAGGCGTAATCTTACTCCTTCGGGAGCCTCGTTACCTTTTTTGCTTTCTCACATTGACTTCTTTTTGCTTTTTCACAAAGGCGATCTTTGAAATCTTTAGGTCGGTCGAGACTTAGGCAGGGAAGAACTCTTTTCACTCTCTAGCAGGGGCTTCTTGAGGAACTCCGCAAAGATATTAACTGGCACGGGTAAGGGAGATCCGCAGCTACATCGATCCTCTTTTTTTTGTTGACCAGTGAGTTTATTTCAGTCTATGATGAAAAATAATTATAGTTAAGTTTTACGGAAAATACGGTTTATTTTACCGATTATCTGAAAAAAAATCCATAAGTGATATAATTATTTATTTATTTATTTATTTTTAAAACGTTACAATCTTTCCCCCTTAAAGAAATTCGGTCCTCGAATTTAAAATCTAACTACACCTACCCACGAAGAGATGGGAATGTTTCTTCCACATCACGACCTTGGCTTCCTACGTGTCTTCTTTGCCGCTCGGGTTACGCCAAAAGAATCAAAACGGTGGGTATGACCCCGGACATCGGTTTCATCAAACTTTGTCATGAAGTCTAGAATGCAAGCTTGGAGCATGTCCTCAAGAATCTTAATGGTCTTCTCTAATTGACCGTCGAGTTCCAGATAGAAACATGCACTAAAACTCAATTGGTATCCAAACCTCTTGAAGTTTCCGCCATAGTCGGCCGGTGAACTCGGTACCTGTGTCAGACATGAAACAAGTCAGAACTCCAGGTAATCGCTGCATTTTACCAACCGATATCTGAGCATACCGAACGAATCCGAAAATGGTCTAGACTGGCTAAAAGTGAGCTGCCTTCGTTAATCGGTCTACGATTACTCAAATAGTGTCACGCTCTCAACTGATCCTAGGTAGACCCATGATAAAATCCATAGAAATTTTTCTTCCATTTCTACTCCAGAATGAGCAAAGGTTGTAATTCTCCTGCTGACCCCTGATTCTCAGCCTTGACTTGCTGACAAGTCTGCATCCTGAAACAAGGTCTGTGACATCCAACTTCATCCTTTCACATGATATCCGGACGACGTTAAAATTTTCGATCGATTCATCAAGCCCCACAATTTCCCCCAAGAGCTCAACACTTGATTACAATTTAATGATATCCAATACATGCCACAGTACCTGCGGACTGGCCGTAGAAGGGAAAACCCAAGCCTCACTAATGGCACCACGGAACTGCCATAAACCCTAAGGTTCAAAAGCGTTACCATGGTCATTATGTCGAGTTAGGGTTTCATTCTTCTAGAGGGTTCATAGAATTACTTGCATGTTTTTCCAAATACCTTAAACTTGGAAAAATGGGTTTTTGACATTCGTTCGAAGTTTTTAATTTCGCCTAGTCAACATGCGAATACTCGAAACAATGTTGAAACAACGAATATGAAACACTCCGACTTACCTAAATTGTAAGATCACACCATCAGCAAACTTAGCACAAACAAGTAACACCGGAAACACTAAAACCCAGATCCTGGAACACTGGAAAATGTAATTTTGAAACCAAAACACTCAAACAGGGCCGGCTGTCATGAAAAGTCTGCAAATCTGCCGTCAACTGTCTCTGAACCGTACTCAAACAACAAAAGCTACCTACGGGACTCCAACTCAAAACATGTGCCACAACATTCGCCTTGCCGAGACGATAAAAATCTCGCAGTCATAGTCTTTCACCAACTCCATTCATCAGCGCTATCTCAAATTTTGATCTTGTTGCTGAAAAATGAACTTTAAGCTTCTCGTGATCCGTAAATATCTGACATGACTCGTCTCTAAATCTTATGTATAGAAATCACTGCGGCTATCTCTAAATCATGCATGAAATAGTCCTACTCATGCTTCTTTAACTGCCAAGAAGCATCGCCAAAATCAATAACACCGCCTGATCCTGAAGGCAAGATAATACTAGCACCGTAGTCAACGCATCTTTAAATGCTAAAATCTCTGCTTGCATGCCTTTTTCTAATGAAAATAAACGCCCTTCCGGGTCACCCGGTCAACATTGCAGCTATATGCGAAAAATCCTGTACGAAATATCAATGGTATCTGCCCAAACCCAAAATGCTGCGAACCTCCATCACTGATACAGGTTGGGCCTGTGCTGAACGGCCTCGATCTCAATCAGTTCCATACATATGTTATCTCTCGTAATTACCTGACCCAAGGAGTCAACACCATCCAACTAGAAAACACACTTAGATAATTCAGTGAATAGATGGCGCTCCTTCAACGCCTGGAACAAAATCCTCAATTACCGCACAGGCTCTATTCGGCTCCAAAAGTACAGTAAGACGTCATCAATGGACACGATGATAGACTGATCAAGAAACGGCCTGAATATTCGGTTCATCAAGTCCATAATTACTGATGGGGCATTGGTGAGCTCAAACGACATCACCAAAACACATAACGCCCGTAACTTGTATGAAAAATAATCTTTAGAATATCATCTTCTCGAACCCACAACCGGTAGTAGCCTACTGCAAGTCATTCTTCGAGAAATGTCTCGTACAGTAACCCGATTCAACTGACGATAATTACTTCATCAACACAAATTGCTGTCTTTCTTCCTGACGAACAGGACAGGAGCTCTCCAAGGTGACGCACTCGGACGAACAAGCCCTTTATCCAATAATCTTGCAACTGTTCCTTCAGTTCTTTACGCTTCGCCGGGAATCAAGTCAATGCAGCACTCAATATCGCGCTCTGGCGACAAACCAAACGACTTGCCTGGAAGACATCTGGAAACTTTCTTACAATCGGGACCTGGTCCAACGGGACCTATGCGGCTCCAACATTGGAAACATACAATAAGAATTCCTGATATCCCTTTATCTCCAAAGCTGACTAGCACCAAAAGAACTCAAACTTCGAAAGGCGACGCCACGGTCTCCCCAACAACAAGAACTGGCTTACCGAAAAACTAAAACTGACTGCCTCCTTACAGCAGTCCCCGAACGCACAACACGTGGCTAACCAATCCACGCCAAGAAAACTTCGAAGTCCAACATATTGGGAAGAGTCAAATCGACAAAAGAATCCTTCTCTCCGATGCGAACGAATCACGAACGAACAACTTATCGATCGACCAAAAATTTTAGCCTGTCACAACGGCGTCTATCTAACCGCCTCTGAGCCGGCATACTGGTACAAATCCGCTTTGGTCCAGAAATGACCAAAGTCTCATAAATGCGCTCCTCTAGCAGTAAGGTTGCATCCATCGCGGCTGTATGAGTCTCAAAATACTGGGTGCCTATAGCAAACAATACCTGTATGTCCAATCTCCATACGAACCTCTTTATCCGTTTCTTTTTACTGTCTTCCAGGTAAGGGGCATATCGAACCATCAAGAAATCTGAATGTCGTACTCGGATACTGTCATCCCTGAAGCCTTTGCGCAACGGCTCGAAACTACGAGCTCTGGCATCTCGAACGCTCTTCGTAAGGGAACGAGTGAGAAATACAGCTGTGAACTCCTCCTAAGTCATATGAAGTAGGTCTGCAGCTCGGACTCACTCAAAAGACTCACCACGTCTGAGCAAGACCATCTAGACGAAAATTCGCAAGCTCAACCCGTATCTCGTCAGAACATCTCTGTGAATGACAAATTCTAGCTATCCTGTCGAAGATTATCTACGGATCTTCCGCTGCATCTGTGCCGGTAAAAACTGGAGGCTTCAGCCTCAAGAACTCCTATAAGGATACGGAATTAATCTTAGTAACAACAAAAAAAACTTCCCTTGCAGCAGGTACAGCACGGTCCCTAAAATAGGAGGGACATCAACGGCTCTCGGAGCTCGGCTAACCACCACTAACAATCCAACCATCTGTCACACATCCTGAATACTCGACTCCAGCCTAGCCACCCATCCTGGAAAAAGCAGACCACTCTGTTCCTGAGGGGTAGGCGTACCGCTCTGATCGGTCCCCATCTCAAACGAGCCTACTCTAACATCATCTCTGGCGGCATAGTGGCTGGAATGAAGAACATGATCGATAGGGACATTGCGATCAAATCAAAGGATTTTCCGAATCAAGAAAAGAAATACAAGCAAATATATATCCTAAGGTCACTTAGGCTGAGTACCGTATCGTAAGTATGCCGCGGAACACACCCACGCTACGCCACTCTGCTTAAGTCACCTACTCCATCTACCAAGGGTCAATCTACACTCAGAAAGGTAAAACCACGCTCTGATACCAACTTTGCCATGACCCGATGGTTCGGAACGTGACTGACACTTAAACATTTTATTAAAGCAAAAAATTTTCCGAAAATTTTGGCAGTCTCCTTTGTAAATACTGGCCCTGAAACGGGTACAAACAAGAGAAATACACATGTATCATGAATAAGGCATCCCCAAGCGGGAGCTAGCTCTTCACCAAAGGCGGATCATAACCACATACAATATATATATCATCGATACCAAAATGAGCAAGTAAAGCACGAAAATAAGAAAACCATACATCGGCTCAAGTGAGCATCGACACCAAACCACAAATACAAGTCTCACAAATCTCACCGTCTAATCTAATATACAAAGGTAGATGGAGTATACTAGATACAAATAAAAATACATGGTGGGTGCAAAAGCAAAACCTCCAAAACCCATATATGAGCAAGCTGCAAGCCGAAGCAAAGTAGCAAAAAAGGAGATACACCCGTTGTTCCTGTGCTGATGGGTCTGACCTGCAAGAATACTGTGGCACAACAGGGGTGAGTTGCCAACTCGTGAGTTGTAAGTAACATCTAATAAGGCTATCGTAAGCATGCACGCAAATGCGTCACAACCTACGCATGTACTAATATAATGCAATGCAATAACAGGTATGCAACGTGAATGCATAATCAATATAAAACCTGAGTATTTTTGGTATGAGAAAATCTTTATTTTTATCTTAGAAATCTCCTGTGAAATAACTGAAGTAATATCAATGAAATCAATAGAAATCCGTGTCAATCATCGACACAAAATATGTATATCTTAAGGTCTCAATATCTCACATCTCTGTATCTCAGATCTCAATATCACAATATCTTTGTATCTCAAATCTCGATATCTCAATATCTCGGGCTCCGGCAGTCCGGATCGGCTCATATCATCAAATCATACGATTACGGTCGGTATCCTCCGGATATCCGCCGCGTCACAAATAACCGGTAGGTAGTGCTCCCCTGCCGGGCTTAACTCCATCATCTGCGATCTTCTTGCCCCGGGGTCCCATACCAGGCCCACCATGTACCCGCAGACGGTGCATCCCCTCCTCGAATCGGGTATCTGATACTGCTCAAGAACCGATAAAACTCATGGTGGACGCCACACACATCACATCACGAGAAAATCGTAAATTTCTGTTTTTAAAATGATAATAGGCTTTGAAAATTCTTGCGGTTTTCCCAAAAATCCAGAAATTCATCAATATAGAAATCCTCAAGAAAAAAAACATAATACATGTACATGTGGGAAAATGTTACTGTCTATGATATCCATAACATGAAATGCGATTCATGGCTGAATGTTTATATGTGAATGATGATAAAATGCGATATACATATGCGACCATCAAATTAAGTACCAAGTATGATGCAAATGTCATGATGCTAATCTAGCAGTTTCTAAGTATTCGTGGCATGGCAATTTCAAAAGCGTGTGTGTGTTCACATGAAGAGTGCACGGACAACATTAACCAATGGTAATAGTGCAATTGTCCTATGAGATAACATCGCCTATTTGCTTATGTATGAGATGGTACGATGAAATGAGATGGTTAACTAAATAACTATGCTTATAGTTTGCAAGTAATAAAGTAATCGTAACTATGGGGTGTCTCGCGCCATCCAGACAATTTCCCCATAGATGTATACATCTACTCACCCGGAACGCCTAGGCTAAGCTGATCTGATCTCCGTCTGTCTTTCCACGCCGCGTCCTACACCTCTGCACCCGATCCTAGGATCACACACAAGCAATAAAAGGATAATTATAAGAATAGTCGAGGGACGAACGACACAATTCAATTACGCGCACCAACTCGATGCGCATAAACTTGGTGCACAGAACACGCCCGCGACAACGCCACAGACTATATCTAGGGTCACAAAACGTGATAACTACCAAGTCTAAGACTCAAACGTACCAATTGCACATTCATAACCCATTAAATAATATAGGAATTAGGTTGTGGGTTACTAAAGTTTCAATTTAATTCAAATCGGTTAATTTCCAAAAACCTAGTATGCATCCATTTCCCATTTTAGTTCAATCTTGATGTTTTATAAATTTTAATAGCGACCTTGCTCACATAATACCTTAACTAAATCACTCAAACCATTACTTAAATTTTATATCACCAATTTAATTAAATCCCAAAAATCAAGTTTGCAAAATTTACTAGATTGAACAATTTTAATGTAACAGTTTACAATTTAACATCTAAACTAGATTGTGCATGCCTTAGGATGTCAAACTACACTTTACAAACCTAGAAATGATGTGAAAAACCTAACTTAATTCAAAACCCTTTTTTTGAAAAACTTAAGTTAGCAATTAGAATCATATTTAAACACTTAATTGGTTAAATTAAAGTAATTAATCAACAAACAAAATATAGACATAGGATTATACCTCCAATTCATGAGATCAACATACAACTTGACCTCCAAAATGTTTCCTTTGCTCCAAGATCCTAGCTAAAATAGGCCAAAGAATATTGGGTAAAGGTAATTGGTGAGACATGATATTGATTTTTTATGCATTTATTTGAAGAATTTTGAAGTGAAATGAGGTTGAGCAAGTGGGGAATGCGGGGACCGCTGTTTCGGCCTGCATAAAGTGAGAGCGAAGAGAGAGAAAGAAGTGTGGGGGTGTGTGAAGATGAGTGTAGAAAATTCCCACTTTGGTTCATATAATAATTCCCTTCTTAAACTTATTAATTTCCTTTTATTTAATAAGTTGATGTGAGTTGAATGGGGAAAGAGAGGGGGGGCTGTCAAAAAGAGGGGCCGGCCACTTGGTGAGGAGAGAGGTGGGTGTGTGAAGTGTTGTGGAAAGTTCCATGAAAACCCCCTACATTCTCATTAATTAATTCCCTTTCTTTTTTAATTTATTTTACTTTAATTACTAGCCATTCCTAGATTTTTCTAGAACCACTTTGACAATAAAAGAGCAACAAAAATATTTTACAACAAGCTATAAGTTGTCATGGTTCACTAATGTAGGATTAGGCCATTCCAATTTGTAATTATCACAATTTTAATATATAAATGAAAGCTTATAATATTATTCAAATTAATTAATTTTAGAAAAAAATGTTTAAGTAAACTAATAATTTTTAAGTGACTAGATAATTAACATATACTAGCAATTACATAGTTAAAATAGGCGTATTTCAGTCTATGATGAAAAATAATTATAGTTAAGTTTTACGGAAAATACAGTTTATTTTACCGATTATCTGGAAAAAAATTCCATAAGTGATACAATTATTTACTTATTTATTTATTTTTAAAACGTTACACAATGCCACAAGAATGATTCGTTCATTTCTGAACTACTCCTCTTGTGTGTGTTCTACATACTTTGAACTGTGGTTTGATTTAGAACGTATATGCCATTTCATAACGTGCCTGATCCAATCAACTCTTGATTCAGGAAAATCTTCACAACATTATCCATCAATACAAAATTATATCCTTCTTTAACATATTAATGAAACCGATATAATTTTGTATATCAGGTTCGGTATCTAATAACATTTGTTCAGAATCAATGTATTTACCACTTAGTAATACAATGTGATATTTGCCAACTGACTTGCTGCAACAATTACACCATTCTCTAACACTTAAAAACATATCACCCAATCCCAGTTCTCTACCTTTCTGTAGCCCATGTAATAGATTACATATGTGGGATCCTAATCCGTTATCTCATACCTAGGACGTAAAGGATACTGAGAAACAGTTCTTGGTAACGAACACACCCGAAGAATATTCATCAACATGCTCATTCCTCGATTGGGTCACGTGGAAATCCGGATATTCCCCTATTTCCTGCTCGGACTTATAACAATTATAAGATAGAGCGGAACCAACGTTCCCCAGGTCAGTATAACAAGAAGGTTCGGTCAATACATCCATATTATTATCTTGATTAAAGCGTGACATGGTCGCTACTAGGAGAGAGAGACGAAAACACTCTGCGTATGCTCTTGCAAGATGAGATTGGTTATTATTTTATCTAATCAGGATGGCCCCCACTGTTTTTATCAAATCTTCCTTCAAACCCTAAAAGCTAAGACTAGCCGGGATTAATTACACCCTATAAGTTCGCCAATCTTTCGGCCAGGCCTGTGTGGGTACTTTGAGGGAGGTTCCACGTGCTTTCGCTCGGACCTAATTAAAATAAATCTCGTTTTCCTAGGGGTGTAACCCCGTTAACACCTTTCTAGACACCTACTTGATTGGCTAATTATAATGTGTAAAAGGCTCCCAGGAGTAACTCGTACTCGCAGTGGGTATCGTGATCCAACTATCTCAAAAAAGGTATGCAATCTCATTGCAAATTTCAACACTTGAAATTTCAGATAATAATCTGCCCCTAGCATTCTATGACCTTGACAGAGGTCAACAAAGCATAGTGCGCTAGTCAAGTTCAACCCTCCATTTCATGATTGAATTTATTCCACCCGCACGACCCTTGACAGAGGTCAATAAGGTCGTACGACTACCCTAATCCAATCGCACACATGCTTTGCAGATAAGCACTAATCAGCTACCGCACACTACGCCCTAACAGAGGTCAACAAACACAGCACGAATACTAAATAGTCCTTATCTAAAATAACGAAGGGCTACGACAGGTTTTTAAGAAAACCCTTTGCGTAATGAACTTGATCTCGTTGCAGAATCGAGTGATTTTGAAAAAGGAGTGTTTTTTAGGCTTTTACTAGTTTTGCTACATTGGTCACTCTCGGTGAAGGGATCTCGGCTCTTTCCTCATCAAATGAGGTGCTGGATATTTCATAAATACCACTATGCAAAGCATGAACTAAAAAAGAAATCAAAAACAAACCGAGTGGGTTGTAGCATCTGCTAGTTTCGCTAAAGAGGTCACTCTCGGTGAAGCGATCTCGGCTCTTTCCTTATCGAATAAGGTGCTGGATATTTTATAAGGAATACCGCTATACAATGCAAGAACTAGACCTACCAGTTTTCGAAACAAGGTTCCACAACATCTTTAGGTTTCTTTTATTTCATTAATCCTATTAATGAAGTCTCATCAATTATGCTTCCTAAGTATCATAGAAGAAACGAAAGAAGCAATATTTATTATATATCATATATATAATATAAGCATTCGTCTCTGAATATCAAGTGATCACATAGACGAATATCAGCAGTAGAAGAACTCATATGAAATATTGGATATACTAGGAATTCCGTGTTTTAAATTTATCCAGTAAAAAAACGTGGATTCCACGGTCGTGATGAATAGCCAAACCCACATCCCTAGACCCCTACGAGAGCGGCAAGCAACCCTACCAATTCTAGAGTTAGGAGACACGGTCTCAACTCCTTGAGTTGGTCTCCCACTGGACCCTAGAACCCGGTTACTTGTGTTCCCCTCCTTAGGTCTATCCTAATGCGGAAAAGTAAATAATATACATCAATGGTGACATCATCCTCAACACGGATGTGCCCCAATAAAAGAATATTACATACAAGTTTTTACATGAATGAAAATGAAAAACTCTCATCTCATAAAAAAAACCCGGCTATTCAAAACACGACGATCCAATATAACCTATCTCAGCAACACAAAACATCACATATCATCAACGTAAGTAAATATGCGTATCCCAATTGTCGTTGACATATAATAACGAAACCGGCGATACACCATATAATCCATTTACGGTCGCAGAAAAGAAAGTGAAATACTACAACGGTTGGAATCCGCAACTACCTTAGACATTATAAACTAAATGTATCACATACTTTGGATTATGCCTAACAAATGAATTCCTTAGATATCGCAAGCCTAACAATTATAAACCCTGCATTTTAGTCTCGACATTGAAAACACTTTTCAATAACCATTCGGGTAATTCAACAATATTCGTGACAACCTGATCGAAAGCTCGCCGAAAACTTTGGTAGATGGCCATACCCCCAATGCCGTCGACAAAGTGCACTTAGACGGAACACCGCGGCCGCGAGCACCCGAACGGATGCTTTTGGCAACGAGGTTCTCCTACAGTCACTTGGTCGGGGCTATGGGGCGTGGCTATCTGGTAAGGTTACCCGGCTAGCATCCACGTACGCTACGTGATTGCGACAGACTTTTGATCCACATCAAAATCCCGTGGCAACCGATCAAATGAGACTAAATTGCTAGATTTATAAAATTCAAATCAGTTTTCACAATACCGATTATGTGGATTCCAAATATTGTATCACAATCACAGATAGCTAGACGGTGTTAAACTTTTTGATCGAATCAACAAACACCCAAAATTTCCTAAAGAGCTCAAACACTTGAGCGGAGTTTAAAAAGTATCTAGAACATGCCACAGCACCTATGGAACAACCGTAGAAGGGTCAACCCTTGCCTCACCTGTGACGCCGCGGAACTACCACAAACCCAAGGGTTTGATGGCGGTTCCGACGGTCACAGAATCCGTTCTTCTAGAGGGTCCATAGAAAACACCTCGACAATTTTTAGAAGATTTCAAACTTGGAAAAAATCTAACTCTTGGAAATTTCTAGCGACGGAAAAATTGGGTTATTGATATCGGTTCGAACTTTTTAACTTCGTCTAAAATAACCCGAAATGATGTTAGAATTACGATTACGAAACACTCCGAATTGCCTTTACATAAAGTTAACATCTCATGCAATTTCAGCAAAAACAAGCAACACCTGAAACACCAAAACCCAGAGACTGGAACACTGACAAAAATTGAATCCCAGAACCCTCACTAGGACCGGCCAGGACGGAAATATTGCTAATGTGGCCACCATTTTCTGGAAAGAGGGGTTCAATTTGTAAGTCCACGATAGCGCTCCGGACGTCTAACAAACGCCAAATGCGGAACAAAAACTTTTTACAACTGGCGCTATCACGTACTATAACCCGGATCTGCCATTAAAGCTAATCTAGAAAATTACAAAGTGGGTAGAAATGTTATACCGAACGATCCGAATCCTTCGGTCTTCAACCATCAACCCACGCTTTGTTGCGGCTGCTCCGATCTCTTGAATCTCCAATCTTCTCGTCTAGGTGGCACCACGTCGACGGATCTTTAAACGGGCTCCCGCCTCTGAACCGAGGCAACTCGGTTGTCAAGTTTGCTAAAAGAGACGACAAAGATGATGTAGAGAATGAGTAGAACACTTTGTCTCGTTACGTCCAAAGCTATGGACGAATGGTTAATGAAGTTGCCTTTTGGAATCGGGTGAAATGAGAAATGAGGCTTATCTAATTTCCATAAGTCAAAAACAATATCAATCTTTTTTCAAGCAACCATCATCCTCACCAAGAGGTGGCCGGCCACTAAATAGAGGGGAGGGGGTGAGTGTAGGAGGAGGGAGTGGTGACCACAAGAAATGATACTTATCATGAAAGAATGAGTCACCATAACACATAGTATGAACACATTTAAGAACTAATGAATCATCACCCTTAGTCACCAAAACATTAATGAACATTTAAAGCACAAATGAGTCACATGCCACCTCATCATCCTAGTCACCATCTAGATGCTTCTAGAACCTTCCACACTCATCTCAAGAAAAGATAAATCCATTTTTAACTGAATGTTAAAAGACGGGCGATAGAAAACTGGAAACTGGAAACTTCCAAAAGTGATCCTGAAACGAATTTCAGGATAACCCCGTAATGGTATAAACATACCCGCATTTGTGTTACGACCGAATACAAATGCATCTGAGACAAATATATTATATCTACACAGTATAATACTCGGATCCGGCTTAAACCAAAGCCGACCAGTATTATCTGCCCGAAAAATAACACGTGCGAAAACGCACGTGCATTTTCCGAACCTTGCCATAAAACCATACGGCCTCTACAACGTTTTGCCCGAACTTGGGAAACGGTCTGTGGGGGACTCTAATGACTCATCAACACACTGGCACTGGGTATAACCACTAGCACGTCAGAGGTACAAGCTATACGTAACGATTGCCTATGTATTGATTGGAAGGGAAGCTGACGAGCGAACTCATCCATAAACCCTACTGAGCCTGACAGTGACAATATTCGTACAGTCTGGTCAGTATCGCATATCGAGTCTAGGGGGGTGGATAAAGTCAGACCCCTAATAACGCGATAAATCGTGTCGGTATGAAGCCCATCACCAGCTGAGAAACTACTGATCCAAATCAGTAATTCTCCACTACCTCGGCCGAGAATTTCTAGTGATGACCACCCGTGCACTGTGCGACATCAACTCCCAATACCGGGAGAGACGAATTCCCGACGATCCGCTCACTGCCTTCATATGGCTCGGGACTGTACCCAAAAAATACCTGTTTGCACGATTCCTTTGAGCCGTGGTATGGTAGGAATCAAAGCACAGTGGGAACTCATACGAGACAAATGACGATCTCAGGTCGACAAACTAACCTGTACACATGTCACCAGGGAACTGCTATTTGACGATATGTATAATACCAACTAGCATGTTCCTGGCGAGTCCTGTCTGATGTACTCATAACCCAATGAGCACCTGTATACATCTTAGGTGATCCAACTGACACCAGTGGCTTGTGAGACCGGCCACCGCCCCTCGTCGGGGTCTCGACTGTATACACTAGTTTACTCTGGAGTATCGATGCCTTGTCTCGAAACTCCCACGACTAGGGACACTTTAAGGATGTGCTTATAGACCCCAGCTCCCACGTATATGATCACCATCATACTGCTGGCTGTCAAGCAGAATCCTATGGGCTCTATCATCATGCAATAGTGAACTAAAGCATGTATACGATGATAAAGACAAACCAGATAGCATACTATCATCTCGAGCAAGACTGTCATATCGGTATAGGTCCTGCCTCAATCATTGCAATCACGTACCTGCGATCCAATAATTGACTTTGAGGGCACTATCTCCAACACAATTTTCTTCTGTGTTCATGTCACGTCACATGTAACATTCTGCAGTTGCTTAAAAAAATTTTTGACACCTTAAAAATTTCGACAAAAACTGTGTTTTTGTTTCGAGTGTTTCGGAGTTGTTTCGGTTTCGTAATACTACAATATCGTCTAATTCTCTAACATGGCTCTGATATCACTATTGGGTTCCCTAATGGCGCCGCTGGGTTTCGGGAGGCATCGTCCATGCCCCTTTCAAAAAATTGGCGGGCTAAAGAACCCTAACGCTAGAATCTGAACTAGAGAATTAGACGAACAAGCATGTAAATATCTTTACATCTAAGTGAATAAGGAATACAACCTTTGTAGACAGGTCCTTCACTTCAATAGCTCCGTGTAGTAGTCCCTTCGCTCTAAGTAGTGATCTCCCGGACTCTAGTGAGGCTCCACAAGGTGAAATGAACAAGCTTGCTTGAATTCTTCGAGGCTGAAGATGATCTACGTCGAGGAGACTCTAACTCAAGCTTCCTCCTCACTAAGTGATGAACTAGTGAAGAAACAACCCAATTTAAATGGCTAGTAGAGAAGAGGTTGATGAAGTAGGAATTTTGCTCACTTTAGAAATTATTTTCTCACTATTTTTCTTCACCTCTCATGAAACTAGAAAGCTTGAGGAAGGAGATGAATAAAGCTCTTGTCATGACCTGAAATTGGCACGCGACGGCCCTTAAACTACGAAACGTCTACAGGCGTAACGCAACTTAAGTAAACCGAAAACCCAGCAATCTAAACCATCAAAAGTAGTAAGTGATAATAGCATTTTCAAAACTTTTGAAATGTCAAACAAAATTCTTTAAAGTCCAACTTTACTTTCTTAAAAATTTTGGCAGCACCTCTTTTGTAAAAACTAACCCTAAAAATGGGCACAACAAAAATATAAGTAAAGCATCCCCAAACGGGAGCAAATCCACGCTCAAAGGCGGGAAACAACCACCACAACAGATATACGATGACGTAGCGATGAAATAAAAGACGATATAAGTAAAACTGCATAAAAGACAACCAAGTCACCAAAATATACAATATCGTCCTCACATCAAGTCTCTAAGTCATACATGAAAGTGGTAGATGGAGAGTACAAGGTACAAAGATATCAATAAACAACATCGGATAGCCGCAAAACCCACCTATAGCAAAACTGTGCACAGTCAGCCGAAGCGGTATCCGCTGCAAAAGATGATACGAAAGATAAAAAACCTGCCACTACCGCCCTGAAGGACTACCTGCAAAACACTGTGGCACAACGGGGATGAGTTGCCAACTCGTGAACAGTAAATAATATATGCAGGTAATCGCAAGTATGCACGTACAGCGCCAATCTAATACATGCAAGCGGATAGCAATAAATGGTCATATGTATGCAACAGTCATGAAAGGTACTCTAGCAGATACAACTAATACATGAAGCAATAATATGACAATATGTATATGCAACAGTCATGAAAGGTACTCTATCAGATACTATTAATACATGAAGCAATGCATATAAAATAAATGAGGAGTATGGAATAAAACATGTCATTCTCACGGAATCCTGACCTCATGACAGAACCAAAGTCTATCAAGACAATCTAAATTCCAAATTTCCTCAAATCAGCCCCCAAATTGGCTCTCGTATCCTTTAAGTCTCATATATCCTGAATGTACAATATCAAGTAAATTTTTTATATCTTGAATGTACAATATCCAGTAAACCTCATATATCCTGAATGGACAATATCAAGTAAAACTCATATACCCTGAATGTACAATATCAAGTAAATCTCGTTTATCTAGTTTTCAGTATAGAGTAAGTTTCATATAAAGTGATTGTCCAACATTGACACCCAAAAACATCATGAAACAAGTGTCTAGTATCGACACATAAATACTGATCTATCAGGCGCTGTCACCACTACTGGCCCTCCTGATAGGTATGTATCATATGCTATCCCGAAAACTCGAGTGCTTAGCTCTGACACTCGAAATTCGATGTATCCATACGTACATGACACTAGTCGGTATCCCTACGATAACCGCCGAGTCTAAATACTATCACCGGTAGGTACTTGCCCGCCTTCCAGGCTCATCACCTATCATCGACGATCATCTTGCCGAGGGGAACCGTACCGGGCTCCACCATGTACCCGCACACGGCCCATTACAGTCCTCGCATCGGGTATATATCACAATCTCAAAACCGAGAAATCTCATGGTGGACGCTGAAATATCATATCAAGAGAAACCGGGTTTTTCAAATAATGCATAATTTCATGAAACTACCACGGTCTTCAAATCCAGAAAACATCAAGTAATGAATAAGTATATTTGCATGAATCATTATGATGATATATATAAATTTTTCATATAGACATATATATTAGCGTCCCATTCCACTAATATATATATATATATATATATATATCTAACAGCGTCCCATTCCACTGTTATATATACTTAGGAGTATAAATATCAGAGGACATCATATGAAAACCATCTATCAATGAGAAATCCATGAAATATAATATATGCAACATAAAACTGTAATACGAGCATATAAAGGAAAAACTGCTATTTAACTACAACAAATTAATATATCATGCGGTTCCTAAATTTCTCCAAGTTCATATGACATCAAATAAAGGTGAACATGTTGTTATATCCTGGTATGCGTAACCTTGTTGGCATAGCAAGTTATGTGTATCTACCCTATCAATAATGATGTAATACCCCGCAGGTATATGTGTAAGTAGCTATGCAAGCTGTACATGTAGCTATGTCTCATGTGTTTATATATCTGTCACTAATGGTACGATACCATATTGGTATATAAGTAACTAGCATGTAGGCATGGCAAGGTATACTACCGATCATATGCGCCAACGCATAAGAATCGATGACCCTACTTCAATGACAAAACAGTACCACATAGGTATATATAGCCCTAACTTGGTAAGTGAGTATACATGCAAGTACGTATGCATGGTGTCCATGTAACTATCAAGATATATGAGTGTACATGTAAGTAGGTGTGCATAGCAAGGCATATATGTAAGCATGTAGGTTTACAGGTATGCTATATGTCATATGCACGAAGGAAAATATGGATCATGTCTCATTGTCCTTAAACAATACAATATCACATATGTATAGGAGTTGTGCGTGTCATGGCAATTATCGACGGTGTGGGTGTAGTATACAATTAGTGCTCGTGCAACATGAACCGTCAATAATAGTGTTATGACTCATTAATACTAAGTCCATGCACAATAGGAAATGAGATATGCAACAAAGGTACACATGCACAATCAATATCCGTATACATCTAACTAATAGTAATATCATTTAATCTAGCCCAGACGCATAAGGCCTTGCGGGCGATTCCCTTGTAGATGTTAAATCTATTCACAACAATCCTGGCTAAGTAAAACCTGTAGGGTTCCTAGGCACACTAATGAAGTCTCACAAGGCATCAAACATGGCTAATTCAAATTTTACGGGTGCCTACAAACCCTAATACGGATCGTTAACTAGATAAACTAGGCGATGCAAGCAAGTAAACGGAAATATAGCTAAAGGGAAGGGGCTACAACCTTTGTAGATCCGGTCCTCCACCTCCTAGGCTCCGTGATGAAGTCCCCTCGCTGTCCAAATCGGATTCCGGACTCAAGCATCGGCTTCATCGAAGAAATGGGCGGGCTTGGTCGTCGGCTTCGATGCCGAAGATGATCTACGTCGAGGCATCACTAGATCAAGCTCCACCTTCACAAAGCCATGAAAACTTATGAAGGAAACACCCTATACTACTTGGCAAGAGGTAGAGGATGAAGAAATAGGAGGTGGGTTCACTTTAGAATTGGATTTCTCACTCATATGCTCAACTTGCCATTGGTGAAGACAAGCTTCTTCATTTTGTTGAAAATGAAGAAGAAGAAGAAGATATATGATAAGTTATTTAAAAAGGAAAATAAAAAGAATACTTATCATGACTTCAACCATGGTTTAGTGTAGAGATTTAACTAAGGTTAGATGAGTGGTTAGGGTTAGAGAAGAGACAAGAATGGTGGACTGGTTCAAAGCTTCAAGAAGCTTCAACAAAAAACAAACTAAGCCACCATTTCTTTTTCTCTTTATCTTTTCCAAAACAATAATAAATGGATAAATAAATAAGAGAAAAGAAACCCTAACCATTCACTAAACATGGTTTAATCTTTACACAAACCCAAATGAGCAAGTATCATCAAACATGATACAATCTTGTGCACAAAAATATATCATATACACAATGTGCACTTCAAGTGAGAAAATCCTTTTAAAGTGAACAAATACTAGTTAATGCAAAGTAATATATCAAATATATAATTATACATTAAATCATTAAATCAACACTTGATTCAACGATCCGGTCATGTCGCATATAACCGGCTAGTATCCAATGTATCGGCTTATCGAATCAATCCTTGATTCGATAACTAGGTTATATCACATACAACCATTCAACACATTCATCGCGAGAATGAAATACGGTATCACATACATGCATTATTCTCGGTCCCGCACATATCTCATATGCGCTCCGATTTCGTTTCGCTTGAGCCAGGAAACCTCTGTGTAGGACTCTAAAGACTCGTCAATACGCCGGCAGCAGGTGATGATCATATCAAACACCGACAAGCCGCAAGCGGTCTGCTAAACGTAACGGCCACCGGGGTATTGAGCGATCAGAAGATCGACGAGCAAGCCCGCTCACACTCCTGTGAATCCAACCAGTAACACTTACCGTACAGTCCGGTCTGTTCATCTGATATGCCGCATATCTCGCCTAGGGGTGGTAAACGTCAGACCCCAGTAGCTCGATGAGTCATGCTGACTTGAGGTCCATAACATTCATGAAACTACTGATAACTCTTACCAGTATATCACTGCAACCCTGGCCAGGGATTTCCTGTTATGGCCAGTCGAGCATAGCGCAACATCAACCCCCAATACCGGGAGAGACGAATCCCCTCCTATCGCTCATTGCCTCCATGTGAATCGGGACTGTACCCAAAAGCCACCTGTTTGCACGACTCAGTAGAGCCGTGGTAGGGTGGAAATCAAAGCACAGTGGGAGACACACAAGACTCTATGACGATCTCGGGTCAACAGACTAAGCTGTACCAGTGTCACCAGAGAACTGCCATCTGACGTGAGGTATAATACCATCTAGGAGTTCTCGGCGAGTCCGTTCAGTGTACCCAGTCTCCACTGAGCACCCGCATACCATCTCCGATGTCAAACACCAATGGATATGGGATCATCCATCGCCCATCACATGGGTCGAGAAGATATACGCTAGTCTACTCTGGAATATCGATGCCCCGTCTCGATATTCCCACGACTAGGAACAATGAAGGATGTACTCATTGACTACCCAGGCCCCACTAGTATGATCTTCATCATAGTCCTGGAAGTCGAGTACACATCCTAAGGGCTTTATCAACATGTAATCAGAGAGACAGAAAGTATACATGTTAAGATAAAGAGCAACCAGATAGCGTACTATCATGTCGAGCAAGAATGTCCTACCTATATATGTCCTAGCATCCACTACAATATACATCCAATGTACAGTAATGGCCTTTAGGGCATACATATAACTAACAATCTCCCACTTGCGCTAGGGCCATCTGTAGCAGTAGTTGTAGTATCTGATACTCAATCATCCCCTAAAAGTCTCTCTTTGGGAAAAGGCCTTCGTGAGTGGATCCGCCGTGTTGTCCTCTGAGTCTACTCTCCTAACCTCGATCACCCTGGAGATCAACTATCTCCATGATCAGGTGATGCTGCCTCAGAATATGTCTGGGTCACTGATGGGACCAGGGTTCCAGGGCCAAAGCCACAGTTCCATTGTCACACAATGGTAGGAACCTAGTTCATCCTATGAACCATTATACACCCAAACTACCTCTTTGGTAGTATCTTTAATAGCGATGTTACCAGCCTTTATCGTCTAGTTTGTCACGGTATCTAGCTTGGAAATCTTCCAACATACCGTCCCTTTACTGAGGGTAAAGACAATGCCTGTGACTGACATTCAGTCGTCTTTATCACCCTGGAACACTTCCAGCGATTCTCCCCAGGATCGACTGATACTATCTCACTATAGCTAGTGAGAATCCTAAAATCTATTTAGATCTATCTCATAGATCCAAATCCCAGGATTTAGGAGGTATCACTTTGATCCTTTATGGAGAATCTATGTGATAAGCGGAGATTGATCGAGCGTAGCATAGGAAACTCCTTCCCTAACAAGAGTATGTCATCTACGTACTCTACGAGGATCGTCACCATACTCCCTACTACCTTTTTGTTTATACAAGGTTCATCTACCATTTTGATGATGTCAACTTCTTTGACTAATCCATCAAAACAGATGTTCCAACTCCGCGATGCCTGCTTTATCCTATAAAGCATCTTGCACACGTTTCCGCTGCTCCCACTGTCTACGAGGCCCTCTGGCTGTGTACTTATAGACGCACTCTTCTAAAACATCATTTAGAAAAGCAGTCATGACACCCAACCACCAGATATCGTAGTCATGGTATGTAGCCGTGACAAGTAGGATCTGGATGGACTTAAGCATAGGTACTGGAAAAGGTTTCATCATTATCCACACCTGGTTGATGACGAAAACCTTTAACAAGTCTAGCTTTGAAAGTCTCAACTTTTCCATCTACACCAAGTAATCTTCTCAAGATATACTTGCTCCTGATGGGGATTTGACCCTTCAGATATAGCAACCAAAGTCCATACTTTGTTGGTGTACATGGATTCCATCTCAGATCACTAAGTATCCAGCCATTCTTACAGAGTCCCTACTCTCGATGGCCTGCTCGAAACTAGTTAGGTCATCATCTCATGATGTAATCCTCGCTCCTACTGTCATCGAGAAACCGAGGTATCTCTCAGGCGGATGAGGAACCCTACTAGATCGGCGGAGAGGCTGAGGTTCGTTGGTAACTATTGAATCCTTTGGTTCTGTCAAATCTTCAGCTGTAGTTTCGAATAGCTGGAACCTTTCCAGTTCTACAGAACTGACCTTGCCTCGATCTTGTCCGGATTTTGCTTTTGACATAGGCCGGACAATCCCAAATCTTAACTTACTTAAGAGATAGGATCTTCCCATACCATATCTTATATGGAGTGGTAGGCACTGATTTGATTCGAACCTAATTCAATAGGTATGCAGCTTCTCAAGCGCATAACTCCCAAAAAGGAAATAGGTAACTCAGTAGTACTCGTCATAAAGCACACCTTATCATATAGGGTGTGATTGCTCCGCCCCGATATACCATCGTGCTATGGTTTATACGGAGGAGTAATGCTGAGAGAGAATCTCATTTTCTTTTAGAATAGTCCAGGAATGCCATGCACAAGTATTCTCCTCCTTGATCTCATCAAAGGACATAATACTTATACCCGTATTCTAGTTCTCTACTTCTAACTTATATTCTGTGAATATCTCAAAAGGTTCGGACTCATGTTTCAATAGGAACATATGACTGAATCTTGAGAGATTATCAGAGAATGTAATGAAGTACAAAGAACCGGTCTTAGTATATGTAGACAGGGGACCTTACATACATCATCATGTATCAGTCCCAAGAGTTTACTAACTCTTTCTCTGCTTCCAGTAAACAGAGCTGGTGTCATTATATCTTTATGACATTACTGGCAAGTTTCACAAGATATAAATTCAAACTGATTTAAATATGCATCTAAATGTAACTTCAGCTAGTCGGGTGGCATTGATATGACCTAGTCTACAATACCTCAAGAAGAATTTGTTCATTTCTGAACTCTTCCTCTTGTGTGTGTTCAGTATACAAGGAACTGTAGTTTGATTTAGAACGTCAATGCTTTTAGATAACGTGCCTGAACCGATCAACTTTTGATATAGGAAATGTTCAAAACATTATCCAACAATACAAAATTATATCATTTCTTTACTAATAAAGAGACTGATATGATTTTGTATATCAGGTTCGGTATCTAATAGCATTTGTTCAGAATCAATGTATTGGTAATACAGGGTGACAGTGACCAACAGACTTGGCTGCAACACTTGCCCCGTTTTCTGCCTCATGAAACTTATCACCCGTTCTCAGTTTTTCTACCTTTTGTAGCCCTATGTAACAGATTACATATCTGGGATCCTGATCCGGTATCATATACCCAGGATGCAGAGGATACTGAGAAACAGTTCTTTGTAATGAACACACCCGAAGGAGATGCATCATATGCACTTTCTTCGTTTGGACGGCATAGGAATTCTGGTATTCCCTAATTTCCTGCTCTGTCTTATAACAATTATAAGTTGGAGCGGGACCAACGTTCCCCAGCTCAGTATAACAAGCGAGTTCGGTCAATACATCCATTTTATTATCTTGATTAAGACGTGATATGGTCACTACCAGGAGAGAGAGAGAAGAAAACACTCAGCGTGCGCTCTTGCAAGATCAGATTGGTTATATATATTATCTAATCAGGATGGCTCCCACTGTTTTTATCAAAATCTTCCTTAAAACCCTAAAAGGAAAGACTAGCCGGGATTAATTACACTCTACAAGTTCGCCAATCTTTCAGCCAGGCCAGTGTCGGTACTTTGAGGGAGGTTCCCCGTGCTTTCGCACGGACCTAATTACAGTAAACCTCGTTTTCCCAGAGGCGTAACCCCGTTGACACCTTTCTAGACACCTACTTGATCGGCTAATTGTAAAGTGCAAAACTCTCCCAGGAGTAACAATTACTCGCAGTGGGTATCGGGATCCAACTATCATATAGAAGGTATGCAATCTCATTGCAAATTTCAACACTTGAAACTCCCGATAAAGGTTTTCACCACTAGCACCTATGACCTTAACTATGGTCAACAAATCATAAGTAGTAGTCAAGTTCTACCCGTCATTTCGTGATTAATTAGACCCACCCACATGACCCTTAACTAAGGTCAACAAAGTCACGCGACTGTCCTAACTAATCGCATCATATTCGGTGTAGGAAGACATCACTTAGCTACCGTACACTGTGCCTTGACTATGGTCAACAAACACAGCACGAATACTAAGTACTCTACTTCCTAAAATGACGGAGGGTTGCGAATGGTTTTTATGAAAACCTTTAACGCTTTGAACTTGATCTCGTTGCGGAATCAAATGGTTTTTAAATGGAATGTTTTCGAGGCTTTTCTAGTTTTGCTAAAGGGGTCACTCCCGGTGAAGGGATCGTCGGCCCTTTCCTCGTCGAATGAGGTGCGGGATATATCATATATATCACTGTGCAAAGCGGAAACTATAGAAGCGATCAAAGACAAACCGAGGGTTGTAGCATCTGCCAGTTATTGCTAAAGGAGTCACTCCCGGTGAAGGGATCTCGGTCCTTTCCCCATCGAATAAGGTGCAGGATGTTCTACAATGAACACCGCGATGCAAAGCAAGAACTGTAGCTACCTGTTTTTATTTTGAAATTCGATTCCACAACATCAATTAGGTTTATTTTCTTTCATTAATCTCATTAATGAATATCCCATCATTTAAGTCCACCTAACCATCACAGATAAATATAACGTACGCTTATGCCATCCGCATTCGCCTCGATGTCCCGTCTGCACCGTTAGGTTAGGTAACTAACGCCAGAGCGAGGCAGGGCTAGCGCGGGTGTAAAACATAAGCAACGTTTATATAATATATCATATATACTATATATAATATCTGTCACAGAACATCACATGATCACATCATAGATAAATCACACCAGAAGAAACATATGAAATATTGGATATACTAGGACGTCCGTGTTTTCAATACGAGCCAGTATAAAACACGGATTCCACGGTCGTGATGAATAGCCAATCCCACACCCCTAGACCCTTACGAGAGCGGCAAGCAACCCTACCAATTCTAGGGTTAGGAGACCCGGACTCAACTCCTCGAGTTGGTCTCCCACTGGACCCCAGAACCCGGTTACTTGTGCTCCCCTCCTTGGGTCTATCCTAGTGCAGAAAAGTAAATAATATACAAATGGTGACAACATCCGCAACGTGGAAGTGCCCCAATAAAAGAATATTACATACAAGTTTTTACATGAATGAAAATGAAAAACACTCATCTCACATAAAAACCCCCGGCTATTCAAACACGACTATCCTATATAACATATCCAGCAACGCATAACATCACATGTCATCAACGTAAGTAAATATGCGCATCCCAATTGTCGTTGACATATAGCAACGAAACCGGCGATATCACATATTACACTTACGGTCACAGAAAAGAAAGTGTAAAACTACAACTGTTGGAATCCGCAACCACCTCAGACATCGCATGCCTGACCAAATGAATTCTTTAGACATCGCATGCCTAACAATTATAAACCCCGCATTTTAGTCTCAAAATCGAAAACTCTTTTAAATATCAAGTCGGCAATTCAACAAGATTCCCGACATTTTGATCGAATGCTCGTCGCAAACTTCAGTAGGCGGCCGCACCCCCGACGCCGTCGACGAAGTGAACCAAGGCGGAATACCGCTGCCGCGAGCACCCGAACGGATGCTTTCGGCGACGGGGTTCTCCTACAGTCAATCGGTCGGGGCTATGGGGCGAGGCTATCTATTAAGTTTACCCGGCGAGCATCCGCGTACGCTACGTGATTGCGATGGACTTTTGATCACATCAAAATTCCGTGGCAACCGATCAAGTGAGACTAAAGTGCTATGTTTATAACATTCATTCAGTTATCACATAACTTTTGTGAATTCCAATTGTTGTATCACATTCCGGATAAACAGAAAATGTTAAACTTTCCGATTGAACATTCGAACACCTAAGTTTTCCCGAAACAGCTCAACACATGAAATAAGTCTAACAACATTCAGTTCGTGCCTCAGTACCAACGGTCCAGCCGTAGAAGGGTCAAGCCAACGCCTCACATGTGGCACGCCGTACTGCCCCAAACCCGAAGGTTCAAAGGGCAGTTCAAGACGGTCACATAATCGAGTTAAGGTTTGTTGTCTTCTAGAGGGTCCATCGCGTTACTTGCACTACTTAGAACGTCGTTAAACTACGGAAAAATCCAACAATTGAAAATTTCCCGGCAGGGGAAAAAGTGGGTATTTATATCCGGTCGAACTTTTTAACATATTCTAAAAATTACTCGGAAAAACACACAGACAAAATTAGACAATCCGATCGAAACACCGAGTCCCTAATACAACCCAGAAAATTCAATTCTTGAAAAAATATTAAAAATTCCCAGGAAAACCAGCACTGCATACTAGGAATTACTGTGCACAATTCATTAAACAAGGAGACATTATGGCCGCGGAACCGCCGCATAAGCCATGCTTATGCGGCGGAACCGCGGCTCTTTGATGGAATTCAGGAGCTCGAATTTCACAGTAACTCTTAGATCTTCCTGCTGATTTTTCTGCATATTTTTATCTGGAAAAAACCACGATTTTCAAAATTGTCCAGAGAGCAATATTAGGGTTACGGTTTCGGTTCGATCGGATTTCTAACTCCGTCTACGCATCGCCTAAGGCTCTAGCTAGGCTCTGATACCACTGTAGGGTTCCTAGGCACACTAATGAAGTCTCACAAGGCATCAAACATGGCTAATTCAAATTTTACGAGTGCCTACAAACCCTAATACGGATCGTTAACTAGATAAACTAGGCGATGCAAGCAAGTAAACGGAAATATAGCTAAAGGGAAGGGGCTACAACCTTTGTAGATCCGGTCCTCCACCTCCTAGGCTCCGTGATGAAGTCCCCTCGCTGTCCAAATCGGATTCCGGACTCAAGCATCGGCTTCATCGAAGAAATGAGCGGGCTTGGTCGTCGGCTTCGATGCCGAAGATGATCTACGTCGAGGCATCACTAGATCAAGCTCCACCTTCACAAAGCCATGAAAACTTGTGAAGGAAACACCCTATACTACTTGGCAAGAGGTAGAGGATGAAGAAATAGGAGGTGGGTTCACTTTAGAATTGGATTTCTCACTCATATGCTCAACTTTCCATTGGTGAAGACAAGCTTCTTCATTTTGTTGAATATGAAGAAGAAGAAGAAGATATATGATAAGTTATTTAAAAAGGAAAATAAAAAGAATACTTATCTTGACTTCAACCATGGTTTAGTGTAGAGATTTAACTATGGTTAGATGAGTGGTTAGGGTTAGAGAAGAGACAAGAATGGTGGACTTGTTCAAAGCTTCAAGAAGCTTCAACAAAAAACAAACTAAGCCACCATTTCTTTTTCTCTTTATCTTTTCCAAAACAATAATAAATGGATAAATAAATAAGAGAAAAGAAACCCTAACCATTCACTAAACATGGTTTAATCTTTACACAAACCCAAATGAGCAAGTATCATCAAACATGATACAATCTTGTGCACAAAAATATATCATATACACAATGTGCACTTCAAGTGAGAAAATCCTTTTAAAGTGAACAAATACTAGTTAATGCAAAGTAATATATCAAATATATAATTATACATTAAATCATTAAATCCACACTTGATTCAATGATCCGGTCATGTCGCATATAACCAGCTAGTATCCAATGTATCGGCTTATCGAATCAATCCTTGATTCGATAACTAGGTTATATCGCATACAACCATTCGACACATTCATCGCGAGAATGAAATACGGTATCACATACACGCATTATTCTCGGTCCCGCACATATCTCATATGCGCTCATATTTCGTTTCGCCTGAGCCAGGAAACCTCTGTGTAGGACTCTAAAGACTCGTCAATACGCCGGCAGCAGGTGATGATCATATCAAACACCGACAAGCCGCAAGCGGTCTGCTAAACGTAACGTGTAGGGTTCCTAGGCACCCTAATGAGGTCTCACGAGGCATCGAACATGCCATTATAAAATTTTACGGGTGCCGAGAGACCCGACTACGGATCGTTTGCTAGAAAACTAGGCGAAAAAGCTAACTAGTTAACACTTAACTATAAGAATCGGAAATACAACCTTTGTAGATCCGGTCCTCCACCTCCACAGCTCCGAGATGAGGTCGTCTCCGCTGTCCAAAAGGAATCCGGGCTCTAGAGTCGGCTTCGTCGGAGAAAAAGCGAGCTAGGTCGTCGATGTCCATGCCGAAGATGATCTACGTCGAGGCATCGCTAAATCAAGCTCCACCTTCACCAAGCCCTAAAAACTTTTGAAGGAAACACACTCTACTACTTGGCAAGAGGTAGAGGATGAAGAAATAGGAAGTGGGTAGACTTTAGAATTGGATTTCTCACTCATATGCTCAATATGCCATTGATGAAGACAAGCTTCTTCATGAAGAAGAAGAAGAGCAAGAAGAAGATAAATATTATGATAAGAATTAAAATAAAAGGAAAAATCCATTCTTATCATAATTCTCACCATGGTTAGGTGTAGAGAATTAACTTGAGTTAATAGAAGTGGTTAGGGTTAAGCATGAGACAAAATGGTCAAAGTCTTCATGAAGATTCATGAATGGTCAGAAGAAAGCAACCATTTTCCTCATTATCTTTTCATTTATTCATTTATCAAAAATAAATAGATAATTAAATAAGATAAATGAATAACAAATAATAAACCCTAACCATTCCTTTAACCAAGGTTTAATTCTTTATACTTAACCATTTTTGCATGCACCATCAAATATGATACAAGCAAGTGCACAAATCATATCGCATATGCAATGCGCACATTCGAGCGAGAAAATCCATATAAAGTGAACCGATACTAGTTAATGCAAAGCAATATATCAAATATATTATTATGTATTAAATCATTAAATCAACACTTGATTTAACGATCCGGTCATATCGCATATAACCGACTAGTATCCAATGTATCGGCTTATCGAATCAACGCTTGAATCGATAACTAGGTTATATCGCATACAACCCTTCGACGCATTGATCGCGAGAATGAAATACGGTATCACATACACGCATTATTCTCGGTCCCGCACATATCTCATATGCGCTCCTATTTCGTTTCGCTTGAGCCAGGAAACCTCTGTGTAGGACTCTAAAGACTCGTCAATACGCCGGCAGCAGGTGATGATCATATCAAACACCCACAAGCCGCAAGCGGTCTGCTAAACGTAACGGCCACCCGGGTATTGAGCGATCTGAAGATCGACGAGCAAGCCCGCTCACACTCCAGTGAATCCAACCAGTAACACTACCGTACAGTCCGGTCTGATCGTCTGATATGTCGCATATCTCGCCTAGGGGTGGTAAACGTCAGACCCCAATAGCTCAATAAGTCGTGTCGATATGAGGTCTATAACCGTTCGAGAAACTACTGGTAACACTTACCAGTAAATCTCAGCAACCCTGGCCAGGGATTTCCTGTTATAGCCAATCGAACACAGCGCAACATCAACCCCCTATACCGGGAGAGACGAATCCCCTCCTATCGCTCATTGCCTCCATGTGACTCGGGACTGTACCCAAAAACCACCGTTTTGCACGCCCTCTTGGACGTGGTAAGATGGAAATCAAAGCACAGTGGGAACCACACAAGACTCTATGACGATCTCGGGTCAACAGACTACTCTGTACCAGTGTCACCAGAGAACTGCCATCTGACGTGAGGTATAATACCATCTGGGAGTTCTCGGCGAGTCCGTCCAGTGTACCCAGTCTATACTGAGCACCCGTATATCATCTCTGATGTCAAACACCAATGGATATGGGATCATCCATCGCCCATCTGTATGGGTCGAGAAGGTATACGCTAGTCTACTCTGGTATATCGATGCCCCGTTTCGATACACCCACGACTAGGGACTTTGAAGGATGTACTTATGGACTACCATGTCCCCACTAGTATGATCCGCATCATAGTCCAGGTAGTCAAGCACACATCCTAAGGGCTTTACCAACATGTAACAGAGAGACAATCAGCATACACGTTAAGGTAAAGATCAACCAGATAGCATACTATCATGTCGAGCAAGAAAGTCCTCCCTATATATGTCCCAGCATCCACTACAATATACATCCTATGTACAGTAATGGCCTCTAGGGCATACATATAACTAACAATCTCCCACTTGCACTAGGGCCATCTGTAGCAGTGGTTGCAGTATCTCATACTCAACCATCCCATAAAAATCTCTCTCTGGGAATAGGCCTTTGTGAGTGGATCCGCTGTGTTGTCCTCTGAGTCTACTCTCCAAACCTCGATCACCCTGGAGATCAACCATCTCCATGATCAAGTGATACTGCCTTAGAATATGTCTGAATCACTGATGGGACCGGCGTTCCTCGGCATGAGCCACAACTCCATTGTCTCACAATGGTAGGAACGTAGTTCATCTCATGAACTAATATACACCCAAACAGCCTCTTTGGTAGCATCTTAAGTAGCGATGTATCCTGCCTTTATCGTCTAGTATGCCACGGTATCTAGCTTGGAACTCTTCCAACATACCGTCCCTCCACTGAGGGTAAAGACAATGCCTGTGACTGACATTCAGTCGTCTTTATCACCCTGGAACACTTCAAGTGATTCTCTCCTGGATCGATTGATACCATCTCACTACAACTAGTGAGTATCCTAATTTCCAATTAGATCTATCTCATAGATCCAAAATCCAGGATTTAGGAGGTATCACTTTGATCCTATATGGAGAATCATTGTGATAAGCGGAGATTGATCGAGCGTAGCATAGGAAACTCCTTCCCTATCAAGAGTATGTCATCCACGTACTCTACGAGGATCGCCACCATACTCCCTACTACCTTTTTGTTTATATAAGGTTCATCTACCATTTTGATGATGTCAAACTCTTTGACTTATCCATCAAAACAGACGTTCCAACTCCGCGATGCCTGCTTTAATCCTATAAAGCATCTTGCACACGTTTCCGCTGCTCCCACTGTCTACGAAGCCCTCTGGCTGTGTACTTATAGACGCACTCTTCTAAAACATCATTTAGAAAAGCAGTCATGACACCCAACCACCAGATATCGTAGTCATGGTATGAAGCCGTGGTAAGTAGTATCTGGATGGACTTAAGCATAGGTACTGGAAAAGGTTTTATCATTATCCACGCCTGGTCGATGACGAAAACCTTCAACACGTCTAGCTTTGAAAGTCTCAACTTTTCCATATACACCAAGTAATCTTCTCAAGATATACTTGCTCCTGATGGGGATTTAACCCTTCAGATATAGCAACCAAAGTCCATACTTTGTTGGTGTACATAGATTCCATCTCAGATCACTAAACATCCAGCCATTCTTACAGAGTCTTACTCTCGATGGCCTGCTCGAAACTAGTTGGGTCATCATCTCATGATGCAATCCTCGCTCCCACTGTCATAGAGAAACCAAAGTATCTCTCAGGTGGGTGAGGAAGCCTACTAGATCGGCGGAGAGGCTGAGGTTCGTTGGTATCTACTGAATCCCTTGGTTCTATCAAATCATCTGCTGTAGTTCGTATAGCTGGAACCTTTCCAGTTCTACAATACAGACTTTGCCTCGAGCTTGTCCGGATTTTGCTTTCAGACATAGGCCGGTCAACCCCAAATCTTAACTAACTTAAGACATGGGCCCTTCCCATTCCATATCACATATGAAATGGTAGGCAATTTGATTTGATTGGAACCCTATTCAGTAGGTATGCAACTTCTCAAGTGCATAACCCCTAAAAGGAAATAGGTAACTCAGTAATACTCATCATAGAGCACACCATATCATATAGGGTGTGATTGCTCCGCCCCGATATACCATCGTGCTATGGTGTATACGGAGGAGTAATGCTGAGAGAGAATCTCATTCTCCTTTAGAAAAGTCCAGTATTTCCGTGCTCAAGTATTCTCCTCTTTGATCTCATCAAAGGACATAATACTTATACCCGTATTTCGGTTCTCTACTTCTTACTTATATTCTATGAATATCTCAAAAGGTTCGGACTTGTGTTTCAACAGGAACATATGTCTGAATCTTGAGAGATTATCAGAGAATGTAATGAAGTACAAAGAACCGGTCCTGGCATGTGTAGAAAGGGGACTTACATACATCATCATGTATCATCCCAAGAGTTCACTAACTCTTTCTCTGTTTCTAATAAACAGAGCTGGTGTCATTATATCTTTGTGACATGACTAGCGAGTTTCACAAGATGTAAATTCAAACTGATTTAAATATGCATCTACATGTAACTACAGCCAGTCGGGTCGCATAGATATGACCTAGTCTACAATGCCTCAAGAAGAATTCGTTCATTTCTGAACTCTTCCTCTTGTGTGTGTTCCATATACTAAGAACTGTAGTTTGATTTAGAACATTAACGCTTTTAGATAACGTGCCTGAACCGATCAACTTTTGATATAGGAAATGTTCAAAACATTATCCAACAATATAAAATTATATCATTTCTTTACTAATAAAGAGAGTGATATGATTTTGTATATCAGGTTCGGTATCTAATAACATTCGTTCAGAATCAATGTATTGTAATACAGGGTGACAGTGACCAACAGACTTGGCTGCAACTCTTGCCCCATTTTCTGCCTCATGAAACTTATCACCCGTTCTCAGTTCTCTACCTATCTGTAGCCCTATGTAACAGATTACATATCTGGGACCCTGATCTGGTATCATATACCCAGGACGTAAAGGATACTGAGAAACAGTTCTGTATAATGAACAAACCCGAAGATGATGCATCAGCATGCACTCTCTTCGTTTGGGCGGCACGGGAAATCTGGTATTCCCCAATTTCCTGCTCTGTCTTATAACATTTATAAGTTGGAGCGGGACCAACGTTCCCCAGCTCAGTATAACAAGCGGGTTCGGTCAATAATCCGTATTATTATCTTGATTAAGGCGTGATATGGTCGCTACCTGGAGAGAGAGAGAAGAAAACACTCAGCGTGCGCTCTTGCAAGAATAGATTGGTTATTATTTTATCTAATCAGGATGGCTCCCACTGCTTTTTATCAAATCTTCCTTCAAACCCTAAAAGGAAAGACTAGCCGGGATTAATTACACACTACAAGTTCGCCAATCTTTCAGCCAGGCCAGTGTCGGTACTTTGACGGAGGTCCCCCGTGCTTTCGCACGAACCTAATTAATGTAAACCTCGTTTTCCCAGAGGCGTAACCCCGTTGACACCTTTCTAGACACCTACTTGATCGGCTAATTGTAATGTATAAAACTCTCCCAGGAGTAACTCTTACTCGCAGCGGGTATCGGGATCCAACTATCTCATAGAAGGTATGCAATCTCATTGCAAATTTCAACACTTGAAATTCCCGATAATATTTTGCCCCTAGCACCCTATGACCTTGACGGAGGTCAACAAACCATAGGCTACTAGTCAAGTTCAACCCGTCATTTCTTGATCGAATTAAACCCACCCGCACGACCCTTGACGGAGGTCAACAAGGCCGCACGACTACCCTAACTCAATCTGCATCATATGCATAAACAGATAAATACTAGTTAGCTACCGCACACTACGCCTTGACGGAGGTCAACAAACGTAGCACGAATACTAAATAGGACTTATCTGAAATGACGGAGGGCTACGACAGGTTTTTCTGAAAAACTATTGCGTAATGAACTTGATATCGTTGTAGAATCAAATGATTTTAAAATGGAGTCCTTTTGAGGCTTTTCTAGTTTTGCTAAAGGAGTCACTCCCGGTGAAGGGATCGTCGGTCCTTTCCTCGTCGAATGAGGTGCGGGATATATCATATATATCACTGTGCAAAGCAAAAACTCTTAAAAGCAATCAAAAGACAAACCGAGTGTGTAGCATCTGCCAGTTATTGCTAAAGGAGCCACTCCCGGTGAAGGGATCTCGGTCCTTTCCTCATCGAATAAGGTGCAGGATATATCACATATACCTCTGTGCAAAGAAAGAACTGTAGCTACCTGTTTTATTTTGAAATTCGATTCTACAACATCTTAGGTTTCTTTTATTTCATTAATCACATTAATGAAGTCCCATCATTTAAGTTACCTAAACATCACAGATAAATACGACGTACACTTATGCCATCCGCATTCGCCTCGATGTCCCCTCGTGCACCATTAGGTTAGGTAACTAACGGCAGAGCGGGGCAGGGCTAGCGCGGGTGTAAAACATAAGTAACGTCTATATAATATATCATATATACTATATACTGTATCTATCACAGAACATCACATGATCACATCACAGATATCGCAGCAGAAGAATCATATGAAATATTGGATATACTAGGACGTCCGTGTTTTTAATACGAGCCAGTATAAAACACGGATTCCACGGTCGCGATGAATAGCCAAACCCACACCCCTAGACCCCTACGAGAGCGGCAAGCAACCCTACCAATTCTAGAGTTAAGAGACCCGGACTCGACTCCTCGAGTTGGTCTCCCACATGACTCCAGAACCCGGTTACTTGTGCTCCCCTCCTTGGGTCTATCCTAGTGCGGAAAAGTAAATAATATACAAACGGTGACTACTTCCGCAACCTGGAAGCGCCCCAATAAAAGAATATTACATACAAGTTTTTACATGAATGAAAATGAAAAACACTTATCTCACATAAAAACCCCCGGCTATTCAAACACGACGATCCAATATAACATATCCAGCAACACATAACATCACATGTCATCAACGTAAGTAAATATGCGCACCCCAATTGTCGTTGACGTATAGCAACGAAACCGGCGATATCACATATTACACTTACGGTCACAGAAAAGAAAGTGTAAAACTACAACAGTTGGAATCCGCAACCTCCTCAGACATCGCATGCCTGACCAAATGAATTACTTAGACATCGCATGCCTAACAATTATAAACCCCGCATTTTAGTCTCATTATCGAAAACACTTTTCAATACCAAGTCGGGCAATTCAACAGGATTCCCGACATCCTGATCGAATGCTCGTCGTAAACTTCAGTAGACGGCCGCACCCCCGATACCGTCGACGAAGTGCACCAAGGCGGAACACCGCTACCGTGAGCACCCGAACGGATGCTTTCGGCGACGGGGTTCTTCTACAGTCACTTGGTCGGGGCTATGGAGCGAGGCTGTCTATTAAGTTTATCGGCGAGTATCCGCGTACGCTACGTGATTGCAACGGACTTTTGATCACATCAAAATTCCGTGGCAACCGATCAAGTGAGACTAAAGTGCTACGTTTATAACATTCATTCAGTTATCACATAACTTATTGTGAATTCCAATTATTGTATCCCATTCCGGATAAATAGAAAATGTCAAACTTTCCGATCGAACAATCGAACACCCAAGTTTTCCCGATACAGCTCAACACATGAAATAAGTCTAACAACATTCCGTTCGTGCCTCAGTACCAACGGTCCAGCCGTAGAAGGGTCAAGCCAACGCCTCACATGTGGCACGCCGTACTGCCCCAAACCCGAAGGTTCAAAGGGCAGTTTAAGACGGTCACATAATCGAGTTAAGGTTTGTTGTCTTCTAGAGGGACCATCGCGTTACTTGCACTACTTAGAACGTCGTTAAACTACGGAAAAATCCAACGCTTGGAAATTTCCCGACAGGGGAAAAATTGGGTATTTATATCCGGTCGAACTTTTTAACATATTCTAAAATTTATCCGGAAAGCCAAATAGACAAAATCTGATACTCCGATCGAAACACCGAATCCCCAAAACAACTGCAGAAAATTCAACTCTTGAAAAAATATTAAAAATTCCCAGAAAAATCACCCGTAGAAACTAAGAATTACTGTAGAAAATAATTTAAATAATATGGCCGTACGGCCGCGGATCCGCCGCATGAGCCTTGCTCATGCCGCGGAACCGCTCTGGAAAAGTTGACTTGGGCCCACGAAAATTACAGTAATTCCTAGAAAACCATGCTTGATTTTCTGCATATTTTTAATTTGGAAAAATCCCAGTTTTTGAAAAAAGGACAGAGAGCAAGTTTGATTCGGGGTTTCGGGTTCGTTCGGACTTCAAATTCCGTCTAGACTTCGCCTAAGGCTCTAGCTAGGCTCTGATACCACTGTAAGGTTCCTAGGCACCCTAATGAGGTCTCACAAGGCATCGAACATGCCATTATAAAATTTTACGGGTGCCGAGAGACCCGACTACGGATGTTTGCTAGAAAACTAGGCGAAAAAGCTAACTAGTTAACACTTAACTATAAGAATCGGAAATACAACCTTTGTAGATCCGGTCCTCCACCTCCACGGCTCCGAGATGAGGTCGTCTCCGCTGTCCAAAAGGAATCCGGGCTCTAGAGTCGGCTTCGTCGGAGAAAAAGCGAGCTAGGTCGTCGATGTCCATGCCGAAGATGATCTACGTCGAGGCATCGCTAAATCAAGCTCCACCTTCACCAAGCCCTAAAAACTTGTGAAGGAAACACACTCTACTACTTGGCAAGAGGTAGAGGATGAAGAAATAGGAAGTGGGTAGACTTTAGAATTGGATTTCTCACTCATATGCTCAATATGCCATTGATGAAGACAAGCTTCTTCATGAAGAAGAAGAAGAGCAAGAAGAAGATAAATATTATGATAAGAATTAAAATAAAAGGAAAAATCCATTCTTATCATAATTCTCACCATGGTTAGGTGTAGAGAATTAACTTGAGTTAATAGAAGTGGTTAGGGTTAAGCATGAGACAAAATGGTCAAAGTCTTCATGAAGATTCATGAATGGTCAAAAGAAAGCAACCATTTTCCTCATTATCTTTTCATTTATTCATTTATCAAAAATAAATAGATAATTAAATAAGATAAATGAATAACAAATAATAAACCCTAACCATTCCTTTAACCAAGGTTTAATTCTTTTTACTTAACCATTTTTGCATGCACCATCAAATATGATACAAGCAAGTGCACAAATCATATCGCATATGCAATGCGCACATTCGAGCGAGAAAATCCATATAAAGTGAACCGATACTAGTTAATGCAAAGCAATATATCAAATATATTATTATGTATTAAATCATTAAATCAACACTTGATTTAACGATCCGGTCATATCGCATATAACCGACTAGTATCCAATGTATCGGCTTATCGAATCAACGCTTGAATCGATAACTAGGTTATATCGCATACAACCATTCGACGCATTGATCGCGAGAATGAAATATGGTATCACATACACGCATTATTCTCGGTCCCGCACATATCTCATATGCGCTCCTATTTCGTTTCGCTTGAGCCAGGAAACCTCTGTGTAGGACTCTAAAGACTCGTCAATACGCCGGCAGCAGGTGATGATCATATCAAACACCCACAAGCCGCAAGCGGTCTGCTAAACGTAACGGCCACCCGGGTATTGAGCGATCTGAAGATCGACGAGAAAGCCCGCTCACACTCCAGTGAATGCAACCAGTAACACTACCGTACAGTCCGGTCTGATCGTCTGATATGTCGCATATCTCGCCTAGGGGTGGTAAACGTCAGACCCCAATAGCTCAATAAGTCGTGTTGATATGAGGTCTATAAACGTTCGAGAAACTACTGGTAACACTTACCAGTAAATCTCAGCAACCCTGGCCACGGATTTCCTGTTATAGCCAATCGAACACAGCGCAACATCAACCCCCTATACCGGGAGAGACGAATCCCCTCCTATCGCTCATTGCCTCCATATGACTCGGGACTGTACCCAAAAACCACCGTTTTGCACGCCCTCTTGGACGTAGTAAGATGGAAATCAAAGCACAGTGGGAACCACACAAGACTCTATGACGATCTCGGGTCAACAGACTACTCTGTACCAGTGTCACCAAAGAACTGCCATCTGACGTGAGGTATAATACCATCTGGGAGTTCTCGGCGAGTCCGTCCAGTGTACCCAGTCTATGCTGAGCACCCGTATATCATCTCTGATGTCAAACACCAATGGATATGGGATCATCCATCGCCCATCTGTATGGGTCGAGAAGGTATACGCTAGTCTACTCTGGTATATCGATGCCCCGTCTCGATACACCCACGACTAGGGACTTTAAAGGATGTACTTATGGACTACCATGTCCCCACTAGTATGATCCGCATCATAGTCCAGGTAGTCAAGCACACATCCTAAGGGCTTTACCAACATGTAACAGAGAGACAATCAGCATACACGTTAAGGTAAAGATCAACCAGATAGCATACTATCATGTCGAGCAAGAAAGTCCTCCCTATATATGTCCCAGCATCCACTACAATATACATCCTATGTACAGTAATGGCCTCTAGGGCATACATATAACTAACATAACGGCCACCCGGGTATTGAGCGATCAGAAGATCGACGAGCAAGCCCGCTCACACTCCTGTGAATCCAACCAGTAACACTTACCGTACATCCGGTCTGTTCGTCTGATATGCCGCATATCTCGCCTAGGGGTGGTAAACGTCAGACCCCAGTAGCTCAATGAGTCATGCCGACTTGAGGTCCATAACATTCGTGAAACTACTGATAACTCTTACCGGTATATCACTGCAACCCTGGCCAGGGATTTCCTGTTATGGCCAGTCGAGCATAGCGCAACATCAACCCCCAATACCGGGAGAGACGAATCCCCTCCTATCGCTCATTGCCTCCATGTGAATCGGGACTGTACCCAAAAACCACCTGTTTGCACGACTCAGTAGAGCCGTGGTAGGGTGGAAATCAAAGCACAGTGGGAGACACACAAGACTCTATGACGATCTCGGGTCAACAGACTAAGCTGTACCAGTGTCACCAGAGAACTGCCATCTGACGTGAGGTATAATACCATCTGGGAGTTCTCGGCGAGTCCGTTCAGTGTACCCAGTCTCCACTGAGCACCCGCATACCATCTCCGATGTCAAACAGCAATGGATATGGGATCATCCATCGCCCATCACATGGGTCGAGAAGATATACGCTAGTCTACTCTGGAATATCGATGCCCCGTCTCGATATTCCCACGACTAGGAACAATGAAGGATGTACTCATTGACTACCCAGGCCCCACTAGTATGATCTTCATCATAGTCCTGGAAGTCGAGTACACATCCTAAGGGCTTTATCAACATGTAATCAAAGAGACAGAAAGTATACATGTTAAGATAAAGAGCAACCTGATAGCGTACTATCATGTCGAGCAAGAAATTCCTACCTATATATGTCCCAGCATCCACTACAATATACATCCAATGTACAGTAATGGCCTCTAGGGCATACATATAACTAACAAAACCAACAGCTCGCTTTCCCTTCTTCGCAGCGCCCGAAGTCCCCGCCTGCGATCCTGAAAGCATATAACAATATAACAAGTATGTATTAGCAATCGACCAATAACACGTACCAACTACGTTTGACCGCCGCACCAACTCCAAGCGTACTCTCAAGTGTTCGTTAAGTGGCTAGCGCGCGTAGAGACACTATGAAACCAACTCGAGAGCAAAAGCTACACAAAAACATAAACAATATCGGCATGACCCTAACTAGGAACCCAAAGCGACACACTACCAAGCCTAGACCCTGATCGTACCGATCGAGTATTCACAACACAAGATATAACGTGGAATCAATATAAATAACACCGCAACATCGAAAGAAACTCATGCCAAAATTATCCTAAAATCTAGTAAGCAACCTATATCATTTTAGCACAAAACTATAAGTTTTACCAAAACTAGAATTTACAAACATCCCCAAATAGCAAGATTAAACCATCCAAACCATTACTAAAATTTTAATCTCGCCTAATTAGGATTACTAAAAGTTTTAGTTTGCTAATTAGATAAATTATCCATTTAGGAAAATATCATTTAACAAATTAGCAACTTGGTTTAGTTTTCATTTGTCTAAAATTATCAACTAATCATTTCACTAATCAAAACCCTAATCTGATTACAAAAAACTTACTAGAATTTATAAATATGAAATTAAAAGCTTTAAATTAACATCTAATTAAGCTAGTTTGAAGTATTAAACAACAATTAGTGTTTAGGGTTTGGATTTATACCTTCAAAGAAACACAACTTGCAACAAGAAAATCCAAAGATTAGCCTTCAAAAATCCTCACTTGAATGAAGATCCAAGCTAGTTTAAGTGAAGAAGAATGAAGGGTAATGATTATATTTGAATTTGTATGATTTATTTAGGATTTTTGATGGATTTATTTGGACTTGATATGAAGAAATGAGGTGAAATCAAAAATGGGGCAGCAAACAATAAGTGGCTGGCCAAGCTTGAAAGAGGTGGAGGTTTGTGGAATTTTGTAGAAAATTCTAGAAGAAAAATTCAATAATTGCATAATAAAACAAAAGAGCTTTATGTCATCATTTTCTTTTCTTTAAAATTTTCAAATTAAACCACAAATATCTAGATATTTAAGGATGGTTGGATTAACAAAATATCTAGTGATTAGATTAGCAATGATTCAAAGTAGAAGTAATTAACCCAACCGAAAATGTAATTACCACTAATTAAGTGCATAAATAATACATTAAAATAATATTTAATTAGGAAAAATTTTATGTGAACCAAAATATCCCATTGACCCCCAAAGCCCGTGCACTAGCCTCAATCTAGCTAAACTAGGTGCCGTCAAGTCTATACAGAAATTTGATCACAATCGGGTTAAAACGGAAAACACCGACTATTTTACCCTAAAAACGGAAAATCACCTAAACGATTTCTAAAACGTTACAATTTTCCACCCTTAAAGAAATTCGGTCCCCGAATTTAAAATTCATCTACATGTACCTTCAAAAAATTGAGTACAAAACTCCCAAATCTCGCTCGCAGCCTCCCAAGTGATCACCTCACAATACGGATACGCCAAAGAAGCTTCACATATTGCAAGAATCTTGACCGAAGTCCCTCCACAAGCCGATCCACTAAAACTATCGTCTTCTGTTGAACGAAAGATCGCGTCCAAAAGAATGGTATGGTCTGGTGCTGAATCATGTGAGAAAGGTCATGAAGGTATTTGCGAAGTATCGACACAAGGAATACGGGGTGAATACTAAAAATTCTAGGCGGAAGTGCCAAATTATTGGCAACGAAACTAACTCGCTCGAGGATCTCAAAGGACCAACAATCTGGGACTATGCTTCCCAAAACTCAACACGCCATTTATCGGAAAATCCGTAAGACTATATGATCTCCCACTGCGAACTCAAGTCTGCGACCACCACGGTCAACATAAGACTTATGTCTGCACTGGGCTGCTCTCATCCTGACCTAAATCAATCGGATCTTCTCCGTAGTCTCATGGCTAGCTGGGGTCCACAAATCCTACTCTCGTAGAGTCAGAAAAACAGACTGGCGATCGACATGACCTAGCAAACAAAACCTAAACGTCTCCTGATAACAGCTATCGAAGGAGAACCCTACCCATGGCAAGTGACGATCCCAACTGCCCATAACCACTTAGTACGTACGCACAAGCATATCCTCCATAGTCTGTATAGTCCGCTTTGTCTGACCATCGTCCCACAAATGGAAAAGCGGAGCTAAAGCTCAACCAGTACCCAAGGCTCCCAAAAGCTTCTGCCAAAGACGGCTAGTGAACAGGGTGCCACTATTGGATACAACGCATGAAGGAACTCTGGGAAAATGCACAAACTTAACAAAGAACAACCGAGCAAACTAGGCATAACCGGACAACAAATACCCAAATGGAGTCACACCCTGTCTAAACCTTAGTAGATACCATAACAAAATTCATGGAGATCTGCTCCCATTCCTACTCCGGAACGGTTAAAGATTGCAACTTTCCAGCCGGTACCAAATGCTCAACCTTAGCTCGCAACAAGATAGACAACTCGAAATGAAATCCGAAACTTCATTCTTCATCCCTGTCCTGTAAGTCCATGCTACCCATCCCCGGTTCTTTGGGGTTGCGGAAATGGTGAAAAACGATTTTTCTTAGGGTGGTAACATGGACTCAAAATACGGATCTTTGTTAAACAACTACCTAACAACCTAACTAGGAGTTTTACCTACTCGGTTAGCGGGTTATACCTTTCTTGAACTCCTTCGTCTTCAACTCTTGGTGGTGTACGGATCGGCCTCACCTCGTCGTCTCCTCGAGCCGAAGATGGATCCACCCGAAAGCTTCTACCTTTTAGCTTCTACTTCGAACTTGAAGAAACTAGAACACTTGGCTTGCTAGGCCTTGTGAACTAGGATGAGTAGAGAATTGTTTTGGTGTTTTTTATCTCTAAGGCAATGGTTCTCAACTCATGAGAGGGGGTTGCCTTGAGCTAGAGAGAGCAAGAGGAAGAGGGCGAGCTTGAGCAAGGGAAAGAAATGAAATGAGAGAATGAGCAAATCTTTTGCCATCCAAGCTCTCATAATCCAAAAAAATTATGATAACAAGTAATAATAATTGAGTATAATGTGATGGTTGTTATCATGACAAATGAAAATATCATTTCTTGCATTAAATGCAATTTGTGAACCACCAAGCAAGCACAAGTCAATGCAAACAAATGATAGCCATTGTCATGATGGTGGTCAACAAGTCAAACCTAGTAAACCGGTCAACAAAAGTCAACAAGTCAACAAGGTCAACCTTTCAACCCTAACCATGTCACTATAATACATAATTAATATTATTGTTAATCATAAGTCTAATTCTCATTAGGGTTAAGCAAAAGTCAACAGTCAACAACCCTAATGAGAATTCTCTGCCTCTGTCTCTGTCAACTGTGCATACACACCCGTATCCGCGTTCCGGGGAACACGAATACAAATGAGATAAAACTAATCCCAAAACGTATACTAGGATCTGGCTTAAACCAAAGCCCGCTAGTAATAACCGCCCGGTCACTAAACGTGCACAAGTGCACGGATGTGACCTAACCCTGTAGCAAGACCATGCGACCTGTCGCAAAACCATGCGACCTCTACTCTTTTGCCTAAAAGCGAATAGCTCTCTGTGTGGGACTCTAAAGAATCGACACTACGCTGGCAGTGGGTTTAACCACAGACCGCAAGCGGCACTAGCTGTGCGTAACGGCCCCCAGGTAGATGCCGATAAGAAGACGGACGAGGTGAAACCCATCTGATCTCCTACTGAGCCTGAATGTGACAATCTCCGTACAGTCCGGTCTGTTCGTCTGAGAACATCGCATGGCGGGCCTGGGGGGTGGTAAACGTCAGTCCCCTAATAGCGGTACAAGTCATGTCGGAGTGTAGCCCAGAACACCCTGAGATAACATTGGAAACCTACCAGTATATCTCGCTTGCCCTGGCCAGGGACTACTTGTGTAATGGCTCTCCTAGACACAGCGCGATGTCAACCCCCAATACCGGGAGAGACGAATCCTGTCTAACCGTCACTGCCTCCAAGTGCTTCGGGACCGCACCCAACTACTACCTGTTTGCACGACTCCTTTGAGCCGTGGTAGGGCAGTAATCAAAGTACAGTGGGAACACACTCGAGGCGAAGTGACAGTGTCAAGTCAGCAGACTAAGCTGTACTCATGTCACCTGGGAACTGATAACTGACGATAGCTATAGTACAAACCAATCAGTTCCCGACGAGTCCTGTCCAGTGTACTCGTAACCTAATGAGCACCCGCATACTATCTCAAGTACGATGTACTGACGGCTGTGGGACAGACCGTCTCCCCTGCTGGGATGAGAAGCGCATACGCTAGTCTACTCCGGAGTATCGATGCCCTGTCTCGATAGCCCTACGACTAGGGACCTGTATAAGTATGTGCTTGTGGATTACCAAGCCCCCACGAGTGTGACTGCTTTCACAACGCTGGTAATCAAGCAAAGATCCTAAGGGCTCTACTAATATGTATAAGCAATATGCTAAAAGAAACACATGCACATATTAAAGTAGAAACAAACCAAGTAGCATACTACCATTTTGAGCAAGATTGTATATACAACTGTGAATATCCCAAGCTTCCATTAAATAATATACAAACTAGTATGATACAGTAATGGCCTCTAGGGCATATACACTAACAATCTCCCACTTGCACTATGGCCATGTACTGGCGTATCGAAGACCTATCATCTCGATCAGCCGCTCGAACTGAGTCTGGGGTAAGGCCTTCTTGAGTGGATCAGAAGTGTTATCTTCCGTAGCAAATCTCCGAACCTCGATCTCCTGGCGACCCACGATCTCCCTGATCTGGTGATACCGCCTCAAGATGTGTCTGGACTTCTGATGGGACCTGGGTTCCTTCGCTAAAGCTATAGACCTGTTGTTGTCGCAATACAGAGGTATTGGATCAACAATGGACAGAACCACCTGAAGTTCCATTAAGAACTTCCTCATCCAGACAGCTTCTTTTGCGGCATCAGCAGTAGCGATATACTCCGCTTCCATCTTCGAGTCAGCAACGGTTTCCTGTTTGGAACTCTTCAAACACACCGCCCCTCCATTGAGGGTAAAGACATAACCCGACATGGAGTTGGAATCATCCTTGTCACTCTGGAAGCTGGAGTCAGCAAAGGCCTCGATCTGGAAGTCTTTTCCGCCATACACCAAGAACATCTCCTTAGTCCTTCTCAGGTACTTGAGAATGTTCTTTACCGCTATCCAGTGCTTCTCCCCTGGGCCCGACTGATACCGGCTTACAACGCTCAATGCGTATGCTACATCTGGTCTGGTACACAACATCGCATACATAATAGAGCCTACCGGAGATGCGTAGGGTATTGATGACATGCGAGCCCTTTCCAAATCAGTCTTGGGAGACATCTCTTTGGAGAGGGTGATTCCGTAACAAGACGGCAGATTACCGCGCTTGGAATCTTCCATACTGAATCGTTTCAGTATGGTGTCGATGTACCTTGACTGTGTAAGTCCTAACATCCTTTTAGATCTATCACGATAGATCTGGATCCCCAGAATGTAGTTGGCATCGCCCAGGTCCTTCATGGAGAACCTGTATGACAAAAACCCTTTGACAGATTGTAGCATAGGAATGTCATTTCCTATCAAGAGAATGTCATTCACGTATAACACGAGGAATACGACAGTTCTCGCTACAAATCTACTATAGATGTATGGTTCATCTGGATTTTTGATAAAGCCAAATTCTTTGACCGTCTCATCAAAACAGATGTTCCAACTCCGTGATGCTTGCTTTAGTCCATAAATGGACTTAAGGAACTTGCACACCTTTCCGCTGCTCCCACTCTGAATGAAACCCTCTGGCTGGTCCATATAGACACACTCCTCTAAATTTCCATTTAGAAAAGCGGTCTTTACGTCCATCTGCCAAATCTCATAATCGTGGAAGGCAGCAATGGCAAGAAGGATCCGAATGGATTTCAGTATAGCCACTGGAGAAAAGGTTTCGTCATAATCCAAACTAGGTCTTTGACGAAAGCCCTTTGCAACAAGTCTAGCCTTATAGGTCTCAACCTGTCAATCTACACCAATCTTCCTTTTGAAGATCCACTTGCATCCCACTGGTTTTACCCTATCTGGAGCAACGTCCAACGTCCATAATTTGTTGGTATACATGGACTCCATTTCGGTCCGCATTGCATCCAGCCATTTTACCGAGTCAACGCTTTGAATGGCCTGCTGGAAGCTAGTCGGCTCATCATAATCAATGATGCAATCCTCTCTATCCCCGTCTACAAGAAAACTGTAGTATCTCTCGGGCGGATGAGACTGTCTACTACTCCTGCGCAGCGGCGTAGGAATGTCCTGTTCTTTTGAACCCTCTGGTTCTACTATGCTTTCAGTAATAGTCTGTGGTTCTGGAATTTCTTCCAGTTCTATTGCGCTCCCACTAATTTCCTTTTCTAAGAACTGGTGTTCCAGAAAGTGGGCATGACGAGAAACAAAAACCTTTTGTTCCTCTTCGCAATAGAAGAAATATCCCTTGGAGTTCTTTGGATATCCCACAAACTTGCACTGTACTGAGCGTGCCTCGAGTTTGTCCGCATGCTGCTTTTTGACAAAAGCTGGACATCCCTATGTCTTAATGTGATTAAGATAGGGTCTCTTCCCACACCATATCTGATATGGTGTAGTAGGCACAGTCTTAGTTGGAACTCGGTTCAAAAGGTATGCAGCTGATTCTAGTGCATATCCCCAGAATGATCGCGGTAACTCAGCGTTACTCATCATGGACCGTACCATATCCAATGGGGTTCGGTTCCGTCTCTCCGATACATCGTTATGTTGTGGAGTGTATGGAGGAGTAAGCTGAAAGAGAATTCCATTCTCTTTTAGGTAATCCAGGAACTCGGCACTCAAGTATTCACCACCTCGATCAGATCTCAGTGTTTTGATACTTTTGCCGGTTTGTTTTTCTACTTCATTCTTATATTCCTGGAACTTTCCAAAGGCTTCGGATTTATGTTTCATTAAGAAGACATATCCGTACCTTGAAAAGTCATCCGTAAAAGTAATGGAGTAAGAATAACCGCTTCGCGGATGCGTAGATATTGGACCGCATACGTCGCTGTGTACGAGTCCCAAGAGCTCGCTCGCTCTTACTTCGTGTCCAGTGAACGGAGTCTTTGTCATCTTTCCTTTGAGACAGGATTGACAAGTTGCATATGATTGATATTCGAACGGATCCAAATATCTTTCTATATGTAACTTGGTCAACCTTCTCTCATTGATGTGACCTAGTCTACAATGCCATAAGAAAGCCTGATTTGTTTCCGGAGACTTTCTTTTGTGTGTATTCTGGACATTGAAAATCTGTGGTTGGTTTAATACGTATATACCATTGCTCAATGTACCTGACCCAATCAAGACTTGATTAAGGTGAATGTTTAGAACATTACTTACAAATGCAAATTCATAACCTTCTTTAGATAATAAAGACACAGAAATGATATTACAAGTTGCATTGGATACAAAATAGCAATTACGCAAAACCAAAACGTGTCCATCTGACAATCCCAGGTGATAGTCCCCCACGGACTCAGCATCTATGCTAGCTCCATTTGCAACTCTAAGGGTCATGTCACCTGCTTTCAAAAACCTACGCTTTCTCAACGCCAACAAAGAATTACAGATATGAGATCTTGATCCAGTATCCAATAACCAGGAAGTAGAGTTTATTGATAGACAGTTTTCAATAACATACACACCTGAAGCTGAAGCCGCAACCTGCTTCAGATCCTGTGTTCTGGCCTTCCAAGCCCTGCAATCTTTCTTCCAGTGTCCACCCTTATGACAGTAGAAGCATTCTTCCTTTCCCACAAGCTTTCCCGCTATCTTTGTTGTTTTTGCCTTTCCCTTCGTATCCACTTTACTAACACCGCCCCTTGGTTTGGCGGGGGCTTTCTTCTTCTTTCCCTTGGCTTTCGCCTTAGACTTAGAAGAGGAAGATCCTCCTACAAACAAAGTGGATGTTTCCCTACCTTTATGTAGGGTGCCCTCTGCACTCCTCAGCATGTTGAGGAGTTTCGGAAGTTCAACTTCTTTTCCTTGTAAGTTGAAGTTCAGGATAAACTGGGTGTAAGTGGAAGGAAGGGACTGGAGAATCAATTCCGTATAGAGCTCGTTCTCTAACGTGGTCCCAAGGTCCGCGAGCTCCTCAATGAATCCAATCATCTTAAGCACGTGCTCTGCTACCGATGATCCGACGGCCAATCTTGCCGAAAATAACTTCTTCGACACTCCGTATCTTGCGATACGAGACTGCACTCCATACAGTTCTTTTGTATGAAGAAATATGGATTCCAGGTCCATATTCTCATGCCTCCTCTGATGTTCATTGTCCATAGAGGCAAGCACGAGTCACTTGGCCTTCGCGCAATCGATCTCCCAAGTCTTACGGATTTCCTTATCCGCGACGCTGGAGGTGGGACCTGGGATAGGGGAGCTTTGGTGGTAAGAAGATACCCCATCTTGTCGTAAGTGATTGCCATTTTGACATTCCTGAGCCAATCTTTGTAGTTTGGCCCTGTCAGTATGTTTTTATCTAGAAGTAACTTAAAGTCCGGTCATTACGATTGGTCGCTGCAATTAGGAGAGAGAGAAGAAACACTCAGCATGATACTCTTGCAAGTTTAGAGTGGTTTTTAGTTTGTCTAAACCGGATGGCTCCCACCGTTTCTCGAATTCCTCTTCAAACCAATAAGGAAGAATTAGTCGGGATCAATCTCACCGTACAATACTTGCTTAACCGTTCAGCCATGCCAGTGTTGGTGCTTCGAGGGAGGTTTTCCAACACTTTCGCGAAGTTCCTTAATTAAATAACCTCTTTTCCCTCGGGGCGTAGCCCCGCTAACACCTTTCTAGACACCTACTAGGTTTATAGCATTGATCGTTTAGTGAGAAATTTCCCGACGAGTAGCATATACTCACAGTAGGATCGGGATCCAAATATCATCGCGTGACAAAACTGAAGGAATCCTACCAGAATCATCACACTCCAAATGGTATGCAACACTAGCAAGTTTCAGTTCCTTTGAAACTCCCGATGTGGATTTTTGCCCCATGCTCTTATAACCTTGACTTTGGCCAAAATATCATAAGTCAAATGTCAAGTTCTACCCGTCATTCTCCAGGTTAATTTGAACCCACCCGTACCTACCCTTGACTTTGGCCAACATGGCAGTACGACTGTTCCAAACCAACGCATCTATCTATGCTGCACATGAATACCCAATAGCTACCAATCACTATGCCTTGACTTTGGCCAACATACATAGCTTGAATACTATTACTATTCATGTGAAACGACGGAGGGCTACGAATGGTTTTGGCAAAACCGTGAACGTAGTGAACTTGATATAATCGATTGAACGAGATAGCTTTTAAAAGGAGTGGCTCAAACTCCGCATTTAAAAGTTGGTTTTTGAAAAGAACCGAGTGGTTTTGAAAGTGTTCCAACGACTTTACTTTGGTTTATTTTCTTGCATTAATTTTAATGCGTCCCATCATTTAATCCTACCATTGCAGAAAATAACCAAAATATGACGTTTCGCCACGTGGTCTCGCCATTACCCGTTAGGTTACTTAACTAACGACAGAGTGGGGGCTGGACTAGCGCGGATGCAAAACATAAGCAACGCCTAAATAAATATCATATATAGATATATTGCAATGATAGCCATTTCAGATCACAGATGAACACATTGGATATACTAGGAATCCGCAATTCGTACGAGCCTGTAACGAAAAGCGGATTACACGGTCGCGGTGAATAGCCAATACCCCACCCAAGACCCCTACGGGTGGGGCTAACTACCCGCCAAGTACTCGAAGCGAAGCAACCTCCCTCAACACCGTGAGTAAGCCACTCGGCACTTCGAGATACCCGGTAGTTTGTGTACCCCCCCATGGGTCTATCCTAGGAGCAAAAACAGTAAAAGAAATTATACAATGACGGCTACAACCTCATCCCGGTTGTGCGGCCAAATAAATAATATTATATCAATTACAAATTACATGAATTGAAAGAAAAGAAAACTCTCGTCTCACAACCCCCGGCTATTCACCCGCGACAATCCAATGAATTCATATACATATACCATCAACATTATAGATCACAGATATGTATAACCCCCACTAATCGACGTATAGCGATTAGCAGACGTTCAATACATATAACACATCACAGATATGAACCCGTTAGCTTTAGTCTTTAGAAGTTCGATCAAAATACGGATCTTTAAGCCCCAAAAACAAATTTTGCTTTCTGGAAAATTTGGGCAGGAAAAACATATTGTAAAAATCCCAAAACACCCCTATGACCACACTGCAAGGAGAATCGTCCACGGCCGAGTCAACTCGGTCGCGGATCCGCGGCGGGAGCAAGCTCCTGCCGCGGTTCCGCGGTGCTTTGATGGGCTCTCTAGACCATTTTCCTACAGTGTGCTCTAAAAACCCTCAGTCGAATTTTAAGGCAAGATTTATTATTTTTGGAACAGAGGACAAATTCGACAGAAAGTATGCAACCCGAGCGTGTTTCGCGACTTTTTCTCCGATCGAACTTCTACTTACTTTACTAACATGTTAGACAGTGTTTAACTAGGCTTTGATACCACTGTAAGTCCATGCTACCCTTCCCCGGTTCTTTGGGGTTGCGGAAATGGTGAAAAACGATTTTTCTTAGGGTGGTAACATGGACTCAATATACAGATCTTTGTTAAACAACTACCTAACAAACTAACTAGGAGTTTTACCTACTCGGTTAGGGGGTTATACCTTTCTTGAACTCCTTCGTCTTCAACTCTTGGTGGTGTACGGATCGGCCTCACCTCGTCGTCTCCTCGCGCCGAAGATGGATCCACCCGAAAGCTTCTACCTTTTGGCTTCTACTTCGAACATGAAGAAACTAGAACACTTGGCTTGCTAGGCCTTGTGAACTAGGATGAGTAGAGAATTGTTTTGGTGTTTTTTATCTCTAAGGCAATGGTTCTCAACTCATGAGAGGGGGTTGCCTTGAGCTAGAGAGAGCAAGAGGAAGAGGGAGAGCTTGAGCAAGAGAAAGAAATGAAATGAGAGAATGAGCAAGTCTTTTGCCATCCAAGCTCTCATAATCCAAAAAAATTTATGATAACAAGTAATAATAATTGAGTATAATGTGATGGTTGTTATCATGACAAATGACAATATCATTTCTTGCATTAAATACAATTTGTGAACCATCAATCAAGCACAAGTCAATGCAAACAAATGATAGCCATTGTCATGATGGTGGTCAACAAGTCCAACCTAGTCAACCGGTCAACAAAAGTCAATAAGTCAACAAGGTCAACCTTTCAACCCTAACCTTGTCACTATAATAAAAAATTAATATTAGTTTTAATCATAAGTCTAATTCTCATTAGGGTTAAGCAAAAGTCAACAGACAACAACCCTAATGAGAATCCTCTGCTTCTGTCTCTGTCAACTGTGCATACACACCCGTATCCGCGTTCCGGGTAACACGAATACAAACGAGATAAAACCAATCCCAAAATGTATACTAGGATCTGGCTTAAACCAAAGCCCGCTAGTAATAACCGCCCGGTCACTAAACGTGCACAAGTGCACGGATGTGACCGAACCCTGTCGCAAGACCATGCGACCTGTCGCAAACCAGGAGACCTCTACTCTTTGCCTAAAAGCGAATAGCTCTCTGTGTGGGACTCTAAAGACTCAACACTACGCTGGAAGTGGGTTTAACCACAGACCGTAAGCGGCACTAGCTGTGCGTAACGGCCCCCAGGTAGATGCCGATAAGAAGACGGACGAGGTGAAACCCATCAGAACTCGTACTGAGCCTGAATGTGACAATCTCCGTACAGTCCGGTCTGTTCGTCTGAGAACATTGCATGGCGGGCCTAGGGGGCGGTAAACGTCAGTCCTCTAATAGCGGTACAAGTCGTGTCGGAGTGTAGCCCAGAACACCCTGAGATAACACTGGAAACCTACCAGTATATCTCGCTTGCCCTGGCCAGGGACTACTTGTGTAATGGCTCTCCTAGACAAAGCGTGATGTCAAGCCCCAATACCGGGAGAGACGAATCCTGTCTAACCATCACTGCCTCCAAGTGCTTCGGGACTGCTCCCAACTACTACCTGTTTGCACGACTCCTTTAAGCCGTGGTAGGGTAGTAATCAAAGTACAGTGGGAACACACTCGAGGCAAAGTGACAGTGTCAAGTCAGCGGACTAAGCTGTACTCATGTCATCTGGGAACTGATAATTGACGATAGGTATAGTACCAACCAATCAGTTCCCGACGAGTCCTGTCCAGTGTACTCGTAACCTAACGAGCACCCGCATACTATCTCAAGTACGACGTACTGACGGCTGTGGGACAGACCGTCTCCCCTGCTGGGATGAGAGGCGTATACGCTAGTCTACTCCGGAGTATCGATGCCCTGTCTCAATAGTCTTACGACTAGGGACCTGTATAAGGATGTTCTTATGGATTACCCAGCCCCCACGAGTGTGACTGCCATCACAACGCTGGTAAGCAAAGATCCTAAGGGCTCTACTAATATGTATAAGCAATATGCTAAAAGAAACACATGCACATATTAAAGTAGAAACAAACCAAGTAGCATACTACCATTTTGAGCAAGATTGTATATACAACTGTGAATATCCCAAGCTTCCATTAAGTAATATACAAACTAGTATGATACAGTAATGGCCTCTAGGGCATATACACTAACATGCCCACCCGTAACTATCTCACAAGTCACGTTACATATTGGTGAACTTGAATGAACACAGAAAGCTGACTGATTTGCCTGCTCTAGGATTTTGCGTGTCTACCCATCAGTATTAGGTACACGCAAACGCATCCCTAAACATAGCACACCCTAGCTACAAATCAAGGACTACGAATCTTTATCCTGCCGTACTTGCTCAAGTATCACAGACAACGAGCATCGGTGGGTTATGTTTCACGAAAACGATAAAGTAAAAGTGGACGGACGCGGACATGAGCAAGCTGTCCCCTCAGTAGAGGCGAATTTAAGCTAGACTCCATGATCGTACAAGAACTATAAATCTGCAGAAGACTGTCTCCGAACTGTGCATAAATGGAACAAGCTACCCCCGGGCATAAAACTCAAGCATCAGCTGCCACAATCACCTTGCCACGGGTAATAAAGGATCTCACAATCACAATTCTTTACAAGCTCCATCCAACGGCGCTATCTCAACAATTAAAACCCGCTGCAGGAAGATGTACATTATGCTTTGGTGGTCCGTGAAAATCTGGCAAGACTCTCCGCACAAGTAGTGTCTCTAAATCTCCAACGCACGACCACCGCGGCCATCTCCAGATCATGAGTGGGATATCCTGCTCGTACTTCCTCCAACTGTCGGGAAGTACAAGCGATAACTCTATAGTGCCACATCAGTAAAATATCGAGCCTTACTCACGAAACTTCACAGTTAAACAACAAAGTCGCCTGATCCAGAAGAAAAGATAGAACTGATGCAGTCGTCAACTTAGTCTTTAACTGCTGAAAACTCCCCACACATGCCTCAGTCCAAGAAAAGGAACCTCCTTCCCGGTCAGTCCAGTCAACGGTGCAACGATACACAAACAATCCAGCACGAAACGGCGGTAAAAACCAGCTAAGCCCAAAAACTGCGGACAACTTTCCCCGTTGCAAGTCTGGGCCAAGCTGTACGGCTTCAATCTTCCTCGGGTCCATACGAATACCATCTCCCGTAACTACAAGACCTAGGAGTCAACACAATCAAGCCTGAAGGAACACTCCGAGAATTTAGCAAACCGCTGAGGCTCTCCCAATGTCTGCAAAGCAAATCCTCAAGTGCAGCTCAAGTTCCTCATGACACATTGGAATAGACCAGAATGTCATCAATAACACAACAATCAACTGGTCAAGGAATGGCCTGAAGAAATCTGGTTCATCACATCCACGAATGCTGCTAGGGCAATTGGTGAGTCCAACGACACCACCAAAACTCATACTGCCCGTAGCGCACACAAAAGAAGCTTTCGGAATGTCATCACTCCGAACCTGCAACCTATGATGACCCGATCCCAAACTGTTAGTTATGTATATACCCTAGAGGCCATTGATGTACATATGATGTATATTATAATAGATGCTTGGATATATATAGAGTGGACTTTCTTGCTCGTCATGATAGTATGCTATTTTGTTTCTCTTTATCTTAACATGTTGACTTATATTGATTTACTGTCTTACTCTCACATGTTGATAAAGCCCTTAGGATATGTACTCGACTGCTGCGACTATGATGAGATCATACTAGTGGGGCCAGGTTAGTCGATGAGTACATCCTATAACTGTTCCTAGTCGAGGGTGTGTCAAGACAGGGCATCGATACACCAGTGTAGACTAGCGTATACGCATCTTGACCCATATGATGGGCGATGATGATCCCATATCCATCTGTGTTTGACATCAAGGATGGTGTACGGGTGCTTAGTAGAGACTGGGTACACTGAACGGACTCACCAAGAACTCTCAGATGGTATTATACCTCACGTCAGATAGCAGTTCTCTAGAGACACTAGAACAGGGTAGTCTGTAGACCCGAGATCGTGATAGAGTCTTGTGTGATTCCCACTGTGCTTTGATTTCCACCTTTCCATGTCCAAGAGGGAGTGCAAAACAGTGGCTTTTGGGTACATTCCCGAATCACATAGAGGCAATGAGCGATAGGAGGGGATTCGTCTCTCCCGTTATAGGGAGTTGATGTTGTGCTGTGTTCGATTGGCTATAACCGGAAGTCCCTGGACAGGGCAGATAAAGAATACTACTGGTAAGTGTTATCGGTAATTTCTCGACCTGTTATGAGCCTCATATCGACACGACTTATCAGTTACTGGGGTCTGACGTATACCACTCCTAGACTAGATATGCGACATATCAGACGAAGAGACCGGACTGTACGGGAGTGTTACTGATTGGATTCACAGGAGAATGTACAGGCTTGCATGTTGATCTTCTGATCGCTCAATACCTGGGTGGCTGTTATGTTTAGCTGACCGCTTGCAACTTGTGGGTGTTTGATATAATCATTACCTGCTACCGGCGTATTGACGATTCTTTAGAGTCCTACACAGAGGTTTCTTGACTCAGACAAAATGGAGTAGGAGCACATATGTGGTATGTGGAGGACCGAGGATAATACGATATGAGATAGCATATTATATTCTCGCGATATTTTGATATGAGCCGGGTCATCGGATCAAGTGTTGATACGATGAATCTGTACATGATATATTAGTCGGTTATATTCGATATAGCCGGATTGTCGGATCAAGTGTTGATTCAATAATTTAATGTATAAATATATATATGATATATTACTTTACATTATCTAATATTGGCTCGCTTTATTGATTCATTTTCTCACCGGATAATACATTGATATATATGCGATATATGTTAATTGTATTATTTTCTTTTGTTACAAATATATGTTATATATGTGATATATAATATTGTAACATGTTATGATTACTAATGCAACATGTTTAGTGGAGATTAAACATGTTTAGGATTTCTTTTGGGTTAGCTCTTTCATGATACTTCTAGAAGGTTTTACTTTGTTCCTAGCAAAGATATTATGGTTGATATTTTGCTAGATATTTCTAACCCAACCCAAACCTTTCACCCTAGGTTAAATCTCTACATGAGTTAAGCCACTCATGCTTAACTCAAAGGTTGCATTTGTAACAATAAGTGATTATTCATTATTCATCACAAAAGGATATTCATTCTTCTTCTTCTTCCTTGAGCTCTAAAAAGCTTTCTAGGTTTTTATTTTGTGATGAATGAGTGTGAGAATTTGATAATAAAAGAGAGCATAAATCCTACTTCATCATTCTCATCTAATCTAGCCAATTAGATTAGGGTGTTCACCTCATTAGTGAGTGAGAGCTTGAGTTACAGAAATTTCGAGGTAGATCATCTTCGAGAAGGAAGACTACAAGCAAGCATGGATCATTCGGATTGTGAAGCCTCTCTTGAGTCCGGGAGATCATGGGTCGCGGCGAAGGGACTTCTACTCGAAGCTTATGAAGCGAAGGAGTGGACTACAAAGGTTGTAATCCCTCTCTCTTAGTTGTAATGTAACGTTTTGAAAATCGTTTCGGTGAAATTTCGAAAAAACGGTAAAATAAGGGGGGTTTTCTGTAAAAAGTCAAAATGCAAATATCTTTATTATAAAATTAAATATACATATTCTAGCTATGTAATTGCTAGTATTTGGTGTTTATTGAGCCACTGCTGAAATTTCAAATTTTCTGAAATTTTTTCCGAAATTAATTATTTTAATATTATTTTAAGCCGGTAAGAAAATACATTAAATTAGCGATAAATACAAATTTAAATGGGCTAATTTTAATCTTTAAAATCATGTTAATTAAAATCTAGTTGTAATATAATTTTTTAGTATTTTATTTCAAGTTTTAATTGATTTATTTTATGGAAAACAAAAATATAGTTATTTTGAACTAAAATTTGCAAATATGGTATTGGAGCGGGTCTTTTTGCACAGAATTTTTGTGTAAAGTCTCTCACACTCACCCTCACTCCCCTTGGCCGGCCCCACACTATTGTAGCAGCCCAAAAATTTTATTTCCCTCTTTTTGACCTTAAATCATGTGAGAAATGGGTTAAAATAAGGTTTTTATATATAGTAAAGTAGGTGGGGGTATTATGGTAATTTGGGAGGGGCTTTGACTTGGATTCTTTTCCACAACTCCCCCACACCTCTCCCAACTCCCTCCTCAGCCGAAATTCCTGCAATAAACAGCCCCAAAATTTCCCCTCTCATTTTTCTTCTAAACTCATCAAAATTCCATTTAAACTTCACAATTTCAAGCCCATCCTTCATCCATTCTTCTTAACCTTTCTTGCATGGATTTTGGATGCTAGGAGGCCATATTTAGAGTCAAAATTTCTTGCTAGATCTCTAGATCTAGAGGTATAATTCTTACCCATTTAAATTCTTATGGTTAGATTTCTTTAAATGAGTTGTTTTAGTGTTAATATTGGTGCTATTTTCATCTAGGATCTTCAAGAGAATGGTTTGAGTTAAACTAGGGTTTTTAGCACACCATTATTAAGTTAATTATTCTATTTTGCTATCTAGTGTTTTATACAAACCAAATCTAAGAGTTTAACTTGCTTTTTGGGCTTCAAATTAGTGCTAATTTAGTGTTTCATGTATAGTTTGGGTGGGATTTTGTTAGTTATAAAATTCAAGAAAGGGTTTGAATGCAAGTTAGGGTTTTGTGAAATTGGTGTATGGTTGTGTAATGTATTAGGCTCTTATGGCTTGTTAAAATAAAGTTAGTAGCTAGTTGTTAATTATTAGTTTAAAAATTATGATAATTACGCTAATTTGCTAACTAGCTATTTAAAATTGGTTAAATAATTGGGTTAAAAATGTAATTATGTTTTTATGACATCATTAACATTATTATGAGTGGTTTAATATCTTAGGTTATGCAAAACCAAGCTTAATTGTTGAATTGTGAATTTTGCTTTAAAAGGTGTTAAAAATTGATATTTTTGCAAATTAGGATTTTGGAATTTATGCAAATTGATGAGAATAAATTATAGGAATGGTTTATATGACTTTGTTATGATATTTAGTGAATATTGTGAATGCTAGGTTCGTTTATACATCGAGTTTTGTACTAAAACGGTGATTTGTGCTTGCTAGATTTTCGGAAAAATGACTTTTTAAGTGAAATTGGGGTTTTTGTGAATTTTAAGCTATTTTATATTATAATTAGTGCTTGTAATTGTACAAATGAGTGTGTTGGGAGTTTTCTCGATGGTTTGGCGTTTGTACGCCGACGTCGAGGGTTTTTGGGCCGATTTGTGAAAGCAGCCATAGGTTTTGACCTATGTGGGATTCGTACGTCGTTTTGGTCATGAGTCGGATTTTAATGCGGTATGGTACGTTATGATATGTAGGTACCCCATGTGGACTTCGAGACGACAAGCAAGCGCGTGGCGACGTCGGCACCGGCGAACGAGGACCAGGTGAGTAGATTTATATCTACGGGGAGAAGTCGGGTGGATGGCGTATAGCACCCCGCAGTCCGTGGTGGTGTATACGGATGCGTATAACACCAACAATTTATTATATGTTATTTAGGATTAATAACGATGTTTAGGATTGATATTGGTGTGTTGGATTATTTTAGTGTTGCGAACCCTAGAGTAGTGTTGCACTACACATACACACCTACATACTTGCATACATTCCTATTTATATGTGCTCATGGGATTCTTTATAGTTATGTGATCACATGGGTATGGGACTATGTGTTCACATACGGATTTGAGGATGATACTTGGGATTGAGCTGAGTCGATGAGATTTGTTTTGTGGTTGTGATATCGGTGATATGGCAGGATTCGTACTTAAGGTACGCCCTGGTGTTATAGAGGATCTTGGGGCGGCGATACGGGTGAATAGTGTTATAAATAAAATGGTCGACACGTGATCGTGATATGAGGCATGATATGCTAGGATATTGATATTAGGACGTATCGGGCGATGTATACCCTTGATGATGCTATGTGCTGACGGTATCGGTTTGTACGAGATTGTCGATCTGTAGTCAGATCATGAGTATATTGAGGATATTAGTATTGTACTAGACATAGGTCAGTACCCTAGACTATGATCTTGAATAAAGAGGATACCAGAGAAATGGTGTGAGGAATATGATATTGACCCGTACCCAGATTTGGGGATGCCGTGCGACGGATTTACGTACGAGCTATATCTTGATGATTGATCCGCACTCTTGACTTGGGATGGCTGATTGTAGATATGGTATCGGATATGATATTATTGAGGCGGGATCACCGACTAATATATATACAGGTATGTATATGGATCGACTCAGATGTTAGGCGGTTTCCTTACCTGTAGTCCAGCTTGTTAGCTTAGCCCTTTAGTTTAGTTTAGTTGTTAGATTAGATTCGATTCTTACCTATTTCAAAAACTAACGAATCGTGGGTATTTTAAAAGACAGCCCAAGGGATCCTATAGATATTTCAAAAGACGTATCTTTTCATAAAAACACCGTAGCCCCTATTTTCAAAACCCCACGATTCGTGTTAATTCAAAAGGCACCATTTGTAGGACTTATATTAGATTAATGCAGGTTAGTTACAGTTGCGTCTAGTATCAGCTCCCGCTTATTATTGTGGTTCGCTTCGCATCGCATACTTATGTTATAATTTCTTATTGCAATGTTGATATCATATTGTTAGGACACCAGCACCGTTCCCGATGATGCGTATGTACCACGTACACTTACTTGCCGGCTCACACACATCTTCATCGGTAATTGCCATGTCACGTACACCTTAGAAAATATTATTGCTTGACTTAGCTTGTTAGTTAGTAATTTGACATGATATTAGTGTGCCTGCCTTATATGCCAGGTTAACATAGTAGTTATTACTTGTCACTTCATGCATACTGTTATTCATTGTTATGCCTATATTCATGGTTTTTACATGCAATTGATGATTTGGATTCGGATTTCTATGAAATTTTCTGGATTTGGGGGGAAAACCGCAAAACTTATATAAACTGATTTCTCTCTTTTTAAATAAAATGTGCGGTTTTTCCCATGATGTATGAGTCATCCACCATGAGTTTGCTGATGGATTTCGAGACCCGATTCGAGGAGACGGATGAACCATTTCGGGTACATGGTGGACCCGGTAAGGTACCCCGGGGCAAGAAGCGCGTGACGATGACGATGTGAGCCTGGCAGGGGAGCACTACCTACCGGTGATTTTACCCGACGCGTCGGATATCCGGAGGATACCGTCGTGGTCTTGAGATGGATGGTAGGGGCCGGTCTGGACTGACGGCGCCCTAGATATTATGATTGAGACATTGAGATTTCGAGATATTGAGGTACAGAGACTGTGATACAGAGATATCGAGATATTGGGATTACGTTTTGTGCCGATGCTAGGTACTGTTTTATGCTGATTTCATTATGATACCTCATTTTAAAAATACAAAGGAAATCTCACTAAATTATGAAAACGGTTTTTCATTTACATGTATTCTGTTTTCATGCATTCATACCTCATTCATATGATATATTGCTACCTAAGGCACTGACACGGGCACATGAGATTACACTCGGGTTAGATATTTACCCTAGCCTTGTTATAGGCTTCGTGTTATTCATATATTTGAGGATATATTATGATCATTGACCTAGGTTGCGTTATTTATGCGATTTCTGTGCGTAGATATTTTTCTATTCACGAGTTGGCAACTCACCCCCGTTGTGCCCCAGTTTCTTACAGGTTTGCCGTACAGGTTTCTTTACGGCTTGCAGGCATAGTTTCCTTCGGGTGATTTGCTAGTAGGTGGGTTTACTTGTATCGTACCCCCATTTTATATCTTGTATATTATTATTCTGTTGTATCTAGAAGTTCCATCAACCAAACATGTATTTATTTGAGATAGAGACCAGTGATGTTTATTCTTTCGACCTTAGAGTCCCGCGTTGTATTTCTGTGGTTTTCTTGTGGTTTTTGAGTTTCCTTTTGAATTTTGATCCTCGCCCTTGGCGTTGTATATTATATTGCTTGTGTGGTTGTGACCGTCGATTGACGAAGAGCTAGCTCCCGCTTGGGGATGCCTTTTTATTGATTTCGTATACTATTCATGTTGTATCCCATTTGGGGGCCAGTATTTACAAAGGAGACTCTGCCGAAATTTTCGGGAAATTTTTGATGTTTTTAAAACCGCCTAATTCGGCTTATGCTATTGAAACTACTTGCTTTAAGTTGGTTTTTCCTGCACTCTACATCTTTCTTGGTTTGGATTTCTGGGTTTTCGGTTTACTTAGATTACGTACGCCTCGAGACGTTCGTAGTTTAAGTGTCGGTCATGTTCCGTACTTTCGGGTCGTGACATGTAAAGATGTTTACTTGCATGTGTAACCCTAATTATCTAGCAAAGATCCTCGCTTTGAGTTGTTCGGCACGTCTAAATTTTAAATCGGGCATGGTTGATGCCTTATAGACCCTTTTAAGAGTGCCTAGTAACCCTACAGTAGTATTAGAGCCTAGCTAGAGCAATAGACGACGTGTATACAAAGTTAAAAGTCCGATCGAACCCCGATACATCGGTTTTGACCCCCTCTTTGGAAATTTTGTAAAAATGTGTTTTTTCTGCATTAAAAATACTCAAAAAAATTAGCAGGCAATTCTAAGGATAACAGTGAAATACGAGCCCCCAAGTCCCTCAAAGCGCCGCGGAACCGCGGCAAGAACATGCTTGTCGCGGCGGTTCCGCGGCCATAAGTAGGAATTGGGGACACGTATTTGGAGGGTTTATCCGTAGTTATTTGTACCTGCTTCTGGGTATTTTTAATCTTACCCAAGTGTTGAGTGTTCTGGGGATTTTTTTTGTATTCGTTGATTCGATCGGAAAGTTTAACTTCGTTCTGTTTTCCGGATAATTTAGAAAGTATTAAAATGTTCAAATGGATATCATTAACTCACTTTTTCCCGACACGAAAAACTTTCAAGGGTTAAATTTTTCTTGAGTTTAAATCTTTCGGAAAAATGTGAAAGTAACTCGGTGGACGCCCTAGAAGAACAAAAACCTTAACTCGATTATGTGACCGTCTTAACCGCCTCTAAACCTTTGGGTTTGGGGCAGTACGGCGTTGCCACATGTGAGGCGTTGGTTTGACCTTTCCATGGCTGGACCATTGGTACCGTGACATATTCTAGGATTTTTTGAACTCCGCTCAAGTGTTGAGCTATTTAGGAAATCTTGGGTATTTGATTATTCGATCGGAAAGTTTAATATTGTCTATTAATCTGGCATGTGATACAATATGTGGAATTCATATAGTTAGGCATGAAATGCGAAGTATGTGATATTTCAGATTTACGATGTCTAAAGTGATTGTGAATTCCAAATGTTGTAGTTTTACAGTTTCTTTTCTGTGACCGTAAGTGTAGTATGTAGTTGTATCACCGATTTTCGTTGCTATACATCAATGACAATCGGTGTATGCATACTTACTTACGTTGATGATATGAGATTTATGTGTTGCTGTGATAAGTTATATTGGATTGTCGTGTTCTGAATAGCCGAGGGTTTTATGTGAGATGAGAGTTTTTATTTTCATTCATGTAAAATTCATTTGTATGTAATATTCTTTTATTGGGGCACTTCCGGGAAGAGGTTGATGTCACCAGTGTATATTATGTATTTTTCTGCATTAGGTAGACCCAAGGAGGGGAGCACAAGTAACCGGGTTCTGGGGTCCAGTGGGAGGCCAAGTCGAGGAGTCGAGACCGGGTCTCCTAATCCTGGAATTGGCAGTGTTACTTGCCGCTCTCGTAGGGGTCTAGGGATGTGGGTTTGGCTATTCATCGCGACCGTGGAATCCATGTTTTATACATGCTCGATATAAAACACGAAGTCCTAGTATATCCAATATTTGATATGTTATCTTCTGCTGCAATGTTCTGTGATGAGATCATATTACTGCCTGAGACGAATGCTTATACTATATATATATGCTGATATATAAATATTACCGCTTTCGTTTCTACTGTGATGCTTAGGAAGCATAAGCTGATGGGATATATTACTGAGATTAATAAAAGAAAAGAAACCTAAAAGATGTTGTAGAATTACAACTTTATAAAATAGGGTAGCTACAGTTTTGCTTTGCATAGCGGTATATATGATATACCCTGCACCTTATTCAATGAGGAAAGAGCCGAGATCCCTTCACCGGGAGTGACCTCTTTAGCAAAACTGGCAGATGCTACAAACCCGCGGTTTAGTTTTTGACAGCTTAAATAGTTCTTGCTTTGCACCGCGGTATATATGATATACCCTGCACCTTATTCGATGAGGAAAGAGCCGAGATCCCTTCACCGGGAGTGACCTCTTTAGCGAAACTGCAAAAACCTCAAAAACACTCATTTTCAAAATCACTTGTTTCAACAACGATATCATGTTCATTATGCTTATCGTTTTCTGAAAAAGCTGGGTAGCCCTCCGTCATTTCAGATAGAGACTAGTTAGTATTCGTGCTATGTTTGTTGACTTAGTCAAGGCGTAGTGCACGGTAGCTAAATAGTGTTTATCTGCTAAAGCATGAGATGCGATTGGATTAGGGTAGTCGTACGGCCTTGTTGACTTAGTCAAGAGTTGTACGGGTGGGTTTAATTCAATCGGAAAATGTACGGGTTGAACTTGACTTGCGATTTATGGTTTGTTCACTTAGTCAAGGTCATAGATTGCTAGGGGCAAAAGCATTATCGGGAATTTAAAGTATTTAAATTTGCAATGAGATTGCATACCTCCTATGAGATAGTTGGATCCTGATACCCACTGCGAGTAAGAGTTACTCCTGGGAGAATTTTACACAGGACAATTAGCCGATCAAGTAAGTGTCTAGAAAGGTGTTAACGGGGTTATGCCTTTAGGAAAATGAGTTTTATTTTAATTAGGTCCGTGCGAAAGCACGGGAAACCTCCCTCAAGTACCGACACTGATCTGGCTGAAAGTTTGACGAAATTGTAGGGTGTAATTAATTCCGGCTAATCTTTACCTTTTAGGGTTTGAAGGAAGATTTGATAAAAACAGTGGGAGACATCCTGATTAGATAAGATAATAAACAATCTAATCTTGCAAGAGCATACGCTAAAGTGTTTTCTTCTCTCTCTCTCCAGGTAGAGACCATGTCAGGCTATAATCAAGATAATAATATGGATGTATTGATTGAACCCGCTTATTATACTGAGCAGGGGAACGTTGGTCCCGTTCTTTCTTATAAGAGTTATAAAACTGAACATGAAACAGAAGAATATCTGCATTCTCTTGCCGCCCAAAAGGAGAACATGCATGTTGATGCACCTTCTTCGGGTGTATTAGTTATTGAGAACTGTTTCTCAGTTCACCCTATGTCCTGGGTATTAGATACCGGATCGGGATCCCACATATGTAATTTGTTACATGGGCTTCGTAAAGGTAGAGAACTGGGAAAGGGTGATCATTCCGTAACAGTAGGGAATGGTACACATATTGCAGCCAAAGCTGTTGGCGAATATCACCTTGTATTACCAACTAGGAATACATTGATTCTGAATGAGTGCTATTATATACCGAAAATGATGTGCAACATTATATCAATTTCTTTATTAAGTAAAGAAGGATATAATTTTGTAATACAGGATAATTTTATGAACATCTTCCTAAATCAAAAGTTGATTGGATCAGCCTCGTTAAATTATGGCATATTGATTCTCAATCAAAATACAGTCCTTAATATACAAAACACACACAAGAGAAAGAGTTCAGAAATGAACGAATCCTTTTTGTGGCATTATAGACTTGGTCATATCAATGCGATACGGCTAGCTAAGTTATATAAGGATGGATATTTGAATCCGTTCGAATTATCATCTTATGATACTTGCCATTTATGTCTCAAAGGTAAAATGACTAAAACTCCGTTTAGTGGACACGGAAAAAGAGTTGAGGAACACTTAGGACCAGTACATAGTGATGTATGCGGTCCCATGTCTACGCATGCCAGGAACGGTTCTTCCAACTTCATTACATTCACTGATGATCTCTCTAGATACGGACATATGTTCCTGATGAAACATATGTCTGAAGCTTTTGAGAAATTCAGAGAATATAAGCACGAAGTAGAGAACCAAACGGGCAAAAGTATTAAAATCCTTCGATCTGATCGAGGAGGAGAATACTTGAGCAATGATTTTCTGGATTATCTAAAAGAGAATAGGATTCTCTCTCAGCTTACTCCTCCTTATACAGCACAGCACAACGGTGTATCGGAGCGGAGGAATCGCACTTTATTAGATATGGTATGCTCTATGATGAGTGATGCTGAGTTACCTATTTCCTTTTGGGGGTATGCGCTTGAGACAGCCATGCTTGCAATTAATGAAGAGAGAGAGAGGAGGGTTGACAATTGGACCTTGGGTGTTTCCTCTCATTTCTTTGTTTTTCTCTCAAACACCCACACACTCACACACTCACACACACACACTTACCTCAGCTCCAGAACCCCCAGTAGCAGCAGCAGCAGCAGCAAGCACAGCAACAGCAACACCTGAGGCCAGAAGCAGCAGCAGGCAGAGGCAGCAGCAGCAGCACAGTGAGCAGCAGCAGCACCAGCACCTAGTGCAGCCCCTTCCCTTCACCTCTTCATCTTCCTGCAGCTCCCTAGGGTTAAGTATGAGGTATATTTCCTAACTTGCTTCCCTAGTTTGCTTGGTTAGTGTCGTTTTACATCGGTTAGTGGTTTTTAGTGCGTTTTAGTGTGATATGGAGTGTTTAGTGGGAACCTTGTGCTAATGAGGTGTAAATTGGTTTCAGTAGGATAATTGAGGTTTGTTGAGACCCTATTAGCTTAGCTTAATCCCTATTACACTAAAATACCACCAGTTTCCCTATTTGATGCAAATTGTCGTTTTTAAGCAAATTTGAGGTTTTCTGGATCTGCTTTTGACCCGATGAGATCTGAGTGAAATTGGGAAGACTGCAGTGTAGTGGAGATGTGCTGATACCATAGCTTGAACCCGACCCCCTAATTGCTACAGTAGGCCGCCGATTTTCTCTTTCTGGCCGCAAATTGCGGCCAGTTGGGTAGGGTTTGGGGTGGTGTTTGGTCCTGTAGGTGTCTGGTAGTGTGTAGGGTGTTGTTATATATATAGTTTTGTAAATCTAGTTCTGTATAGAAATCTGGGACCAAATACCTATTTTGCCGTTTTTCTAAACCTTCGCGACACGCGTGATACGTGAGTAGGTTTGGGGTTTTTGCGTATCGCGATGCGTCGGGGTAGTTTCAGGCGCGTGATCACACGTTTTAGCGTATCGCGCACACGCGTGATTGGTTTGCGACACGGGTTTCTAGTTGGACAGTAATGTCGCGTTTCTGTGAAATTGAGCTTATGTGTGATATATGTTATGTGATTCTAGGTTCGCAGGCCAGTGAGACGGACGCTGCGAAGAAGGGCAAGCAAGTGGTTGGATACACTTAGCACGGGACACGGTGAGTAGATTTCACATCTACGGGGATATCGCCCGCATGGCGTTATGCGTCAGGGCTGATAGGACTTTATTATTATATGTTGCATGTACCCCATAGACTGTCATCGCATATTGCATTCCCTGCTGTGTTTATATATATATGCTTAGAACTGATAGAACACCGCACTATTACTAACGGTCTATGTTGCACGGGCACTATTTGCATGCTACACACACACCGTTAGTAATTGCCATGCCACGCTCACTGTAGAACTGCCCTGATTATATTGATGTAGTTTATCTTACATATGATTGGTGGTGATTTCCTGGAAATTGGGAGCCGCATGACATCTTTAAAAACGGAAACTATTTTTAAAAGCGGTTTTCCCCTCATGCTCATACCATGGATTGATTTATATTGTACCTCGCATTGGATTTACTTATTGGTGTTGGATTTCATGCGATTTCTAGTTTTGAGGACCGTGGAAGTATTTAAGAAAAGATGCACTATTTTGAAAAACCCGGTACCTCGTGATGTGATATTTTGGTGTGTCCACCACGCGTTTTCTCGGTGCTGAGACGTGTGCTTGAAACCCGATTCGAGGAGTGGATGTTCCGTTTGCGGGTTCGTGGTGGGCCCGGTATGGTTCCCCTCGGCGAGATGATCGATGGGTTTTGCCGATTGAGCCTGGAGGCGGGCGAGTACCTACCGGTGATTGGTTGGACCTGGCAGTTGTCCGGAGGATACTGACCAGAGTCGAGAGATGGATGCGGGATGATCCGTACTGCCGGGGCCGAGGGCCGATACCGCAGACGGACCCCGTGGGCCGATCCGGACTGACGGAGCCCGATATACGAGGATTTGCGTGTCAATGCTAGACACGAGTATTTTATTATATTTTGGGTGCCGATGTTGGGCACTCGTGATTCCTCTGAGATATACAGGATTTGAGGGCCGATGGGTGTGCCGGCGCCTGAGTGTATTTGGGATTGGGTGCAGTCTGAGGCATCGCTTATTGTTTCCATGTTGACACAGTCCATGTAGATGTTATTTATCCCATATTCAGTATTGACTACTATATATCTCATCCTGTAGCATTTACCTGATAGAGTACTTGCATTACTATTGCATCCACTGTTTGGCATGCATCGACATCATCTGCTGGCATTAGTAGAGCCACGCTATATGTGCATGCTCGCGATCACCTTTATATGTTATCTCTATTCACGAGTTGGCAACTCACCCCCGTTGTGCCACAGTATTTGCAGGTTGCCCTTGGGAGTAGTCACGGCTGGCTGTTTACCGCATCTTTTGGCACAGATACCCTTTTGAGGCGAGATAGCCTTTTGCTGATAGGTGGGTTTTGTACGGTATCTGTTATCTTTCAGTTGTATATTGATGTATCTAGTATTCTCCATCTACCTTTCTGTATTGTGTTAGAGACAGTTGTGAGGACGATATGTATGATTTTATATTCTGGTGTCGAGCTCGCATGTGAGCCGACTTTATGTTATGCAGTCTTACCATTTGTGATATTGTCCTTGCTTTACTGTGTACTCTTCGCTACGGCGTCGTATATTATATTGTGGTGCTTATTCATTTCACTTATTATTTCTGCTACACCTTACTTTTACCCGACTTGCGGGACAAATGTTAAGAATGGAAATGTTGCCAAAATTATAAAAGTTATAATTCTTGAACTTAAAAGGATTTCTACTAAATAAATGGAAGCTTTTCAGACATGTATGACTGTTTTTACAAAAATGTTTTAATCACTCTTTATTTATTGGTTTTGATTTCTGGGTTTCGGCTTACTTAGCTGCGTTACGCCTGTAGACGTTGCGTGGTTAAGTGCCGGTCACGAGTCGAAACTCTCGGGTCGTGACAGAGGCAGTATCACCTGATCAGGGAGATAGTTGATCGCCGGGAGATCGAGGTCAGGAGAGTAGATACGAAGGACAACACTGCGGATCCACTCACGAAAGCCATTCTCCAGATACAGTTTTAGAGATTATTCGGGATGCTAGGTATGAGATACTACAACAGCTGGCCTTAGTGCAAGTAGGAGATTGTTAGTTATGTATATACCCTAGAGTCCATTGTTGTACATATGATGTATATTATAATGGATGCTTGGATATATATAGAGAGGACTTTCTTGCTCGTCATGATAGTATGCTATTTGGTTTCTCTTTATCTTAACATGTTGACTTATATTATTTACTGTCTTACTCTCACATGTTGATAAAGCCCTTAGGATATGTACTCGAGTGCTGGGACTATGATGAGATCATACTAGTGGGGCCAGGGTAGTGGATGAGTACATCCTATAACTGTTCCTAGTCGAAAGTGTGTTGAGACAGGGCATCGATACACCAGTGTAGACTAACGTATACGCATCTTGACCCATATGATGGGCGATGGATGGTCCCATATCCATCGGTGTTTGACATCAAGGATGGTGTACGGGTGCTCAGTGGAGACTGGGTATACTGGACGGACTCGCCGAGAACTTCCAGATGGTATTATACCTTACGTCAGATTGCAGTTCTCTGGTGACAGTAGTACAGGGTAGTCTGTAAACCCGAGATCATCATAGAGTCTTGTGTGATTCCTACTGTGCTTTGATTTCCACCTTACCACGTCCAAGAGGGCGTGCAAAACGGTGGCTTTTGGGTACAGTCCCGAATCACATGGAGGCAATGAGCGATAGGAGGGGATTCGTCTCTCTCGGTATAGGGAGTTGATGTTGTGCTGTGTTCGATTGGCTATAACTGGAAGTCCCTGGCCAGGGCTGATAGAGAGTACTACTGGTAAGTGTTATCAGTAGTTTCTCGACCTGTTATGAGCCTCATATCGACACGACTTATCAGTTACTGGGATCTAACGTATACCACCGCTGGACTATATATGCGACATATCAGACGAAAAGACCGGACTCTACGGGAGTGTTACTGATTGGATTCACAGGAGAATGTACAGGCTTGCTTGTTGATCTTTTGATCGCTCAATACCTGGGTGGCTGTTACGTTTAGCTGACCGCTTCCAGCTTGTGGGTGTTTGATATGATCATCACCTGCTACCGGTGTATTGACGATTCTTTAGAGTCCAACACAGAGGTTTCTTGACTCAGGCAAAACAGAGTAGGAGCACATATGTGATATGTGCAGGACCGAGGATAATACGATATGAGATACCGTATTAAATTCTCGCGATATTTTGATATGAGCCTGGTCATCGGATCAAGTGTTGATTCGATGAATCGGTACATGATATATTAGTCGGTTATATTCGATATAGACGGATTGTCGGATCAAGTGTTGATTCGATAATTTAATGTATAATTATATATATGATATATTACTTTACATTATCTAATATCGGCTCCCTTTATTGATTCATTTTCTCACCAGATAATACATTGATATATATGCGATATATGTTAATTGTATTATTTTCTTTTGTCATAAATATATATTATATATGAGATATATAATATTGTAACATGTTATGATTACTAATGCAACATGTTTAGTGGAGATTAAACATGGTTAGGATTTCTTTTGGGTTAGCTCTTTCATGATGCTTCTAGTAGGTTTTACTTTGTTTCTAGCAAAGATATTATGGTTGATATTTTGCTAGATATTTCTAACCCAACCCAAACCCTTCACCCTAGGTTAAATCTCTACATGAGTTAAGCCACTAATGCTTAACTCAAGGGTTGCATTTGTAACAATAAGTGATTATTCATTATTCATCACAAAAGGATATTCATTCTTCTTCTTCTTCCTTGATCTCTAAAAAGCTTTCTAGGTTTTTATTTTGTGATGAATGAGTGTGAGAATTTGATAATAAAAGAGAGCATAAATCCTACTTCATCATCCTTATCTAATCTAGCCAATTAGATTAGGGTGTTCACCTCATTAGTGAGTGAGAGCTTGAGTTAAAGAAACTTCGAGATAGATCATCTTCGAGAAGGAAGACTACAAGCAAGCATGGATCATTCGGGTTGTGGAGCCTCTCTTGAGTCCGGGAGATCATGGATCGCGGCGAAGGGACTTCTACTCGAAGCTTATGAAGCGAAGGAGCGGACTACAAAGGTTGTAATCCCTCTCTCTTAGTTGTAAATATGTTTACTTGCATGTGTAACCCTAATTATCTAGCAAAGACCCTCGCTTTGGGTTGTTCGGTACGTCTAAATTTTAAATCGGATATGGTTGATACCTTATAGACCCTTGTAAGAGTGCCTTGTAACCTTACACAAACAAACTAAGAAAATGTCTCACACTCTAGAGCAAGTCGAACAAATCGTCAATGCGAGGTAAAGGTTACCTATCCGCACCGTAACTCGGTTCAATTGACGATCAATCAACACACAACCTCAAACTGTTGTCTTTCTCTTGACGAACAGAATAGGAGCTCACCAAAGAGAAACACTTGGACGTACAGGTCCCACCTATCAAGCAACTCTACAGCAGATCCTTAAGCTTCCTAAGCTTCGCCGGCTCATCTGGAACAACGTCGGAAAACCCTTATACGATAGGAATCCGGTCCAACAATCCCACTGTGGCTTCAGTATCACTAATGGAAGACAAGAATCCTAGACATCCTCTCCTCAAAAGCCGACTAGCGAAAAAGGCTGAATTCAAGCTGTGATGGGCGGCACCACTGTCCCCCTGCACAACAAGAACTGACTCACCGGGAAAACAAAACCTGGCAGTTTCCTCACGGCAGTCCACAGACGCCTAGCACGTAGCTAACCAGTCCGTACCTAGGAGAATGTCAAATCCAACCTCTCTAGAAGGATCATGCGACGGACAAGTCACTATCTCCTATTCGATTGGCACACGACAGAAATATGTGTCGCGCAATAAAAGAATCGCTGACAGAAATTAACACAACAACGGCTGATCTAGCAAACCGACTCTCCTCGTCCGATGCCTCTGCTACTCCCGTGACATGCACGAAACCTGTCATGGCTGCTGAACCTATGCCTCTGGGCTGGTACACCTGCACGAGCCCTCTTCTATCCTCGAACTCCCAAAGTCTTGGAAAGACGCTCCTCGTCAGAAAGGGCTATGTCTACTGGTGATGTGTGAGTAACACGATGCTGAGTGGTGATCACAGGGAACAACTGGGTAACAGGGGGGCAACCTATGTCGTGGGCTCTACTGGCCTCAATCAAAGACCTCATCGTCTGGCGCAAGTCCTGCATCTCTGCCTCAAGCCTAGCGGTATGATCTATCGAAGGCAGATCCATCTGCTTCTGTGCAACGAGCGTGCCATCCTGGTTAGTCCTCGTCCCACACAAGTCAACTCTGACCTCGGCCCTCGTTTCACTTCTCTGAGTCCTCATAGTCATCGGCGGCAAAGGCTATAATTGGAAAAAGGATTCGATATGAACACGAAAATCGAATCACAAGGATATGTATCATCAAGGAAGGAATTTCAAGAAATTAGTACTTAGGTCACTTTAGGCGGAGTACCATGATCGTGAGTACGCCACGAACATACACACACTACGTTACTCTTCTTAAACTACCTACGCCATCATACCAAGGTCATCCTATACTCCGGAAGGTAAAACCTAGCGCTCTGATACCAAATTTGTCACGACCCGAAATTGGCACGTGACGGCCCTTAAACTACGCAACGTCTACATGCGTAACACAATTTAAGTAAGCCGAAAACCCAGCAATCTAAACCATCAAAAGTAGTAAGTGATAATAGCATTTTCAAAACTTTTGAAATCTCAAACTAAATTCTTTAAAGTTCAACTTTACTTTCTTAAAAATTTTGGCAGCACCTTCTTTGAAAAAACTAACCCCAAAAATAGGTACACCATAAATATAAGTAAAGCATCCACAACCGGTTGCAAATCTATGCCCAAAGGCGGAAAACAAGCACTACAATAGATATACGACACCGCAGCGAATAAATAAAAGACGATATAAGTAAAACTGCATAAAAGACATCCAAGTCACCAAAATATACAATATCGTTCTCACATCAAGTCTCTAAGTCATACATGAAAGTGGAAGATAGAGAGTACATGGTACAAAGATAACAATAAACAATATCGGATAGCCGCAAAACCCACCTATAGCAAAACTGCGCACAGTCAGCCGATGCGGTATCCGCTGCAAAAGATGAAATGAAAGATGAAAAGCCTGCCGCGACTGCCCTGAAGGACTACCTGCAAAACACTGTGGCACAACGGGGGTGAGTTGCCAACTCATGAATAGTAAATAACATATGCAGGTAATCGCAAGTATGCACGTACAGCGCGAATCTAATACATGCAAGCGGATAGCAATAAATGGTCATATGTATGCAACAGTCATGAAAGGTACTCTAGCAGGTACGACTAATACATGAAGCAATAATATGACAATATGTATATGCAACAGTCATGAAAGGTACTCTATCAGGTACTACTAATACATGAAGCAATGCATATAAAATAAATGAGGAGTATGGAATAAAACATGTCATTCTCACGGAATACTGATCTCATGACTGGACCAAAGTCCATCAAGACAATCTAAATCCCAAATTTCCTCAAATCAGCCCCCAAATTGGCTCTCGTATCCTGTAAGTCTCATATATCCTGAATGTACAATATCAAGTAAATCACATATATCCTGAATTTACAATATCCAGTAAACCTTATATATCATGAATGTACAATATCAAGTAAACCTCATTTACCCTGAATGTACAATATCAAGAAAATCTCATATATCCAGTATCCAGTATCGAGTAAGTTTCATATAAAGTGATTGTCCAACATCGAAACCCAAGAACATCATGAAACAAGTGTTTAGCATCAACACATTAATACTGATCTGTCGGGCGCTGCCACCACGACTAGCCCTCCTGATAGGTACGTATCATACGCTATCCCGAAAACTCGAGTGCTTAGCTCTGACACTGGAAATTCGACGTATCCATATGTACATGACACCGATCGGTATCCCCACGATAACCGCCGAGTCTAAATACTATCACCGGTAGGTACTTGTCCACCTTCCAGGCTCATCGCCTATCATCTGCGACCATCTTGCCGAGGGGAACCGTACCGGGCTCCACCATATACCGACACACAGCCCACTGCACATCTCGCATCGGGTATATATCACAATCTCAGAACCGAGAAATCTCATGGTGAACGCTGAAATATCATACCAAGAGAAATCGGGTTTTTCAAATAATGCATAATTTAATGAAACTACCACGGTCCTCAAATCCAGAAAATATCAAGTAATGAATAAGTATATTTGCATGAATCATTATGATGACATATATAAATTTGACATGTATATATATATATATTAGCGTCCCATTCCATATATATATATATATATATATATATGCATATATAACAGCGTCCCATTCCACTGTTATATATACTTAGGAGTATAAATATCAGAGGACATCATATGAAAACTATCTATCAATGCAAAATCCATGAAATATAATATATGCAACATAAAACTGTAATGCGAGCATATAAAGGAAAAGCCGCTATTTAACTGCAACAAGTTAATATATATCATGCGGTTCCTAAATTTCTCCAAGTCCATATAACATCAAATAAAGATGAACATGTAGCTATCGCCAGGTATGCGTAACCATGTTGGCATTGCAAGATATGTGTATCTACCCTTAATACACCCCAGGTATATGTGTAAATAGGTATGCAAGCTGTACATGTAGCTATGTCTTATGTTTATATATACCTGTCACTAATGGTACGATACAATATAGTTACATAGGTAACTAGCATGTAGGCATGGCAAGGTATACTACCTATCATATGCGCCAATGCATAAGAATCAATGACCCCACGTCAATGACAAAACAGCACCATATAAGTATGTGTAGCCCTAACTAGGTAAGTGAGTATACATGTAAGCATGTATGCACGGTGTACATGTAACTAGCAGGATATATGAGTGTACATGTAAGTAGGTGTGCATAGCAAGGCATATGTGTAAGCATATAGGTATACAGGTACGCTATATGTCATATGCACAAAGGAAAATAAGGATCATGTCTCAATGTCCCTAAACAATACAATATCACATATGTAAAGGTGTTGTGCGTGTCATAGCAATTATCGACGGTGTGGGTGTAGCATACAATTAGTGCTCGTGCAACATGAACCGTCAATAATAGTATTGTGTCTCATTAATACTAAGTCCATGCACAATAGGAAATGAGTTATGCAACATAGGTACACATGCACAATCAATATCCGTATACATCTAACTAATAGGCATAACATTTAATCTAGCCCAGACGCATAACGCCATGCGGGCGATACCCCTGTAGATGTTAAATCTACTCACAACAATCCTGACTAAGTAAATCCAATAGCTCGTTTCCCTTCTTCGCAGCGCCCGAAGTCCCCGCCTGCGATCCTGAAAGTATATAAAAATATAGAAAGTATATATTAGCAATCGACCAATAACAGGTACCAACTATGTTTGACCGATGCACCAACTCCAAGCGTACACTTAAGTGTTCGTCAAGTGGCTAGCGCGTGTAGCGACACTACGAAACCAACTCGAGAGCAAAAGCTACACAAAGACGCAAACGACATCGGTACGACCCTAGCTAGGAACGCAAAGCGACACAACTACCAATCGTAGACCCTGATCGTACCGATCGAGCATTCAAAGAACAAGATATAGGGTAGAATCTATATAAATAACGCCGCAACGTCGAAAGAAACTCATGCCACAATTATCCTAAAATCTAGTAAGCAACTAATATCATTTTAGCACAAACTACGAGTTTTACCAAAACTAGAATTTATAAACATCACCAAATAGCAAGATTAAACCATCCAAACCATTACTAAAATTTTAATCTCACCTAATTAGGATTAGTAAAAGTTTTAGTTTGCTAATTAGCTTAATTATCCAATTAGGAAAATATCATTTAACAAATTAGCAACATGGTTTAGTTTTCATTTGTCTAAAATTATAAACTAACCATTTTACTAATCAAAACACTAATTTGATTACAAAAACACCTTACTATAATTTCTAAATATGAAATTAAAAACTTTAAATTAACATCTAATTAAGCTAGTTTGATGTATTAAGAAACAATTAGAGTTTAGGGTTTGGATTTATACCTTCAAAGAAACACAACTTGCAACAAGAAAATCCAAAGAGTAGACTCCAAAAATCCTCACTTGAATGTGTTAGATATGTATTCCCTAGAGGCCTGTATTGTATATGATGCTAGGTATGTATATGTGCAGAGACAATCTTTGCTCGAAATGAAAGTATGATAGCTGGTTTATCTTCATCTTGTGTTATATTTCATATCGCTATATGCATGTTGATGAAGCCCTTAGGATCATGCTTGACTACCAGGATTATGATGAGATCATACTAGTGGGGCCTGAATAGTCTATAAGCATATCCTTTAATAGTTCCTAGTCGAGGGTATATCGAGACATGGCATCGGTATTACCAAGTTAGACTAGTGTGTACGTTTCCTGACTCTGTGGGGCGATGGTTGGTTCCACAACCATTGGTGTTTGACATCAAAGATTGCACACTGTTAGTTATATGTATGCCATAGAGGCCATTACTTTACATAGGATGTATATTGTAGTGGATGCTGGGACATATATAGGTAGGACTTTCTTGCTCGACATGATAGTACGCTATCTGGTTACTCTTTATCTTAACATGTATACTTGCTGTCTCTCTATTACATGTTGATAAAGCCCTTAGGATATATGCTCAACTTGCAGGACTATGATGTAGATCATACGAGTGGGGCCTGGGTAGTCCATGAGTACATCCTTCAATGTTCCTAGTTATGGTAATATCGAGATAGGGCATCGATATTCCAGAGTAGACTAGCGTATATCTTCTCGACCCATGCGATGGGCGATGGATGATCCCATATCCATTGGTGTTTGACATCAGAGAGGGTATGTGGGTGCTCAGTGGAGACTGGGTACACTGAACGGACTCGCCGAGAACTCCCAGATGGTATTATATCTCACGTCAAATAGCAGTTCTCTGGTGACACTGGTACAGCTTAGTCTGTTGACCCGAGATCGTCATAGAGTCTTGTGTGTCTCCCACTGTGCTTTGATTTCCACCCTACCACGGTTCTACTGAGTCATGCAAACAGGTGGTTTTTGGGTACAGTCCCGATTGACATGGAGGCAATGAGCGATAGGAGGGGATTGTTCTCTCCCGGTATTGGGGGTTGATGTTGCGTTATGCTCGACTGGCCATAACTGGAAATCCCTAACCAGGGTTGCACTGATTTTCTGGTAAGTGTTATCAGTAGTTTCATGCTTGTTATGGACCTTACATCGGCATGACTTATCAAGCTACTGGGGTCTGACGTTTACTACCCCTAGGTGAGATATGCGACGTATCAGACGAACATACCAGACTGTGTGGTAAGTGTTACTGGTTGGATTCGCAGGAGTGTGAGCGGGCTTGCTCGTTGATCTTCTGATCGCTCAATACCCGGGTGGCCATTACGTTTAGCAGACCGCTTGCGGCTTGTGGGTGATTGATATGATCACCACCTACTGCCGGCGTATTGACGAGTCTTTAGAGTCCTACACAGAGGTTTCCTGGCTCAAGCGAAACGAAATAGGAGCGCATATGAGATATGTGCGGGACCGAGAATAATACCAGTATGTGATACTGAATTCTATTCTCGCGATTTGTATCATCGGACGGTTGTATAAGATATAGCCGGGTTACCGAATCAAATGTTGATTCGATATACTGATACACTTGATATTAGTCGGTTATATGCGATATGACAGGATCATTAAATCAAGTATTGATTTAATGATTTAATGTATAATTATATATTTGATATATTACTTTACATTAACTAGTATTTGTTCACTTAAGATTAACTTTCTCACTTTATGTGCACAAGTTGTATATATGATATATGTTTGTGCACTAGTTTGTATCATGATTGATGATACATGCAAACTTGGGTGTGTGTATGACTTACACTATAATTAGGTTAATGGTAAAGGTTATTTATTTATTTAGTAATTCAAAAATGGTGGTTATTTTTGAATTAGCTTGAAGCTTCATGAAGCTTTCAAGCATCTTTGACAAAGTCCACCATTTTTGTTTTGCATGAGGTTTTTTCTAACCTAACTATTAACTTAAACCCTAGTTTAGTCTCTACATTGGTTAGCTCACCCATGGTTGCATCATGAAAGACTTCACTTGATTATTCATTTTCAATAATTCATTCTATTCTTTTCTTTCTCTTCATCTTCTTCAAGTGAAGAAAGCTTGCTAGAAAAATTTCAAGTGATGAAAAAGAGTGAGAAATCCAAATCCAAAGTGAACCCATTTCCTATTTTTTCATCCTCTAACACTTGCCATGTTGTATAGGGTGTTTTCTTCACAAAGTTCATGACCAAGTGAAGATGGAGCTTGAGCTTGAGTCTCCTCGACGTAGATCATCTTCGGCCTCGAAGTCAACGACCTAGCCCGCTCATTTCTCCGAAGAAACCATCGCTAGAGTCCGGGATCCCGATGATCGCAGCGAAGGGACGTCAACACGGAGTTTTAGAAGTGAAGGACCAGATCTACAAAGGTTGTAATTGTCACGACCCGAAAGTACGGAACATGACCGGCACTTAAACTACGAACGTCTCGAGGCGTACGTAATCTAAGTAAACCGAAAACCCAGAAATCCAAACCAAGAAAAGATGTAGAGTGCAGGAAAAACCAACTTAAAGCAAGTAGTTTCAACAGCATAAGCCGAATTATGCGGTTTTTTTAAAAACATCAAAAATTTCCTGAAAATTTCGGCAGAGTCTCCTTTGTAAATACTGGCTCCCAAACGGGATACAACATGAATAGTATACGAAATCAATAAAAAGGCATCCCCAAGCGGGAGCTAGCTCTTCGTCAATCGACGGTCACAACCACACAAGCAATATAATATACAACGCCAACGGCGAGGATCAAAACTCAAAAGGAAACTCAAAACAACAAGAAATCCACAGAAATACAACGCGCGACTCTAAGGTCGAAAGAATAACATCACTGGTCTCTATCTCAAAAATAAATACATGTTTGGTTGATGGAACTTCTAGATATAACTGAATAATAATATACAAGATGTAATGATGGGTACGATATAAATAAACCCACCTACTAGCAAGTCACCCGGAAATCGAAATAGTGCCAGCAAAGCCGTAATGAAACCTGTACGGCGAAACCTACAAGAACTATGGCACAACGGGGGTGAGTTGCTATTAGTGTATATGCCATAGAGGCCATTACTGTATCATACTAGTATGTATATTACTTAATGGAAGCTTGGGATATTCACCTTGTATTGACAATCTTGATCAAAATGGTAGTATGCTACTTGGTTTGTTTCTACTTCAATGTGTACATGTGTTTATTTTAGTATATCACCTATACACATTAGTGGAGCCCTTAGGATCTTTGCTTGATTACCAGCGTTGTGATGGCAGTCACACTAGTGGGGGCTGGGTAATCTATAAGCACATCCTTATGCAGGTCGCAGGATTATCGAGACAGGGCATCGTTACTCCGGAGTAGACTAGCGCATGCGCTTCTCATCCCAGTGTGGGAGACGGTCTGTCCCACAGCCGTCAGTACGTCGTACTGGAGATAGTATGCGGGTGCTCGTTGGGTTACGAGTACACTGGACAGGACTCGTCGGGAACTGACCGGTTGGTATTATACCTATCGTCAGTTATCAGTTCCCAGGTGACATGAGTACAGCTTAGTCCGCTGACTTGACGCTGTCACTTCGCCTCGAGTGTGTTCCCACTGTACTTTGGTTACTACCCTACCACGGCTCAAAAGAGTCGTGCAAACAGGTAGTAGTTGGGTGCAGTCCAGAAGCACTTGGAGGCAGTGACGGTTAGACAGGATTCGTCTCTCCCGGTATTGGGGGTTGACATCGCGCTGTGTCTAGGAGAGCTATTACACGAGTAGTCCCTGGCCAGGGAAAGCGAGATATACTGGTAGGCTTCCGGTGCTATCTCAGGGTGTATTGGGCATCACTCCGACACGACGTGTACCGCTATTAGGGGACTGACGTTTACCGCCCCCCTAGGCCCGCCATGCGATGTATCAGACGAACAGACCGGACTGTACGGAGATTTTCACATTCAGGCTCAGTAGGAGTTCAGATGGGTTTCACCTCGTCAGTCTTCTTGTCGGCATCTACCTGGGGACCGTTACGCACAGCTAGTGCCGCTTGCGGTCTGTGGTTAAACCCACTGCCAGCGTAGTGTCGAGTCTTTAGAGTCCCACACAGAAAGCTATTCGCCTTTAGGCAAAAGAGTAGAGGTCGCATGGTTTTGCGACAAGGTTCAGTCACATCCGTGCACTTGTGCACGTTTAGTGTCCGGACAGTTTACACTAGCGGGCTTTGGTTTAAGCCAGATCCTAGTGTACGTATTGGGATTGGTTTTATCCAGTTTGCATCCGTGTTCCTCGGAACGCGGATGCGGGTGTGTATGCACAGTTGACGGAGAGACAGAGGCAGAGGATTCTCATTAGGGTTGTTGACCGTTGACTGTTGACTATTGACTTTTTGCTCAACCCTAATGAGAATATGATATATATATATATATTTAGCAATAATATTAATTAAGTATTATAGTAACATGGTTGTTGGAGGGTTGACTTTGTTGACTTGTTGACTTTGTTGACCGGTTGACTAGGTTGGACTTGTTGACCATCATCATCACAATGGTTGTCATTTTCATGCAAAGACTTTTGCTTGCTTGTTGTAGTTTGCAAAATGAGTGCATGGAAATGATATTGCCTTTGTCATGATATGAACCATCACATAATACTTGGTTGACATTATGGCTAATGATGTTTTTGGATTATGAGGGTGAAAGACAAAAGAGAGGATTATTCTTGCTTGACCTTTCTCTCTCTTGTTTTTGAGCTCTCATGCTCTTGCTCTCACCCTCTTCCTCTTGCTCTCTCTTTTTTAGTCTATGGTTCACTTGTCTCATGTGTTGAGAAGCAAGAACCATAGAGCAAAATCCCAACATACTCTTCTCTACTCATTCTAGCTCACAAGGCCTAGCAAGCCAAGTGATCTAGTTTCTTCAAAGTCCGAAGAATAAGCCAAAGGTAGAAGCTTTCGGGTGGATCCATATTCGACGCAAGGAGACGACGAGGTGAGGCCGATCCGAACTCCGGGACGAGTTGAAGACGAAGGAGTTCAAGAAAGGTATAGCCCCCTAACCGAGTTGGTAAACTCTTGTTAGGTTGTTAGTTAGCAGTTTAACAAAGATCCGGGTTTTGAGTCCATGTTACCACCTCTTAAAAATCGTTTTTCACCAAATTCCGCAAGCCCGTAAGTACCGGGAGAGGTAGCATAGACTTACAGCGGTATCAGAGCCTAGTTAAACTCTATCTAACATGTTATCAAAATAGCTAGAAGATCGATAAAAGAAAAAGTCGCAAGACGAACCCGAAATGATAAGTTTCTGCCGATTTTGTTTCTGTTCAAAAATTGATAAATTTTATCTTAAAAATCGGCTCAGGCTTTTTTGTGTACACCCAAGAAATTTCGTCCCATGAATCGATCAATGAGCCGCGGAAACGCGGTGGGAGCGGGGAAAAATTTGCTTGCAGAGTGCTTCTGGGTCTGTTTTGGGATTTTTGGAATATGTATTTTCTGCCCAGATTTTCCAGAACGAAAATTTTGTGTTTGGGGCCTGAAAATCCGTATTTTTGATCGAACTTCTAAAAGACTTAAGCTGACGGGGTTTTTCTGTGATGTGATATTTGTATTGAACGTTTGCTAATCGCTATATGTCGATTAGTGGGGGTTATACAAATCTGTGATCTGTAATGTTATTGGAATGTGTATATGAATTCATTGGATTGTCGCAGGTGAATAGCCGGGGGTTGTGAGACGAGAGTTTTCTTTTCTTTCAATTCATGTAAATTTGTAAATTGATGTAATAATTATTTATATGGCCGCACAACCGGGTCGGGGTTGTAGCCGTCATTGTATAATTTCTTTTTACTGTTTTTGCTCCTAGGATAGACCCATGGAAGGGGTGCACAAACTACCGGGTATGCCGAAGTGCCGAGTGGCCTACTCACGGAGTTGAGGGAGGTTGCTTCACTTCGGGTACTTGGCGGGTAGTTTGCCGCACCCGTAGGGGTCTTGGGTGGGGTATTGGCTATTCACAGCGACCGTGTAATTTGCTTTTAGTTACAGGCTCGTACGAATTGCGGATTCCTAGTATATCCAATGTATTCATCTGTGATCTGAAATGGCTATCATTGCAGTATATATCTATATATGATATTATTTAGGCGTTGCTTATGTTTTACAGCCGCGCTAGCCCAGCCCCCGCTCTGTCGTTAGTTAAGTAACCTAACGGGTAATGATGGGGCCCCGTGGCGAATGCGAATGGCATAAGCGTACGTCATATTTTGGTTGTTTTCTGCAATGGTAGAATTAAATGATGGGACGCATTAAAAGAACTAATGCAAGAATAACACGCATTAAAAGAACTGATGCAAGAAAATAAACCAAGTACAAGTCGTTGGAACACTTTGAAAACCACTCGGTTCTTTTCAAAACTAACTTTTAAATGCGGAGCTTGAGCCACTCCTTTTAAAAGTTATTTCGTTCCTTCGATTATATCAAGTTCACTACGTTCAAGGTTTCGCCAAACCCATCCGTAGCCCTCCGTCGTTTCATATGAATAATCAACAGTATTCAAGCTGTATTTGTTGGCCTTAGTCAAGGCACAGTGTTTGGTAGCTGGTGGGTATTCATATGTTGCGTAGATAGAATACGTTGGTTTGGGACAGTCGTATTACTTTGTTGGCCATAGTCAAGGGTATATACGGGTGGGTTCAAATCAACCTGGACAACGAAGGGTAGAACTTGACATGTGACTTATGATTTGTTGGCCTTAGTCAAGGTCATAAGAGCATGGGGCAAAAATCCACATCGGGAGTTTCAAAAATACTGAAACTTGCTAGTGTTGCATACCATTTGGAGTGTGATGATCCTGGTAGGATTCCTTCAGTTTCGTCACATGATGATATTTGGATCCCGATCCTACTGTGAGTATATGCTACTCCTCGGGAAATTTCTCACTTAACGATCAATGCTATAAACCAAGTAGGTGCCTAGAAAGGTGTTAGCGGGGCTACGCCCCCAAGGAAAAGAGGTTCTTGAATTAAGGAACTTCGCGAAAGCGTTGGAAAACCTTCCTCGAAGTACCGACACTGGCCTGGCTGAACGGTTAAGCAAGAATTGTACGGTGAGATTGATCCTGACTAATTCTTCCTTTTTGGTTTTGAGGAGGGATTCGAGAGACAGTGGGAGCCATCCTGTTTAGACAAATTAAAAACCACTCTAAACTTGCAAGAGCATCATGCTGAGTGTTTTCTTCTCTCTCTCTTAATTGCAGCGACCAAGTGACCGCACCTAGGTTACATCTAGATAATAAAAATGACTGAATCTGACTATTATGACTGGCAAAGATCTGTCCAGATGTCCATTACCCATGACAAGCTGGGACACCTCTTAACTAATCAAACCCCTGCCGTCTCAGGTCCAGTTTCCCCTGTCACGGATGTTTACATCCAAAGGACATCGGAAAAGGATTGTGAGAAAGCCAAGCGCCTCGTGTTAGCCTCAGTTGATGGTGCGAACCAGGGGCAGCACGAGAAGATGGACTCAGTTTCTATCTTCCTCCATAACAAAAAATTATATGCAGAGCAATCTCGTATCGCAAGATATGAGACCTCGAACGAATTGCTTCAAGCGAGGTTGGCTGTCGGGTCATCTGTAAGGGACAACGTCCTTACAGAGACCAGCTATTTTAAGCTCACGGACCTGGAGACCACGTAGAAGAATGGGTCAAGTACTGACTTAATTCTACAGTCCCTGCCCTCTGCTTATACCCTGAAAGAAACCAGGGAAGAAAAAGGAAAAGCAAGGGCAAAAGTTTCAGGACTGGATATAGTAAAAGAGGGACGTTCCTATTATAACGGGAATGAACAATGGCAGAAAGATTGTAGGGCTTGCAAAGCCAGTAGCCAGAATTCGAAGCATGTTGTGGCTTCGGCTTCGAGTGTGTTTGTAATAGAGAACTGTTTGTCAGTAAACCCTACTTCCTGGGTATTGGATACCGGATCAGGATCTCACATCTGTAATTCGTTACAGGCTCTGAGAAACCGTAGGGTTATCAGGAAAGGTGATATGACTCTCAGGGTTGCTAACGGAATGAGCATGGATGCTGTATCCGTAGGGGAATATCACCTAGGACTGACAACTGGGCAGATATTGATTCTGCGTAACTGTTTGTATGTACCAGGTGCGACTTGTAATATCATATTTGTATCCTTACTTTCTAAGGAAGGATATGATTTTCCTTTTGTAAGCGATGTAGTAAACATCCACCTAAATCAAGTACTGATTGGGTCAGGTACATTAAATAACGGTATATACGTATTGAATCAAGCTCAGATATTCAGTGTCCAGAACACACTTAAAAGAAAGTCTCCAGAATTAAATCAGGCTTTCTTATGGCATTGTAGACTGGGTCACATCAATGAGACACGGTTGACTAAGTTACATAAAGAAGGATACTTAGATCTGTTCGAGTACCAGTCTTATGCCACTTGTGAATCTTGTCTCATGGGAAAGATGACAAAGACTCCGTTCACTGGACACGGAGTAAGAGCGAGCGAGCTCTTGGGACTCATACACAGTGACGTGTGTGGTCCAATGTCTACACATGCGTGAAGCGGTTATTCATACTTCATTACTTTCACAGATGATTTCTCTAGGTATGGACATGTCTTCTTAATGAAGCACAAATCCGAGGCCTTTGAGAAATTTCGGGAATACAAAAATGAAGTTGAAAAACAAACAGGCAAAAGTATTAAGACACTAAGATCTGATCGAGGTGGAGAATACTTGAGTGCCGAGTTTCTGGACTACTTAAAAGAGAATGGAATTCTCTCTCAGCGTACTCCTCCATACACACCACAACACAACGGTGTATCGGAAAGGAGGAATCGAACCCTATTAGATATGGTTCGTTCAATGATGAGTAAGGCTGAGTTCCGCGATCTTTCTGGGGTTATGCACTAGAAACAGCTGCACATCTCTTAAACCAAGTTCCTACTAAGACAGTGCCTACCACACCATATCAGATGTGGAGTAGGAAGAAACCCTGTCTTAAATCCTTTAAGACATGGGGATGTCCAGCTTTTGTAAAAAAGCAACATGCGGACAAGCTCGAGGCACGCTCTGTACAGTGCAAGTTTGTGGGATACCCAAAGAACTCCAAGGGGTATCTTTTCTATTACGCAGAGGAGCAAAAAGTCCTTGTCTCTCATCATGCCCGCTTCTTGGAAACTGAGTTTTTAGAAAATCAGATAAGTGGGAGCGCAATAGAACTGGAAGAAATTCCAGAACCACAAGCTATTACTGAAACCATAGTAGAACCAGAAGGTTCAGGGGAACCGGACATTCCTACGCCACTCCGCAAAAGTAGTAGGCAGTCTCATCCGTCCGAGAGATACTACGGTTTTCTCATAGACGGGGATAGAGAGGATTGCACCATGGATTATGGTGAGCCTACTAGCTTCCAGCAAACCATTCAGAGCGGTGACTCGGTAAAATGGCTGGATGCAATGCGGACCGAGATGGAGTCCATGTACACCAACAAAGTTTGGACTTTGGACTTTGCTCCAGAAGGGGTAAAACCCGTAGGCTGCAAATGGATCTTCAGAAAGAAGATTTGTGTAGATGGGCAGGTTGAAACCTATAAAGCTAGGCTCGTTGAAAAGGGTTTTCGTCAAAGACTTGGTTTGGACTATGATGAGACCTTTTCTCCGGTAGCCATGCTTAAATCCATTCGGATCCTTCTTTCCATTGCTGCCTTCCACGATTATGAAATCTGGCAGATGGACGTAAAGACGGATTTTCTAAATGGAAATTTGGAAGAGTGCGTCTATATGGATCAGCCAGAGGGATTCAATCAAAGTGGGAGCAGCGGTAAAGTGTGCAAATTGCTCAAGTCCATCTATGGACTCAAGCAGGCATCGCGGAGTTGGAACATCTGCTTTGATGATACTGTCAAAGAATTCGACTTTGTCAAAAACCCAGATGAACCATGCATTTACAGTAAGATTGTAGGGAGAAATGTGGTATTCCTCGTCTTGTAGGTCGATGACATTCTCCTAATAGGAAATGATATTCCTATGCTACAGTTAGTCAAAGGATTCTTGTCGCAGAGGTTCTCCATGAAGGACCTGGGCGATGCCAACTTCATTCTGGGGATCCAGATCTATCGTGATAGATCTAAGAGGATGTTGGGACTTTCACAGTCAAGGTACATCGACACCATACTGAAACGATTCAGTATGGAAGATTCCAAGTGCGGTAATCTACCGGCTTGTCACGGAATCACCCTCTCCAAAGAGATGTCTCCCAAGACTGATTTGGAAAGGGCTCGCATGTCATCAATACCCTACGCATCTGCGGTAGGCTCTATTATGTATGCGATGTTGTGTACCAGACCAGATGTAGCATACGCATTGAGCGTTGTAAGCCAGTATCAGTCGAACCCAGGGGAGAAACACTGGATAGCAGTAAAGAACATTCTCAAGTACCTGAGAAGGACTAAGGAGATGTTCTTGTTGTATGGCGGAAAAGACCTCCAGATTGAGGCCTTTGCTGACTCCAGCTTCCAGAGTGATAAGGATGACTCCAAGTCCATGTCGGGTTATGTCTTTACCCACAATGGAGGGGCGGTTTGCTGGAAGAGTTCCAAGCAGGAAACCGTTGCTGACTCAACTATGGAAGCGGAGTACATAGATGCTTGCGATGCCGCAAAGGAAGCTGTCTGGATGAAGAAGTTCCTCACGGAACTTCAGGTGGTTCCTACCAGTGTTGATCCAATACCGCTGTATTGTGACAACAACGGCGCTATAGCTTTAGCGAAGGAACCCAAGTCCCATCAGAAGTCCAGGCATATTTTGAGGCGGTACCACCTGATCAGGGAGATCGTTGATCGCCGGGAGATCGAGGTGAAGAGAGTAAATACGGAAGATAACACTGCTGATCCACTCACGAAGGCTTTACCCCAGACTCAGTTCGAGCGGCTGATCAAGATGATAGGTCTTCGATACGCCAGTACATGGCCTTAGTGCAAGTGGGAGATTGTTAGTGTATATGCCCTAGAGGCCAGTACTGTATCATACTAGTATGTATATTACTTAATGGAAGCTTGGGATATTCACCTTGTGTTGACAATCTTGCTCAAAATGGTAGTATGCTACTTGGTTTGTTTCTATTTCAATGTGTACATGTGTTTATTTTAGTATATCACCTATACACATTAGTGGAGCCCTTAGGATCTTTGCTTGATTACCAGCGTTGTGATGGCAGTCACACTAGTGGGGGCTGGGTAATCTATAAGCACATCCTTATGCAGGTCCCTAGTCGCAGGACTATCGAGACAGGGCATCGATACTCCGGAGTAGACTAGTGCATGCGCTTCTCATCCCAGTATGGGAGACGGTCTGTCCCACAGCCGTCAGTACGTCGTACTGGAGATAGTATGCAGGTGCTCGTTGGGTTACGAGTACACTGGACAGGACTCGTCAGGAACTGACCGGTTGGTATTATACCTATCGTCAGTTATCAGTTCCCAGGTGACATGAGTACAGCTTAGTCCGCTGACTTGACGCTGTCACTTCGTCTCGAGTGTGTTCCCACTGTACTTTGGTTACTACCCTACCACGACTCAAAGGAGTCGTGCAAACAGGTAGTAGTTGGGTGCAGTCCCGAAGCACTTGGAGGCAGTGACGGTTAGACAGGATTCGTCTCTCCCGGTATTGGGGGTTGACATCGCGCTGTGTCTAGGAGAGCCATTACACGAGTAGTCCCTGGCCAGGGCAAGCGAGATATACTGGTAGGCTTCCGGTGCTATCTCAGGGTGTATTGGGCTTCACTCCGACACGACTTGTACCGCTATTAGGGGACTGACATTTACCGCCCCCTAGGCCCGCCATGCGATGTATCAGACGAACAGACCGAACTGTACGGGGATTGTCACATTCAGGCTCAGTAGGAGTTCAGATGGGTTTCACCTCGTCGGTCTTCTTGTCGGCATCTACCTGGGGACCGTTACGCACAGCTAATGCCGCTTGCGGTCTGTGGTTAAACCCACTGCCAGCGTAGTGTCGAGTCTTTAGAGTCCCACACAGAAAGCTATTCGCCTTTAGGCAAAAGAGTAGAGGTCGCATGGTTTTGCGACAGGTCGCATGGTTTTGCGACTGGGTTCAGTCACATCCGTGCACTTGTGCACGTTTAGTGTCCGGACAGTTTACACTAGCGGGCTTTGGTTTAAGCGAGATCCTAGTGTACGTATTGGGATTGGTTTTATCCAGTTTGCATCCGTGTTCCTCGGAACGCGGATGCGGGTGTGTATGCACAGTTCACGGAGAGACAAATGCAGAGGATTCTCATTAGGGTTGTTGACCGTTGACTGTTGACTATTGACGTTTTGCTCAACCCTAATGAGAATATGATATATATATATATATATATATATATTTAGCAATAATATTAATTAAGTATTATAGTGACATGGTTGTTGGAGGGTTGACATTGTTGACTTGTTGACTTTGTTGACCGGTTGACTAGGTTGGACTAGTTGACCATCATCATCACAATGGTTGTCATTTTCATGCAAAGACTTTTGCTTGCTTGTTGTAGTTTGCAAAATGAGTGCATGGAAATGATATTGCCTTTGTCATGATATGAACCATCACATAATACTTGGTTGACATTATGGCTAATGATGTTTTTGGATTATGAGAGGGTGAAAGACAAAAGAGAGGATTATTCTTGCTTGACCTTTCTCTCTCTTATTTTTGAGCACTCATGCTCTTGCTCTCACCCTCTTCCTCTTGCTCTTTCTTTTTTAGTCTATGGTTCACTTGTCTCTTGTGTTGAGAAGCAAGAACCATAGAGCAAAATCCCAACATACTCTTCTCTACTCATTCTAGCTCACAAGGCCTAGCAAGCCAAGTGATCTAGTTTCTTCAAAGTCCGAAAAACAAGCCAAAGGTAGAAGCTTTCGGGTGGATCCATCTTCGACGCAAGGAGACGACGAGGTGAGGCCGATCCGAACTCCGGGACGCGTTGAAGACGAAGGAGTTCAAGAAAGGTATAGCCCCCTAACCGAGTAGGTAAACTCTTTTTAGGTTGTTAGTTAACAGTTTAACAAAGATCCGGGTTTTGAGTCCATGTTACCACCTCTTAAAAATCGTTTTTCACCAAATTCCGCAAGCCCGTAAGTACCGGGAGAGGTAGCATGGACTTACAGTTGCCAACTCGTGAGTAGAAAAACATCTACGCACAGAAATCGCATAAATAGTGCTCCCCTGCCAGGCTCCTACCATCTATCTCAAGACCACGACGGTTTCCTCCGGATATCCGACGCGTCGGGTAATATCACCGGTAGTTAGTGCTCCCCTGCCAGGCTCAGATCATCATCATCACGCGCTTCTTGCCCCGGGGTACCTTACCGGGTCCACCATGTACCCGAAACGGTTCATCCGTCTCCTCGAATCGGGTCTCGAAATCCATCAGCAAACTCATGGTGGACGACTCATACATCATGGGAAAAACCGCACTTTTTATTTAAAAAGAGAGAAATCAGTTTATATAAGTTTTGCGGTTTCCCTCCCCCAAATCCAGAAAATCTCATGGAAATCCGAATCCAAATCATCAATAGCATGTAAAACCATGAATATAGGCATAACAATGAATAACAGTATGCATGAAGTGGCAAGTAATAACTACAATGTTAAGCTGGCATATAAGGCAGGTACACTAATATCATGTCAAATTACTAACTAACAAGCTAAGTCAAGCAATAATATTTTCTAAGGTGTACGTGACATGGCAATTACCGATGAAGATGTGTGTGAGCCGGCAAGTAAGTGTACGTGGTACATACGCATCATCGGTAATGGTGCTGGTGTCCTAACAATATGATATCAACATTGAGATAAGAAATTATAACATAAGTGTGCGATGCGAAACGAACCACAATAATAAGCGGGAGCTGAATACAAGACGCAACTGTAACTAACCTACATTAATCTAATATAAGTCCTACAAATGGTGCCTTTTGAAATAACACGAACCATGGGGTTTTGAAAATAAGGGCTACGGTGTTTTTCTGAAAAGATACGTCTTTTGAAATATCCGTAGGATCCCTTGGGCTGTCTTTTAAAATAACCATGATTCGTTGGTTTTTGAAATAGGTAAGAATCGAATCTAATCTAACAACTATACTAAACTAAAGGGCTAAGCTAACAAGCTGGACTACAGGTAAGGAAACCGCCTAACATCTGAGTCGATCCATATACATACCTGTATATATATTAGTCGGTGATCCCGCCTCAATAATATCATATCCGATACCATATCTACAATCAGACATCCCAAGTCAAGAGTGCGGATCGATCATCAAGATATAGCTCGTACGTAAATCCGTCGTACGGCATCTCCAAATCTGGGTACGGGTCAATATCATATTCCTCACACCATTCCTCTGGTATCCTCTTTATTCAAGATCATAGTCTAGGGTACTGACCTATGTCTAGTACAATACTAATATCCTCAATATACTCATGATCTGACTACAGATCGACAATCTCGTACAAACCGATACCGTCAGCACATAGCATCATCAAGGGTATACATCGCCCGATACGGCCTAATATCAATATCCTAGCATATCATATCTCATATCACGATCACATGCCGACCATTTTGATTATAGCACTATTCACCCGTATCGTCGCTTAAAGACCCGCTATAATATCAGGACGTATCATAAATACGAATCCTGCCATATCACCGATATCACAACCACAAAACAAATCTCAACGACTCAGCTCAATCCCAAGTATCATCCTCAAATCCCTATGTGAACACATAGTCCCATACCCATGTGAACACATAACTATAAAGAATCCCATGAGCACATATAAATAGGAGTGTATGCAAGTATGTATGTGTGTATGTGTAGTGCAACACTACCCTAGGGTTCGCAACACTAAAATAATCCAACACACCAATATCCATCCTAAACATCGTTATTAATCCCAAATAACATATAATAATTGTTGGTGTGTATACGCATCCGTATACACCACCACGGACTGCGGGGGTGCTATACGCCATCCACCCGACTTCTCCCCGTAGATATAAATCTACTCACCTGGTCCTTGCTCGCCGGTGCCGACGTCTCCACGCGCTTTCTTTTCGTCTCGAAGTCCACTTGGGGTACCTACATATCATAACGCACCGTATCGCATTAAAATCCGACTCAAAAACCCTCGACGTCGGCGTACAAACGCCAAACCATCGAGAAAGCTCTCAACATACTCATTTGTACAATTACAAGCACTAATTATAATATAAAATAGCTTAAAATTCACAAAAACCCCAATTTCACTTAAAAAATCATTTTCCCGAAAATCTAGCAAGCACAAATCACTGTTTTAGTACAAAACTCGATGTATAAACGAATCTAGCGGACACAATATTCACCAAATATCTTAAATAAGTCATAAAAACAATTCCCATAATTTAATCTCATTAAATTCCAAAAACCCTAAAATTCTAGTTTACAAAATATCTAAATTTTAACAATTTCATTGCAAAAATGCACAAACTACAATCTAGCTTAGATTTGCATGATCTAAAGCATTAAACTACACTTAATAATGTTAATGAAGTCATGAAAAACCTAGTTTGATTTTTAGTCTAACATTTGCAATAAATTTCCAAAACCTAGTTTGCATAAAATTCCAATTTTAACAATTACAAGCATCAATTAGTAAACTAGCAACTAGGTTAGTTTTAGCATCACATTAACATGTTAATCCCCACATCAAGATCAATACCCAATGAAGAAAACCCTAATTTGATTTACAAACCCCTTTTCTTGAATTTTCCAACAAGCAATTAAACCTAATTAAACACCTAATTAGCTTCAAATGAGGTATGATAGCAACAATTAAGTAACTAAGCAACAAACAAACCATGGAACAAGAATTTATACCTCACAAAACTTGAATCAATATCCAACCTAGCCTCACAAACTTTCTTCTTGCTCCAAGATCCACACTAGAATAGGTCAAGGAAAAATGGGTAAGAGGTGGATTTGGGTTTTAGCTTGATTTGTGATGGAATTTTGGAGGTTTTTGATAGGTTTTGATGAGGAAATGAGAGGAGAAAATTGGGGGGCTGCACTTGGGGAGGGCTCGGCCAGAAATTCAGATGGGGGAGAGGAGAGAGGGGGTGTGGTGTGAGGTATGGTGAAGGAAAAGTCCAAGTCAACAAAAGGTCAACTCTTTTATCCATTTTCTTTTCTTTTCTTTCTTTTCTTCTCTTTGAAATTCAAGTGGGGAAAAAGGGTGGGGCTGCTGAATTCAGCCAAGGGGAGAAGTCAATGGGGGTGTGTGAGTGTGGGTATGGGTGTGGGGTGATGGAAAATGACAAATACAATACCCCAAACATCCATTTACACTAAAAAAAAGCCTTTTTTCTTCAATAATTTCTAAACCGTTTAGGAAAACGATTTCGTTTCAAAAACCACATGATAAAATTTTATTTAAAGTTTTATGATGCACAAAATTTTTTTCAACTCATTCCAATTTGTAATTTTCCCTAATTAAATATATTAGTGACGGCTTAAAATAATATTAAAATAATTAATTTCGAAAAAAATTTAGAAAATTTGAAATTTCACCAGTGGGTCAATAAACACCAAATACTAGCAATTAAATAGCTAGAATATGTATATTTCATTTTATAATAAAGATATTTATATTTTGACTTTTTACAGAAAACCCCATTATTTTACCGTTTTTTCGAAATTTCACCGAAACGATTTTCAAAACGTTACAATCTTCCCCCCTTAAAGAAATTCGGTCCCCGAATTTAAATTAAAACTCGCCCCAAATACTAAAACATCTAAACCAAAAACATCAAGTCGTCGGGGCTCCGAAATTGTAAATACATAAAACAAATCGTAGCGCAGCGCATGCGCATGAAAAATGAGCATATAACTCAATCAAAACTTCGTCAAGCATCCCGCAATCATCGGAGTCATGGGGAAGACATCAATGCCAAATCCAAAGCAAAACCAATATGATATAACTCGAAACTATACATGTAAATATCGAATCTATATATGTAAGTATCTGAAGGAAATGCATGCCAAATCTCTTTAAGTCGCTGTGCAACGCGCATAACACTGCACAGTGGCGGAAGTCTATCATAAGAAAATAACTATATACATATATACCTTTGTTTGAAATGTACGTTCTACCATTTTGGAAACAATTTAGAAGGGTCTCCTTGTTTTAAACATTTCGTGTCATATCAGACACGTAGGTAAATACTGAGGCTATAGCTCGCTTTCTGGAAATCCCTTCAATAACTATCAATGCATGCAAAATACATTCAGGTACTGTCCTCTGACTAGTCCTGCTTAGTAAGAAAACACATTGCAATTATCATAAAAAAAACGTACTGCTCTATAAGAAATCAATCCCAAAATACGCGTATGAATACTACGTGCGTCTGGTGCGCACGACAATCAAAATCTATATACGTGCCATATAAGTGCATAGAAACAAGATCTAAGTGTATCGGGTGTGCACAAAGCATCTGTCGTAGGCAACGTGTATGCCTGACAGCAAAATCAGGTGCATCTGATATGCATGAAAAATCTCGATTTAGTGCATCTGGTGTGCACCAAAATCACATCTCAAAACATACGCTCAACATGTGCGAAAATCCAAGGCAGGTGCATCCATCATGCACGAAATAATGAAATCCAATATCAAGCGCCGAACATGCGCAAAATCAAATCAGGTGCACAAGGTGCACAAAACAAATATTCAGTATCACAATCGAAATCGAAGTCCAGTGCATCTAAGTGCACAAAAGGCGTATCACTGCACTGCAAGCATATATAAACTATACAGAGTGCAGGAACCAAATCGTGTACGCGCATACGCACAAAATCAACTCAAATGTCTAAAACTGTAAAATCACAAACATGTGAAACCAAAGCACGAAAACGATATCAAGTGCAACACTGTGCAAAGATCGTAAATTCTCAATCATCAAAATCAAATCATGCGATTAAATCCCCCAAAACATCGAAATCAATAATGGCGGAATAGTACCGCTCAAGTGCATCCTCTAAGAATCTCGGGCCAACTGTCCGGAAGTCATCGTCCTTTCCTATATCTGCATCTTGCTTTGGAACGACTGCATACTCATTGCGACTCCTTCTGGAAGGTAAATCCAAGTACCATGCCTCGGCATGCGCATCGCATCTCTGATGTCGGCGGAGTGGAACGTCATTTCATCAAGATCTCGTATGAACCTCTTACTCCACTTTTCTAATGTCGACTGCTCTGGACTCGTCTCGTCGTGGCTGCATGGACTGAGCTCCAACGACCATCCTCGTATCTGGAGTCTCCCAAGAATGCATCTCACCACCTAGGATCCGAATGAAGTCGAACCATTCGATCGATTCATCAAAACCTCATAATCCCCCAAGAGCTCAACATCTTGGGCACAGTTTAATAGTATCGAACACATACCATAGCATCGGTGGTCCAGCCGTAGAAGGGCAAACCCAAGCCTCACTAATGGCGCCGCAAACCCAAAAGTTCCAAGGCTTTCACACGGTCATTAAGTCGAGTTAGGGTTTCATTCTTCTAGAGGGACCATAGAATTGCATGCATGTCTTTCCGACTACTTTAAACTTGGAATAATAGGTTTCTGACATTCGATCGTCTCTGTCGACTCTCAACGTCTCCGCGTGAAGTCGTCTCTAGCAGGAATCAATCTATCTGATGACCTCGCATCGGGGTAGGCGAACGAACCACCTGTCCTAGTCATGCATCATCGGGTGACTAGCGACCTTCTATCATCTATTAGTACAACTCGTCTCCCAATAGCTCCAACATAAGGGGCGATATCTCGTCACTCGCAGCAACAACTGGCTCACTCGTCTGCACGCTGAACAGTGCCTCAATCATCATGAGTAAGCAATACACCAACGGTCATCAAAATCTGGCTGGCCTCTGTCAGTGGCTCAATTCTCTAGTGCTGATCAGCACATCCGGGTAACCTCATAAAGGCGATCCGCCAAACGCTCGTGGCGCGGAAACACAATAAAAAGACACATCTCCGCAATCGTGTGTCGCCGGAATTTCGCCCTGGTCAGTCCTCGTTCATGACGAGCTCGTGCTGACCGCAACTCTAGCTGTAGCTCTCTCTGCCCGTAATCGTGGCAGCAAAACCATAACTGGTACTGATGAGGCTTGATCGGAATGAATATAATACTGAGCAAAGAAATGTACATCCTAAGGCTTCTTAAGTGGAGTAGCGTATCGTAAATATGCCGCGGAACATACCTACGGTACGTCACTCTACTTTAGTCACCTATTCCATCAACCAAGGGTCATCCTACGCTCCGAAGGTAAAACCTAACGCTCTGATACCAACTTTGTCACGACCCGAAAGTACGGAACATGACCGGCACTTAAACTACGAACGTCTCGAGGCGTACGTAATCTAAGTAAACCGAAAACCCAGAAATCCAAACCAAGAAAAGATGTAGAGTGCAGGAAAAACCAACTTAAAGCAAGTAGTTTCAACAGCATAAGCCGAATTACACGGTTTTTTTAAAAACATCAAAAATTTCCTGAAAATTTCGGCAGAGTCTCCTTTGTAAATACTGGCTCCCAAACGGGATACAACATGAATAGTATAAGAAATCAATAAAAAGGCATCCCCAAGCGGGAGCTAGCTCTTCGTCAATCGACGGTCACAACCACACAAGCAATATAATATACAACGCCAACGGCGAGGATCAAAACTTAAAAGGAAAATCAAAACTACAAGAAATCTACAGAAATACAACGCGCGACTCTAAGGTCGAAAGAATAACATCGCTGGTCTCTATCTCAAAAATAAATACATGTTTGGTTGATGGAACTTCTAGATATAACTGAATAATAATATACAAGATGTAATGATGGGTACGATATAAATAAACCCACCTACTAGCAAGTCACCCGGAAAAGGAAATAGTGCCAGCAAAGCCGTAATGAAACCTGTACGGCGAAACCTGCAAGAACTGTGGCACAACGGGGGTGAGTTGCCAACTCGTGAGTAGAAAAACATCTACGTACAGAAATCGCAAAAATAACGCAATCCTAGGTCAAAGATCATAATATATCCTCAAATAAACAACCAGCAACCCATAACAATGGTTAGAGCAAATATCTAACCCAAGTGTAAATCCATGTGCCGTGTCAGTGCCTCAGGTAGCAATGTATGAATGCATGAAACAGAATGCATGAACTGAAGAAAACTGCTTTCATAAATCAGTGAGATTTCTGTATTTTAAAAGTGAGGTACCATAAATGAAATCAGCATAAAACAGTGCCCAGCATCGACACAAAACAAGTGTCCAAATATCTCGATATCTCTGTATCACAATCTCTGTACCTCAATATCTCAAAATTTCAATCACCATATCTAGGGCGCCGTCAATCCAGACCGGCCCCTACCATCTATCTCAAGACCACGACGGTATCCTCCGGATATCCGACGCGTCGGGTAATATCACCGGTAGGTAGTGCTCCCCTGCCAGGCTCAGATCGTCATCATCACGCGCTTCTTGCCCCGGGGTACCTTACCGGGTCCACCATGTACCCGAAACGGTTCATCCGTCTCCTCGAATCGGGTCTCGAAATCCATCAGCAAACTCATTGTGGACGACTCATACATCATGGGAAAAACCGCACTTTTTATTTAAAAAGAGAGAAATCAGTATATATAAGTTTTGCGGTTTCCCTCCCCCAAATCCAGAAAATCTCATGGAAATCCGAATCCAAATCATCAATAGCATGTAAAACCATGAATATAGGCATAACAATGAATAACAGTATGCATGAAGTGGCAAGTAATAACTACAATATTAAGCTGGCATATAAGGCATGTACACTAATATCATGTCAAATTACTAACTAACAAGCTAAGTCAAGCAATAATATTTTCTAAGGTGTACGTGACATGGCAATTACCGATGAAGATGTGTGTGAGCCGGCAAGTAAGTGTACGTGGTACATACGCATCATCGGTAATGGTGCTGGTGTCCTAACAATATGATATCAACATTGCAATAAGAAATTATAACATAAGTGTGCGATGCGAAACGAACCACAATAATAAGCGGGAGCTGAATACAAGACGCAACTGTAACTAACCTACATTAATCTAATATAAGTCCTACAAATGGTGCCTTTTGAAATAACACGACCATGGGGTTTTGAAAATAAGGGCTACGGTGTTTTTATGAAAAGATACGTCTTTTGAAATATCCGTACGATCCCTTGGGCTGTCTTTTAAAATAACCATGATTCGTTGGTTTTTGAAATAGGTAAGAATCGAATCTAATCTAACAACTAAACTAAACTAAAGGGCTAAGCTAACAAGCTGGACTACAGGTAAAGAAACCGCCTAACATCTGAGTCGATCCATATACATACCTGTATATATATTAGTCGGTGATCCCGCCTCAAAAATATCATATCCGAGACCATATCTACAATCAGACATCCCAAGTCAAGAGTGCGGATCGATCATCAAGATATAGCTCGTACGTAAATCCGTCGTACGGCATCCCCAAATCTGGGTACGGGTCAATATCATATTCCTCACACCATTCCTCTGGTATCCTCTTTATTCAAGATCATAGTCTAGGGTACTGACCTATGTCTAGTACAATACTAATATCCTCAATATACTCATGATCTGAAGACAGATCGACATTCTCGTACAAACCGATACCGTCAGCACATAGCATCATCAAGGGTATACATCGCCCGATACGGCCTAATATCAATATCCTAGCATATCATATCTCATATCACGATCACATGCCGACCATTTTGATTATAGCATTATTCACCCGTATCGTCGCTTAAAGACCCGCTATAATATCAGGACGTATCTCAAATACGAATCCTGCCATATCACCGATATCACAACCACAAAACAAATCTCAACGACTCAGCTCAATCCCAAGTATCATCCTCAAATCCCTATGTGAACACATAGTCCCATGCCCATGTGAACACATAACTATAAAGAATCCCATGAGCACATATAAATGGGAATATATGCAAGTATGTATGTGTGTATGTGTAGTGCAACACTACCCTAGGGTTCGCAACACTAAAATAATCCAACACACCAATATCAATCCTAAACATCGTTATTAATCCCAAATAACATATAATAATTGTTGGTGTGTATACGCATCCGTATACACCACCACGGACTGCGGGGGTGCTATACGCCATCCACCCGACTTCTTCCCGTAGATATAAATCTACTCATCTGGTCCTCGCTCGCCGGTGCCGACGTCGCCACACGCTTGCTTGTCGTCTCGAAGTCCACATGGGGTACCTACATATCATAACGCACCGTATCGCATTAAAATCCGACTCAAAAACCCTCGACGTCGGCGTACAAACGCCAAACCATCGAGAAAGCTCTCAACACACTCATTTGTACAATTACAAGCACTAATTATAATATAAAATAGCTTAAAATTCACAAAAACCCCAATTTCACTTAAAAAGTCATTTTCCCGAAAATCTAGCAAGCACAAATCACCGTTTTAGTACAAAACTCGATGTATAAATGAATCTAGCGGCCACAATATTCACCAAATATCTTAAATAAGTCATAAAAACAATTCCCATAATTTAATCTCATTAAATTCCAAAAACCCTAAAATTCTAGTTTACAAAATATCTAAATTTTAACAATTTCATTGCAAAAATGCACAAACTACAATCTAGCTTAGATTTGCATGATCTAAAGCATTAAACTACACTTAATAATGTTAATGAAGTCATGAAAAACCTAGTTTGAATTTTAGTCTAACATTTGCAATAAATTTCCAAAACCTAGTTTGCATAAAATTCCAATTTTAACAATTACAAGCATCAATTAGTAAACTAGCAACTAGGTTAGTTTTAGCATCACATTAACATGTTAATCCCCACATCAAGATCAATACCCAATGAAGAAAACCCTAATTTGATTTACAAACCCCTTTTCTTGAATTTTCCAACCAAGCAATTAAACCTAATTAAACACCTAATTAGCTTCAAATGAGGTATGATAGCAACAATTAAGTAACTAAGCAACAAACAAACCATGGAACAAGGATTTATACCTCACAAAACTTGAATCAATATCCAACCTAGCCTCACAAACTTGCTTCTTGCTCCAAGATCCACACTAGAATAGGTCAAGGAAAAATGGATAAGAGTTGGATTTGGGTTTTAGCTTGATTTGTGATGGAATTTTGGAGGTTTTTGATAGGTTTTTGATGAGGAAATGAGAGGAGAAAATTGGGGGGCTGCACTTGGGGAGGGCTCGGCCAGAAATTCAGATGGGGGAGAGGAGAGAGGGGGTGTGGTGTGAGGTATGGTGAAGGAAAAGTCCAAGTCAACAAAAGGTCAACTCTTTTATCCATTTTCTTTTCTTTTCTTTCTTTTCTTCTCTTTGAAATTCAAGTGGGGAAAAAGGGTGGGGGCTGCTGAATTCAGCCAAGGGGAGAAGTAAATGGGTGTGTGTGAGTGTGGGTATGGGTGTGGGGTGATGGAAAATGACAAATACAATACCCCAAACATCAATTTACACTAAAAAAAGCCTTTTTCTTCAATAATTTCTAAACCGTTTAGGCAAACGATTTCGTTTCAAAAACCACATGATAAAATTTTATTTAAAGTTTTATGATGCACAAAATTTGTTTCAACTCATTCCAATATGTAATTTTCCCTAATTAAATATATTAGTGACGGCTTAAAATAGTATTAAAATAATTAATTTCGGAAAATTTTTCGGAAAATTTTTCAGAAAATTTGAAATTTCACCAGTGGGTCAATAAACACCAAATACTAGCAATTAAATAGCTAGAATATGTATATTTAATTTTATAATAAAGATATTTATATTTTGACTTTTTACAGAAAACCCTCTTATTTTACCGTTTTTTCGAAATTTCACCGAAACGATTTTCAAAACGTTACAGTAATCCCTTTCACTTAGTAGTAAAGTAGTTTACTTGCTTGCTTTCGCCTTACCTCTAGTAAACGATCTAGATTAGGGTTGCTCGGCACATATAAAAATTTGATTTCTGCATGGTTGATACCTTGTAGAACCTCATGATTGTGCCTAGTAACCCTACAGTGGTATCAGAGCATGGTTAGAGCTTTAGGCGAAGTGTAGACGAAGTTAGAAACCCGATCGAACCCCGAAACCCTAAACTACACCCTTCTCTGTCATTTTTTAAAACTGTGGATTTTTCCAACTTAAAAATATCCAAAAAATTCAGCAGGGTTTTCTAGGAGTTACTGTGCATCACGTGCCCCCAAATCGATCAATGCGCCGTGGAACCGCGGCCCCACCCTGGCTTGCGCGGCAGTTCCGCGGCCATAAAGATGAGTCATGGCACGTGGTTTGCACAGTAATGTCCTTCTGTAATTCCTCTGGTTTCTGGGAATTTTTAATTTATACTCAAAAGTTGAGTTTTCTGGGTTGTATTGGGGACTCGATGATTCGATCGGATTATTTAACTTTGTTTATTTTGTTTTTCCGGGTATTTTAGAACATGTTAAAATGTTCGACCGGATATCAATAACTGACTTTTTCCCGACCCGGAAAATTTCCAAGTGTTGGATTTTTCTGTAGTTTAAGAACGTCTAAGTAGTGCAAGTAACGCGATGGACCCTCTAGAAGATAACAAACCTTAACTCGATTATGTGACAGTCTTGAACAGCCTTTTGAACCTTAGGGTTTGGGCTGTACGGCGTGCCACATGTGAGGCGTTGGCTTTACCCTTCTACGGCTGGACCGTTGGTACTGTTGCATGAAGTGGATGTTTTTAAACTTATTTCAAGTGTTGAGCTATTTGGGAAAACTTGGGTGTTTGATTATTCGATCGGAAAGTTTAACATTGTCTATTTATCTGGAATGTGATACAATATTCGGAATCCACAAGTAGTTATGAGATAACTAATTTGAATGTTATAAATCTAGCACTTTAGTCTCACTTGATCGATTGCCACGGGATTTTGATGTGATCAAAAGTCCGTCGCAATCATGTTACGTACGCGGATACTCGCCGGGTAAACTTAATAGACAGCCATGCCCCATAGCCCCGACCAAATGACTGCAGGAGAACCCCATCGCCAAAGCATCCGTTCAGGTGCTCGCGGCAGCGGTGTTCCGCCTTAGTGCACTTCGTCGACGGAATCGGGGGTGCGGCCGTCTACTAAAGTTTGCGACGAGCATTCGTTCAGGATTTAGGGAATCTTGTTGAATTTCCCGACTTGATATTGAAAAGTGTTTTCGATAATGAGACTAAAATGCGGGGTTTATAATTATTAGGCATGCGATGTCTAAGGAGGTTGCGGACTCCAACTGTTGTAGTTTTACACTTTCTTTTCTGCGACCGTAAGTGTAATATGTGATATCGCCGGTTTCGTTGTTATATGTCAACGATAATTGGGATGGGCATATTTACTTACGTTGATGACATGTGATGTTATGTGTTGCTGGATATGTTATATTGGATCGTCGTGTTTGAATAGCCGGGGTTTTTTATGTGAGACAAGTGTTTTTTCATTTTCATTCAAGTAAAAACTTGTACGTAATATTCTTTTATTGGGGCACTTCCGGGTTGAGGATGATGTCACCATTGTATATTATTTTACTTTTCCGCATTAGGATAGACCCAAGGAGGGGAACAAAAGTAACCGGGTTCTAGGGTCCAGTGGGAGACCATCTCGAGGAGTCGAGTTCGGGTCTCCTAGCTCTAGAATTGGTAGGGTAGCTTGCCGCTCTCGTAGGGGTCTAGGGGTGTGGGATTGGCTATTCATCATGACCGTGGAATCCGTGTTTGATACAGGCACAAAATAAAACACGGACGTCCTAGTATATCCAATATTTCATATGATATTTTTCTGCTGCGTTATCTGTGATGTGATCATGTGATATATTCTGATAGATATAGTATATAGTATATATGATATATTATATAAACGTTGCTTATGTTTTACACCCGCGCTACCCCTGCCCCGCTCTGCCGTTAGTTACCTAACCTAACGGTACAGACGGGACATCGAGGCGAATGCGGATGGCATAAGCGTACGTTGTATTTATCTGTGATGTTTAGGTGGACTTAAATGATGGGACATTCATTAATGAGATTAATGAAAGAAAATAAACCTAAAAAATGTTGTGGAATCGAATTTCAAAAATTAGGTAGCTCTAGTTGTTGCTTTGCATAGCGGTGTTACTTGTAAAACATCCAGCACCTTATTCGATAAGGAAAGAGCCGACGATCCCTTCACCGGGACTGACCTCTTTAGCAATAATTAGTAGATGTTACAACCTTCAGTTTTTCTTTTGACTGCTTTTCTAGTTCTTGCTTTGCATAGTGGTATTGTGAATATCCTGCATCTCATTCGACGAGGAAAGAGCCGAGATCCCTTCACCGGGAGTGACCTTTTTAGCGAAACTAGCAAAAGCCTAAAAAACACTCCATTTAAAACCATTTTATTCCGCAACAAGATCAAGTTCAAAGCGTTAACGGTTTTCACAAAAACCATCCACAACCCTCCATCATTTTAGGAAGTAGAGTACTTAGTATTCGTGCTGTGTTTGTTGACCATAGTAAAGGCACAGTGTACGGTAGCTAAGTGATGTCTTCCTACACCGTATATGATGCGATTAGTTAGGACAGTCGCGTGACTTTGTTGACCTTAGCCAAGGGTCATGTGGGTGGGTCAAATTAATCACGAAATGACGGGTAGAGCTTGACTAGTGCTTATGATTTGTTGACCATATCCAAGGTCATAACTGCTAGGGGTAAAAACTTTATCGGGTGTTTCAAGTGTTGAAATTTGCAATGAGATTGCATACCTTCTATATGATAGTTGGATCCTGATACCCACTGCGAGTAATTGTCACTCCTGGGAGAGTTTTGCACTTTACAGTTAGCCGATCAAGAAGGTGTCTAGAAAGGTGTCAACGGGGTTACGCCCCTGAGAAAACGAGGTTTATTTTAATTAGGTCCGTGCGAAAGCACAGGGAACCTCCCTCAAAGTACCGGCACTGGCCTGGCTGAAAGATTGGCGAACTTGTAGAGTGTAATTAATCCCGGCTAGTCTTTCCTTTTAAGGTTTGAAGGAAGATTTGATAAAAGCAGTTGGAGCCATCCTGATTAGATAAAATATATAACCAATCTAATCTTGCAAGAGCGCACGCAGAGTGTTTTCTTCTCTCTCTCCCTAGGTAGCGACCATGTCACGCCTTAATCAAGATAATAATATGAATGTATTGATCGAACCTGCTTGTTATACTGAGCTGGGGAACGTTGGTCCCGCTCCAACTTATAATTGTTATAAGACAGAGCAGGAAATTGGGGAATACCAGATTTCCCGTGCTGCCTAAACGAAGAAAGTGCATGATGATGCATCTTCTTCAGGTGTGTTCATTACAAAGAACCGTTTCTCTGTATCCTCTACGTCCTGGGTATTAGATACCGGATCAGGATCCCGCATATGTATTCTATTACATGGGCTAAAGAAAGTTAGAGAACTGAGAACGGGTGATAAGTTTCATGAGACAGAAAATGGTGCAAGTGTTGCAGCCAAGTCTGTTGGTCACTATCACCCATATTACCAGAATACATTGATTCTGAACGTATGTTATTAGATACCGAACCTGATATACAACATCATATCAATCTCTTTATTAGTAAAGAAAGGATATAATTTTGTATTGTTGGATAATGTTTTGAACATTTCCTATATCAAGAGTTGATCGGTTCAGGCACGTTATCTAAAAGCATTGACGTTCTAAATCATACTACAGTTCTTAGTATATAGAACACACACGAGAGGAAGAGTTCAGAAATGAACGAATTCTTCATAAGGCATTGTAGACTAGGTCATATTAATGCAACCCGACTAGCTAAGTTACATTTAGATGCATATTTAAATCAGTTTAAATTTACATCTTATGAAACTTGCCAGTCATGTCACAAAGATAAGATGACCATAACTCCGTTTACTGGAAACAGAGAAAGAGTTAGTGAACTCTTGAGACTAATATATAGTGATGTATAAAGGTCCCCAGTCTACATATGCCAGGACCGGTTCTTTGTACTTCATTACATTTACTGATGATCTCTCTAGATTCAGACATATGTTCCTGTTGAAACACAAGTCCGAAACTTTTGAGATATTCACCGAATATAAGTCAGAAGTAGAGAACCAATACGGGTATAAATATTATGTCCTATGATAAAATCAGGGAGGAGAATACTTGTGCATGGAATTCTTGGACTATTCTAAAGGAGAATGAGATTCTCTTTCAGCATTACTCCTCTGTATACACCACAGCACAATGGTTTATCGGGGGGAAGCAATCGCACCCTATATGATATGGTGCGCTCTATGATGAGTACTACTGAGTTACCTATTTCATTTTGGGGGTTGTGCACTTGAGAAGCTGCATACCTATTGAATTAGATTCCAATCAATTCAATGCCTACCACTCCATATGAGATATGGTATGGGAAGAGCCCATCTCTTAAAGTAAATTAAGATTTGGGATTGTCCGGCCTATGTCAAAAGCAAAATCCGGACAAGATCGAGGAAAGGTTAGTTCTGTATTTATGGAAGAAGTTCCAGCTATACAAACTACAGCTGATAATTTGATAGAACCAAAAGATTCAATAGTACCCAACGAACCTCGGCCTCTCCGCCGATCTAGCAGGGTTCCTCACCTGCCTTAGAGATACTTTGGTTCCTCGATGACAGTGGGAGCGAGGATTGCATTATAAGATGATGACCCAACTAGTTTCAAGCAGGCCATCAAGAGTAGGGACTCTGTAAGAATGGCTGGATGCTTAGCGATCTGAGATGGAATCCATGTACACCGACAAAGTATGGACTTTGAATGCTATATCTGAAGGGTTGAACCCCTATCAGGAGCAAGTATATCTTGAGAAGATTACATGGTGTAGATGGAAAAGTTGAGACTTTCAAAGCTAGACTTGTTAAAGTTTTTCATCATCGACCAGGCGCGGATAATGATGAAACCTTTTCCAGTGGCTATGCTTAAGTCCATCCGGATCCTACTTAACATTGCTACACACCATGACTACGATATCTGGTGATTGGGTGTCATGACTATTTTTCTAAATACTGATTTAGAAGAGAACGTCTATAAGTACACAGCCAGAGGGTTTCGTAAACAGTGGGAGCAGCCGAAAAGTGTGCAAGTTGCTTTACAGAATAAAGCAGGCATCGCGGAGTTGGAACATCTGTTCTGATGTGGTAGTCAAAGAGTTTGACTTCATCAAAATGGTAGATGAACCTTGTATATACAAAAAGGTAGTAGAGAGTAAGGTGGTCATTCTCGTATTGTACGTGGACAACATACTGTTGATAGGAAAAGAGTTTCCTATGCTACGCTCGGTCAATCTCCTCTTATCACATGGATTCTCCATATAGGATCAAAGTGATACCTCCTAAATCTTAGGTTTTGGATCTATGAGATAGATCTAAATGGATGTTAGGAATCTCACTAGGTGTAGTAAGATGGTATCAATGGATCCTGGGGAGAATCACCGGAAAGGTTCCAGGGTGATAAGGACAACTGAATGTCAGTCGCAGGCATTGTCTTTACCCTCAGTGGAGGGACGGTATGTTGGAAGAGTTCCAAGCTAAGATACCGTGGCAAACTAGACGATAAAGGCTGGTGACATCGCTATCAAAGATACTACCAAAGAGGCAGTTTGGGTGTATATTGGTTCATGAGATGAACTGGGTTCCTACCATTGTGTGACAATGGAAGAGTGGTTTGGCCAAGGAACCCCGGTCCCATCAGTGACCCAGACATATTCTGAGGCAGTATCACCTGATCATGGAGATAGTTGATCTCCAGGGTGATCTAGGTTAGGAGAGTAGACTCAGAGGACAATATGGTGGATCCACTCACAAAGGCCTTTTCCCAAAGAGAGACTTTGACGGGATGGTTGAGTATTAGATACTGCAACCACTGCTACAGATGGCCCTAGTACAAGTGGGAGATTGTTAGTTATATGTATGCCCTAGAGGCCATTACTGTACCTAGAATGTATATTGTAGTGGATGCTGGGACATATATAGGTAGGACTTTCTTGCTCGACATGATAGTGTTAGTTGTATGTATGCCCTAGAGGCCAGTATTGTACAGATGATGTATATTATATTGGATGCTTGGACATATATAGAGAGGACTTTCTTGCTCGTCATGATAGTATGCTATCTGGTTACTCTTTACTTTAACATGTATACTTGTCTCTTTATACTGTCTAATAGTTACATGTTGGTAAAGCCCTTAGGATGTGTACTTGACTACCTGGTCTATGATGCGGATCATACTAGTGGGGACATGGTAGTCCATAAGTACATCCTTCAAGGTCGCTAGTCGAGGGTGTATCAAGACGGGGCATCGATATACCAGAGTAGACTAGCGTATACGCTTCTCGACCCATGAGATGGGCGATGGATGATCCCATATTCATCGGTGTTTGACATCAGAGATGGTATACGGGTGCTCAATGGAGACTGGGTACACTGGAAGGACTCGCCGAGAACTCCCAGATGGTATTATACCTCACGTCAGATGGCAGTTCTCTGGTGACACTTGTGCAGGTTAGTCTGTAGACCCGAGATTGTCATAGAGTCTCGTGTGATTCCCATTGTGCTTTGATTTCCACCTTACCACGTCCATGAGGGCGTGCAAAACGGTGGTTTTTGGATACAGTCCCGAGTCACATGGAGGCAATGAGCGATAGGAGGGGTTTCGTCTCTCCCGGTATTGGGGGTTGATATTGCGCTGTGCTCGATTGGCCGTAACAGGGAAGTCCCTGGCCAGGGCTGTTCAGAGATTTACTGGTAAGTGTTACCAGTAGTTTCTCGACCCGTTATGAGCCTCACATTGGCACGACTTGTCGGTTATTGGGGTTTGACGTTTACCACCCCTAGACTTCATATGCGACATATCAGACGAGGAGACCGGACTGTACGGGAAGTGTTGCCGGCAGGCTTTCACAGGAGTTAGAGCGGGCTTGCTTGCTGATCTTCTGATCGCTCAATACCCGGGTAGCCGTTACGTCCAGCTAGTACCGCTGACGGCTTGTGGGTGCGTGATGTGATCATCACCTACTGCCGGCGTATTGACGAGTCTTTAGAGTCCTACACAGAGGTTTTACTGGCTCAGGCGAAACGAAATAGGAGCGCATATGTGATATGTGCGAGACTGAGAATAAATGCGTGTATGTGATACCATATTCTATTCTCGCGACTTTATGTATCGGTCGGTCATATATGATATGACCAGGTTATCGAATCAAGTGTTGATTCGATAAGTCGATACGATTGATGTTAGCCGGTTATATGAATTATGACCGGATTATTAAGTCAAGTGTTGATTTAATAATTAAGTGTATAATTGTATATTAGATATACTAATTTACATTTGCTAACACTTATTCACTTTAGGGTTTTTTCTCACACTTGCACACTTGAATATATATATATATATATGATATATATATTAAAAGTGTTTTGTTTTGTATCATGGTTGATGATACACTAAACATGGGTATACAAGACTCACACCATTCCAATTTTAAATGGTGGTTTACATTTATTTAAGGTAATTACAATTTAGTGGAATTTCTTTCATAAGCATGAAGCTTGTAGAAGCTTGTGGTTGCTTTGAAAAAGTCCACTTGTTTTGTTTTACCTTAGATCTTTGTTTAACCTAACCATTTACACTTAGCTATGGTAAAGTCTCTACAAGGGTTAGTATATGATACTCTCTCACCATGGTTAGCAAACTCACTTGATCATTATCCTTTCCTCTTTCTGTTGGTTCATCTTCTTCGTTGTGAAAAGGAGAAAGAAAACTAGGGTTTGATCCAAAGTGAGAAAGAGTGTGAGAAACAAAATTCTAAAGAGTACCCACTTCCTATTTCTCCATCCTCTACTAGATTAGCACTTTAGTATAGGGTGTTTACTTCACTAATTCTCCAGTTAGTGAAGTAGGAGCTTGAGTCGGAATTCCCTCGACGTAGATTATCTTCGGCCTCGGAGACTTCATGCAAGGTCGCATCCTTCGCGTCGTAAAGCCATGCAAGAGCCCGGGAGAACCTTGGTCGCAGCGAAGGAACTTCAAAAGGAGCAAATGAAGTGGAGGAGCGATCTACAAAGGTTGTATATCGTGTTCCCTTTAATGTAAAGTTGTTTACTTGCCATTAGTTTCGCCTACACTCTAGTTAACAATCTTGCTTAGGGTTGTGCGGCACATAAAAATTTAATTTTGGCATGGTCGATGCCTTGTAGTGTCTTGTTAGTGTGCCTAGTAACCCTACAGTGGTATCAGAGCCTTAGGCGATGCGTTAACGAAGTTAAAACTCTGAACGAACCCGAATACGACAAAACGACCCCCTCTCTGGATAATTTTTAAAATCTGGGATTTTTGTGATTTAAAAATACATAAAAAATACAGCAGGGATTTCTAAGAATTACGGAGCAAAAATTATGACGTAATCTATACGGACCGCCGCGGTTCCACGGCAATACCCTACTTGTGCCGTGGAACCACGGCCGTACAGTGAGATGTTGACTATTTGTTTGCACAGTAATTCTTGTTTCTTATTGTGTTATTTTATGGGTATTTTTAAACTGACTCAAGTGTTTAGTATTCAGGGGTTCATTTTGTAACCATCGATTCGATCGGAGAATTTAATTTTGTTATGTATTTCCGGATAATTTAGAAAGTACTAAAATGTTCGAACGGATATCATTAACTCAACTTTTCCCGGCACGAAAAAAAATATTCAAGTGTTGAATTTTTCTCGAGTTTAAATCTTTCGGAAAAACGTGCAAGAAATGTGACGGACCCTCTAGAAGACAACAAACCTTAACTCGATTATGTGACCGTCTTGAACTGCCGTTTGAAACTTAGGGTTTGGGGTAGTACGGCGTGCCATATGTGAGGCGTTGGCTTGACCCTTCTACGGCTGGACCGTTGCTACTATGACGTATTCTGGAATCTTTAAACTCCGCTCAAGTGTTGAGCTATTATGGAAATCTTGAGTATTTGATTATTCGATCGGAAAGTTTAATACTGTCTATTTATCTAGAATGTGATACAATATGTGGAATTCATACATGTTAGGCATGAAATGCGAAATTTGTGATATTTCGGATTTACGATGTCTAAAATGATTGTGGATTCCAAATGTTATAGTTTCACACTTTCTTTTCTGTGACCGTAAGTGTAATATGTGATATCGCCGGTTTCGTTGCTATATGTCAACGACAATTGGGATGCGCATATTTACTTACGTTGATGACATGTGATGTTATGTGTTGCTGAATATGTTATATTGGATCGTCGTGTTCTGAATAGCCGGGGGTTTTTATGTGAGATGAGAGTTTTTATTTTCATTCATGTAAAATTTAAATGTGTGTAATATTCTTTTATTGGGGCACTTCCGGGTCGAGGTTCATGTCACCTTTTGTATATTATTTACTTTTCCGCACTAAGATAGACCCAAGGAGGAGAGCACAAGTAACCGGGTTCTGGAGTCCAGTGGGAGACCAACTCGAGGAGTCGAGTCTGGGTCTCCTAACTCCAGAATTGCTAGGGTTGCTTGCTGCTCTCGTAGGGGTCTAGGGGTGTGGGTTTGGCTATTCGTCGCGACCATGAAATTCGTGTTTTATAGAGGCTCAAAATAAAACACGGACGTCCTAGTATATCCAATGTTTCATATATTTCTTCTGCTGCAATATCTGTGATGTGATCATTTGATGTTCTATGATAAATACTATATATAGTATATATGATATATTATAGGCGTTACTTATGTTTTACACCCGCGCTATCCCTGCCCTGCTCTGCCGTTAGTTACCTAACCTAACGGCGCACGAGGGGACATCGAGGCGAATGCGGATGGCATAAGTGTACGTCGTATTTATCTGTGATGTTTAGGTGACTTAAATGATGGGACTTCATTAATGTGATTAATGAAAGAAAAGAAACCTAATAGATGTTGTAGAATCAAATTTTCAAATAAAAAGGGTAGCTACAGTTTTGCTTTGCATAGCGGTATATATGATATACCCTGCACCTTATTCGATGGGGAAAGAGCCGAGATCCCTTCACCGGGAGTGACCTCTTTAGCAAAACTGGCAGATTCTACAACACTCGGTTTGACTTTTGACTGCTTTTGGAGTTTTGCTTTGCATATCGATGTATATGATATATCCTGTACCTTATTCCATAAGGAAAGAGCCGAGATCCCTTCACCGGGAGTGACCTCTTTAGCAAAACTAATAAAAGCCTCAAAATCACTCCATTTCAAAATTCACTTGATTCTACGACGATATCAAGTTCATTACGCTCATGGTTTTCTGAAAAACCTGCGTAGCCCTCCGTCATTTCAGATAAAGACTAGTTAGTATTCGTGCTACGTTTGTTGACTATGTTAAGGCGTAGTGTGCGGTAGCTAATTAGTACTTATCTGCTAAAACATGACATGTGATTGGATTAGGGTAGTTGTACGACTTTGTTGACTATGTTAAGGGTCGTGCAGGTGGGTTTAATTCAATCGGGAAATGACGGGTTGAACTTGACTAGCAATTATGATCTGTTGACTATGTTAAGGTCATAAATTGCTAGGGGCAAAATATTATCGGGAATTTCAAGTGTTAAGATTTGCAATGAGATTGCATACCTTCTATGAGATAGTTGGATCCCCATACCCACCGCGAGTAATTGTTACTCCCGGGAGAGTTTTACACAGGACAATTAGCCGATCAAGTAGGTGTCTAGAAAGGTGTCAACGGGGTTACGCCTCTGGGAAAACGAGGTTTACTTTAATTAGGTCCGTGCGAAAGCACGGGGAACCTTCCTCAAAGTACCGACACTGGCCTGGCTGAAAGATTGGCGAAATTGTAGGGTGTAATTAATCCCGGCTAGTCTTTCCTTTTAGGGTTTGAAGGAAGATTTGATAAAAAACAGTGGGAGCCATCCTGATTAGATAAGATAATAACCAATCTGATCTTGCAAGAGCATACGCTAAAGTGTTTTCTTCTCTCTCTCTCCAGGTAGCGACCATATCATGCCTTAATAAAGATAATAATATGGATGTATTGACCGAACCCGCATGTTATACTGTCCTGGGAAACGTTGGTTCCGTTCTTTCTTATAAGAGTTATAAGACTTAACAGGATATAGGGGAATACCAGGATTCTCATGCCACCCGAGTGAAGAAAGTACATGTTGATGCATTTTCTTCGGGTGTGTTCGTTACAGAGAACTGTTTCTCCATTTCCTCTACGTCCTGGGTATTAGATACCGGGTCAGGATCCCATATATGTAATCAGTTACATGGGCTTAGGAAAGGTAGAGAACTTGGAGAAGGTGATAAAGACATAAGGGTTGGAAATGGTGCAATTGTTGCAGCTAAAACCGTCGGGGAATATCACCTTGTATTGCCAACTGGTAATACATTGATTCTGATCGAATGCTATTACATGTCGAACCTGATATGCAATATTATATCGGTTTCTTTGTTGAGTAAAGAGGGATATGATTTTGTATTACAGGATAATGTTATGAACATTTTCTTAAACCAAAGGTTGGTCGGATCAGGCACGATGTGCAATGGCATTTATGTTCTAAATCAATCAACAGTTCTGAGCATAACAAACACACACAAGAGGAAGAGTTCAGAACTGAACGAATCCTTCTTGTGGCATTGTAGACTCGGTCATATAAATGCGACACGGCTAGCTAAGTTGCATAAGGATGGATACTTGAAACCGTTCGAATTTTCATCTTATGACACTTGCCAGTCATGTCTCAAAGGCAAGATGACCAAAACTCTGTTTACGAGACACGGAGAAAGAGTTACCGAACTCTTGGGACTGATGCATAGTGATATATGCAGTCCCATGTCTACACATGCCAGGGATGGTTCTTAGTACTTCATTACATTCACTGACGATCTCTCTAGATTCGGATATGTGTTCTTAATGAAACACAAATCAGAAGCTTTTGAGAAATTTAGAGAATATAAACAAGAAGTCGAGAACCAAACCGGAAAAAGTATTAAAATCCTACGATCTGATCGAGGAGGTGAATACTTGAGCAATGAATTCCTGGACTTCCTAAAAGAGAATGGGATTCTCTCTCAGCTGACTCCTCCATATACACCACAGCACAACGGTGTATCGGAACGGAGGAACCGCACCCTATTAGTTATGGTGCGCTCAATGATGAGTACAGCTGGGTTACCTATTTCCTTCTGGGGTTATGCGCTTGGGACAGCAGCATACCTATTGAATCAAGTTCCGTCTAAATCTGTACCTACCACACCATATGAGATATGGAGTGGGAAGAGACCATATTTTAAACGAGTTAAGATATGGGGTTGTCCAGCCTATGTCAAAAGGCAAAATCCAGACAAACTCGAGGCACGGTCAGTTCTTTGCAAATTTATGGGATATCCTAAGAATTCCCAAGGATATTTTTTCTACCACGCTGAAGAACAAAAAGTGTTTGTTTCTCAATATGCCACCTTTTTGGAAAAGGAATTTCTTGCAAATGAAATTAGTGGCAAAGTGGTAGAGCTGGAAGAGGTTCCAGGTACACAAACTGCAACTGAAGATTTAGTGGAACCAGAGAATTCGGTAGTTCCCAACGAACCTCAGCCTCTCCGCCGATCTAGTAGGGTTCCTCGCTCACCTGAGAGATACTACGGTTTTCTCATTGATGGTGGGAGCGAGGATTGCATCATGGTTGATGATGACCCAACTAGCTTCGAGCAGGCCATCACGAGTGGAGACTCAGTGAAATGGCCGGATGCAATGCGGTCCGAGATGGAATACATGTACACCAACAAAGTATGGACTTTGGAAGTTGCTCCTGAAGGGGTAAAACCCATTGGGAGCAAGTGGATCTTCAAGAAAAAACTTGGTGTAGACGGGAAAGTGGAGACTTTCAAAGCTAGACTTGTTGCAAAAGGTTTTCGTCAAAGACCAGGTGTGGACTATGACGAAACCTTTTCTCCAGTGGCTATGCTTAAATCCATCCGGATCATGCTTGCCATCGCTGCATATCATGACTATGAAATCTGGCAAATGGATGTTAAGACCGCCTTTCTAAATGGTGATTTCGAAGAGTGCGTGTATATGACTCAGCCAGAGGGCTTCGTAGACAGTGGGAGCAGCGGGAAGGTGTGTAAGCTGCTTAAATCCATTTATGGATTGAAGCAAGCATCGCGGAGTTGGAACATCTGCTTTGATGTCGTTATCAAAGAGTTTGATTTCGTCAAAAACGTAGATGAACCTTGTATCTACAAGAAGGTGTCAGAGAGTAAGGTTGTCTTCATCGTATTGTACGTGGACGACACACTCTTGATAGGAAATGACATTCCTATGCTGCAATCGGTGAAGCTCTTCTTATCACAAAGATTCTCAATGAAAGATCTTGGTGATGCCTCCTGCATATTGGGGATTAGGATCTATAGAGATAGATCTAAACGGATATTGGGATTGTCCCAATCCAGGTACATTGACACCATACTAAAGAGGATTAGTATGGAAGAGTCCAAATGTGGATTTTTACCCACGATCTCAGGGCTCACTCTCTCCAAAGAGATGTCTCCTAAGGCTGATTTGGAGAGAGCTCGCATGCAAGGGATACCCTATGCTTCGGCTGTAGGTTCTATCATGTACGTGATGTTATGTACCAGACCTGATGTAGCATACTCACTAAGTGTAGTGAGTAGCTATCAAGCTGATCCTGGAGAGAGTCACTAGACAGCTGTGAAGAGCATTCTCAAGTACTTACGAAGGACTAAAGAGATGCTCTTGGTGTATGGTAACGGAGAACTCCAAGTGGAGTCCTTTATCGATTCGAGCTTCCAGAGTGATAAGGACGGCTCTAAGTGGCAGTCGGGATTTGTCTTTACCCATTACGGAGGGGCGGTTAGCTGGAAGAGTTCCAAGCAAGAAACCGTAGCAGACTCGACGATGGAGGCTGAATACATCGCTGCCAACGATACTGCCAAAGAGGCTGTCTGGATCAAGAAGTTCATTACTGAACTTGGTGTGGTTCCATCCATTGAGCATCCAATACCTTTGTATTCCGATAACAATGGAGCGGTGGCTTTGGCCAAGGAACCCAGGTCCCATCAGCGATCCAGGCACATTCTGAGGCGGTATCACCTGATCCGGGAGATAGTTGATCGCCGGGAGATCGAGGTCAGGAGGGTTGACTCGAAGAATAACACAGCGGATCCACTCACGAAGGCCATTCCCCAGATACAGTTTGAGAGACTCTTCGGGATGCTCGGTATGCGATACTACAGCAGCTGGCCCTAGTGCAAGTGGGAGATTGTTAGTTGTATGTATGCCCTAGAGGCCAGTATTGTACAGATGATGTATATTATATTGGATGCTTGGACATATATAGAGAGGACTTTCTTGCTCGTCATGATAGTATGCTATCTGGTTGCTCTTTACTTTAACATGTATACTTGTCTCTTTATACTGTCTAATAGTTACATGTTGGTAAAGCCCTTAGGATGTGTACTTGACTACCTGGACTATGATGCGGATCATACTAGTGGGGACATGGTAGTCCATAAGTACATCCTTCAAGGTCCCTAGTCGAGGGTGTATCGAGACGGGGCATCGATATGCCGGTGTAGACTAGCGTATACGCTTCTCGACCCATGAGATGGGTGATGGATGATCCCATATCCATTGGTGTTTGACATCAAAGATGGTATACGGGTGCTCAGTGGAGACTGGGTACACTGGACGGACTCGCTGAGAACTCCCAGATGGTATTATACCTCACGTCAGATGGCAGTTCTCTGGTGACACTTGCGCAGGTTAGTCTGTAGACCCGAGATCGTCATAGAGTCTCGTGTGATTCCCACTATGCTTTGATTTCCACCTTACCACGTCCATGAAGGCATGCAAAACGGTGGTTTTTGGGTACAGTCCCGAGTCACATAGAGGAAATGAGCGATGGGAGGGGTTTCGTCTCTCCCAGTATTGGGGGTTGATGTTGCGCTGTGCTCGATTGGCCGTAACAAGGAAGTCCCTGGCCAGGGCTGTTCAGAGATTTACTGGTAAGTGTTACCAGTAGTTTCTCGACCTGTTATGGGCCTCACATCGGCCCGACTTATCGGTTATTGTGGTCTGACGTTTACCACCCCTAGACTTGATATGCGACATATCAGACGAGGAGACCGGACAGTATGGGAAGTGTTGCCGGCAGGCTTTCACAGGAGTTGGAGCGGGCTTGCTTGCTGATCTTCTGATCGCTCAATACCTGGGTAGCCGTTATGTCCAGCTAGTACCACTGACGGCTTGTGGGTGTGTGATGTGATCATCACCTACTGTCGGCGTATTGACGAGTCTTTAGAGTCCTACACAGAGGTTTTACTGGCTCAGGCGAAACAAAATAGGAGCGCATATATGATATGTGCGAGACCGAGAAGAAATGCGTGTATGTGATACCGTATTCTATTCTCGTGAATTTATGTATCGGTCGGTCATATATGATATGACCGGGTTATCTAATCAAGGGTTGATTCGATAAGTCGATACGATTGATGTTAGCCGGTTATATGAGATATGACTGGATTATTAAGTCAAGTGTTGATTTAATAATTAAGTGTATAATTGTATATTAGATATACTAATTTACATTTGCTAACACTAATTCACTTTAGGGTTTTTCTCACACTTGCACACTTGAATATATATATATATATATGATATATATATTAAAAGTGTTTTGTTTTGTATCATGGTTGATGATACACTAAACATGGGTATACTAGACTCACACCATTCTATTTTTAAATGGTGGTTTACATTTATTTAAGGTAATTACAAATTAGTGGAATTTCTTTCATAAGCATGAAGCTTGTAGAAGCTTGTGGTTGCATTGAAAAAGTCCACTTGTTTTGTTTTACCTTAGATCTTTGTTTAACCTAACCATTTACACTTAGCTATGGTAAAGTCTCTACAAGGGTTAGTATATGATACTCTCTCACCATGGTTAGCAAACTCACTTGATCATTATCCTTTGCTCTTTCTTTTGGTTCATCTTCTTCATTGTGAAAAGGAGAAAGAAAACTAGGGTTTGATCCAAAGTGAGAAAGAATGGGAGAAACAATATTCTAAAGAGAACCCACTTCCTATTTCTCCATCTTCTACTAGATTAACACTTTAGTATAGGGTGTTTACTACACTAATTCTCTAGTTAGTGAAGTAGGAGCTTGAGTCGGAATTCCCTCGACGTAGATCATCTTCGGCCTCGGAGACTTCAAGCAAGGTCGCATCCTTCGCGTCGTGAAGCCATGCAAGTGCCCGGGAGAACCTTGGTCATAGCGAAGGGACTTCAACAAGGAGCAAATGAAGTGGAGGAGCGATCTACAAAGGTTGTATATCGCGTTCCCTTTAGTGTAAAGTTGTTTACTTGCCATTAGTTTCGCCTAAACTCTAGTTAACGATCTTGCTTAGGGTTGTGCGGCACATAAAAATTTAATTTTGGCATGGTCGATGCCTTGTAGTGCCTTGTTAGTATGCCTAGTAACCGTACAGATAGTACGCTATCTGGTTACTCTTTATCTTAACATGTATACTTGCTGTCTCTCTATTACATGTTGATAAAGCCCTTAGGATATGTGCTCGACTTGAAGGACTATGATGTAGATCATACTAGTGGGGCCTGGGTAGTCCATGAGTATATCCTTCAATCTTCCTCGTCGTGGGAATATCGAGACGGGGCGTCGATATTCCAGAGTAGACTAGGGTATATCTTCTCGACCCATGTGATGGGCGATGGATGATCCCATATCCATTGGTTTTTGACATCAGAGATGGTATGCGGGTGCTCAATGGAGACTGGGTACACTAAACGGACTCGCCGAGAACTCCCAGATGGTATTATACCTCACGTCAGATGGCAGTTCTCTGGTGACACTGGTACAGCTTAGTCTGTTGACCCGAGATCGTCATAGAGTCTTGTGTGTCTCCGACTGTGCTTTGATTTCCACCCTACCACGGCTCTACTGAGTCATGCAAACAGGTTGTTTTTGGGTACAGTCCCGATTCACATGGAGGCAATGAGCGATAGGAGGGGATTCGTCTCTCCCGGTATTGAGGGTTGATGTTGCGCTATGCTCGACTGGCCATAACTGGAAATCCCTGGCCAGGGTTGCACTGATTTACTGGTAAGTGTTATCAGTAGTTTCATGCTTGTTATGGACCTTACATCGGCATGACTTATCAAGCTACTGGGGTCTGACGTTTACCACCCCTAGGCAAGATATGCGACGTATCAGACGAACAGACCAGACTGTGCGGTAAGTGTTACTGGTTGGATTCGCAGGAGTGTGAGCGGGCTTGATCGTTGATCTTCTGATCGCTCAATATCCGGGTGGCCGTTACGTTTAGCAGACCGCTTGCGGCTTGTGGGTGATTGATATGATCACCACATACTGCCGGCGTATTGACAAGTCTTTAGAGTCCTACACAGAGGTTTCCTGGCTCAAGCGAAACGAAATAGGAACGCATATGAGATATGTGCTGGACCGAGAATAATACCAGTATGTGATACTAAATTCTATTCTCGTGATTTGTATCATCGGACGGTTGTATAAGATATAGCCGGGTTACCGAATCAAATGTTGATTCGATATATTGATTCACTTGATATTAGTCGGTTATATGCGATATGACCAGATCATTAAATAAAGTATTGATTTAATGATTTAATGTATAATTATATATTTGATATATTACTTTACATTAACTAGTATTTGTTCACTTAAGATTAACTTTCTCACTTTATGTGCACAAGTTGTATATATGATATATGTTTGTGCACCAGTTTGTATCATGATTGATGATACATGCAAACTTGGGTGTGTGTATGACTTACACTATATTTAGGTTAATGGTAAAGGTTATTTATTTATTTAGTAATTCAAAAATGGAGGTTATTTTTGAATTAGCTTGAAGCTTCATGAAGCATTCAAGCATCTTTGACAAAGTGCACCATTTTTGTTTTGCATGAGATTTTTTCTAACCTAACCAGTAATTTAAACCCTAGTTTAGTCTCTACATTGGTTAGCTCACCCATGGTTGCATCATGAAAGACTTCACTTGATTATTCATTTCCAATATTTCATTCTATTCTTTTCTTTCTTCTTCATCTTCTTCAAGTGAAGAAAGCTTGCTAGAAAAATTTCAAGTGATGAAAAAGAGTGAGAAATCCAAATCCAAAGTGAACCCACTTCCTATTTCTTCATCCTCTACCACTTGCCATGTTGTATAGGGTGTTTTCTTCACAAAGTTCATGACCAAGTAAAAATGGAGCTTGAGCTTCAGTCTCCTCGACGTAGATCATCTTCGGCCTCGAAGTCAACGACCTAGCCCGCTCATTTCTCCGAAGAAACCATCGCTAGAGTCCGGGATCCCGATGATCGCAGCGAAGGGACATCAACACGGAGCTTTAGAAGTGAAGGACCGGATCTACAAAGGTTGTAATCCCATTCACTTAGTAGTAAAGTAGTTTACTTGCTTGCTTTCGCCTTACCTCTAGTAAACGATCTAGATTAGGGTTGCTCGGCACATATAAAAATTTGATTTTGGCATGGTTGATGCCTTGTAGAACCTCATGAGTGTACCTAGTAACCCTACATACATAGGTTCTCATTGGAAAATGGGTACACCGAACAGGACTCGCAGAGAACTCCTAGATGGTATATATACCTATTGTCAGATAGCAGTTCTCTGGTAACACTTGTACAAGTTAGTCTGCAGACCCGAGATCGTCATGGAGTCTTGTGTGGCTCCCACTGTACTTTGATTTCCACCCTACCACGGCTCTATTGAGTCATGCAAATAGGTGGACTTTGGGTACAATCCCGAATCATATAGAGACAGTGAGCGATAGGATGGGTTTCGTCTCTCCCGGTATAGGAAGTCGATGTCGCGCTATGTTTGATCGGCTATAACACCTAAATCCCTGGCCAGGGTTCTTGAGGTTTACTGATAAGTGTTATCAGTAGTTCCTCGAAAAGTTATGAGCCGTAAATCAGCATGACTTATAAATTTACTAGGATCGGACATTTACCACCCCTAGACTTCATATGCAACGTATCAGATGAAGAGACCGGACTGTACGGTAAGTGTTGCTTGCAGGCTCATTGGGAATGTGATGAGTTTGCTCGTCGGCCACCTTTTCGTCATGTACCCGGGTAGCCGTTATTCACAGCTAGCGCTGCTGACATGCTTGTGGTTAAACCCATTGCCAGCGTACTGTCGAGTCTTTAGGGTCCCACACAGAGGGTTCCCTCGTTCATGCGAAAGATGTAGTGGTCGTAAGTTGTTACGACAGCCGTAAGGTATTGCGGCAAAATTCCGATTATGTTCGTGTAATTGTTACAGGGATAATAATCGGAACGATAATACTGGCAGGCTTTGGTTTAAGCCGGATACCGGTATTATATTATTGGATTATTGGTATTCGTATTTTTCGGAATTCGGATCTGGGTATACGATATACGGAGGAGGGGTATTCTTGTAATTATTACAAGAATACATTCTAGAAGATGCCATCTCATAATACATTATTTATTTTATGAAAATAAATAAATGAGGTGGAATTTAGAAAGTCCAAGCATGGTTGTGAGAATGGGTTGTTTTATATTTTAATCTTTTAGAGTTACTATTGAAGTATGGTGCTAATTTATATTCCATGCTTCAATTATTTCCATTTGAATATATCATTTTCTCATGCTTGAATTTTCTCATTATGAAAAACTGTTTCTCTCTCCTTCTTCTCTCCTCCTTCTTCTTCCTTGCTTTAACACTCACATAAAATGTGTATCAAAAGCCAAGGATCAAAGATAATCCAATACACTAATCTCTACATCATCCTAGTGACCATTTTTAACAAACTTGATCTCTAGATTTAGCACTTGAGAAGGGTTTTAGCTTGCATGACAACTCTCGCGTGGATCATCTAGGTCTTGGGGAGGCCGGGGATCGAGCACACCGACAACATCTAAGGAACCAAGGAGATCATCACAGAAGACCCGAAGGACCGGATCATCAAGGTATAACCCCTAACATAGTAGATAAGAGCTCTAGTTAGGGTTTTCTAGTTGTGGTTTAGACGTGATCTAATGGAAAGTGCGTGTTGTATGCAAAGAAAATTTTCGTTTATCACTTCCGCCGCCTCACAAGAGTTATGGGAGCATGCAACATGCACTAACATGGTATCAGAGCCTAACTAAACCATAATTAGATTGTTAGCCAAAAGTTAGAACTTCGATCGACGCATGTTTTCCCGAAAAACACATTTTCTGTCCCCGTTTTCTGTCGATTTTTAAAGTGTTCAAAAAATTATTTATGTGGCCTTAAAAATACATGCCGGGTTTTCTAAGCACACTGTAGAAAAACGAGACACTAACTCGCCAGGTACGCCGCGGATCCGCGGCCAAACTCAGTGTTTGGCGGCCCATCCGCGGCCGAGTTATGGCCGAGTTGAATCGTTTTTTAGCAGTTTGCTTAGATTAAGGAAATAGTGTTTCTGGGATATCTGGAATTTTCACAAAGTTGTTTGTGTGCTGGAACATGTCAAGTGTTGGCATGGTTTAAAATTATCGATCGAAATTCTAAGTGATTGGCTAATCGGGTTTGTTGTTTTTCGATGTGTGTTTGAAACGTCGACTAATTGCTATAAATCGATTAGTCAGGTTGCACACTTCTTTGATGGTTTGTGTATATGAATATGTTGGATTGTCATGATGAATAGCCGGTGGTGTGAGAAGAGCGTTTTTCCTTTTCTTTCATTCAATGTAACTTGTAAAAAGCCATGTAATATTATTTTGCGGGACACATCCGGGATGAGGTTGTAGCCACCGTTGTATAATTTCCTTTTACTGTTTTTGCTCCTAGGATACACCCAAGGAGGGGTGCACAAACTACCGGGTTCTCGAAGTGCCGAGTGGCCTACTCACTTTGTTAAGGGAGGTTGCTTCATTTCGGGAATTTCGTGGGTAGTTTGCTGCACCCGTAGGGGTCTAGGGTGGGGTTTGGTTATTTATCACGACCGTGGAACCTGTCTTTCATTAAGGCTTGAATGAAATGCGGAATTTCTAGTATATCCAATGTATTCATCTGTGATCTGAAATGGCTATATTTATATATGAGATATATAATAAACGTTGCTTATGTTTTGCACCCAAGCTAGTCCAGCCCACGCTCTGCCGTTAGTTAAGTAACCTAACGGTGCATGACGGGGACCCGTGGCGAATGCGGATGGCATAAGCGTACGTTCTATTTTCGTTTCTTTTCTGTGATGTTTAGGAAACGTAAATGATGGGACATCATTAATGTGATTAATGTCAAGAAAAAGAAACCTAAAGATGTTGTAGAATCAAACTTTTTAAAATGGGCAACTCTAGCTTTTGCTTTGCATAGTGGTATTCTTGAATATCCTGCACCTCATTCGATGAGGAAAGGGCCGAGATCCCTTCACCGGGAGTGACCCCTTTAGCGAAACTAGCAAATTTTACAAAGAACTCGATTGTTTTTATAGTTGATCTAATTTTTGTTTTGCATCGTGGTATTCATGAATATCCTGCACCTCATTCGATGAGGAAAGAGCCAAGATCCCTTCACCGGAACTGAGCTCTTTATCAAAATTAGAAAGATACTACAAAACCATTCGATTTTTAAAACTGGAGCTTAAACCACTCTTTTCACTCGATTCTACAACGATATCATGTTCAAAACGTCAAAGGTTTTCACAAAAACCATCTGTTGCCCTCTGCCATTTTAGGAAGCAGAGTACATAGTATTCGTGCCACGTTGTTGACTATAGTTAAGGCGTGGTGTACGGAAGCTAAGTGATGTCTTCCTACAAAACATTTGATGCGATTGATTAGGACATTCGCATGACTTTGTTGACCATAGTTAAGGGTCTTGCAGGTGGGTCTAAATCAATCCCGAAATGGCTGGTAGAACTTGACTAGTGCTTATGATTTGTTGAGCATAATTAAGGTCATAAGACAATAGGGGTAAAAATCATATCCGGAATTTCAAGATTTGAAATTTGCAATGAGATTGCATACCTTCTATATGATAGTTGGATCCCGATCCAACTGTGAGTAAAGGTTACTCCCGGGAGAGTTTTGCACTTTACAATTAGCTAATCCAGTAGGTGTCTCGAAAAGTGTCAACGGGGTTACGTCTCTAGGAAAACGAGGTTTACTTTAATTAGGTCCATGCGAAAGCACGGGGAACCTCCCTCGGAGTACCGACACTGGCCTAGCCGACCGGTTAGCGAACTTGTAGATTGCAATTAATCCTGGCTAGTTTTCCTTATAAAAGGTTTGAAGGAAAATTTGATAAAAAGCAGTGGGAGACATCAGTTAGATAAGATTAATAACCTATCTAATTATGAAAGAGCAATCGCTGAGTGTCTTCTTTTCTCTCTCCTAATGGCAGATACGAATGACGGGACATAAGTTTTTATTAGACAAAAATAAACTCACGGGACCGAATTCCAAAGATTGGCTAAGGAACGTGAATATTGCCCTGACCTATGATAAGGTCAGATACATCCTGAATACTCCAGCCCCTTCTATCCCAGGCCCTGATTCTTCAGTTGCGGATAAAAAAATCCGCTAGACATGGGATATAGACTGCGCCACAGCCAAGTGCCTCGCGCTTGCTTCTATGAACAATGAACATCAGAAGCAGCACGAGAAGATGGATGTTCAATCCATCTTTCTCCATACAAAGGAGTTTTATGGAGAGCAATCTCGTACTCTTCGGTACGAGGCATCTCGAAAGTTGTTTCAGATGTGAATGGCTGCTGGCACGTCTGTAAGTGACCATGTATTGAAGATGATTGGACTTATCGAAGAACTTGAGGACCTGGGTTGGACCATGGAGAACGAGCAGTATGTTGATATTGTTCTACAGTCCCTTTCCCCTGCCTTTGCTCAATTCATTGTAAACTTCAACATGTACAACATGGAGAAGTCTTTGCCTGAACTCCTCAATATATTGAGGAGTACAGAGAGCACACTAAATGTAGCGAAAACTCCAGCTCTTATTGCTGGGCCATCTTCTTCCTCCATCCTAAAAGCCAAAACAAAGGGGAAAGGGAAAGAAGAAGAAGAATCCCATCAAGCAGAGAGGCGGAGTGAAAAAGGCACCGGGAAGGGACAAGAATAGGGCTGCTACGACAGGACGAGGGGAATGTTTCCACTGCCACCTGACAGGGCACTGGAAGAGAAACTGCGTTGGATACTTGGTCGACCTCAAGAAGAAGAAGCAGGGTGAAGCTTCTACTTCAGGTGTGTTTGTAATAGAAAACTGTTTTTCAATTAACTCTGCTTCCTGGGTAATAGATACTGAGTCAGGATCTCACATCTGCAATTGTCTGCAGGGGCTGAGAAATAGCAAGTTTTTGAAGAAAGGTGATCACACTCTCCGGGTTGGGAATGGTTCCTCAGTACATTCTACAGCAATGGGCGAGCATTACCTTGGTTTGCCGTCGGCTTGTATATTGGTTTTGAACCCGTGTTATTTTGTACCCTCTATGTTATGTAATATTATATCTGTATCGATGTTGGACAATGCAGCATATAATTTTGTATTGCAATCTAATGTTATGAACATTAACCTTAATTAAGAGTTGATTGGGTCTGGTACATTAAATAACGGAATATACGTCCTAAACCAACATATAGTTTTTAACGTACAACACACAAACAAAAGGAAGGTTTCAGACAAAAATGAAGCTTTCATTTGGTATTGTAGACTTGGTCATATTAACGAAACAAGACTAACCAAGCTACATAAAGATCGATATTTAAACTCGTTTGAATATAAATCTTATGCAACTTGCCAGTCTTGCATCAAAGGTAAAATGACCAAAACTCCTTTTACTGGACACGGAGAGAGAGCTACTGAACTCTTAAGCCTCATACATGGTGATGTATGTGGACCAATGTCTACATATGCAAGAGGTGGTTTTTCATACTTCATAACCTTTACTGATGACTTCTCAAGATTTGGACATGTGTTCTTGATGAAACACAAGTCTGAACCCTTCGAAAAGTTCAAGGAGTATAAATCTGAAGTAGAAAAACAAAATTCCTAAATATCAAGAAACTTCGATCAGATCGAGGAGGTGAGTATCTAAGCTCAGAGTTTATAGATTTCCTAAAAGAGAATGGGATTCTCTCTCAGCTCACTCCTCCGTACACACCACAGCATAATGGAGTATCGGAAAGGAGCAATCACACCCTATTAGATATGGTACGATCTATGATGAGTGATGCTGAGTTACCAATATCATTCTGGGGGCACGCATTAGAGACTGCGATTCATCTTTTGAACAGGGTGCCAACCAAAACCATGTGTACCACTCCATACGAGATATGGTATGGGAAGAGACCAACTCTTAAAAGATTTAGGATATGGGGTTATCCGGCTTTTGTGAAAAAGCAGAATCCAGACAAACTCGAGACACGATCGGTTTTGTGTAGATTTGTGGGATATCCAAAACACTCGTATAGATATCTCTTCTACCACAAGGAGGAACAAAGGGTGTTTGTTTCTCAGTATGCCACATTTTTAGAAAATGAATTTTTTGCAAATGATACTATTGGCAATGCGGTAGAACTGGAAGAAATTCTAGATACACAAATAATTACCGATGATTTGGTTGAACCAGAGATTTCAATAGAGCCTGACGAACCTCAGCCACTCCGTAGATCTAGTAGGACTTCTCGCCCACCTGATAGATACTACGGTTTTCTAATTGATGGTGATAGAGAAGATTACATCATGGATGATGATGACCTTACTAGTTTTCAGCAAGCTATCACGAGTAGTGACTCAGTGAAGTGGCTGGATGCCATGAGATCCGAAATAGAATCCATGCACAACAACAAAGTATGGACTTTGGAGGTTGCACCTTCTGGAGTAAAACCCATAGGGTGCAAATGGATCTTTAAAAGAAAGATCGGTGTGGATGGTCTGGTGGAGACCTATAAAGTTAGGCTGGTAGCAAAAGGATTTCATCAAAGACAAGGACTGGACTATGATGAAACCTTTTCACTAGTCGCGATGCTCAAATCCATTCGGATCCTGCTTGCTATAGCTGCTCACTATGATTATGAGATCTGGAAAATGGATGTTAAAACGACATTCCTAAATGGTGATTTAGAAGAATGCGTTTTTATGGATCAGCCAGAAGGCTTCATTGATAGTGGGAGCAGCGGAAAAGCATGCAGGCTGCTTAAATCCATCTATGGATTAAAGCAGGCATCACGGAGTTGGAACATCTGCTTTGATGATACAATCAAAGAGTTTGGTTTTATCAAAAATGTGGATGAACCATGCATTTATAAAAGGATTCTAGAGAGTACAGTTACATTCCCCGTATTGTACGTGGACGACATTCTCTTAATAGGAAATGATATTCCTATGCTACAATCAGTCAAACTATTCTTATCGCAAAAGTTCTCCATGAAAGACCTGGGCGATGCCTCATACATTCTGGGGATTAAGATCTATAGATATAAATCTAAGAAATTATTGGGATTGTCCCAATCGAGATACATTGACACCATACTAAAGAGGTTTAGTATGGAAGATTCCAGGAGGGGTAATTTACCCGCTTGTCATGGGATCACCCTCTCCAAAGAGATGTCTCCAAAGACTGATGAAGAGAGGGCTCGCATGAGCATTATTCCCTACGCTTCAGCAGTAGGATGTATAATGTATGCGATGTTGTGTACTCACCCAGATATAGCTTATGCACTGAGTGCAGTAAGCAGGTATCAATCCAACCCAGGGGAGAAACACTGGACTGCCGTGAAGAACATTCTGAAGTACCTGAGAAGAACTAAAGAAATGTTCTTGGTGTCTGGTAACGGAGATCTCCAAATGGAGGGATTTACCGACTCCAGCTTCCAGAGCGAAAAGAATGATAGTAAGTCTATCTCAGGGTTTGTATTTACCCTAAACGGAGGGGCGGTATGTTGGAAGAGTTCCAAACAAGATACCGTCGCTGATTCCACGATGGAAGCTGAGTATATTGCTGCTAATGATGCCGCAAAAGAGGTAGTCTGGATAAGGAAGTTCATTTCTGAACTTCAAGTGGTTCCATCCATTGCTAATCCAATACCTATGTATTGCGATAACAATGGAGCCAAGGCTTTGGCAAAGGAACCGAGGTCCCATCAGAAATCCAGACATATCTTGAGGCGGTATCACCTCATCACGGAGATAGTAGATCGCCAGGACATCGAGGTACGGAGAGTAGACATGAAGGACAATAAAGCAGATCCATTCACCAAGGCCATCCCTCAAGTCCAGTTTGAAAAACTGTTCGAGCTGTTGGGCATGCGGTACGCAGGCAACTGGTTCTAGTACAGACAGTTGGTATTTATTACATCAACTACAGACCTTAGTGCAAGTGGGAGATTGTTAAATATGTATGCCCTAGAGGCCTGTATTGTATAGGATACTAGGCATGTATATGTGCAGAAATAATCTTTGCTCGAAATGATAGTATGATATCTGGTTTATTTTCATCTTGTGTTATATTTCATATCTTTATATGCATGTTGATGAAGCCCTTAGGATTTTGCTTGACTACCAGGATTATGATGAGTTCATACTAGTGGGGCCTAGATAGTCTATAAGCATATCCTTTAATAGTTCCTAGTCGAGGGTATATCGAGACAGGGCATCGGTATTACCAAGTTAGACTAGTGTGTACTTTTTCTGACCCTGTGGGGCGATGGTTGATTCCACAACCATTGGTGTTTGACATCAAAGATTGTACACAGGTGCTCATTGGAGAATGGGTACACCGAACAGGACTCGCAGAGAACTCCTAGATGGTATATATACCTATTGTCAGATAGCAGTTCTCTGGTGACATTTGTACAGGTTAGTCTGTAGACCCGAGATCGTCATGGAGTCTTGTGTGGTTCCCACTGTACTTTGATTTCCACCCTACCACGGCTCTATGGAGTCATGCAAACAGGTGGACATTGGGTACAGTCCCGAATCACATGGAGACAGTGAGCGATAGGAAGGGTTTCGTCTCTCCCGGTATAGGGAGTTGATTTCGCGCTATGTTTGATCTGCTATAACACCTATATCCCTGGCCAGGGTTCTCGAGGTTTACTGATAAGTGTTATCAGTAGTTCCTCGAAAAGTTTTTAGCCGTAAATCAGCATGACTTATAAAGTTACTGGGGTCTGACATTTACCACCCCTAGACTTCATATGCGACGTATCAGACGAAGAGACCGGACTGTATGGTAAGTGTTGCTTGCAGGCTCGTTGGGGTTGTGATGAGTTCGCTCGTCGGCCACCATTTCGTCATGTACCTGGGTAGCCGTTACGCACAGCTAGTGCCGCTGATATGTTTGTGGTTAAACTCATTGCCAGCGTACTGTCGAGTCTTTAGAGTCCCACACAGAGGGTTCCCTCGTTCAGGCGAATGATGTAGAGGCCGTAAGTTGTTACGACAGCCGTAAGGTGTTGTGGCAGGGTTTCGATTATGTTCGTGTAATTGTTACAGGGATAATGATCGGAACGATAATACTGGCAGGTTTTGGTTTAAGCCGGATACCAGTATTATATTATTGGATTATTGGTATTCGTATTTTTCGGAATTCGGATACGGGTATACGGTATACGGGATACGGTATACGGAGGAGGGGTATTCTTGTAATTGTTACAAGAATACCTTCTAGAAGATGCCACCTCATAATAAATTATTTATTTTATGAAAATAAATAAATGAGGTGGAAATTAGAAAGTCCAAGCATGGTTGTGAGAATGGGTTGTTTTATATTTTAATCTTTTGGAGTTACTATTGCAGTTTGGTGCTAATTTTATATTGCATGCTTCAATTATTTCCATTTGAATATATCATTTTCTCATGCTTGAATTTTCTCATTATGAAAAACTCTTTCTCTCTCCTTCTTCTCTCCTCCTTCTTCTTCCTTGCTTTAACACTCATATGAGATGTGAATCAAAAGCCAAGGATCAAAGATAATCCAATACACTAATCACTACATCATCCTAGTGACCATTTTTAGCAAACTTGATCTCTAGGTTTAGCTCTTGAGAAGGGTTTTAGCTTGCATGACAACTTTCGCATGGATCATCTAGGTCTTGGGGTGGCCGAAGATCGAGCACACCGACAACATCCAAGGAGCCAAGGAGATCATCAAAGAAGACCTAAAGGACCGGATCATCAAGGTATAACCCCTAACATAGTAGATAACAGCTCTAGTTAGGGTTTTTTAGTTATGGTTTAGACAAGATCTAATGGAAAGTGCGTGTTGTATGCAAAGAAAATTTTCGTTTATCACTTCCGTGGCCTCACAAGAGTTGTGGGAGCATGCAACATGCACTAACAGAATGAAGATCCAAGCTAGTTTAAGTGATGAAGAATGAAGGGTAATGATTATACTTGAATTTGTATGATTTATTTAGGATTTTTGATGGATTTATTTGGACTTGAAATGATGAAATGGGGTGAAATCAAAAATGGGGCAGCAAACAATAAGTGGCCGGCCAAGCTTGAAAGAGGTGGAGGTTTGTGGAAATTTTGTAGAAAATTCTAGAAGAAAAATTCAATAATTGCATAATAAAACAAATAAGTTTTTTGTCTTCATTTTCTTTTCTTTAAAATTTTCAAATTAAACCACAAATTTCTAGATATTTAAGGATCGTTGGATTAACAAAATATCTAGTGATTAGATTAGCAATGATTGTAATTAGAAGTAATTAACCGAATCCAAAATGTAATTACCACTAATTAAGTGCATAAATAACACATTAAAATAATATTTAATTAGGAAAAAATTCTATGTGAACCAAAACTTTCCATTGTCCACCAAAGCCCACGCACTAGTTTTATTCTAGCTAAAGTAGGTGCCGTCAAGTCTATACAGAAGTTTGATCACAGTCGGGTTAAAACGGAAAACACCGACTATTTTACCCTAAAAACGAAAAATCACCTAAACGATTTCTAAAACGTTACAACTCTCTTGGTTGAAGCAAGTGAAGAATGAATCAAGTGGTGAGAATAGCAACCATGGGTGAGTTAGTATCATATACTATATCATGTAGAGACTAAACCATGGCTAATCTAATGGTTTGGTTAATAAATATCTTCAAGTAAAACAAAATTAGTGAACTTGGTCAATGGTTCCATAATCTTCTACAAGCTTCAACCAAGTGACTAATTTCCATCTAATTTGATTTACATTAAATAAATAAAAACTTACATTATATTAAGCATGGTGTGAGTCACATACACCTATGAAGCATGTGGCATCAAGCATGACACAAAATAATGTATATTAATATATATCACATATATACTAAGTGTTCACAAGTGAGAAAAAGAAATCGTAAGTGAGCTAATATTAGTTAATGTAAGATAATATATCAAATATATAATTATAAATTAAATTATTAAATCAACATTTGATTTAATAATCCGGCTATATCACATATAATCGACTAATATCAAATGTATCAACTTGTCGAATCAACTCTTTATTCAACAGCCGGGTTATATCAAATATAACCGACAGATATCATATACCGCGAGAATAGAAAACGGTATCACATACGTATATTAATCTCAATCCCGCACATATCACATATGTGCTCCTACTTCGTTTCGCTTGAACCAGGAAACCTCTGTGTAGGACTCTAAAGACTCGTCAATACGCCGGCAGTTGGTGGTGATCATATCAGTAACCCACAAGCCGCAAGCGGTCTGCTAAACGTAACGGGAACCCGGGTATTGAGCGATCAGAAGATCAACAAGCAAGCCTGCTCATACTCCTGCGAATCCAATCAGTAACACTACCGTACAGTCCGTTCTCTTCGTCAGATATGTTGCATATCACAGCCTGGGGGTGGTATAACGTCAGACCCCAATAGTTTGATAAGTAATGTCGATGCAAGGTCCATAACGGTTCGAGAAACTACTGATAACACTTACCAGTAGATCTCAGCAACCCTAGCCAGGGATTTCCTGTTATGGCCAATCAAGCATAGCGCAACATCAACCCCCAATACCGGGAGAGACGAATCCCCTCCTATCGCTCATTGCCTCCATGTGACTCGGAACAGTACCCAAAAAACACCGTTTTGCATTGTCTCCTGAACGTGGTAAGGTGGAAATCAAAGTATAGTGGGAATTACACAAGACTCTATGACGATCTCTGGTGGACAGACTAACCTGTACCAGTGTCACCAGAGAACCGCTATCTGACGATAGGTATAATACCATCTAGGAGTTCTCGGCGAGTCCGTTCAGTGTACCCAGTCTCCACTGAGCACCCGTATACCTTCTCTGATGTCAAACACCAATGGATGTGGTATCATCCATCGCCCATCATATGGGTCAAGAAGCGTATACGCTAGTCTACTCTGGAATATCGATGCCCCGTCTCGATACTCCCACGACTATGAATTTTTGAAGGATGTACTTACCGACTACCTCTGCCCTACTAGTATGATCTGCATCATAATTCTGGTAGTCAAGTACTCATCCTCAGGGCTTTATCAATATGTAATAGAGAGACAATAAGTGTACATGTTAAGATAAAATGCAACCAGATAGCATACTATCATGTCAAGTAAGAAATTTCTCCAAATATATGTCCAAGCATCCACTATAATATACATCACATATATAATAATGGCCTCTATGGCATACATATAACTAACACATATGTGGATTTATCTGCAAAATACTCTTTATCATGTTTATACACTATACTTAATATTATGAAGGAAAATATATGCTTATAATATTTATATAATATTTTAGTAATTTAAATATGCATGTCATATCAAATATCCCTAATCAATATTCTTAAAATATCATATCATATAAAATGGTTAGGATAATATCTCAAAATAAATAACAAATATTACTAATACTATGAATTGAGATATTGTGCAGATTTATCTCAGGTCTGGAGATCGAGATATCTAAGATGTCAGGAATAAAATCTGCCGATAAAGTTGAATCAAATCGTAAATTCATGAATGACAGAGACTCAGAGAAGATATAAAGATTCCAAACATCATAAAGATCTCCATGTGTCGGCACCATATATAGCAGAAGAAATTTCATCACATGATCTCCCCAATTCGCCGCGGTTTAGCGGCTAAACCACCATTTATGCGGCGGATCCGCGGCCATGGCCGTAGGATCTAAAAATTTAGGAGTTAGATCGTGATTGCATATCTTAACCTATGAGATCTAGGTATTCTGCTTTGAGGGCTATATAAAGGACCAAGGGCTAAAGTTAGAAATGATCACCTTTAACATGAAGCAAATCACCGTCAAAGAACAAGAGATCCACGACAGGTCCGCGATTCGACATGATAAAGCGACGTGAATATCGACGGAACATCTACTTCCTACGAGGTAGAGATCGAGAGCAACTTCTTCTTCTTGTAATCTAAATTCGAAGGATTTGTACTTGTAAAGTTGATTAATAAAGGTAGATTATTTGCTTAATTATTTCGTATTTACTTTCTGCATTTAAATTCTGCTTTATGATTTCCTTCTATACCCTTTTTTCTTCTTCTCAAAACATCGGTGAGTAATTCTCCTCTTGTTAGGGTTCATAGAATTAGGGTACATTAATGAATGAAAAAATATTATAAGTCTTTTTACATCTTATAAAGTTTATAAATTTTATCAAAAGAATTGTTAATATCCTAATAGGGCGCGCTGTCAATTTATTGATAGTAACGACCGCGATTTGAGATTAGATTAACAATTGTTTTGGTAAAGACTAGACATGAATAGAGGTCAAAGAAAAGATAAGGGTTAAGAGTGGGAACCCTATTCCCTCCGAAAACCCTAATCTTCATTCATCACTGTTGATCTAGTTTTAAATCTATTAAAAGATAAAAGGAGTAATTTTTAATTAATCGTCCATTACTACTAAATTCTATGAACCCTACAAGACCTCTTCTTATATATTCTACATCCGTGTTTGACAGAGATCTAGAAACTATTCGCCATCTTTCAATCACTTCGTCTAAAACAAGATTAGAAATTCCACGCTTCCCTGCGGACGACCCGTATGTTAGTGATATATGCCCTACAGGCCACTACTGTATCATACTGGATTATATATTACTTAATGGATGTTTGGGATATACACGGATATAGTAATAGTCTTGCTCGAAATGGTAGTATGCTACCTGGTTTGATTCTGACTCAACATGTACATGTGTTTCTATTAGCATATCGCTTATACATATTGGTAGAGCTCTTAGGATCTTTGCTTGATTACCAGCGTTGGGATGGCAGTCACACTAGTGGGGGCTGGATAGTCGATAAGCACATCCTATACAGGTCCCTAGTGTTAGTTATATGTATGCCCTAGAGGTCATTATTGTACATGAGATGTATATTATAGTGGATGCTGGGACATATATAGGGAGGACTTTTTTGCTCGACATGATAGTACGCTATCTGGTTGCTCTTTATCTTAACATGTATACTCATTGTCTCTCTGTTACATGTTGATAAATTTCTTAGGATGTGTACTCGACTTCCAGGATTATGATGCAAATCATACTAATGGGGCACGGGTAGTCCATGAGTTCATCTTTCAATGTTCCTAGTCATGGGAATATTGAGACGGGGCATCGATATTCTAGAGTAGACTAGCGTATATCTTCTGGACCCATGAGATGGGCGATGGATGATCCCATATCCATTGGTGTTTGATATTAGAGATGGTATACGGTTGCTCAGTGGAGACTGGGTACACTGAATGGACTCGCCGAGAACTCCTAGATGGTATTATACCTCACGTCAGATAGCAGTTCTCTGCTGACACTGGTACAGGTTGGCATGTCGACCCTAGATCGTCATAGAGTCTTGTGTGTCTCCCACTGTGCTTTGATTTCCACCACACCATGGCTCTACTGAGTCATTCAAACAGGTGGTTTTTAGGTACAGTCCCAAGTCACATGGAGGCAATGAGCGATAGAAGGGGATTACTCTCTCCCGGTATTGGGGGCTGATATTGCGTTGTGCTCGATTGGCCATAACTGAAATCCCTGGCTAGGGTAGATGAGATTTACTGGTAAGTGTTACCAGTAGTTTCTCGCCCGTTAAGGACCTTACATCGGCATGACTTATCAAGTTACCGGGGTTTGATGTTTACTACCCCTAGACTAGATATGCGACATATCAGACGAACAGACCGGACTGTACGGTAAGTGTTACTGATTGGATTCGCAGGAGTATGAGCAGGCTTGCTTATTGATCTTTTGATCGCTCAACACCCGGGTGGCCGTTACGTTTAGCAGACCTTTTGCGGCTTATGGGTGTTTGATATGATCATCACCCACTGCTGGCGTATTGACGAGTCTTTAGAGTCCTACACAGAGGTTTCCTGGCTCAGGCGAAATGGAGTAGGAGCACATATGAGATATATGCGGGACCGAGATTAATACGCCTATGTGATACTATCACGACCCGAAATTGGCACGTGACGGCCCTTAAACTACGCAACGTCTACAGGCGTAACACAATTTAAGTAAGCCAAAAACCCAGCAATCTAAACCATCAAAAGTTGTAGGTGATTAGAACATTGTTAAAACTTTTGAAAATCTCAAGTACAAATTCTTTAAAGTCCAACTTTACTTTCTAAAAAATTTTGGCAGCACCTCCTTTGTAAAAGCTAATCCCAAAAATGGGTACAAGATAAATATAAGTAAAGCATCCCCAAACGGGAGTAAATCAACGCCCAAAGGCGGAAAACAACTACCACAATAGATATACGACGCCGTAGCGAAGAAATAAAAGACGATATAAGTAAAACTGCATAAAAGACATCCAAATCAGAAAAATATGCAATATCGTCATCACATCAAGTCTCTAAGTCATACACATGACAGTGGTAGATGGAGAGTACATGTTACAAAGATAACAATAAGCAACACCGGATAGCCGCAAAACCCACCTATAGCAAAACTGCGCACAGTCAGCCGAAGCGGTATCCGCTGCAAAAGATGATACGAAATATGAAAAGCCTGTCGCGACTGCCCAGAGGGACTACCTGCAAAACACTGTGGCACAGCGGGGGTGAGTTTCCAACTCGTGAATAGTAAATAACATATGCAGCTAATTGCAAGTATGCACGTACAAGGCGAATCTAATGCATGCAAGCTGATAGCAATAAATGGCCATATGTATGCAGCAGTCATGAAAGCTACTCTATTAGGTACAACTAATACATGAAGCAATAAATGGCACTATGTATGCAACAATCATGAAAGGTACTTGATTTGAATGAGATTTAGCGTGCTTGCGCTTTCTAAAAGATAGATCAAAAATATTTGTAACCGCAATCAAGAACGGCGTCGCATGAAGCTAGCTGGTGAGTACTGGTCGGTCCACAGGGATTTTGTGAATTTCCGATTCGTTCTTACGAGTTGATTCCGAAGGGTGTTCGGAGTTGTTATTAAATCTAAAAATCTAATTAACCTAGGGCAATTATCTAGATCTACTCTTGCTAGGGTTAGGTTTAGGAATGGTTTGGAAATGTAAATAAATCTCAACACTTTCTATACCCAGATTAGGATCTAAGAGGAGTTATGGTAATTATCAATAAAGGGGATTAGATCCATTCGGGAAGGTGTTCCTTCCTCTAGGTTCTTATCCTTCCTTTAGAGATCCTTACCCTAATCTCCATGGAAAACGCGCGCAACTGAGTCTTTATACTACGGTATCACCGCTACCTCGAGGGATAGGGTGCCGTAGGGCGCAGTGTGTGCGTGTATGCATGGAGTCCTATAGATTCTATGTGATGGGTAAGAAAGGGATGAGAGATCTCATCTCTCAAAAGCCTTTCCCAAAGCTAACATCTAAGGCAAGGAATTAAAATCTAAACTAGAACAAGAAATTAAATTACTTACAGATGGATCCCTCCAATCTTCCATCCAGGTTTGTCAGATCTGAATTTCTGAATTAAAGAGAGGCACCGATGCTCTCCAAAAGATTTCTAAATTTTATTCATTAAAGGGAGGCATGAAGTTTACAATGAATTAGAGTCCCTATTTATAGAAGATAGGAAACCCTAGGGTTACAATGACTTGCATGTTTACAATTACAAAAATAGCCCTAGGTCAACTAGTCAAAGCCGCAAATGAATTTTGATAAAATAAAATCTTCCTTTTGCCTTCTTAAAAAGGAAGTATTGGGCCTTTCCTTTATGGGCTCTTCTGTCTTTGGGCTTCCTGGGCTACTTAATTCTTTAATTCTTTCTTTAAAATAGCTTCTGTTCTCTTTCAGATTTTCCAGTGAATAATTGTGGTGGACTTTTAACCGTGGCTTTGAAATCTTGGACCTTGCATTGCCTTGTACTTTGTGAATTTTATCTTTGATGTAGGCTTGATCAAGAGTCTTCTGTTTGTTTGTCAAAAGTCCCTTTTTGTATCATCTTTTGTCTTTTTCACTGTTTTCGCTCCAAGAACCTGTAACCTGTAATATGTAGCAGACATGCGTCAAAAGCACCCGTTTATTTATAAAATGAATAAGAATGGGGAATATAATAATGCAATATTCTAGTGTGAACAAATACCCCCAAACTTATCTTTTGCTCGTCCTCGAGCAAACTTACTTTTATTCACTAAAATCCTAACCACACTTTCGCAGGGAAACGCGATTGCACTGAGCTCGTGCAACAAGCCGTTAAACCTCTAGGTGTCCCTAGTAGGAGGAGTGTTGTCTCCTGAGGGTTTTCAGCGGATACTACCCACAAAATCCTATCAATTCGGCCCATTGACTTTTGTTCTTCATTTAGGTTTTCTAATAAGGAATTCTATTATCTTTTACTTGTAAATTATCCACCCATATTCTTCACACTTTCTCATCATCTAACTTAAGATTATATATATCCTGTAGACTACTTAGCTTTCAGCATTTCTTAAGTTTTCCTTCTAGGTTTCCATCTCCACTTAGGAATTTCTATCAACCCTTACTAAAAATACAAGTTCTATTCTTCATTCATTTCTCTTATCTAAACTCTAATCACATATCCCCACGTGTGTGTAAATATCACCCCTACACTTGGAAATTCAAATCAAGCAATTGTACTCTCGTCCATTGTCCAAAGCACTTATTAATTAGTGAATTTTTAAATGAAATTTGCTTACACATCCTTCATGCGACCGTTAATACTTCTTGAGGTACCAACAACCGATTACAAGATGCGTTAGCACTTTAAAGCGTATTTCCTAGTTTTGCAACACCCAAGGCTTTAGCAGTGACTCCCAAACCAGTTGGTCTAAGGCACTAGGTGATGAAGCACCCTCGCTAAATATTTTTCTATTTTTTTTTACAGCCTTAAGTAATCACAAAAACCAGTGTCCATTTTTTTCCTTTATTCACTTTTTTTTTCTTTTATTTTCTTCGTACCAAGGACTTTAGACAAGAGCATTTCAAGGTCTCTTCTACTATTCCAAATTTCAAGGTTCGTGATTGTGCAAATTGTAGGGTATACGTTTTCAGAATCTAGATTTAAGCTAGGAACTATTTTTCAAACTTATACTCTAATAAAAGCATCAATACTCTTCCCTTGTTTTGACTTAGCCCAAGAAGTGAACCCAAAATTTGCCTATTTCTAAATAAACTACAAGGCATATACTCTCTACCGTTAAACTTTAAGGAATGTTATCTTTAGGGTTTTTAATTTACTAAGTCTAAGATCTAGTTGTTCCTAGCCAGTTATCCTAATTGTCAAACTCAAGTCAATTAGCCAATATTGAATACAATAATTTTTATAATTTTTGAAAATTTTCAATTTTTATGGGTTTTCAAATAAATATGCAAATGCAAAAATATATACAAATGAATGCGAAGGAAGAAGACGTACCGAGCATACCCCCAAACTTGAACTTGACAGTGTCCTCACTGTCATGCTAAACCAAGAGGTTCAAAATACCGGCACTCCCCTGTTTATTTATTTATAATTTTTATATTTTTAATGTTTTGAAATTTTTTTTTAATTTTTTATAGAAAAGAAAACAAAAAATATTTACATATATACAAAGATTCCCCCAAACTTAAGCTTGGCCTTGCACAAGCTAAAAGTTAGCACCAACCATTCAAAAATCTTATCGTGGAAATGGTAGAGTTGGTGCAAGAAAATGAGAAGCACGCGAGACCGTGTGGAAAGAAGAATGGTAGAATATGGTCTCGGTGGGGGAGAAGAATGGCGAAAAGAAGAAGGAAGTGGAGTACGATCTTGAGGATGTAAATCAAGCGAATAAATTAGCGCAATTTATGATGACTGATGTGTTAAAAGCGATTGCGCTAACCTATCAACTCTTCGTGAAATAGGGTCAAATCCCTCAAGATTCGCAAGAAAACATGGGCACGCCGAACTTGGTATAAGAAATGAAAGCGTAACGGTCATTTGTACGGTCGGGACAATAGGAGAGACGAAAGGGAGTGAATTAGGGATAGTATCTTTCTCACCGTAGTAAACTGTTTCGAACTTGAAAGATTCCATTATTGGTTCGAAACTACTATAATCAACAGAGTCTGGTGGCTCATCTGAAAATGTAAAGGACTCAAACTCGGGCGGTGAGTCATCAACATCGTCCGAAAAAGTGAAACACTTGTAGGTGTTATCATCTGTGAGAATTGTGTCAGATTCAAAGGAAAAGGTTTCAAGCTCACAGTCTTCAAGCGGGGTCGGAACGATGGGAAGGAGAGAGGGTGATATAACAGTCAAAGGTTCAGGAGGATGAATTAGAAAATCAGACACATCAAACAAAAATGATTCAACCTCAATATTATCCTCAAGACTCTCCTCAATACCATCCTCAATATTCAACTCATCCATGCCATTATCATCAAAATCTAGACGCATATGAGATTCGGGAGAAACATTTAATAACTCAAGATGATGATTTGAACATAAAATCTCAATTAAATCGACAGGTTCATCATCCGAAATATTCCCGGCGTCAATATCCTCAATCAAGTGAAAATCAATTTCTTTAGACACCTCATCAAAAGCATGGATATCTATCGATTTAGGTTCTAGATGGGAGGTGTAAAGATCGAAAGGATTAGGTGCGGTTTCACTCGAAAGGGGTTCCTCACAATCTAGCAAATCAAACACAACAAAATCACACAACTCGTTTTTATTTTCAACAGGTGAATCATTTAGAACAATCGATGGAAAACCGGAGTTGTGGGCTTCAATTGGGTACGTGTAGGTTTGATTTGAAAATCCTCTCTCATTCTCATTCTGTCCAACCGCCTCCTTATACATTGAAAAATTTGGAGCTAGCGGGACACTAGCTACCGGTTCACTCGGTTGCATAAGGGCGGCTAAAGATGCTTCCACATTCCTAGTCATTTTATTCGTTGCTGCAATGTATGCTTCCAACGAATCTTCCAAACTAGACTTAGGTGGTGAGGGGGTTTCAGTAAAAGATTCAAAATTGGTTGGATATGTGAAACTCCCTAATGGCTGTGTCGAAACAGTGTCTAGTGAAGGTGGGAAGGTCGGGTATGACTTGTAGGAAGTGGGTGGTTGGGCAGGGGTAGGATCAACATATGAATAAAAAGGTGAATAGTCGTGTTGATCCCTAGAACTAGACGAGTGGAGAGGGGTGAAAGATCGACTGCGAGATTGAGCAATATGCTCAGCAATGGACATCGGCCTAGGAGTGATAGAAGGACTTAACAAAGTGGTATCAACATATGTAGGTGGTAAAGGTTGACTCGGTTGACACAAGGTAGGTTGAAAAGTCAAACTATTTCTCCTAGACGCCTCTATTTGATCTTTCAACGAAATTTTTGGCAAGGAAGGATCGTTTTTAAATTGACCGAACAAATTAACATATGACGCAAAATTAGGTTCGGGATACCAAAGTTCGGTTAATGATTTTTTATGTGGAGTACCCATGTTAGAAGAAGAGGGAAAGAAAGAAGGTAGGTGGTGCAAGTGGGGTGCAAGGATTTCTTAGCGACAAAATTTTTGCAAGTTTTTATAAAAATTTGCCTTTTTTTCTTTTTCTCTTTATTTGAGACTGTTTGCAGAAAAAAAATATCGATAAAGGGCTTAAACACAAATGTAATCAACCAGAAATGCACAATCAGACCTAGATCTAGGGTCGCCAAGGTCTACTAGACAGCTCCTAACTAGGGCTAGAAATAGGACCTCAAACCGCCTCTTCACGGACAAGTACGGCCAGGTAAGTGGGAAGGAACCACCACTACAGTAGGCCTAATTAATAACCACTAGCCTAGACACCGCCAAGTCAGTTAGGATAAACGGTCGATGCCTATACTAGTCCTTTTCCTATTGAGCTCGAAGTCCTTAGGGCTGAGTCTAGTATTTTTTAATTAAAGATTGGTCAATGCAAATACCTTATGTGATTTCTGGGGTCCTGGGAAGGGTGATGAAATCCCCACCCAATCTGAATTGGTCAAAAAACCCCTTAAAGTCCAATTAAAGATATGCAAAACAGTAAATCACTTGCAATCAAATATTTTTATTTTATGCGCGGTGCAAAGAATCCTGCACAAGATTGTTATTTGAAAGGGAAAAGATTTTTGTGCGCAAAGAAATCCTGCAGGTAAATTTACAGAAGATATATCAAGATTTGCAGAGGAGGAGAGAGAGAAAACTCACAGAAATTTCCAGTGGCGGCACATTTTTTTTTTCGCGCTTCTGCAGTTGTTTCCAAGTCCTGAATCAACCAGACCGCGGCGGTTCCGCGGCCAAAAGCGGGCTGGAGCGGCGGTTCCGCCGCGCTTTGGTGGGATCGGCGCTTTTTTTTTTTTTTGCTCTCCAAATTTCTTCTGTTCCTCGGTTGTTGTGATCTTCTGTTGTTCCAATCTGTTTTTTCCTGTTTTGATCTCTGTAGATTTCCAGATCCGATTTTCGTATATCCTGCAAAATTCAAATAACAAAGTATCCATTCCAAAAATAACAAATGATATATATTTTTATATTTTATGATTTTTCAGATTTTTAAGATTTTTTTAATTTTATGATTAACCCGAAATTGCGAAAAGGAAAGTTCTACGCCATCCCCGGCAACGGCGCCATTTGATTTGAATGAAATTTAGCGTGCTTGCGCTTTCTAAAAGATAGATCAAAAATATTTGTAACCGCAATCAAGAACGGCGTCGCATGAAGCTAGCCGGTGCGTACGGGTCGGTCCACAGGGATTTTGTGAATTTCCGATTCGTTCTTACGAGTTAATTCCGAAGGGTGTTCGGAGTTGTTATTAAATCTAAAAATCTAATTAACCTAGGGCAATTATCTAGATCTACTCTTGCTAGGGTTAGGTTTAGGAATGGTTTGGAAATGTAAATAAATCTCAACGCTTTCTATACCCAGATTAGGATCTAAGAGGAGTTATGGTAATTATCAATAAAGGGGATTAGATCCATTCGGGAAGGTGTTCCTTGCTCTAGATTCTTATCCTTCCATTAGAGATCCTTACCCTAACCTCCATGGAAAACGCGCGCAACTGAGCCTTTATACTACGGTATCACCGCTACCTCGAGGGATAGGGTGCCGTAGGGCCCAGTGTGTGCATGTATGCATGGAGTCCTATAGATTCTATGTGATGGGTAAGAAAGGGATGAGAGATCTCATCTCTCAAAAGCCTTTCCCAAAGCTAACATCTAAGGTAAGGAATTAAAATCTAAACTAGAACAAGAAATTAAATTACTTACAGATGGATCCCTCCAATCTTCCATCCAGGTTTGTCAGATCTGAATTTCTGAATTAAAGAGAGGCACCGATGCTCTCCAAAAGATTTCTAAATTTTATTCATTAAAGGGAGGCATGAAGTTTACAATGAATTAAAGTCCCTATTTATAGAAGATAGGAAACCCTAGGGTTATAATGACTTGCATGTTTACAATTACAAAAATAGCCCTAGGTCAACTAGTCAAAGCCGCAAATGAATTTTGATAAAATAAAATCTTCCTTTTGCCTTCTTAAAAAGGAAGTATTGGGCCTTTCCTTTATGGGCTCTTCTGTCTTTGGGCTTCCTGGGCTACTTAATTCTTTAATTCTTTCTTTAAAATAGCTTCTGTTCTCTTTCAGATTTTCCAGTGAATAATTGTGGTGGACTTTTAACCGTGGCTTCGAAATCTTGGACCTTGCATTGCCTTGTACTTTGTGAATTTTATCTTTGATGTAGGCTTGATCAAGAGTCTTCTGTTTGTTTGTCAAAAGTCCCTTTTTGTATCATCTTTTGTCTTTTTCACTGTTTTCGCTCCAAGAACCTGTAACCTGTAATATGTAGCAGACATGCGTCAAAAGCACCCGTTTATTTATAAAATGAATAAGAATGGGGAATATAATAATGCAATATTCTAGTGTGAACAGTACTCTATCTGGTACAACTAATACACGAATCAATGCATATCAAATAAATGAGGAGTATGGAATAAAACATGTCATCCTCATGGAATCCTGACCTCGTAGCTGGACCAATGTCCACGAGGACAATCTAAATCCCAAATATTCTCAAATCAGCCCCCAAATTAGGTCTCATATCTATATCCTGAGTGTCCAATATCCAGTAAATATTATATATCCAGTATCCAACATCAAGTAAATCCCATATATCCTGAGTAAGTATATTGCAAGGTCATTATGATGATATATATAAATTAGATATGTATACATATATAGTAGCGTCCCATTCCACTAATATATATATATATATATATATATATGCATATATAACAGCGTCCCATTCCACTGTTATATATACTTAGGAGTAAAAATATCATGAAAACAAGTGTCTAACATCGACACATAACTACCGATCTATCAGGCGCTATCACCACGACTGGCCCTCCTGATAGGTATGTATCATACGCTATCCCGAAAACTCGAGTGCCTAGCTCTGACACTCGAAATTCGACGTATACATACGTACATGACTCCGGTCGGTATCTCCATGTTGGATTAGTATAGAACCTTAGCAAGGTTTAGGAAGGCATCATACATGCCATATTGAAATTTTTGGGGTGCTAAATAAACGCTAACCAAGATCTTAACTACAGAACTAGGGTTAACATGCATGTAAACAACTTTACAACTAAGAGAGAGGGATTACAACCTTTGTAGTCCGTTCCTTCGCTTCATAAGCTCCGAGTAGTAGTCCCTTCGCCACGATCCATGAACTCCCGGACTCTAGAGAGGCTCCACAAGTCGAATGATCCATGCTTGCTTGATGTCTTCCTTATCGAAGATGATCTACCTTAAAGAATCTCAAACCCAAGGTAACACTTCAGTAATGAAAAAATTAGAGAAGTGAACACCCTAATCTAAGTGGCTAGAATAGATAAGGATGATGAAGTAGGAATTTTGCTCTTTTGTTTTCAATTTATCACTTTAAACCATCACAACATAAAAAGCTAGAAAGCTTTTTCAAGAAAGAAGAAGAAGATGAAAGCTTTTGTGATGAATAATGAAATTGTTGTTGTGGTTACAAATGACAACCTTGAGTTAATAAATGAAGGCATTAACTCATGTAGAGAATAAACTATGGTTAAGGGTTTGGGTTGGGTTAACAAATATCTATACAAAATATCAAAGCTAATTGACAAAAGGAAAGCTTCATGAAGCTTCATGAAAAAGCTAACCCAAATCCAAACCCTAACATGGTTTAAACATAACAAACATGTTGAATTTGTAACCCTAACTTGTTACAATATTATATATCACATATACAATATATTTTGTAACAAAAGAAAATATTACTATTAACATATATCGCATATATATTAATGTATTATCCGGTGAGAAAAAGAATCAATAAAGCGAGCTTATATTAGTTAACGTAATGTAATATATCACATATATTATTATACATTAAATTATCTAATCAACACTTGATCCGACAATCCGGCTATATTGCATATAACCGACTAATATAACATGTACCATTCCATCGAATCAACACTTGATCCGATGACCCGGCTATATCTCATATACTCGGCCGATATAACATATTAAGAGAATAGAATACGGTATCTCATATCGTATTTTTCTCGGTTCCGCACATATCACATATGTGCTCCTACTCCGTTTTGCCTGAGCCAGGAAACCTCTGTTTAGGACTCTAAAGAATCGTCAATACGCCGGCAGTAGGTGATGATCATATCAAACACCCACAAGCTGCAAGTGGTCAGCTAAACGTAACAGCCACCCAGGTATTGAGCGTTCAGAAGATCAACAAGCAAGCCTGTACATTCTCCTATGAATCCAATCAGTAACACTACCGTACAGTCCGATCTCTTCGTCTGATATGTCGCATATCTAGTCTTGGGGTGGTAAACGTCAGACCCCAGTAACCGATAAGTCGTGTCGATGTGAGGCTCATAACAGGTGGAGAAACTACTGAAAACTCTTACCAGTAGCACTCCATATCATCCCTGGCCAGGGACTTCCAGTTATAGCTAATCAAACACAGCACAATATCAACTCCCTATACCGGGAGAGATGAAACCCCTCCTATCACTCATTGCCTCCATGTGATTCGGGACTGTACCTAAAAGCCACCGTTTTGCACGCCCTCTTGGACGTGGTAACGTAGAAATCAAAGCACAGTGGGAATCACACAAGTCTCTATGACGATCTCGGGTCTACAAACTAACCTGTACCAGTGTCACCAGAGAACTGCTATCTGACGATAGGTATAAATCCATCTAGGAGTTCTCGGCGAGTCCGTTCAGTGTACCCAGTCTCCACTGAGCACCCGTACACCATCTTTGATATCCAACACCAATGGATATGGGGTCATCTGATTAAATACGATTTCTGATTGTGTATGTTTAGAAAATGTATAGAGAAATCACAAAAAAAAATTATTTGACCGCAATCAATAACGGTGTCGAATGTAGCGCGTTAGTAAGTGCGGATAGTCCACAGGGAAAGTGTAATCGTTCGTGTTTCGAATTAGATGAGTCGAAATTTTAAGGAAAACAAAACAAAACAATTCATGATTTAAAATTGCATTTCAAGAAAGAGAAAATATCTAGATCTAAGAAACATTAAAAACAAGAATTGAGATGTGTGATAATTTCCAACCAACAATCAAGATTAGAAATATGGCTCGTAGGAATAGATCGGATCTATAGATGTGATGAGATCTAGCGATTACTCATTCTTATCCATTAACGAATTGATACTAGATCGATGCAAATTCATCGAGGGTTAAGGATCTTGCGAGGAAATTAGGGATTCCGCAACTCATCCTTTGTCCTTTCGATGGATCGCATTCAAATTCTAGCTTCTAATTAATCGAATGATCAATAGTTGTTCCCTAATTTCGAGTGAACACGATCAAGAAAGCATCATCTCGAAACTAGGTCGTTAATCATTTGATTCACTAGAATTTACAAACATTATAGGATTTAAGAATTGTAAAAGTGTCTAAATCATCATCATCTAAAGATCGTCACAACTCCTACACGAGCGGAGATTACTCAAACATCATGATCACAAACACAATCACAAATTGAGATCTAATCATTATGCTTGAATTAAAAGATAAGCAAGAATATAGAAAATTCACCTTTATTTATCGACAATTTTCTTTACAACTCTCTTGAATTTACAAAAGGAAGGAACTAGATCGTCGATTTCGGCTTCGCTCGGCTCCTTGAGTCGCGGATCGGCTTGGATCTCTTGCTCCGTTGAAATCCGGCGTCGCTTCTAAAGGTTGAAGGCTCTCTTGCATGAATGGTACTCGGGATCTTGATCTTGATTTTGAATTGGATTTTTGAGGCACAAGTTGTGTCACTCAACTTATGGGTAGAAGATGATGGTGATTCTTGAACAACCTCAACTCTAGATCTAGGCTCTCTTTTATAGACCTCAAAACCCTAGATCTAGGATTTCAAATTTGAATTTTCCCTCCACAAGTTTGTTAGCAAAAGATTTGAATTTCCCTCCAAAAGTTTGGTAAGAGAGCCTTCTAGAAATAGTTTGTTAAGCCGAGCCTTCTAGATGCGCCACGTGGAGCTTCTGGGGTCTTCTGGAAGCTTTGGCTGTTAGAGGGGACACGTGTACAAAATCTGGAGCCTTGATCTCATCATCAAGCCGCGGATCGGCGGCGCCAAAGGGGTTTGGGCCGCGGATCCGCGGTCCTTAAAGGGCACTGTTGTTTTATTTTTACATGGTAATTCTTGGGCTTCCTTATAGGCCTTTTTCTGATATTTTAAATTCTCTTTGGCCTTCTGTATCACAACCAAATCTTACATCTTGGAGTTGGCGTATCTTTTATCAGCTCTTTTCCCAATTTTGGGCTTTGCTTCTGGAATTTCCTGCATTAAACCCCAAGACAAAAGTTGCGCAATACAAGGATGATGCGATGACATGAAACACAGTCAATTTCCCTTAAAGTGCCGGTTTAAAAGTTTAACATATGCAATCTGGTATTTCAGAGATGTTTTGCTAATATGTGCAATATGAATGCCGAACACTTTTTAGGGAAATTGTCGTGTTAAAACTGCAGTATTTTCGACTGATCATCATCCATTGCCCATCATATGGGTCAAGATGCGTGTACGCTAGTCTACTCTGGAGTATCGGTGCCCTGTCTCGATACACCCTCGACTAAGAACAGTTATAGGATGTACTCGTGGACTACCCTGGTCCTACTAGTATGATCTCATCATAGTCCTAGTAGTCAAGTACATAACCCAAAGGGCTTTATCAACATGTAAGAGTAAGACAGTAAACCAATACAAGTCAATATTTTACGATAAAGTGCAACCAGATAGCATACTATCATATCGAGCAAGAAATTCCTCTCTATATATATCCAAGCATCCACTATAGTATACATCATATGTATAATAATGGCCTCTAGGGCATATACATAACTAACAATCTCCCACTTGCACTAAGGCCAGCTGTTGTAGTATCTCATACCGAACATCCCGAAGAGTCTTTCAAATTGTATTTGAGGAATGGCCTTTGTGAGTGGATCCGCAGTGTTGTCCTTCGTATCAACTCTCCTGACCTCGATCTCCCGGCGATCAACTATCTCCCGGATCAGGTGATACCGCCTCAGAATATGTCTGGACTTCTGATGGGACCTGGGTTACTTGGCCAAAACCACAGCTCCATTGTTATAACAATACAAAGGTATTGGATGCTCAATGGACGGAACCACACCAAGTTCAGTGATGAACTTCTTTATCCAGACAGCCTCTTTGTCAGCATCGTTGGCAGCAATGTATTCATCCTCCTTCGTCGAGTCTGCCACGGTTTCCTGTTTGGAACTCTTCCAACACACCGCCCCTCCATTAAGGGTAAAGACAAAACCCGAGTGCGACTTAAAGTCGTCCTTATCATTTTGGAAGCTCGAATCGGTAAAGGACTCTACCTGGTGTTCTCCATTACCATACACCAAAAACATCTCTTTAGTCCTTCTCAAGTACTTGAGAATGTTCTTCACAGCTGTCCAGTGATTCTCTACAGGATCTGCTTGATACCGACTCACTACACTTAGTGAGTATACTACATCGGGTTTGGTACATAGCATCGCATACATGATAGAGCCTACTGCCAAAGCATAGGGTATCCCTTGCATGCGAGCTCTCTCCAAATCAGTCTTGGGAGACATCTCTTTGGAGAGAGTGAGTCCAGAGATCGTGGGTAAATACCCATGCTTGGATTCTTCCATACTAAACCTCTTTAGTTTGGTGTCAATATACCTGGATTGGGACAATCCTCGTATCCGTTTAGATCTATTTCTATAGATCTTAATCCCCAAAATGTAGTAGGCATTACCTAGATCTTTCATTGAGAATGTATGTGATAAGAAGAGCTTGACCGAGTGCAGCATAGGAATATCATTTCCTATCAAGAGTATGTCATCCAAGTACAATATGTGGAAAACAACCTTACTCTCTGCCACTTTCTTGTATATACAAGGTTCATCTATGTTTTTTATGAAGTCAAACTCTTTGACTACCACATCAAAACATATGTTCCAACTCCGCGATGCCTGCTTCAACCCATAGATGGATTTAACCAGCTTGCACACCTTTCCGCTGCTCCCACTGTCTACGAAGCCCTCTGGCTGTGTCATGTACACGCACTCTTCCAAATCACTATTTAGAAAGGCGGTCTTAACATCCATCTGCCAGATTTCGTAGTCATGGTATGCAGCAATAGCAAGTAAGATCCGGATGGACTTAAGCATAGCCACTGGAGAAAAGGTTTCGTCATAATCCATACCTGGTCATTGACGAAAACCCTTTGCAACAAGTCTAGCTTTGAAAGTCTCAACTTTTCCATCCACACCAAGTTTCTTTTTAAAGATCCATTTGCTCCTAATGGGTTTTACCCCTTCAGGAGCAATTTCCAAAGTCCATACTTTGTTGGTGTACATGGATTCCATCTCAGATCGCATTGCATCCAGCCATTTCACAGAGTCACCACTAGTGATGGCCTGCTCGAAGCTAGTCGGGTCATCATCTTCCATGATGCAATCCTCGCTCCCACCATCAATGAGAAAACCGTAGTATCTCTCAGGTGGATGAGGAACCCTACTAGATCGGCGGAGAGGCGGGAGTTCATCGGGAACTACTGAATCCTCTGGTTCCACCAACTCTTCTGTTGCAGTTTGTGTAGCTGGCACTTCTTCCAGTTCTACCTCATTGCCACTAATTTCTTTTTCAACAAATTCCTTCTCTAAAAAGGCGGAATGCCGAGATACAAACACCTTTTGTTCCTCGGTGTGGTAGAAGATACACCCGCGCGAATGTTTAGGATATCCAATAAACTTACACAGAAAAGACCTTGCGCCGAGCTTGTCCGGATTCTGTGTTTTCACATATGCAGGACAACCCCATATCTGAGGCAGCATCACCTGATCATGGAGATAGTTGATCTCCATGGTGATCAAAGTTAGGAGAGTAGACTCAGAGGACAACACGGCGGATCCACTCACAAAGGCCTTTTCCCAGAGAGAGACTTATATGGAATAGTTGAGTATGAGATACTACAACCACTGCTACAGATGGCCCTAGTGCAAGTGGGAGATTGTTAGTTATATGTATGCCCTAGAGGCCATTACTGTACATGAGATGTATATTGTAGTGGATGCTGGGACATATATAGGTAGGACTTTCTTGCTCGACATGATAGTACGCTATCTGGTTGCTCTTTATCTTAACATGTATACTTATTGTCTCTCTGTTACATGTTGATAAAGCACTTAAGATGTGTACTCGACTTCCAGGACTATGATAAAGATCATACTAGTAGGGCCTGGGTAGTCCATGAGTATATCCTTCAATGTTCCTAGTCGTGGAAATATCGAGACGGGGCATCGATATTCCAGAGTAGACTAGCGTATATCTTCTCGACCCATGTGATGGGCGATGGATGATCCTATATCCATTGGTGTTTGACATCAGAGATGGTATGCGGGTGCTCAGTGGTGACTGGGTACACTGAACGGGCTCGCCGAGAACTCCCAGATGGTATTATACCTCACGTCAGATGGCAGTTCTCTGGTGACACTGGTACAGCTTAGTCTGTTGACCCGAGATCGTCATAGTGCCTTTTGTGTCTCCCACTGTGCTTTGACTTCCACTATACCACGGCTCTACTGAGTCATGCAAACAGGTGGTTTTTGGGTACAGTCCCGATTCACATGGAGGCAATGAGCGATAGGAGGGGATTCGTCTCTCCCGATATTGGGGGTTGATGTTGCGCTATGCTCGACTGGCCATAACTGGAAATCCCTGGCCAGGGTTGCAGTGATTTACTGGTAAGAGTTATCAGTAGTTTCACGCTTGTTATGGACCTTATTTCGGCATGACTTATCAAGCTGCTGGGGTCTGACGTTTACAACCCTTAGGCGAGATGTGCGACATATCAGACGAACAGACCAGACTGTGCGGTAAGTGTTACTGATTGGATTCGCAGGAGTGTGAGCAGGCTTGCTCGTTGATCTTCTGATCGCTCAATACCCGGGTGGCCGTTACGTTTAGCAGACCGCTTGCGGCTTATGGGTGATTGATATGATCACCATCTACTGCCGGCGTATTGACGAGTCTTTAGAGTCCTACACAGAGGTTTCTTGGCTCAAGCGAAACGAAATAGGAGCTCATATGAGATATGTGCGGGACCGAGAATAATACCAGTATGTGATACTGTATTCTATTCTCACGATTAGTATCATCGGTCGGTTTAAAGAGATATAGCCGGGATACCGAATCAAGTGTTGATTCGATATATTGATACACTAGATATTAGTCGGTTATATGCGATATGACCGGATCGTTAAATCAAGTGTTGATTTAATGATTTAATGTATAATTATATATTTGATATATTACTTTACATTAACTAGTATCGGTTCACTTAAGATTGATTTTCTCACTTGATGTGCACAAGTTGTATATGTGATATATGTTTGTGCACTAGTTTGTATCATGATTGATGATACATGCAAACATGGGTGGGTGGGTGACATACACCATGTTAATTATAATTTAGGTTTTTATTTATCTTAATTATTCAAAATGGTGGTTTCTTTTGTCATGGCTTGAAGCTTCATGAAGCTTGAAGCAACTTTGACAATGTCCACTCATTTTGTCTTGATTAAGATATTCATTAACCAAACCATTATAATTAACTATGGTTTAGTGTCTACAAAGGTTAACTCACCCATGGTTGCATTATGATAGACTTCACTTGATTATTCATTTTAAAATAATTCATTCTTATTCTTTTCTTCTTCATCCTCCTCTTCATGTTAAGAAGAGCTTTGTAGAATTTTTCAAATGAAGATTTAGAGTGAGAAATCCAAATCTAAAGTGAACCCATTTCCTATTTCATCATCCTCTACTACTTGCCATTTAGTTTAGGGTGTTCTCTTCACAAAGTTTTTGACCTAGTGAAGATGGAGCTTGAGTTTGAGTCTCCTCAACGTAGATCATCTTCGGCCTCGAAGTCAACAACCTAGCCCGCTCATTTCTCCGAAGAAACCATCACTAGAATCCGGGATCCCGATGATCGCAGCGAAGGGACGTCAACACGGAGCTTTAGAAGTGAAGGACCGGATCTACAAAGGTTGTAATCCCTTTCACTTGTAGTTAAAATGTTTAACTTGCTAGTTTTCGCATAATCTCTAGTGTACGATCTTGGTTAGGGTTGTTCGGCACGGCTATTTTTTTTTGAAACGGGCATGGTTGATGCCTTGTAGAACCTTGTTAGAGTGCCTAGGAACCCTACATTATCAACATGTGAGAGTAAGACAGTAAACCAATAAAAGTCGACATGTTAAGACAAAGTGCAACCAGATAGCATACTATCATATCGAGCAAGAAAGTCCTTTCTATATATATCCAAGCATCCACTATAATATACATCATATGTACAATAATGGCCTCTAGAGCATATACATAACTAACACCCCACGATAACCGCCGAGTCATAGGTACGGTCACCGGTAGGTATGGTTCCCCCACTAACTCATCGTCTACTCCACGAAATTCTTGCCCCGGGGTACCTCCGGGCCCCACCATGTACCCGCACACGGATCCCTCTGTTCCTCGCGTGGGGTATATATATCAGAACCGATAAATCTCATGGTGGATGCTGAAATATCATATCAGGAGAAACCAGGTTTTTTCAAATAATACATAATTTCATGAAACTAACACGGTCCTCAAACGGGAGCAAATCCCATGCTGAAATATCATGTCATTTGATCTAGCCCAGACGCATAACACCATGCGGGCGATCCCCCTGTAGATGTTAAATCTATTCACCAACAATCCTGGATAAGTATAGCCAACAACTCGCTTTCCTTTCTTCACAGCTCCTGAAGTCCCTGCCTGCTATCCTGAAAGCATAATACAATATAACAAGTATATATATTAGCAATCGACCAATAACACGTACCAACTACGTTTGAGCGACGCACCAACTCCATACATACTCTCAAGTGTTCCTCCAGTGGCTAACGCGCGTAGCGACACTACGAAACCAACTCAAGAGCAAAAGCAACACAAAGACACGAACGATATCGGCACGGCCTTAGCTAGAAACGCAAAGCGACACAACTACCAAGCCTAGACCCTGATCGTACCAATCGCGCATTCACAACACAAGATATATCGTGGAATCAATATAAAAAACGTCGCAACGTCAAAAGAAACCCACGCCAAAACTTATCGAAACCTAATAAGCAACATATATCATTTTAGCTCAAAACTACAAGTTTTTACCAAAACTAAAATTTACAAACATCACAATATGGCAAGATTAAACCATACATACCATTACTATAATTTTAATCTCACTTAATTAGGATTTAGTAAAAGCTTAATTTGCTAAATAGCTAATTATACAATTAGGAAAATAGCATTTAATAAACTAGCAACTAGGTTAAGTTTTGATCAAGCTTAACATATCAATTAACCCTTTTCACTAATCAGAACCCTAATTGATTATCCAAAAGCCATTTCTTGATTTTCAAAACATGCATATTAAAGGTTTAAATTAACATCTAATATTGAGATTAAGGTATTAAAACAAGAATTAAGTATTAGGGTTAGGATTTATACCTCGCAAGAAACACCACTTGCAACTAGAAAAAACCAAAGTTAAGCCTCCAAAAATCCTCACTTGATTGAAGATCCAAGCTAGATTAGTGATGGAGAATAAAGGGTTATGTTTTGTTTAAGAGTTTTGTGGATCTATTCAAGGATTTTGATGAAATTTGAGAGCTTGAAGATGATGAAATGAGGGAAGCAAATGAAGTGGGCAGACTTGGGGGGGAAGGGCTCGGCCAAATTAATGGGGGGGGGGGTGTTTAGTGCAAAAGTGAAGAAAGTTCTAGCAAAAAAACAATAAATGCTCATTAATACAATTATGCCACCTTTTCTATTCTTTTCTTTATTTAAAAAAACACATAATTACCCACAAATATCTAGATATTAAAGGATGGTTAGATTAACAAAAATCTAGTGATTAGATTAGCATAGATTCACATTAGAAGTAATTAACCCAAACCAAAATGTAATTACCACTAATAAAGTGCACAAATAAAGCATTAAAATAATATTTTAATTAGGGAAAAATATTAAAATGCACAAAATTACCAGTGGCTTACAAAAACCCGCAAACTAGCAATTTCCTAGCTAAACTAGGTGAAGTGAATTCTATAATGCAAAAAGATCGCTACTAGGTTTTTACGGAAAATACAATTTATTTTACCTAAAAACGGAAAATTCGCAAAACGATTTCTAAAACGTTACAATCTTCCCCCTTAAAGAAATTCGGTCCCCGAATTTAAAATTTATCTACACGTACCTTCAAAGAGATGAGGAAAAGTCTTCTGCATCTCGCTCGCTGCCACTCAAGTGATCATCTCACTAGACGGCTACGCCAAAGAACCTTTACAGATAGGAAGACCCTTGACCGAAGTTCCTCCATCTGTCGATCCACTATAACTATCGGCTGCTGGTGAACGAAAGATCGCGTCCAAGCTAAATGGTCTGGTGCTGAAACATGTGAGAAAGGTCATGAAGGTATTTACGAAGTATCGACACATGGAATACGGGGTGAATACTCAAAAATCTGGGCGGAAGTGCCAAATTATAGGCAACAGAACTAACTCGCTTGAGGATCTCAAAACGACCTACAATCTGGGACTAAGCTTCCCAAAACTCAATACGTCATGCATCACAAAATTCGTAGGAATACATGATCTCCCACTGCGACTCAAGTCTGCGACATCCACGGTCGGCATAAGACTTCTGTCTACCTCGGGATGCTCTCATCCTGGCCTGAATCAACTTGATCATCTCCGAAACCTCTCGACTAGCTGGGGTCCAAAAATCCTACTCTTGCAGAGTCAGAAAAACAGACTGGCGATCGACACCACCTAACAACAAGCCTAAGGTTGCCAATTGGAATGTCTCCTGATAACAGCTATCGAAGGAGAACACTAACAATGGCAAGTGACGATCCCAACTGCCAACAAACACTTAGTACGTACGCACAGGCATATCCTCCAGTGTCTGTATAGTCCACTCTAACTGACCATCGGCCAACGGATGGAAAGTGGAGATAAAGCTCAACCAGTACCCAAGGCTCCCCGAAGCTTCAGCCTACGACGGCTAGCAAACTGGATGCCTCTATTGGATACAATGCATGAAGGAACTCCGTGCAAACGCACAACTTAACAAAAAACAACAGAGCAAAGTTAGCATAGCCGGACAACAAACACCTAAATGGAGTCACACCCAGGCAAGCCCTGGGTAAACCCACAACGAAATTCATGGAGATCTGCTCCTATTCCAAATCTGGAACGATTAAAGGTTGCAACTCTCTAGCCGGTCCCAAAAGCTCAACCTTAGCTCGCAACAAGACAGACACCTCGAAATGAAATCCAAAACTTCACTCTTCATCCTTGCCCACCCGTAACTATCTCACAAGTCACGTCACATATTGGTGGAACTTGAATGAACACAGAAAGCTGACTGATGTGCCTGCTCTACGATTTCGCGTCTCTACCCATCAGTATCAGGTACACAGAACGCGTCCCTAAACGTAGCACACCTAGGTCACAAATCAAGGACTCCGAATCTTTACTCGGCCGAACATGCTCAAGAATCTCTGACAAACGAGCATCGGCGGGCTGTGCCTCGTGAAAGCGATTAAGGAAAAGTGGTCGGGCGCGGACATGAGCAAGCTATTCCCCCTTTAGAAGAGGTGAACCTAGCTGTACTCCACGATCACACAAGAACCGTAAATCTACAGAAGTCTGTCTCTGAACTATGCACAACTGGAACAAGCTACCCCCGGGCCTACGACTCAAAGCATCAGCTACCACAATCGCCTTGCCATAGGAAACAAAGGATCTCACAATTACAATCTTTCACAAGCTCCATCCAACGGCGTTGTCTCAACAATCAAAATCCGCTATAGGAAGATGTACATTATGCTCTGGTAGTCCGTGAAAATCTGACATGACTCCCCACACAAGTAGTGTCCTCAGATCTTCAACGCAAGACCACCGCGGCAAATCTCTAGATCAGGAGTGGGATAATCCTGCTCGTACTTCCTCCTACTGTCGGGAAGCAAAAGCGATAACTCAATCATGCTACATCAGTACACAATCGAGCCCCACTGGCGAAACATCACAGTAAACAACAAAGTCTCCCGAACCAGAAAGCAAAGAAAGAACTGGTGCACTTGTCAACCGAGTCTTCAACTGCCGAAAATTCCGCATGCATGCCTCAGTCCAAAGAAAAGGAACTCCCTTCCTGGTCAATCCAGTTAACGGTGCAGCGCTACATAAGCAGTCCTGCACGAAACGGCGGTAAAAACCGGCTAAGCCCAAAAAGCTGCGGACTTCTGTCCCTGCTACAAGTCTGGGCCAAAGCTGTACGGCCTCGATCTTCCTCGGTTCCGTACGAAACCGTCTCCCGTAACCACATGACTTTAGGATGTCAACACAATCAAGCCTGTAGGAACACTCTGAGAATTTAGCAAACAGCTGGTACACACCCAATGTCTTCAAGCAAATCCTCAAGTGTTGCTCAAGTTCCTCACGACACATTGGAAAGGTCCAGAATGTCATCACTAACACAATAATAAACTGGTCGAGGAACGGCCTAAAGAAATCTGGTTCATCACATCCACGAATGTTGCTAGGGCATTAGTGAGTCTAACGACACCACCAAAACATATACTACCCGTAACACGCACAAAAGAAATCTTCAGAATGTCATCACTCCGAACCCGCAACCAATGATGACCCGATCCCAAAAAAACATAGAAAATGTCTCGCCCTCTGGAGCAAGTCGAACAAATCGTCAATGCGAGGTAAATGATACCTATCCGCACCGTAAATCAGATCAATTGATGATCTATCAATACACAACCTCAAACTGTCGTCCTTCTCTTGACGAACAGAATAGGAGCTCCCCAAAGCGAAACACTTGGACATACAAGTCCACCAACAAACAACTCTGCAGCTGAACCTTAAGCTTCCTAAGCTTCGCCGGCTCATCTAGAACAAAATCGGAAACTCTCGAACGTTAGGAACCCGGTCCAACAAACCTACTATTGCTCCGGTATCACAACTAAAAGCCAAGAATTCTCGACATCCTCTCCTCTAAAGTTGAATAGAGAAAAAGGCTGACTTCAAGTTGTGATGGGCGGCACCACTGTCCACCTACACAACAATAACTGACTCGCCGGGAAACAAATCCTGACTGTTTCCTCACGGCAGTCCACAGATACCTAGCACGTAGCTAACCAGTCTGTGCCCAGGTGAACGTCAAATCCAACATCTCAAGAAGGATCAAAATGACAGAAGAATCTCTATCTCCTATCCGATTGGCACACGACTGAAATACGTGTCGCGCAACAAAATAATCGCAGACAGAAGATAACACAACAACGGCCGATCTACCATACACAACTTTTGGCCCAACTATGGCACAAAGGGTGTAAAACAAATGAGTGCATAGATCCCAAACAAAAAGAACCTACAAATCAAACGAACATACGAAAAAGAATACCTGAAAACTTTGCATTGGACGCCCGCACATCCCGATGAGTAGAAGCAAACTATGGTGTCTTCCCCTTACCCGCAACTGGCCGAACTCCTCCTCTGCCAACCTGTCCCCTCTGACCGAACCCTTCGCGACCACGACCTCTCCGAACACGAGTCTGACACGGTGCTAAGGAACAATTCCTGATGAGGTGATGAAGGTTCCTGCACCAGAAACATCCACGCGATGACTGCTGACTCTCCCGGTGATGAGAGCTGAACGACTGTCCTCGTCCTAAGCCTCTGCTACTCCCGCGACGGTCCCGAAATCTGTCTCGGCGATTGAACCTCTGTCTCGGGGCTGACACACCTGTACTAACACTCCTTGGTCCTCAAACTCCTAAAGTCTCTGGAAGACATGCCTCGTCAACTAGGGCTGCATACACTGGAGCAGTGTAAGTGACGAAATGTTGTGTATTGACCGCAAGGAACAACTAGGTAACAAGGGTGGCAACCTTCTGTCGCTGCGCTCTACTGGCCTCAACTAAAGGCCTCATCGTCTGGCGCAAGTCCTGCATCTCAGCCTCAAGCCTAGCGATACGATCTGCCGAAGGCGGATCCATCTACTCCAGTGCAACGAGCGTGCCATCCTAGTCAGACCTCATCCTACTCGAGTCAACCCTGACCTCGGCTCTCGCTGCATCACTTTGAGTCCCTATAGTCATCGGCGGCAAAGGCTATTAATGGAAAAGGATTCGATAAGAACACGGAAATCGAATCACAAGGATATGTATCATCACGAAAAGAATTTCAAGCAATTAGTACTTAGGTCAATTTAGGCGGAAGACCGTGTCATGAGTATGCCGCGGACATACACACACTACGTTACTCTGCTTAAACTACCTACTCCATCATACCAAGGTCGTCCTACACTCCGAAAAGTAAAACCTAGCACTCTGATACCAACTTTGTCACGACCCGAAATTGGCACGAGACGGTCCTTAAACTACGCAACGTCTCCAGGCGTAATGCAATTTAAGTAAGTCAAAAACCCAGCAATCTAAACCATCAAAAGTATTAAGTGATAAGAACATTGTTAAAACTTTTGAAAATCTCATGTACAAATTCTTAAAAGTCCAACATTACTTTCTTAAAAATTTTGGCAGCACCTCCTTTGTAAAAACTAACCCCAAAATGGGTACAACAAAAATATAATTAAGGCATCCCCAAACAGGAGCAAATCCATGCCCAAAGGCGGAAAACAACCACCAAAACAGATATATGACGTCGTAGCGAAGAAATAAAAGACGATATAAGTAAAACTGCATAAAAGACATCGAAGTCACCAAAATATACAATATCGTCCTCACATCAAGTCTCTAAATCATACACATGAAAGTGGTAGATGGAGAGTACATGGTACAAAGATAACAATAAACAACATCGGATAGCCGCAAAATCCACCTATAGTAAAACTGTGCACAGTCAGCAAAAGCGGTATCCACTGCAAAAGATGATATGAAAGATTAAAAGCCTGCCGCGACTGCCTTGAGGGACTACCTGCAAAACACTTTGGCACAATGGAGGTGAATTTCCAACTCGTGAATAGTAAATAACATATGCAGGTAATTGCAAGTATGCACGTACAGCGCGAATCTAATGCATACAAGCTGATAGCAATAAATGGCCATATGTATGCAGCAGTCATGAAAGATACTCTATCAGGAACAACTAATACATGAAGCAATAAATGGCAATATGTATGCAACAGTCATGAAAGGTACTATATGAGGTACAACTAATACACGAATCAATGCATTCAAATAAATGAGGAGTATGGAATAAAACATGTCATCCTCACGGAATATTGACCTCGTGGCAGGATCAAAGTCCATCAAGACATTCTAAATCCCAAATTTCCTCAAATCAGCCCCCAAATTGGCTCTCATATCCTGTAAGTCTCATACATCCTGAGTGTCCAATATCCAGTAAATCTTATATATCTAGTATCCAATATCAAGTAAATCTCATATATCCTGAGTGAGTATATTGCAAGATCATTATGATCATGTATATAAATTAGATATGTATACATATATATTTGCGACCCATTCCACTAATATATATATATATATATATATTTATATATATTCATATATAACAGCGTCTCATTCCACTGTTATATATACTTAGGAGTAAAAATATCATGAAAACAAGCGTCTAACATCGACACATAAACATTGATCTATCAGGCGCTGTCACCACGACTGGCCCTCCTGATAGGTACGTTTCATACACTATCCCGAAAACTCGAGTGCCTGGCTCGGACACTCGAAATTCGACGTATCCATACGTACATGACTCCGGTCGGTATCCCAACGATAACCGCCGAGTCATAGGTACTGTCACCGGTAGGTATGGTTCCCCCAGTAACTCATCATCTACTCCCCGAAATTATTGCCTCGGGGTACCTCCGGGCCCTACCCTGTACCCGCACACGGCTCCCTCCGTTCCTTGCATGGGGTATATATATATCAGAATCGATAAATCTCTTGGTGGATGCTGAAATATCATATTAAGAGAAACTGGGTTTTTTCAAATAATGCATAATTTCATGAAACAACCATGGTCCTGAAATCCAGAAAACATTATGAAAAATCCATATCTCAATGCGAAAATCCATGAATATAATATATGCAACAGAAAACTGTAATATGAGCATATAAAGAAAAAGCCGCTATTTAACTGCAACAAGTTAAAATATATATCATGCGGTTCCTAAGTTCTCCAAGTCCATATAACATCAAATAAGGGTGAACATGTAGATATAACCAGATATATGTATAAACATGTAGGTATAGCAAGGTATATGTATCTACCTATCAGTAATGATGTAATACCCTCCGGATATAAGTTTAAGTATGTATGCGAGATATACATGTAGCTATGTCTCATATGTGTATATACCTATCACTAATGGTACAATACCATATAGGTATATAGGTAACTAGCATGTAAACAAGTCAAGGCATATGTGTAAGCATGTAGGTATACAGGTATGCTATATGTCATATGCATAAAATGAAATAGGGATCATGTCTCGATGTCCCTAAACAATACAATATCACATATGTATAGGTGTTGTGCGTGTCATGGCAATTATTGACGGTGTGTGTGTAGCATACAATTAGTGCTCGTGAAACATGAACCGTCAATATTGGTGTTGTGTCTCATTAATACTAAGTCCATACACAATGAAATGAGATAAGCAACAATGGTATACATGCACAATCAATATCCGTATACTTCTAATTAATAGTTATGTCATTTGATCTAGCCCAGACGCATAACGCCATGCGGGCGATCTTCATGTAGATGTTAAATCTACTCACCAACAATCCAGGCTAAGTAAAGACAACAACTCTCTTTCCCTTCTTCGCAGCGCCCGAAGTCCCCTCCAGCAATCTTGAAAGCATAAAACAATATAACAAGTATATATATTAGCAATCGACCAATAACACGTACTAAATACGTTTGACCGACGCACCAACTCCAAACATACTCTCAAGTGTTCGTCCTGTAGCTAACGCGCATAGCGACACTACGAAACCAACTCAAGAGCAAAAGCTACACAAAGATACGAACGACATCGGCACGACCCTAGCTAGAAACGCAAAGCGACACAACTACCAAGCCTAGACCCTGATCGTACCAATCGCGCATTTACAACACAAGATATAGCGTGGAATCAATATAAATAACGTCGCAACGTCAAAAGAAACCCACACCAAAACTTACCGAAACCTAATAAGCCACATATATCATTTTAGCTCAAAAATACAAGTTTTTACCAAAACTAAAATTTACAAACATCACAATATAGCAAGATTAAACCATTCATACCTTTACTATAATTTTAATCTCACTTAATTAGGAATTAGTAAATGCTTAGTTTGCTAAATAGCTAATTATACAATTACGAAAATATCATTTAACAAAGTAGCAACTGGGTTAAGTTTTCATCAAGCTTAACATATCAATTAACGTTTTTCACTAATCAAAACCCAAATTGATTATCCAAAACCCATTTCTTGAATTACAAAACATGCATATTAAAGCTTTAAATTAACATCTAATATTGAGATTAAGGTATTAAAACAAGAATTAAGCATTAAGGTTAGTATTTATACCTCACAAGAAACACCACTTGCAACTAGAAAAAACCACAGTTAAGCCTCCAAAAATCCTCACTTGATTGAAGATCCAAGCTAGATTAGTGATGGAGAATAAAGAATTATGTTTTTTAAGAGTTTTGTGGATTTATTCAAGGATTTTGATGAAATTTGAGAGCTTGAAGATGATGAAATGAGGGAAGAAAATGAAGTGGGCAGACTTAGGGGGGCTCGGCCAAATGAGTGGGGGGGTGTTTTGTGCAAAAGTGAAGAAAGGTCTAGCAAAAAAAACAATAAATGGTTATTAATGCAATTATGCCACCTTTTATATTCTTTTCTTTATTTAAGAAGACACATAATTACCCACAAATATCTAGATATTAAAGGATGGTTGGATTAACTATAATCTAGTGATTAGATTAGCATAGATTCACATTAGAAGTAATTAAGCCAAACCAAAATGTAATTACCACTAATAAAGTGCACAAATAAAGTATTAAAATAATATTTTAATGAGGGAAAAATATTAAAATGCACAAAATTACCAGTGGCTTACGAAAACTCGCAAACTAGCAATTTCCTAGCTAAACTAGGTGCAGTGAATTCTATACTGCAAAAAGATCGCTTCTAGGTTTTTACGGAAAATACAATTTATTTTACCTAAAAATGGAAAATTCGCAAAACGATTTCTAAAACGTTAGGGATACCGTATTCTATTTTCGCGATTTGTCTCATTGGTCGGTTATATGCATTATAGCCGGGTATTCGAATCTAGTGTTGATTCGATAGATTGATACATATGATATTAGTCGGTTATATGTGATATGACCGGATCATTAAATCAAGTGTTTATTTAATGATTTAATGTATAATTATATATTTGATATATTACTTTATATTAACTAGTATTGACTCACTTAAGATTTTTTTTCTCACTTGATATGCACCTAGTGTATATGTAATATATGTTTGTGTACATGATTGTATAATGCTTGATGATACATGCAAACTTAGGTGTGTGTATGACTTACACCATGCTACCAATAATGAAGGTTCTTAATTATCTTAGTAAATCAAAATGAGGTGGAAATTGGTCATGGCATGAAGCTTCATGATGCTTTTGGATAACCATTGACCAAGTCCACTTAATTTTTTTTACTTCAAATATTTTAAACCTAACCATAATTATTTAGCCATGGTTATATCTCTACAATGGTTAGTACATGATACTAACTCACCCATGGTTGCTATTCTCACCTAAATAATTTTCATTCTTGAGTTGCTTCATTTTTCATGGAGGTTTTCTTCATCTCTTTCTTCTAGCTTTCTAGCTCCATAAAACATGAATAAATATTGTGACAAAATAAAATCTAAAGTGAGCCCAGTTCCTACTTCATCATCCTCTACTACTTGCCATTTAGTTTAGGGTGTTCTCTTCACAAAGTTCATCACCTAGTGAAGAGGTAGTTTGAGTTTGAGTCTCCTCGACGTAGATCATCTTCGACCTTGAAGACTTCGAGCATGGTTGTTCATTTCTCCAAGGGAACCCATACTAGAATTCGGAAGATCAACAATCGCAGCAAAGGGACTTCTCACGGAGCTTTAGAAGTGAAGGACCGGTCTACAAAGGTTGTATTCCTCATTCACTTAGTGTAATGGTAGGTTACATGTTCATTTGCTCCTAAAACTCTAATTAGATCTTAGGTTAGGTTGGTTGGCATGCTTGAAAATTTAAATACGGCATATTTGATGCCTCCCAGAACATTATGGTCGTGCCAAAGAATCCTATGAGAGCCATAATAGAGCATTAGGAGTTATCTATGCGAAGTTATAAATCCAATCGAACCCTGAAAACCCACTTGATACCGCCTTAGTGAAAATTTTTCAAAAAGTCGGATTTTTCCGTATTAAAAATTCTCAAATAATCGTACAGGTAACTCTATAGATCTCGGAGAAGTACGATTCCCTAACTCGGTCAAGTCACCATGGAACCACGGCCATACCATGCATTTGGCGACAGTTCCGCGGCAGAGCTTGTGAGTTATGGCTTCATACTTCAAGGGGTGATCCGTAGCTACTACATCATGCTTCTATTACTCAAGTGTTGAGCTTTCTGGAATTTATTGGGAATTTGTTGATTCGATCGGAATGTTTAACATCATTTAGTCTTTTTCGGGTATTCACATGTTATCTAGGTGAAGTTAAAAAGCTCGAACGAATGTCAAAAACTCATTTTTCAAAGTTTAAGGTATTCGGAAAAACGTGCAAGTAATTCTGTAGACCTTCTAGAAGAATGTAACCCTAACTCGACTTTTTGGGATCACGGAACCGCGGTCATACCTTAGGGTTTACCGCAGTTCCGTAGCGACATGAGTGAGGCTTGGGTCTGCCCTTCTACGGTTGGTCCATAGGTGCTGTGACAAGTACTGGGTATTATTAAACTGTGTTCAAGTGTTGAGACGTCTGGGAATTGTGGGACTTTGATGAATCGATCGAGAAGTTTAATGTCGTCCGGTTATCATGTGATGTGATACAATATGTGGAATTCATATAGTTAGGCATGAAATCCGAAGTATGTGATACTTCGGGTTTATGATGTCTAAGGTTATCATAGATTCCAAATGTTGTAGTTTTTCACTTTCCTTTCTGTGACCGTAAGTGTAATATGTGGTGTATCACCGGTTTCATTGCTATACGTCAACGACAATTGGGATGCACAGATTTACTTACGTTGATGACATGTGATGTTATGTGTTGCTGGATATGTTATATTGGATCGTCGTGTTTGAATAGCCGGGGTTTTTTATGTGGGCTGAGAGTATTTTCATTTTCATTCATGTAAAATTCATTGTATGTAATATTTTTTTATTGAAGCACTTCCGGGTTGAGGAAGATGTCACCGTTGATATATATTGTTTACTTTTCCGCATTAGGATAGACCCAAGAAAGGGAGCACAAGTAACCGGGTTCTAGAGTCCAGTGGGAGACCATCTCGAGGAGTCGAGTCCGGGTCTCCTAACTCTAGAATTGGTAGGGTTGCTTGTCTCTCTTGTAGGGGTCTAGGGATGTGGGTTTGGCTATTCATCATGACCGTGGAATCCGTGTTTTAGAGAGGCTCAAAATAAAACACGGACATCCTAGTATATCCAATATTTCATATATTGTCTTCTGCTGCTGATATCTGTGATGTCATCATTTGATATGATGAGATAGATACTGTATATAGTATATATGATATATTATACAGACGTTGCTTATGTTTTACACCCGTGCTAGCCCTGTCCAGCTTTGTCGTTAATTACCTAATTTAACGGTGCATGACGGGACATCGAGGCGAATGCAGATGGTATAAGCGTACGTTGTATTTATCTGTGATGTTTAGGTATCCTAAATGATGGGACATTCATTAATGAGATTAATGTAAGAAAAATAAACGGAATGATGTTGTGGAATCGAATTTTCAAAAACAGGTAACTCAAGTTGTTTCTTTTCATAGCGGCATTCCTTGTAGAATATCCAGCACCTTATTCGATGAGGAAAGAGCCGAGATCCCTTCACTGGGAGTGACCCCTTTAGCAATAACTAGCAGATGATACAACCCTCGGTTTTGTCTTTTGATTGCTTTTCTAGTTCTTGCTTTGCATAGTGGTATTGTGAATATCCTGCACCTCATTCGACGAGGAAAAAGCCGAGATCCCTTCATCGGGAGTGACCTCTTAAGAGAAACTAGCAAAAGCCTTAAAAACACTCCTTTTAAAACCATTTGATTCTACAACGATATCAAGTTCAAAGAGTTAAAGGTTTTCTTAAAAACCATCTGCAACCCTCCGTCATTTTAGGAAGTAGAGTACTTAGTATTCGTGCTGTGTTTTTTGACTATAGTTAAGGCACAGTGTACGGTAGCAAAGTGATGTCTTCGTACATAGCATATGATGCGATTAGTTAGGAAAGTCATGTGTCTTTGTTGACCATAGTTAAGGGTCATGTGTGTGGGTCTAATTAATCACGAAATGACGGGTAGAACTTGACTAGTACTTATGATTTGTTGACCATAGTTAAGGTCATAAGTCACTAGGGGTAAAAACCAATATTGGGAGTTTCAAGTGTTGAAATTTGCAATGAGATTGCATACCTTCTATGTGATAGTTGGATACTGATACCCACTGCGAGTAATAGTTACTCCTGGGAGAGTTTTGCACTTTACAATTAGCCAATCAAGTATGTGTCTAGAAAGGTGTCAACGGTGTTACGCCCCTGGGAAAATGAGTTTTATTTTAATTAGGTCCATACGAAAGCACGGGGAACCTCCCTCAAAGTACCGGCACTGGCCTGGCTGAAAGATTGGCGAACTTGTAGGGTGTAATTAATCCCGGCTAGTCTTTCCTTTTAGGTTTGAAGGAAGATTTGATAAAAACAGTGGGAGCCATCCTGATTAGATAAAATATATAACCATTCTAATCTTGCAAGAGCGCACGCAGAGTGTTTTCTTCTCTCTCTCTCCAGGTAGCGACCATGTCACGCCTTAATCAAGATAATAATATGGATGTATTGACCGAACCCGCTTGTTATACTGAGCTGGGGAACATTAGTCCCGCTCCAACTTATAAATGTTATAAGACCAAGCAGGAAATGTAATTACCAGAATTCCCGTGCCCCCCAAACGAAGAAGGTGCATGAAGATGCATCTTCTTCGGGTGTATTCATTACAGAGAATTGTTTCTCAGTATACTCTACGTCCTGGGTATTTGAGAGCGGATCGGGATCCCGTATATGTAATTTGTTACATGGGCTACAGATAGGTAGAGAACTGAGAATAAGGTGATAGGTCTCTAATTATAGAGATTGGTGCAATTGTTGCAGCCAAATCAGTTGCCAGTTATCATCCTGTATTACCAAATACATTGATTCTGAACGAATATTAATAGATACCGAACCTGATATACAACATCATATCAGTCTCTTAATTTAGTAAAGAAGGATATAATTTTGTATTGTTAGATAATGTTTGAACATTTCCTATATCGAAGTGTTGATCGGTTCAGGCACGTTATCTAAAAGAATATACGCTCTAAATCAAACCACGGTTCTTAACGTATAGAACACGCACAAGAGGAAGAGTTCATAAATGAACGAATTCTTCTTAAGGCATTATAGACTAGGTCATATCAATGCGACCCGACTAGCTAAGTTACATTTAGATACAAATTTAAATCAGTTTGAATTTACATCTTGTGAAACTTGCCAGTCATGTCACAAAGATAAGATGACCATAGCTCCGTTTACTTGAAACAGAGAAAGGGTTAGTGAACGCTTGGGACTGATACATAGAGATGTATATGGTCCCCTGTCTACACATGCCAGGACTGGTTCTTTATACTTCCTTATATTCACTGATGATCTCTCAAGATTCGGACTCATGTTCCCATTGAAACACAAGTCTGAAACTTTTGAGAAATTCAAGGAATGTAACTTAGAAGTAGAGAACCAATACGGGTAGAAGTATTATGTCCAGTGATGAGATCATGGAGGAGAATACTTTAGCATGGAGATCCTGAACTATTCTAAAGGAGAATGAGATTCTCTCTCTGCATTACTCCTCCATATACACCACAACACGTCGGTGTATCGGGGTGGAGCAATCGAACCCTATAAAATATGGTGTGCTCTATGATGAGTACTACTGAGTTACCTATTTTCTTTTGGGGGTTATGCGCTTGAGGAAGCTGCATACATATTGAATTAGGTTCCAATCAATTCAGTGCCTACTACTCCATATGAGATATGGTATGGAAAGATCCCATCTCTTAAGTAAGTTAAGATTTGGGGTTGTCCGGCCTATGCCTAAAAGCGAAATACGTACAACTCGAGGAATGGTCAGTTCTGTGGAAGTTTGTAGGATATCCTAAGCATTCGCAAGGGAATATCTTCTACCGCCCCAAGAAACAAAAGGTGTTTTATTTCTTGGCATGCCACCTTTTTAGAAAAGGAAATTTTTATGAAAGAAATTTGTGGACATGAGGTAGAACTGGAAGGAGTTCCAGCTATACAAACTACAACTGATGATTTGATAGAACCGGAGGATTCAATACTTCCTGATGAACCTCAGCCTCTCTGCCGATCCGGTAGGGTTCCTTATTCGCTTGAGAGATACTTCGATTTCTCGATAACAGTAGGAGCGAGGATTGCATCATGGAGATGATGAAAAAACTAGCTTCGAGCAGGCCATCAAGAGTGGGGACTCTGTAAGAATGGCTGGATGCTTAGTGATCTGAGATGGAATTTATATATACCAACAAAGTATGAACTTTGGTAGCTATATCTGAAAGGTTAAATCCCCATCAGGAGCAAGTATATCTTGAGAAGATTACTTGGTGTAGATGGAAAAATTGAGACTTTCAAAGCTAGATTTGTTGAAAAAGGTTCTAGTCATTGGCCAGGCGTGGATAACGATGAAACTTTTTCTCCAGTGGCTATGCTTAAGTCCATCCAGATCCTACTTGCCATTGCTACATACCATGACTACGATATCTGGCGGTTAAGTGTCGTGACTGCTTTTTTGAATACTGATTTAGAAGAGAGCGTCTATAAGTACACAGCCAGAGGGTTTCATAGACAGTGGGAGCAGTAGAAACGTATGCAAGTTGCTTTACAGGTTAAAGTAGACATCGCGGAGTTGGAACATCTGTTTTGATGTGGTAATCAAAGTGTTTGACTTCATCAAAATAGTAGATGAACATTGTATATACAAAAAGATAGTAGAGAGTAAGGTGGACTTTCTCGTATTGTACGTGGATCACATACTCTTGATAGGAAAGGAGTTTCCTATGCTACTCTCGGTCAATCTCCTCTTATCATATTGATTCTCCTTATAGGATCAAGGTGACACCTCCTAAAATCCTGGGTTTTGGATCTATGAGATAGATCTAAGTGGATGTTAGGATTCTCACTAGGTGTAGTGAGATGGTATCAATAGATCATAGGGAGAATCACTGGATAGCTTCCAGGGTGGTAAGGACAACTGAAAGTCAGTCACAGGCATTGTCTTTACCTTCAGTGGAGGGATGGTATATTGGAAGAGTTCCAAGCTAGGTACCGTGACAAACTAAACGATAAATGCTGGTGACATCGCTATTAAAGATGCTACCAAAGAGGCAGTCTGGGTGTTATTTGTTCATGAGATGAACTTGGTTCCTACCATTGTGTGACAATGAAGGTGTGGCTTTGGCCTAGGAACCCCGATCCCATCAGTGACCCAGACATATTCTAAGGCAGTATCACCTGATCATGGAGATGGGTGATCTCCAAGAGATCGAGATTAGGAGAGTAGACTCAGAATTTAACACGGCGGATCAACTCACTGAGGCCTTTCCTGTGAGAGACTTTTATAGGATGTTGGGTATGCTATACTACAACAACTGGCCTTAGTGCAAGTAGGAGATTGTTAGTTATATGTATGCCCTAGAGGCCATTATTGTACATGAGATGTATATTATAGTGGATGCTGGGACATATATAGGGAGGACTTTCTTGCTCGACATGATAGTACGCTATCTGGTTGCTCTTTATCTTAACATGTATACTCACTGTCTCTCTGTTACATGTTGATAAAGCCCTTAGGATGTGTACTCGACTTCCAGGATTATGATGTAGATCATAATAGTGGGACCAAGGTAGTCCATGAGTTCATCTTTCAATGTTCCTAGTCGTAGGAATATCGAGACGGGGCATCGATATTCCAGAGTAGACTAGCGTATATCTTCTCGACCCATGTGATGGCCGATGGATGATCCCATATCCATTGGTGTTTGACATCAGAGATGGTATACGGGTGCTCAGTGGAGACTGGGTACACTGAACGGACTCGTCGAGAACTCCTACATGGTATTATACATCACGTCAGATAGCAGTTCTCTGGTGACACTGGTACAGGTTAGTCTGTCGACCTGAGATCATCACAGAGTCTTGTGTGTCTCCCACTGTACTTTGATTTCCACAACACCACGGCTCTACCGAGTCATGAAAACAGGTGGTTTTTGGGTACAGTCCCGAGTCACATGGAGGCAATGAGCGATTGGAGGGGATTTGTCTCTCCCAGTATTGGGGGTTGATGATGCGCTGTGCTCGATTGGCCATAACTGAAATCTATGTCCAGGGTAGATGAGATTTACTCGTAAGTGTTACCGGTAGTTTCTCGCCCGTTATGGACCTTACATCGGCATGGCTTAACCAGTTACTGGGGTCTGACGTTTACCACCCCTAGACTAGATATGCGACATATCAGACGAACAGACCGGACTGCACGGTAAGTGTTACTGATTGGATTCGCAAGAGTATGAACAGGCTTGCTTGTTGATCTTCTGATCGCTCAATACCTGGGTGGCTGTTACGTTTAGCAGACCTCTTACGACTGGGTGTTTGATATGATCATCATCCACTGCCGGCGTATTGACGAGTCTTTAGAGTCCTACACAGAGGTTTCCTGGCTCAAGCGAAACGGAGTAGGAGCACATATGAGATATGTGCGTGTAATACCCCAGGTATTATCCGGTATACCCATTTATACAAGATAAGCATGGGGACCCACTGTAGAACAATGGGAAATCTTCGGAATACATTACAAAAGAGGGGAGATCTTTACTATAAATGGAATGATACCACTCTTCAATATAGAGGCGCCTTTTAAGTGAACTGGCACTACAGGAGTTTGAGAACTCCGTAGTTAAGCGTGCTCGGACCAGGGAAGTCCTAGGATGGGTGACCTCATGAGAAGTGGCCCCTGGTCAGGTCCAGTTTACCCCGAAGGACAAAACCGTGCGGCTTTGGCCAGAGCGGACAATACTCTCTGTATTGGGGGTGTGTTATGAAAAATGGTATCAGAGCTGGTTCCTCAATAGTAGGTCTGTGGTTCGAGGACGAACCATTGTTCTTAGTGGGGGAGAATGTAATACGCCAGGTATTATCTGGTATACCCATTTATACCAGATAAGCATGGGGACCCACTATAGAACAATGGGGAATCTTCGGAATACATTCCGAAAGAGGGCAGATCTGTACTATAAATGGAATGATACTACTCTTTAATATAGAGAAGCCTTTTAAGTGAACTGGCACTACAGGAGTTTGAGAACTCCGTGGTTAAGCATGCTCGGACAAGGGAAGTCCTGGGATTGGTGTCCTCCTGGGAAGTGGCCCCTGGTCGGGTCCAGTTTGCCCCGAAGGACAAAACCGTATGGCTTCGGCCAGAGCGGACAATACTCTCTGTATTGGGGGTGGGTCATGACAGTGCGGGACCAAGATTAATACACGTACGTGATACCGTATTTTATTCTCGCGATTTGTATCATTTTGTCGGTTATATGCGTCATAGCCGGGTTATCGAATCAAGTTTTGATTAGATAAATTGATACATATGATATTAGTTGGTTGTATGTGATATGACCGGATCATTAAATCAAATGTTGATTTAATGATTTAATGTATAATTATATAGTTGATATATTACTTTACATTAACTAGTATTGGCTCACTTAAAATTGTTTTTCTCACTTGATGTGCACATAGTGTATATGTGAAATATGTTTGTGTACATAATTGTATCATGCTTGATGATACATGCAAACTTGGGTGTGTGAATGAATTACACCATGCTACCAATAATGAGAGGTTTTAATTATCTTAGTAAATCAAAATGAGGTGGAAATTGGTCATGTCATGAAGCTTTTGGATAACCATTGACCAAGTCCACTTGATTTGTTTTACTTATTGTTAGTTATATGTATGCCCTAGAGGCCATTACTGTACACAGGATGTATATTGTAGTGGATACTGGGACATATATAGGGAGGACTTTCTTGCTCGACATGATAGTATGCTATCTGGTTGAACTTTACCTTAACGTGTATACTGATTGTCTCTCTGTTACATGTTGGTAAAGCCCTTAGGATGTGTGCTTGACTATCTGGACTATGATGCGGATCATACTAGTGGGGACATGGTAGTCCATAAGTACATCCTTCACAGTCCTTAGTCGTGGGTATATCGAGACGGGGCATCGATATACCAGAGTAGACTAGCGTATACCTTCTCGACCCATACAGATGGGCGATGGATGACCCATATCCATTGGTGTTTGACATCAGAGATGATATACGGGTGCTCAGTAGAGACTGGGTACACTGGACGGACTCGCCGAGAACTCCCAGATGGTATTATACCTCACGTCAGATGGCAGTTCTCTGATGACACTGGTACAGAGTAGTCTGTTGACCCGAGATCGTCATAGAGTCTTGTGTGGTTCCCACTGTGCTTTGATTTCCATCTTACCACGTCCAAGAGGGCGTGCAAAACGGTGGTTTTTGGGTACAGTCCCGAGTCACATGGAGGCAATGAGCGATAGGAGGGGATTCGTCTCTCCCGGTATAGGGGGTTGATGTTGCGCTGTGTTCGATTGGCAATAACAGGAAGTCCCTGGCCAGGGCTGATCAGAGAATTGCTGGTAAGTGTTACCAGTAGTTTCTCGACCCGTTATGAGCCTCATATCAACACGACTTATCGAACTATTGGGGTCTGACGTTTACCACCCCTAGGCGAGATATGCGACATATCAGACGATCAGACCGGATTGTACGGTAGTGTTACTGGTCGGATTCACTGGAGTGTGAGCGGGCTTGCTCGTCGATCTTCAGATCGCTCAATACCCGGGTGGCCGTTACGTTTAGCAGACCGCTTGCGGCTTGTGGGTGCTTGATATGATCATCACCTGCTGCCGGCGTATTGACGAGTCTTTAGAATCCTACACAGAGGTTTCCTGGCTCAAGCGAAACGAAATAGGAGCGCATATGAGATATGTGCGGGACCGAGAATAATACGGTATGTGATACTGTATTCGATTCTCGCGATGTGACATTGATCGGTTATATGCGATATAGCCGGGTTGTCGGATCAAGTGTTGATTCGATAAGTTGTTACTAATGATACCAGTCGGTTATGTTCGACATGACCGGATCTTTGAATCAAGTGTTGATTTAATGATTTAATGCATAATTATATATTTGATATATTACTTTGCATTAACTAGTATCGGTTCACTTTAAAATGGATTTTCTCACTCGGGTGTGCGCATTGCATATGCGATATGATATTGTGCACTAGATTGTATCATGTTTGATGATACATGAATTTTTGGTTAAGTGTAAAGAATTAAACAATGGTTAAGTGGATAATTAGGGTTTTTCTTTTCTTATTTATTTATATATATACACATTTATTCTTTTTGGAAAATATTTAGCATGAGAAGAAATGGAGGCTTTATTTGTTGTTTTCATGAAGCTTCTTGTATGTTTGACTTTGTATCCATCTTTGTCTCATGCTTAACCCAACCATTCCACTAAACCATGATTAATACTCTACACCTAACCATGGTTCTAAGATGATAAGAATTCATTATTCTTTTAATTTTGAAGATTAACTCATATAAGCTTCTTCTTCTTCCTTGACTTCAAGAAGAAAAGCTTCACCTCCATCAATGGTGATTGATGCATATGAGTGAGAAATCCAATTCTAAAGTCTACCCACTTCCTATTTCTTCATCCTCTACCTCTTGCCAAGTAGTAGAGTGTGTTTTCTTCACAAGTTTCATGACTTGGTGAAGTGAGAGCTTGATCTTGCGATGCTTCGACGTAGATCATCTTCGGCATGGACATCGACGACCTAGGTTGCCCATTCTCCGACGAAGCCGACGCTAGAGCCCGGATTTGATTTGGACAGCGGAGAGGACCTCGTTGCGGAGCCGTGGAGGTGGAGCACCGGATCTACAAAGGTTGTATTTCCGTATCTCTTAGTTAATTGTTAACTAGTTAGCTTTTTCGCCTAGTTTTCTAGCAAACGATCCGTAGTTTAGGGTTTGAAGACACCGTAAAATTTGAAAATGGCATGTTCGATGCCTTGTGAGACCTCTTGGGAGTGCCTAGGAACCCTACAGTGGTATCAGAGCCTAGCTAGAGCCTTAGGCGAAGTCCAGACGGAATTTGAAGTCCGAACGAACCCGAAACCCCGAACCAATATTGCTCTCTGTCCTTTTTGCAAAAATGTGGATTTTTGTGTATTAAAAATTGCCAAAAAATTCAGCAGGTAATTGCATGAGTTACTGTGAAGCACGTGACAGTAACTCGACGACAGAGGCGCGGATCCGCGGCCCCACCATAGGATTAGCGGCGGTTCCGCGGCCACTGTGTCGAGTTACACCACGTGTCTTGCATAGTAATTCATGTCTTGTAATGCTGAGTCTTCTGGAAATTTTTAATTTTTATTCAAGAGTTGAATTTTCTGCAGTTGATTTGGGGATTCGGTGTTTCGATCGGGGTATCAAATTTTGTCTATGTGGCTTTCCGGATAGTTTTTAGAATATGTTAAAAAGTTCGACCGGATATAAATACCAAATTTTTCCCCTGTCGGGAAATTTCCAAGTGTTGGATTTTTCCGTAGTTTAACGACGTTCTAAGTAGTGCAAGTAACGCGATGGTCCCTCTAGAAGACAACAAACCTTAACTCGATTATGTGACCGTCTTGAACTGCCCTTTGAACCTTCGGGTTTGGGGCAGTACGGCGTGCCACATGTGAGGCGTTGGCTTGACCCTTCTACGGCTGGACCGTTGGTACTGAGGTACGAACTGAATGTTGTTAGACTAGTTTCATGTGTTGATCTGTATCGGGAAAACTTGGGTGTTAGAATGTTCGATCGGAAAGTTTAACATTTTCTATTTATCCGGAATGGGATACAATAATTGGAATTTACAATAGTTATGTGATAACTGAATGAATGTTATAAACATAGCACTTTAGTCTCACTTGATCGGTTGCCACGGAATTTTGATGTGATCAAAAGTCCGTCGCAATCACGTAGCGTACGCGGATATTCGCCGGGTAAACTTAATAGACAGCCTCACTCCATAGCCCCGACCAAGTGACTGTAGGAGAACCCCGTCGTCGAAAGCATCCGTTCGGGTGCTCGCGGCAGCGGTGTTCCGCCTTGGTGCACTTCGTCGGCGGCATCGGGGGTGCGGCCGCCTACTAAAGTTTGCGACGAGCATTCGATCAGTATTTTCGGGAATCCTGTTGAATTGCTCGACTTGATATTGAAAAGTGTTTTCGATAATGAGACTAAAATGCGGGGTTTATAATTGTTAGGCATGTGATGTCTAAGGAATTCATTTGATTAGGCATGTGATGTCTATGCTGGTTGCGGATTCCAACTGTTGTAGTTTTACACTTTCTTTTCTCTGACCTTAAGTGTAATATGTGATATCGCCGGTTTCGTTGCTATATGTCAACGACAATTGGGATGGACATATTTACTTACGTTGATGACATGTGATGTTATGTGTTGCTGGATATGTTATATTGGATCGTCGTGTTTGAATAGCCGGGGTTTTTTTATGTGAGATGAGTGTTTTTCATTTTCATTCATGTAAAAACTTGTATGTAATATTCTTTTATTGGGGCGCTTCCAGGTTGCTGAAGTTGTCACCTTTTGTATATTATTTACTTTTCCGCACTAGGATAGACCCAAGGAGGAGGGCACAAGTAACCGGGTTCTGGAGTCCAGTGGGAGACCAACTCGAGGAGTCGAGTCCGGGTCTCCTAACTCTAGAATTGGTAGGGTTGCTTGCCGCTCTCGTAGGGGTCTAGGGGTGTGGGTTTGGCTATTCATCACGACCGTGGAATCCGTGTTTTATACTGGCTCGTATTGAAAACACGGACGCCCTAGTATATCCAATTTTTCATATAATTTCTTCTGCTGCGATATCTGTGATGTGATCATGAGATGTTCTGTGATAGATACAGTATATAGTATATATGATATATTATATAGACGTTACTTATGTTTTACACCCGCGCTAGCCCTGCCCTGCTCTGCCGTTAGTTACCTAACCTAACGGTGCACGAGGGGACATCGAGGCGAATGCGGATGGCATAAGTGTACGTCGTATTTATCTGTGATGTTTAGGTACTTAAATGATGGGACTTCATTAATGTGATTAATGAAATAAAAGAAACCTAAGATGTTGTAGAATCGAATTTCAAAATAAAACAGGTAGCTACAGTTCTTTCTTTGCACAGCGGTATATACGATATATCCTGCACCTTATTCGATGAGGAAAGGACCGAGATCCCTTCACCGGGAGTGACTCCTTTAGCAATAACTGGCAGATGCTACACACTCGGTTTGACTTTTGATTGCTTTTAACTGTTTTTGCTTTGCACAGTGATATATATGATATATCCCGCACCTCATTCGACGAGGAAAGGACCGACGATCCCTTCACCGGGAGTGACTCCTTTAGCAAAACTAGAAAAGCCTCAAAAGCATTCCATTTTAAAATCATTCGATCCTACAACGATATCAAGTTCATTACGCAATAGGTTTTCAGAAAAACCTGTCGTAGCACTCCGTCATTTCAGATATGTACTAGTTAGTATTCGTGCTGCGGTAGTTTGGCATTCGTCAAGGCGTAGTGTACGGTAGCTAACTAGTATTTATCTGCTTAAGCATATGATGCGATTGGATTAGGGTATTCGTACGGCGTTGTTTGGCATTCTTCAAGGGTCGTGCGGGTGGGTTTAATTCGATCAAGAAATGTACGGGTTGAACTTGACTAGTGGACTATGGGTTGTTTGGCATTCGTCAAGGTCATAGCGAGCTAGGGGCAAAATATTATCGGGAATTTCAAGTGTTGAAATTTGCAATGAGATTGCATACCTTCTATGAGATAGTTGGATCCCGATACCCGCTGCGAGTAAGAGTTACTCCTGGGAGAGTTTTATACATTACAATTAGCCGATCAAGTAGGTGTCTAGAAAGGTGTTAACGAGGTTACGCCTCTGGGAAAACGAGGTTTACATTAATTAGGTTCGTGCGAAAGCATGGGGGACCTCCCTCAAAGTACCGACACTGGCCTGGCTGAAAGATTGGCGAACTTGTAGTGTGTAATTAATCCCGGCTAGTCTTTCCTTTTAGGGTTTGAAGGAAGATTTGATAAAAAGCAGTGGGAGCCATCCTGATTAGATAAAATAAAAACCAATCTATTCTTGCAAGAGCGCACGCTGAGTGTTTTCTTCTCTCTCTCTCCTGGTAGCGACCATATCACGCCTTAATCAAGATAATAAAACGGATTATTGACCGAACCCGCTTGTTATACTGAGCTGGGGAACGTTGGTCCCGCTCCAACTTATAATTGTTATAAGACAGAGCAGGAAATTGGGGAATACCAGATTTCCCGTGCCGCCCAAACGAAGAGAGTGCATGCTGATGCATCATCTTCGGGTGTGTTCATTATACAGAACTGTTTCTCAGTATCCTTTACGTCCTGGATATGTGATACCAGATCAGGATCCCAGATATGTAATCTGTTACATAGGGCTACAGAAAGGTAGAGAACTGAGAACGGGTGATAAGTTTCATGAGGCAGAAAACGGGGCAAGTGTTGCAGCCAAGTCTGTTGGTCACTGTCACCCTGTATTACCAATACATTGATTCTGAACGAATGTTATTAGATACCGAACCTGATATACAAAATCATATCAGTCTCTTTATTAGTAAAGAAATGATAAAATTTTGTATTGTTGGATAATGTTTTGAACATTTCCTATATCAAAAGTTGATCGGTTCAGGCACGTTATCTAAAAGCATTGATGTTCTAAATCAAACTACAGTTCTTAGTATACGGATCACACACAAGAGGAAGAGTTCAGAAATGAACGGATCCTTCTTGAGGCATTGTAGACTAGGTCATATCAATGCGACCCGACTAGCTGGAGTTACATATAGATGCATATTTAAATCAGTTTGAATTTACATCTTGTGAAACTCGCCAGTCATGTCACAAAGATAAGATGACCATAGCTCCGTTTACTGGAAACAGAGAAAGAGTTAATGAACTCTTGGGACTGATACATGATGATGTATGTAAGGTCTCCTGTCTACACATACCAGGACAGGTTCTTTGTACTTCATTACATTCTCTGATGATCTCTTTCGAGTTTCAGACCTATGTTCCTGTTGAAACACAAGTCAGAACCTTTTGAGATATTCACAGAATATAAGTTGGAAGTAGAGAACCAATACGGGTATAAGTATTATGTCCTTTGATGAGATCAAGGAGGAGAATACTTGAGCACGGAAATACTGGACTATTCTAAAGGAGAATGAGATTCTCTCTCAGCATTACTCCTCTGTATACACCATAGCACGATGGTATATCAGGGCGGAGCAATCACACCCTATATGATAAGGTGTGCTCTATGATGAGTACTACTGAGTTACCTGTTTACTTTTTGGGAGTTATGCACTTAAGAAGCTGCATACCTATTGAATAGGGTTCGAATCAAATCAGTTGCCTACCGCTTCATATGTGATATGGAAAGGGAAGAGCCCATGTCTTAAGCTAGTTAAGATTTGGGGTTGTCCGGCCTATGTCTAAAAGCAAAATCCGGACAAACTCGAGGCAAGGTTAGTTATGTAGAACTGGAAAGGTTCCAGCTATGCAAACTACAGAAGATGATTTGATGGAACCAAAGGATTCAATAGTTACCAACGAACCTCGGCCTCTCCGCCGATCTAGTAGGGTTCCTCACCCACCTGAGAGATACTTCGGTTCCTCTATGACAGTGGGAGCGAGGATTGCATCATGAGATGATGACCCAACTAGCTTCGAGCAGGCCATCGAGAGTAAGACTCTGTAAGAATGGCTGGATGTTTATCGATCTGAGATGGAATCCTTAGACACCAACAAAGTATGGACTTTGGTTGCTATATCTGAAGGGTTAAATCCCCATCAGGAGCAAGTATATCTTGAGAAGATTACTTGGTGTAGATGGAAAAGTTGAGACTTTCAAAGCTAGACTTGTTAAAGCTTTTCGTCATCGACCAGGCGTGGATCATGATGAAACCTTTTCAAGTGACTATGCTTAAGTCCATCCAGATCCTACTTGCCACGGCTACATACCATGACTGCGATATCTGGTGGTTAGGTGTCTTGACTGCTTTTCTAAATGATGATTTAGAAGAGAGCGTCTATAAGTACACAGCCAGAGGGCTTCGTAGACAGTGGGAGCAGCGGAAACGTGTGCAAGATGCTTTATAGGATAAAGCAGGCATCGCGGAGTTGGAACATCTGTTTTGATGAAGCAGTCAAAGAAGTTGACATCATCAAAATGGTAGATGAACCTTGTATAAACAAGAAGGTAGTAGGGAGTATGGTGACGATCCTCGTAGATTACGTGGATGACATACTCTTGATAAGAAAGGAGTTTCTTATGCTACGCTCGATCAATCTCCGCTTATCACAAAGATTCTCCATATAGGATTAAAGTGATACCTACTAAATCCTGGATTTTGGATTTATGAGATAGATCTAAATGGATGTTAGGATACTCACTAGATGTAGTGAGATGGTGTCAATCGATCCTGAGGAGAATCACTGGAAGGGTTCCAGGGTGATAAAGACGACTGAGTGTCAGTCACAGGCATTGTCTTTACCCTCAGTAAAGGGACGGTATGTTGGAAGAGTTCCAAGCTGGATACCGTGACATACTAGACGATAAAGGCAGGATACATCGCTACTTAAGATGCTGCCAAAGAGGATGTTTGGGTGTATATTAGTTCATGAGATGAACTACGTTCCTACCATTGTGAGACAATGGAGTTGTGGCTCATGCCGAGGAACGCCGGTCCCATCAGTGATCCAGACTTATTCTAAGGCAGCATCGCCTGATCATGGAGATAGTTGATCTCCAGGGTGATCGAGGTTAGGAGAGTAGACTCAGAGGACAACACAGCGGATCCACTCACAAAGGCCTGTTCCCAGAGAGAGACTTTTATGGGATGGTTGAGTATGAGATACTACAACCACTGCTACAGATGGCCCTAGTGCAAGTGGGAGATTGTTAGTTATATGTATGCCCTAGAGGCCATTACTGTACACAGGATGTATATTGTAGTGGATGCTGGGATATATATAGGGAGGACTTTCTTGCTCGACATGATAGTATGCTATCTGGTTGAACTTTACCTTAACGTGTATACTGATTGTCTCTCTGTTACATGTTGGTAAAGCCCTTAGGATGTGTGCTTGACTACCTGGACTATGATGCGGATCATACTAGTGGGGACATGGTAGTCCATAAGTACATCCTTCACAGTCCCTAGTCGTGGGTATATCGAGACGGGGCATCGATATACCAGAGTAGACTAGCGTATACCTTCTCGACCCATACAGATGGGCGATGGATGATCCCATATCCATTGGTGTTTGACATCAGAGATGATATACGGGTGCTCAGTAGAGACTGGGTACACTGGACGGACTCGCCGAGAACTCCCAGATGGTATTATACCTCACGTCAGATGGCAGTTCTCTGATGACACTGGTACAGAGTAGTCTGTTGACCCGAGATCGTCATAGAGTCTTGTGTGGTTCCCACTATGCTTTGATTTCCATCTTACCACGTCCAAGAGGGCGTGCAAAACGGTGGTTTTTGGGTACAGTCCCGAGTCACATGGAGGCAATGAGCGATAGGAGGGGATTCGTCTCTCCCGGTATAGGGGGTTGATGTTGCGCCGTGTTCGATTGGCTATAACAGGAAGTCCCTGGCCAGGGCTGATCAGAGAATTGCTGGTAAGTGTTACCAGTAGTTTCTCGACCCGTTATGAGCCTCATATCGACACGAATTATCGAACTATTGGGGTCTGACGTTTACCACCCCTAGGCGAGATATGCTTCATATCAGACGATCAGACCGGACTGTACGGTAGTGTTACTGGTCAGATTCACTGGAGTGTGAGCGGGCTTGCTCGTCGATCTTCAGATCGCTCAATACCCGGGTGGCCGTTACGTTTAGCAGACCGCTTGCGGCTTGTGGGTGCTTGATATGATCATCACCTGCTGCCGGCGTATTGATGAGTCTTTAGAGTCCTACACAGAGGTTTCCTGGCTCAAGAGAAACGAAATAGGAGCGCATATGAGATATGTGCGGGACCGAGAATAATACGGTATGTGATACTGTATTCGATTCTCGCGATGTGACATTGATCGGTTATATGCGATATAGCCGGGTTATCGGATCAAGTGTTGATTCGATAAGTTGTTACTAATGATACCAGTCGGTTATGTTCGACATGACCGGATCATTGAATCAAGTGTTGATTTAATGATTTAATGCATAATTATATATTTGATATATTACTTTGCATTAACTAGTATCGGTTCACTTTAAAATGGATTTTCTCACTCGGGTGTGCGCATTGCATATGCGATATGATATTGTGCACTAGATTGTATCATGTTTGATGATACATGAATTTTTGGTTAAGTGTAAAGAATTAAACAATGGTTAAGTGGATAATTAGGGTTTTTCTTTTCTTATTTATTTATATATATACACATTTATTCTTTTTGGAAAATATTTAGCATGAGAAGAAATGGAGGCTTTATTTGTTGTTTTCATGAAGCTTCTTGTATGTTTGACTTTGTATCCATCTTTGTCTCATGCTTAACCCAACCATTCCACTAAACCATGATTAATACTCTACACCTAACCATGGTTCTAAGATGATAAGAATTCATTATTCTTTTAATTTTGAAGATTAACTCATATAAGCTTCTTCTTCTTCTTCCTTGACTTCAAGAAGAAAAGCTTCACCTCCATCAATGGTGATTGATGCATATGAGTGAGAAATCCAATTCTAAAGGCTACCCACTTCCTATTTCTTCATCCTCTACCTCTTGCCAAGAAGTAGAGTGTGTTTTCTTCACAAATTTCATGACTTGGTGAAGTGAGAGCTTGATCTTGCGATGCTTCGACGTAGATCATCTTCGGCATGGACATCGACGACCTAGCTTGCCCATTCTCCGACGAAGCCGACGCTAGAGCCCGGATTTGATTTGGACAGCGGAGAGGACCTCGTTGCGGAGCCGTGGAGGTGGAGCACCGGATCTACAAAGGTTGTATTTCCGTATCTCTTAGTTAATTGTTAACTAGTTAGCTTTTTCGCCTAGTTTTCTAGCAAACGATCCGTAGTTTAGGGTTTGTAGGCACCGTAAAATTTGAAAATGGCATGTTCGATGCCTTGTGAGACCTCTTGGGAGTGCCTAGGAACCCTACACTTATGATATTTTAAACCTAACCATTATTATTTAGCCATGGTTATATGTCTACAATGGTAAGTACATGATACTAACTCACCCATGTTTGCTATTCTCACCTAATTAATTTTCATTCTTGAGTTGCTTCATTTTCATGGAGGTTTTCTTCATCTCTTTCTTCTAGCTTTCTAGCTCCATGAAACTTGAAGAAATATTGTGAGAAAATAAAATCTAAAGCGAGCCCACTTCGTACTTCATCATCCTTTACTACTGGCCATTTAGTTTAGGGTGTTCTCTTCACAAAATTCATCACCTAGTGAAAATGTAGCTTGAGTTTGAGTCTTCTCGACGTAGATCATCTTCGGCTTCGAAGATTTCGAGTAAGGTTGTTCATTTCTCCAATGGAACCCATACTAGAGTTCGGGAGATCAACAATCGCAGCGAAGGGACTTCTACACGGAGCTTTAGAAGTGAAGGACCGGTCTACAAAGGTTGTATTTCTTATTCACTTAGTGTAATGGTAGATTACATGTTCATTTACTCCTAAAACTCTAGTTAAATCCTAGGTTAGGTTGTTTGGCGTGCTTGAAAATTTAAATACGGCATGATTGATGCCTTCCGAAACCTTGTGGTCGTGCCAAAGAATCCTACACCTAGTCGTAAGATTATTGAGATGGGGGATTGATACTCCACATTAGATTAGGGTATACGCTTCTCATCCCAGCAGGGGAGATGGTCTGTCCCACAGCCATTAGTACGTCGTACTGGAGATAGTATGCATGTGCTCATTAGGTTATGAGTACACTGGAAAAGACTCGTCGGGAACTGTTGGTAGATATTATACTTATCGTCGGGTAGCAGTTCCCAGGTGACATGATGTAGGGTTACATAGCACGGCAGAAAGGTTTCAAGAGGCATCGTCTATGCCGTTTTCAAATTTTTTTCGATCTAAACAACCCTAACCCATGAATCTTAACTAGAGGTTTAAACGAACTAGCAATGTAAACAACTTTACAACTAAGTGAATGCGGAATACAACCTTTGTAGACCAGTCCTTCACTCCAAATGCTCCGTGTAGAAGTCCCTTTGCTACGAGTAATGATCTCCCAAAGTCTTGAGAGGCTCCACAAGGTGAAAGATGCAAACTTTCTCGAAGTCTTCGAAGCCGAAGATGATCTACGTCGAGGAGACTCAAGCTCATGCTAACTCTTCACTATAGGGTTTAGTGAAGTAAACATCCTAAACTAAATGGCTAATAGTAGAGGATGATGAAATATGAAATGGGCTCTCTTTAGATTTCTTTTTCTCACAATATTTCATCACTTAGAAAAAACTAGCAAGCTTTTTATCAAATGAGGAAGAAGATGATGAATGAAACTCTTAAGGTTAGAAATGCAACCATGGTGAGTATATGCCATACCTTAACCCTTGTAGAGACTAAACCATGGTGTAAGGTAATGGTCAGGTTAATAAGTATCTTAAGCATTACAAAATAAGTGGACTAAGTCAATGTTCTACAAGTTTCCACCCAAAAATCAACCATGACAAATTCCACTTTATTTGAATTACTTAATAATAAATATAAACCCTAAAATTAACCCTAAGCTTGGTGTGAGTCTTATACATCCATGTTGCATGTGTAACCTAGCATGACACACTAATATATAGCACATATATATTTTGTGTGCAAAGAAAGAAAGCAATACTATTAACATATATCACATATATATTAATGTATCAAAAGTGAGAAAGAGAAATGCTTAAGTGAGCTAATATTTGTTAATGTAATTTAATATATTAAATATATAATTCTACATTAAATCAACACTTAATTTAATAATCCGGCTATATCACATATAACTGACTAATATCAAATGTAAAAACTTATCGAATCAACACTTGATCCGATAATCCGGCTATATCACATATAACCAACCAATGTCACATATGGCAAGAATAGAATGCGGTATCACATACGCCCATTAATCTCGGTCCCGTACATATCACATATTTGCTCCTACTCCGTTTCGCATGAACCAGAAAACCTCTGTGTAGGACTCTAAAGACTCGTCAATACGCCGGCAGTAGGTGATGATCATATAAAATACCCACAAGCCGCAAGCGGTCTGCTAAACGTAATTGCCACCCGGGTATTGAGCGATCAGAAGATCAACGAGCAAGCCTGCTCATACTCCTGCGAATCCAATCAGTAATACTACCGTATAGTTTGGTCTCTTCGTCAGATATATCGCATATCACAGCCTGGGGGTGGTTAACGTCAGACCCCAATAGCCGGATAAGTCATGGTAATGCAAGGTCCATAACGGTTCAAGTAACTACTGATAACACATACCAGTAGATCCAATCAACCCTGGCCAGGGATTTCCTGTTATGGCCAATCGAGCATAGCGCAACATCAACTCCTAATACTGGGAGAGACGAATCCCCTCCTATTGCTCATTGTCTCCATGTGACTCGGGACTGTACCCAAAAACCACCTTTTTGCACGATCTTTTGACCGTGGTATGGTGGAAATCAAAGCACAGTGGGAATCACAAAAGAATCTATGACGATCTCGGGTCGACAGACTAACCTTTACCGGTGTCACCAGAGAATAGCTATCTGACGATAGGTATAATACCATCTAGGAGTTCTCGGCGAGTCCGTCCATTGTACCCTATCTCCACTGAGCACCCGTATACCTTCTCTGTGTTAGTGTATATGCCCTAGGGGCCATTATTGTATCATACTAGCTTGTATATTACTTAATGGAAGCTCGGGATATTGATTGTTAGAGTTTCTGCGTGTTCAAGTTTAGTTAATTACCGCAATCAAAACGGTTTCGCTTGTAGCTAGCCGGTTGAGTACGGGTCGTCCACAGGAAGATGGGAATCTTTTTCTATGTGCTTTAACGAGTTAAGTCCAATTTTCCAGATTTGTTTGTGATTAACTAAGTGTTAAAAATGATATGTAAAGAGAGCTTGTTAGGGTTAGGATTAGGTTAGTTTGAGTTAGGAGTCGCTCACTTCTTTCGTTGCCACTCTTAATATCGGTGTTACGGTAATCGGCAACAACGGGGATTAGCACGACTAGGAAGGAACTTGCGAGTATAAGCTAGGCTTTCCAACGCTTAAGTTCTTCCTTTTGGCGCTTGTCCGTCCGTTCTTGGCTCTTAGCCATAACCTCCGGTTAATTCAACCACAACCGGTCTCACTATGGAATCACCGCTATCATGTAGGATAGGATGCCGTAGGGAGCGGATTGTGGTTCAATTAACGGGAGTCGATTTAAGATGTTGGGCAAGGAAAGAGTGAGAGAGATTTCCTTCTCTCAAACTTCCCTTATCCTACCCTAACAAGTATGGAAACTACTTACACATCATAACGAAAAGAAAATAAAACAAAAGAGGAAGATAGAAAGAAAGAGATTAGAAGATAACAACTAGCTATTTGCGACCTCACCTTGGCAAGGATCAAGCGTAAGTATCATGGTTGTTTAAGGATAAAGGAAAAAAGAAAAGAAAGAAACAACAATAAATAACAACTCTTATCAATTAAAGATTACAAGCAATTAACATAACAAGAGCAAGACAAGTATAATAACAAAATGAACTTCTTTATTCATCATTCTTCACTCACAAAAGCACACTACAAGTTTTTCAATGGAAAAGAGATGAGAAGAGAAAGAAGAACAAGTATTCTAAACCCTAAAAAAATACAAGATTAAGCACCCTTGGCTTCACAAGGTTCTGGGCTATTTATAGGCTGGGAAATGAAAATTTAGGGCAACATTCAGAACAAAGATGAAAAGACAAAACAGCCCCTAAAACTTGGTCGACTGCCGCCACCATACTGTCGCGGAACCGCGGCCTAGACCCTCTATTGGCCGCGGTTCCGCGGCCATTTAGAGGAGTTGGATCCTCTACTTTCTTGTGATTCCCTGGTCTTTCATGTCCTTTATTCTGGCATATGATTTTTCCCAGAATATCTTCACGATTTTTCCAGAATTTCTGTTGAGCAAAAGGTGATTTGATATGGATCTTTTTGTCATGATTTCCTCGAGCTCCGTGTAGATTTCTTGGATCTTGTGTTGCCATTGAGCCTTGTGCATGAAAACGACATTGATTTGTCATTTTGTCTCTTAAACTGGTGTGCGGCAACATACGGATAGAGAGCGGAGATCCGTGTTTTATCTGTGATTGGCAGGAACCCCGGTTTTGTTGTGTTTTTCCATGAATTTCACCGTTTAGAGCCGAGGACCTATATCCTGCAATTGACTAGCAAACACGGCTCAAGAGTATCTACCGATAAGCAATATGATAAAAATTGGGCAGTATAAAAATGCAAAAATCTGATATGAACAAATACCCCCAAACTTATCATTTGCTCGTCCCGAGCAAAGCCAATTTATTCACAAAAAATTTCCTAACCTCACATTCGCAGGGAACGCGATTGCACTGAGCATGTGCAACAAGCCGTTAAACCTCTAGGTGTCCTTAGTAGGAGGAGTGTTGTCTCCTGAGGGTTTTCAGCGGATACTACTCACAAAATCCGGTCAAGCTAGTTTTGAAAAATAACTAAGATTCAAAAACCCTAAAGTTTTGTTTCAGAAAATAACAATTCTATGATCTTAAGTCTAGACTATCGAACCCTTATTTTTCACACCTCACTTTTTATTCAACTACAGATTTTATATGTCTTTACGTGCAGTGCATATAGCGTCGTTAAGTTCCAGAAGGATCGAATAAAGTCATCATGTCACACAATTAAGCCCAGATCACATAAGTTTTACAAAGAGTTAAGCATTTTTCAAGTTTCGTTTTCCAGTAAAGTCTCAACTTCAGAATTTCTATCTTCCTTAACAGGAAACTAGGTCTTATTTTTCACTCCACCTTTTTCTTGTTTTCATTTCATACACACCTCTGTGAACGTGCAATAGTCTTTATCATAGAATAAAACCTTCATATCTCCGCTAATTTTTTTTTATAAAAGCCTGTCTTTCTATCAAGATTATTCTCACACAAAGAACCGTTAGGAATTTTAACTCGGAGAGAACACTTGCTTGACTTTGTTTTCATCTGGACTTTCTAGGCTTCTTAGCGAGCTTCGGGCCAATGCACCCAAACCAGTTGGCTTTAGGGCATTAGGTGTAGAAACACCCCAGCGGACTTAATTACTCAAGTTACCTAGGTCCAAAAACAAAAGACAGTTTGGCGTGAAAATCATGATGATTTAATACGAACGGAGATATAACCGGCAGTTCAATTATTTTTTTTGGATAAAAGACGTGTTTAGTGGGTTTTGGTGTGTAATCATTCCAATCAAGTTCCAGATGGGTTATTTTTCAGACTTAGTTCCAATTAAGGCATCAATAACATTCCTTCATATTCAATCACTTCATAAACTATTCTTGGTATTACTTATTTCAGAACAAACCTATTTGATCCTCAGAAAATCATTTATCTATTTAAAAGTTTTTAAACATAGAAGACTTGTCATCTAATTTCCAAAACTCACGACACGTGTAGTGTGATGTAAAGACGTATATCGGTTATAGTTAACTTCAAAGGAGAGTTATCTTTCAGGTTTTCAAAATCTAAACATAAGATTTAGTTATTCTTATCTTATCAAACAAAACCGTCGAAATGTTGAATCAGAGTCCTCCCACTAGCTAACTTGACAGAAAAGTTTTTATGTTTTTAGAAAATTTTCAGATTTTTATGGATTTTATGGATTTTAACATGCAGATGCAAAATATACATATGAATGCGAAGGTTAGAAATGCGTACCGAGCGTACCCCCAAACTTAAACTGGACAGTGTCCTCACTGTCATTGCATGAAGAGATCATTTGAAGGGTCAAAATTATCGGTTAAATATACACAGAATAATTTTTTTTTTGTGTTTTTGGTTTTATGAAAAAGAAAAAGAAAAAGAATATCCACAAAAATGTACAAAATGGTATATACATACCCCCAAACTTATTTGGAACAGTGTCTACTGTTCTTGGCTGGATAACCAAAGTTTGGTGGTAGGCAGAGGAAGACTATGCAGGGTAAACCGGCTCCTGTAAGACCAGGAGTTCCTCTGTTGGTTCGGCGCTAAGGTACGGTTTTAGTCGGTGTCCGTTCACTTTGAAAAATGAACCGTCCTTTGGATTCTCCAAATCCACAGCGCCATACGGATACACATTCCGCACAAAATACGGCCCTTTCCAGCGAGATCTGAGCTTTCCTGGATGGAAGTGTAGTCTGGTGTCGTAAAGCAGTACCTGTTGACCAGGTACGAATGTTTTGCGCAAAAGGTGTTTATCGTGAAACACCTTCGTTCGATTCTTAACGACAACCGCGTTATCGTAAGCCTCATTCCTAATCTCGCTTAATTCGTTCAACTGCATCTTCCGATGGCTGCCCGCATCTTCGAGAGACATATTCAGCTCCTTTATCGCCCAAAATGCGCGATGCTCTATTTCGACAGGTAGGTGGCAAGCCTTTCCGTACACAAGCTGATAGGGAGACATGCCAAGATCGGTCTTATAAGCGGTTCGAAATGCCCAAAGGGCATCAGTGAGTTTCAACGACCAATCCATACGGTTCTTGGAAACCGTCTTCTCCAGTATCTGCTTGATTTGCCGATTTGAAACTTCGGCCTGCCCGCAGGTTTGGGGGTGGTAGGGCGTAGAGAGCTTATGATTAATGGAATATTTCCGCATCAAGGCCTCGAAAGTCTTGTTGCAGAAGTGAGTTCCATTGTCGCTAATGATCGCTCGGGGGTGCCCAAAACGGGCGAAAATGTTTTCTTTAAGAAACCTAACGACAACCTTGTTGTCGTTAGTCCGGCTGGGCACAGCCTCGACCCACTTAGAGACGTAATCAACAGCGAGAAGGATGTACAAGTTCCCGAAAGAGCTGGGAAACGGCCCTATGAAATCTATCCCCCAAACGTCAAAAATCTCCACAACCAAGATTGGTTGGAGCGGCATCTCGTTCCTTCGGGATATCCGGCCCATGTGTTGGCACCGGGAGCAAGTCTTGCAATAGTCATGAGCGTCTTTAAAGAGTTGTGGCCAGTAGAAACTACATTGCAAGATCTTCTCAGCTGTCTTTCTGGGGCCAAAATGCTCGCCACACGCTTGATCGTGGCAAAACGACAGCACACTCTTGAATTCATCGTAAGGGACACACCGACGAATAATCTGGTCGGGACAGTAATTGAACAGATAGGGTTCGTCCCAGTAAAAGTGTTTTACTTGGGATAAGAAGCGAAGTCTGTCCTGACTTGACCATTCAGTCGGTAGTAATCCTGTGGCCAAATAGTTCACAGTATCTGCGAACCAAGGTTCGCAATATACTGTCAAGAGCTGTTCATCCGGGAAAACGTCGTTGATCGGAATTGGAAGCGAAGGCGAAGAAGGAAGTCGTGAGAGATGGTCGGCAACTACGTTTTCACATCCTCGTTTGTCCTTAATGACAAGGTCAAACTCTTGAAGCAAGAGGATCCAACGTATTAGCCGAGATTTTGCATCTTTCTTCGCAAAAAGTTGGCGCAGAGCAGAATGGTCTGTGTAGACAATGACTGGAGAGCCGATGAGGTTGGGCCTGAACTTTTCTAAAGCAAATACAACAGCCAAGAATTCCTTCTCAATTGTTGTATAATTGAGTTGGGCGTCGTTCAGGGTTCGGCTCGCATAATAGATTACGTGCGGCATCTTGTTGATGTGTTGTCCAAGGACAGCACCAATGGCAAAGTCGGATGCATCGCACATAATCTCAAATGGGTGCGTCCAGTCAGGTGAGGAAAGAACGGGAGCAGAAGTGAGTGAGCTTTTCAATGACTCGAACGCAGTCACACAGCTCGAGTTGAAGTCGAATGGCGTGTCCTTGGCCAATAGAAGAGTCAAGGGCCTAGCAATCTTGCTAAAGTCCTTGATGAACCGTCTATAGAAACCGGCATGGCCAAGGAAGGCTCGGATATCTCTGACGCATCGGGGAGGAGGGAGATTGGAAATGACCTCAATCTTCGCTTTGTCAACCTCTATGCCATTTTGCGAGATGATATGTCCTAAGACAATACCTTCGCGCACCATGAAGTGGCACTTCTCCCAATTCAAAGTGAGATTCTTGTCCTTACATCGGGTAAGGACAGCGTCAAGATGCAGCAAACACTCGTTGAAGGAATCGCCGAAGATGGAGAAATCATCCATGAAGATCTCCAGAAATTTTTCCACCATGTCTGAGAATATTCCCATCATACACCGCAGGAAGGTAGCGGGCGCATTGCATAACCCAAAGGGCATGCGACGATATGCAAACGTGCCGAAAGGACAAGTGAAAGTGGTCTTGTCTTGGTCTTTTTCGGCGATGGGAATTTGATTATAGCCAGAGCAGCCATCAAGAAAGCAGTAGTACTCGTGTCCGGCCAATCGTTCAAGCATTTGGTCATTGAAAGGTAGCGGAAAGTGGTCCTTCCGCGTTGCGGCATTGAGTTTTCTGTAATCGATGCATACTCGCCACCCAGTTTGGGTGCGAGTAGGGATTAACTCGTTCGCCTCGTTAGTGATGACCGTTATACCAGATTTCTTGGGGACAACGTGAATGGGGCTAACCCACTGGCTATCAGAGATAGGGTAAATGATACCACTATCCAGACATTTTACGATCTCCTTCTTCACAGCCTCTTTCATGACTAGGTTGAGACTTCTTTGTGGATCCCTGGCTGGTTTGGCATCATCCATCAGATGAATGTGATGTTCAACGATCAGGGGACTAATCCCCTTGATGTCCGCCATGGACCAGCCAAAAGCTTGCCTATTGTTGTGCAAGACCGCAAGAAGGGCTTTCTTTTGCTCGGGAGCTAGAGAAGCCGAGATGATAACCGGAAGGGTCTTGTTCTCACCTAAGTAAGCGTACTTAAGGTGAGACGGCAAAGGCTTGAGTTCGAGCGTTGGAGGTGAAACGATGGAAGGCAAGATTGGTGCAAAGGTCTCGAACTCAAAAGATTCCAGCAACGGTTCAAAACGAGTGTAAGCGACCGAGTTGGATGGTTCAGTTAACTCATCCGGAAATTCGAAGGATTCAAACTCAGGTTGTGAGCGGCTAAGATCGTTCGAGAACGTGAAACACTCATAGTCGTTGTCGGGCGCAGAAACAGCAGCAGGTTCGAAGAGGAACGCACTAGTGGCGTCAAGGTTATTGTGATCAAACAGAAACTCCTCGAATTCACACTCTTCTGGGGTGATCTCCTGGATTGAGCAAACGTCCAGTATATGAGCATTAGGTTCGGAGGGCTGATTCCCCAACCTAAAAATGTTGAGTTCAATTGTCATATTTCCAAAAGATAGGTTCATCGAACCATTGCGACAATTGATCACAGCATTTGAGGTTGCAAGGAATGGGCGACCGAGTATCACCGGAATTTGATTCCGGGGGTTAGCTACAGGCTGTGTGTCTAATACAATGAAGTCAACGGGAAATATGAAGTCCCCAACTTTGATTAACACATCCTCTAGCTCACCCCTAGGATGGGTGATCGATCGGTCGGCCATTTGGAGAGTGCAGTGCGTGGGTTTCAGCTCTCCTACTCCTAATTGCTCATATACTGAGTACGGAAGCAGGTTAACACTGGCACCAAGATCTAATAGTGCGCGGTTGATGTTCTTATCCCTAATGGTAATAGAAATCGTAGGACAGCCAGGGTCCTTCCGTTTTTGTGGTAAAGATTGGGTAAGAGCATCACTCACAGCACTAGCCAAGAAAACTTTCTTTGGTACCTGAGACTTCCTCTTTTTCGTGCACAAGTCCTTTAAGATTTTCGCGTAGGATGGGACTTGTTGGACGTCATCTAAAAGAGGAATGTTAATGTTAACCTGCTTAAATAACTCCAGAATCTTCTCCATTTGAGGATTTTGTTTATTAGACCTCAACCGGTTTGGAAATGGGACGTTTTTAAAATTGGTTGAGTCTAATGCTTGTGGAGGAGATTGTGGAGTTGGAACGGATCCCAGAACATGTGTTTTCGTGGAGTGATAAGCGGGTCCGTTCAGAGCAGAGGAAGAAGAAGAAGGAGAGCCTTTTGAAGAATGGAGAATAGGCTCAGAAGACGAAGAAGCAGGAGAAGAAGAAGAAGAAGAAGCAGCGGCCGGGGTGTCATCGTTGATCCGTGTGCCAATGTTATTTTGCAGCATCCTTCCCGATCTCAATGTGGTCACGGCACTCACATTATGATTCTGTTGTTCAAGAGCAACATGTACATTATGTGGGTGACCGGGATTTGGGTGTGGCTGGGATGGGAGCTTCCCCTTCTCTCGCTCGCTTAAGGCCGCATTCAGCTGTGCAATCTGGGCCTCGATGGTCTTGATGCTTTGCCCGTGTGCGGCAGTGTTTGCACTAAGGACTGAATGGAAGACTGGATGTTGGCAATAGATTGTGTCGATTGTTTGACGAACGCCTCCAGACTTCGTTCGAGCGAGGAAACCTTATCGTTGTTTGATGGAACAAAGTTGTTTTGGGGAAAGGAATTGTTGGGTGCAAAGTTGTTCGTCTGATTTTGAAAAGGTTGGGGTTGGAAGGGCTGCTGAAACTGATGTTGAGTTTGTTGTTGCGCTTGTTGTTGCGGCGGAGGGGGCCTTTGGAAATTGTTGCCTTGGAATTGATGCTGATTCTGATTCCAGGCGAAATTGGGATGGTTCCTCCAACCGGGATTGTAGGTGGACGAGTATGGATCATTCCTCGGTCTTTGCTGAAATGCAGCATTAACCTGATCCTGTCCTTGAGATGGTGGATTGTAAGGACACTCTTCGGTTAAGTGAGAAGGATCGGAACAACAAGCGCAAATGGTACGAAGGGGAAGAACAGGGGCAGGAGCAGGAGAAGAAAATTTGCTCTCTATCGCTTCAAGCTTTCTCTTTATTGCAGCCATTTCAGCTTTCATCGCAATAGAGACATCAAGTTGGTGAATTCCTACCCTAGACTGACCAGTAGAAGTGGAGGTAGAAGAAGAAGTCGGTCTGGTGCTCTCCCATTGTAGCGTTTGCTCCGCAAGGTCGTCAAAGAATTGCCACGCTTCCTCGTCAGATTTCGATAGGAAGTGGCCCTGACAGATGGTTTCCAACAACTGCTTCGTTGCTGGGTTCAGGCCCTCGTATAAGGTTTGGCAAAGTTGCCATTTCTCTATACCGTGGTGAGGACACTAAACAAGAAGGTCTTTGTACCGGTCAAAGCACTTCCAGAAGGGTTCAGAAGGAAGCTGAGAGAATTGGTTGATTTCATTACGGATCCTTGCGGTTTTATGATTTGGATAAAATTTTTTAAGAAACGCTTTTACAAACTCGTCCGAACTGGTGATGGAGTGGGAAGCGGTGCTATACAGCCATTTTTCAGCAAGATCGCATAAAGTAAACGGAATGACCCGTAGACGTATAGCATCGTCTGACAGTTGGGTAGTTTTCATCATGGCACAAACGTTTTGAAATTTATTGATGAAGATATAGGCATCTTCAGATTCAAGCCCATGAAATCGCGGAAGCATGTTGATGAAGTGGGGCTTAATTTCAAAATTATCCCCATTGGCCGGTGGAAGAGAAAGGCGGGTGGGAAGTGCAGAACGGGTGGGATAGAAACGATCCTGGAGCACGATTCGCTGCGGCGCTACAACAGGCGGTGGTGGTGGGTTGTTGGTCTCCGTAGGAGGTGGAGCCAATCCAGGGGTAGTCAAAGAGATGTTTGGATTAAATCCTGACATCGCGGAAGAAGAGGTTGGTGATGGTGAAGGTGAAGATGTATGAACAGAATTTCGGTCAACGTCGGAGTTGGCCGGCAAAGGTAAAGGTGAAAGAGGCGTGGACGGAGTTTCGACGTCTGAGTCGATCGCGTAGTCGGTAGCGACTAACGTAACGCAGACTAGGCAGGCGCTAGTGTCCCGAGTCCAAGCGGACATACACTAAACGAGTTTAGTATAGTCAAAGCGGAGAAGGTGAGGGTAAGAAAATGTCAATGGAGAAATACGATGGGTGGTGGGTTAAAAATGGATTCTGGCGACAAAGGGCAAGTTTTTATAAAAGTTTTGATTTTTTCCTTTTTTTTTTAGAAAGAGCTTTACAGAAATATGTACGGACTTACGGCTTTAAGCAATCACAAACAAGATATGCACAATCACACCTAGATCTAGGGTCACCTAGGTCTGCTAGACAGCTCCTAACTGTTCCAGAGGGCTAGAAATAGGACCTCAAACCGCCTCTTCTCCGTCAATTGCGACCAGGTAAGTGCCAGGTAAGTGGGAGGTTGTCCAACGCTTTCGCGAAGTTCCTTAATTAAATAACCACTTGCCTTCGACACACTTGCCTAGACACCGCAAAAGTCAGATAGGATAAACGGCCGATGCCTGTAACTAGTCCTCTGTCCTATTGAGCGCGAAGTCCTTAGGGCTGAGTCTAGTATTTTTTAATTAACAATGGTCAATGCATATGCTTTTTATGATTTCTGGGGTCCTGGGAAGGGTGATGAAATCCCCACCCAATCTGAATTGGTTTCAAGCCCCTTAAGTTCGTATTAATGAATGCAAAGCAGTAACAAATCAACTGCAAACAATTTTTATTTTTTTAGCGCGGCGCAAAGAATCCTGCACAAGAACAGTTTATTGGAAGGGGGAAGAGAATTTGCGCAAAGAATGCTGCAGAAAACACAGTTTATTGGAGTCCAGAGGAGTGGGGAAGAAGCAAGGAACACTTACAGAGATTTTGAGATGCAGAGGGCACCAAGTGGCCGCGGTTCCGCGGCCTAAGCCTTCTTATGCCGCGGTTCCGCGGCAGGAACAGAGAGTTGGGCCTTCAAATTTTGGTGTAGGTGCTGGTCTGGGTCTCCTCTGCTTGTCTAGATGTCCTGAATATTTATTTACTCACTGTATCTGCTCCAGAATCTTTCAGTAGACCGTTTTATTCGTTTTGATCCGTCGCGGTGTAGCCGCGAGATGTGGGTTTATCTTCCCACGTCTTTGGCACTGAACTTGAACTTCGTATTATCCTGCACACTTGCACAAAAACTAATCAAAAATAACAAGATGTTTTTTTTTTACAATGTATATTGTTTTTGTTATGTTTTTCAGTTATATTCACAAATTAACCCGAAATTACACAAAGAAATAAACTACCGTCTCCCCGGCAACGGCGCCATTTGATTGTTAGAGTTTCTGCGTGTTCAAGTTTAGTTAATTACCGCAATCAAAACGGTTTCGCTTGTAGCTAGCCGGTTGAGTACGGGTCGTCCGCAGGGAGATGGGAATCTTTTTCTATGTGCTTTAACGAGTTAAGTCCAATTTTCCAGATTTGTTTGTGATTAACTAAGTGTTAAAAATGATATGTAAAAAGAGCTTGTTAGGGTTAGGATTAGGTTAGTTTGAGTTAGGAGTCGCTCACTTCTTTCGTTGCCACTCTTAATATCGGTGTTACGGTAATCGGCAACAACGGGGATTAGCACGACTAGGAAGGAACTTGCGAGTATAAGCTAGGCTTTCCAACGCTTAAGTTCTTCCTTTTGGTGCTTGTCCGTCCGTTCTTGGCTCTTAGCCATAACCTCCGGTTAATTCAACCACAACCGGTCTCACTATGGAATCACCGCTATCATGTAGGATAGGGTGCCGTAGGGAGCGGATTGTGGTTCAATTAACGGGAGTCGATTTAAGATGTTGGGCAAGGAAAGAGTGAGAGAGATTTCCTTCTCTCAAACTTCCCTTATCCTACCCTAACAAGTATGGAAACTACTCACACATCATAACGAAAAGAAAATAGAACAAAAGAGGAAGATAGAAAGAAAGAGATTAGAAGATAACAACTAGCTATTTGCGAACTCACCTTCGCAAGGATCAAGCGTAAGCATCATGGTTGTTTAAGGATAAAGGAAAAGAGAAAAGAAAGAAACAACAATAAATAACAACAACTACTTATCAATTAAAGATTACAAGCAATTAACATAACAAGAGCAAGACAAGTATAATAACAAAATGAACTTCTTTATTCATCATTCTTCACTCACAAAAGCTCACTACAAGTTTTTCAATGGAGAAGAGATGAGAAGAGAAAGAAGAACAAGTATTCTAAACCCTAAAAAAAAATACAAGATTAAGCACCCTTGGCTTCACAAGGTTCTGGGCTATTTATAGGCTGGGAAATGAAAATTTAGGGCAACATTCAGAACAAAGATGAAAAGACAAAACATCCCCTAAAACTTGGTCGATTGCCGCCACCATACTGCCGCGGAACTGCGGCCTAGACCCCCTATTGGCCGCGGTTCCGCGGCCATTTAGAGGAGTTGGATCCTCTACTTTCTTGTGATTCCCTGGTCTTTCATGTCCTTTATTCTGGCATATGATTTTTCTCAGAATATCTTCACGATTTTTCCAGAATTTCTGTTGAGCAAAAGGTGATTTGATGTGGATCTTTTTGTAATGATTTTCTCGAGCTCCGTGTAGATTTCTTGGATCTTGTGTTGCCATTGAGCCTTGTGCATGAAAACGACATTGATTTGTCATTTTGTCTCTTAAACTGGTGTGCGGCAACATACGGATAGAGAGCGGAGATCCGTGTTTTATCTGTGATTGGCAGGAACCCGGGTTTTGTCGTGTTTTTCCATGAATTTCACCGTTTAGAGACGAGGACCTGTATCCTGCAATTGACTAGCAAACACGGCTCAAGAGTATCTACCGATAAGCAATATGATAAAAATTGGGCGGTATAAAAATGCAAAAATCTGATATGAACAGATATTCACAGTTTTATTAAGAGTCTTGCTCAACATAGTAGTATGCTACTTGGTTTATATCTATCTTAATATGTGTATATATTTCTTTTAGTATATCGCGAATACATATTGATAGAACCCATAGGATCTTACTTGACTTCCAGCGTTGTGATGGCAGTCACACTAGTGCGGGCTCGGTAGTCTAGAAGCATATCCTTTTTCAGGTCCCTAGTTGTAGGATTATCGAGATAGCACATTAATACTCCAGAGTAGACTAGTATGTACGCTTCTCATCCCAGCAGGGGAAATGGTGATGACCCACAGCCATTAGTACGTTGTACTAAAGATAGTATGCAGGTGCTCGTTGGGTTACGGGTACACGGGACAGAACTCGCAGGGAACTGTTGGTTGGTATTATACCCATCATCAGTTAACAGTTCCCAGGTGACATGTGTACAGCATAGTCCGCAGACTTGACACTGCTACTTCGTCTCGAGTGTGTTCCCACTGTTCGTAGATTGCTACCCTACCGCGGCTCAAAGGAGTCATGCAATCAGGTAGCAGTTGGGTGCAGTCCCGAAGCACTTGGAGGCAGTTGCTGTTAGAAAGGATTCGTCTCTCCCGGTATTGGGAGTTGATATAGCACTGTGTTTGGAGAGCCATTACGCAAAGTCCCTGGCCAGGGCAAACGAGATTTACTGGTAGGATTTCCAGTAGTTTCTCAAGGTGTAATGGGCTTCACTGCGACACGACTTATACCGCTTTTAGGGGAATGACGCTTGCCGCCCCCTAGGCCCGATATGCGATAGTATTAGACGAACAGACTGGACTGTACGGAGATTGTCACATCTGGCTCAGTAGGAGTTCAGATGGGTTTCCTCATCGGCCTTCATATCGACATCTACCTTGGGACCCTTACGTACAGCTAGTACCGCTTGCGGCCTGTGGTTAAACCCACTGCCAGCGTAGTGTCGAGTCTTTAGAGTCCCACACAGAGAGTTTCCCTGCTTCAGGCGAAACGATATAGAGGTCGTATGGTTTTGCGACAGGGTTCAGACATATACGTGTACTTGTGCACATATGATGTCGGACAGTTTATACTAGCGGGCTTTTAGTTTAAGCCAGATTCTAGTATTGGATTATTGGATTTATGCAGTCTCAGTATTTCCGTGTTTTACGGATGGGAGGGGCATTCTCGTAATTAGTCGAGAAGCTTCTAGAAGATAGGTGACTCGTTTAGATTTAATTCATTTATGAATTAAACTAAATGAGGTGGAGAGCTTATGTGTAATTTGCATTAAATGAATTAGTGACTCATGAGATGATTCATCCAAGTGAGTTAATGAAGCATTTATTGCTTAATGACTCATGAGATGATTCGTTGATTGTATTAAATAAAGTATGGTTGTAATAATCATATATGATTTATTTGATAATCATTATGCTTCATATAATATAAAATGAGTTATTATTCTTTTTCATTCTCACATACACACTCTCTCCTCTTCTTCAACCTAACCCTAATCCTCTCATGTGTTGAGATCGCAAGGGTTAGAAAGACTAATAGATCTTTAATCCACTTCTATATCTTCTTGGTCACTTGGATTAGAAATTCTAGCCACTTCGTTACCTCAAGTGAGAGGTTAAAGCTTGGAAAATGAACTCTCGGGTGGATCTTTTATCACATCGAGGAGGCTGACGAGGAGGTGAACAACAAGAACAAGAAGGACTAGTATCTTGAGTTATAATCATCTATCATAGTAGTTTAGTACTTCTAGATAGTTTGTTAGTTAGGTTTAGCAAAGATCCATAAAGTTTGTTGATGTTACCTTAAACAAAATGATTGTTTTACCTATTCCGCCTCCCCGCATCTTGTATGGTGTCTAACGTCGACTTACAGTGGTATCAGAGACTAGCTAAACCATAACTAACATGTTAGCAAAGTCTTTAGAAATTCGATCGCAAAATAATCCCGAAGAAACGACGTTTTCACATAGTTTCTGCCGATTTTAAAACGGTGTCTAAAAATTTTTCAGGGACCCTTAAAAATACAATTAGGGTTTTTTAAGAATTGAGAAGAAATTTAAGAATGTGACTCGACCAAACCACCGCGGAACCGCCGCCGATCCAAGCGATCCGCCGCGGATCCGCGGCCGAGTTGACACCGAGTCAACCCAAATTTGCTCAGTTATTCTTCTGTGTTGATGTTGTGTTTTCTTGGATATTTTGTTTCTGCTCAGGTTTTATGTGCACAGAGAATTGTTTGGAGTAGATTCATTAGTATTGCTTGATCGAAATTCCAAGAACTTTGGCTAACTTGATTATATCTGTGTTGTGTTTAATATGTTCGTAAACCTCCTCTAATTTCTAGTATGTCGGTTAGCAGGGGGTTGCACATTTCTGTAATGGTTTTTACTGGTTTGTGAATGTGATCTTGTTGGATTGTCGTGAATAGATAGCCGGGGATGTGAGACGAGTGTTTCTTTTATTCATATGTAAATTGTAATTTGTTGTAATATTCTTATGCGGGGCACATCCGGGTTGAGGTTATAGCAACCGTTGTATTATTTCATTTACTGTTTTCTACTCCTAGGATAGACCTAAGGTGGGGTGCACAAACTACCGGGTACTTTGAAGTGCTTAGTTGCCTACTCACGTCGTTGAGGTAGACCCTTCACTTCGGGTACTTGGCGGGTAGTTTGCCGTACCCGTAGGGGTCTAGGGTGGGGTTTTGGCTATTCATCGCAACTATGTAATCCGTCTTTCTTTGCAGGCTCAGAAGGAATGCGGATTCCTAGAAAATCCAATATGTTCATCTATGATCTGGAATGCATATTATTGCGTCTGACGAATGTACAGTATCTATATATGATATCTAGTAGGCGTTACTTATGTTTTGCACCCGCGCTAGCCCAGCCCCCGCTCTGTCGTTAGTTAAGTAACCTAACCGGTGAATGACGGGGCCCAGTGGCGAATGCGGATGGCATAAGAGGACGTTGTATTTTCGTTGTTTTCTGCAATGATAGGTTAATTGATGGGACACATTATTTTAACGCAAAGAAAATTAACCAAAGTTGAATCGTTGGAACAGTTTAAAAGAAACCACTCGGTTATTTTAAAACAGAAGATTTTTTAATTGCGGAGCTTAAACCACTCCTTTTAAAAGCTATCAGGTTCCTTCGATCATATCAAGTTCCTTACGTTCATGATTTCGCCAAAACCATTCGTAGCCCTCCGTCATTTCATTTGGGTATTCAGTAGTATTCAAGCTATGTATTTTGACCAACGCCAAGGCATAGTGTTTGGTAGCTACTGGGTATTCATTTGTTGCATAGATCGATGAGTTAGTTTGGGATAATCGTACTGCCATTTGGCCAACGTCAATGGTATGTACTGATGGGTTCAAATTAACAAGATAATGATGGGTAGAAGTTGACATGTGACTTATGACTTTTTGACCAACGTCAAGGTCATAAGAGCATAGGGCAGAAATCCATATCGGGAGTTTCTAAAGAAACCGAAACTTGCTAGAGATGCATACCATTTAGAGTGTGATAATTTTGGTAGGATTCCTTCAGCTTTATCACACGATGATATTTGGATCCCTATCCTACTGTGAGTATATGCTACTCATCAGGAGATTTTTTCTCTTAACGATCAATGCTATAAACCAAGTAGGAGACGATAAAGGTGTCAGCGGGGCTACGCCACCAGAGAGAAGAGGTTATTTAATTAAGGAACTTCGCGAAAGCGTCGTAAAACCTCCCTCGATGTACCGACACTGGCCTGGCTGAACGGTTAAGCAAATATTGTACGGTGAGAATAGTCCTGACTAGTTCTTCCTTTTTGGTTTGAGGAAGGACTCGAGAAACAGTGGGAGCCATCCTGTTTAGATAAACTAAAAACAACTCTAAACTTCCAAGAGCATCATGCTAAAGTGTTTTCTTCTCTCTCCTAATTGCAGCAACCTAGATCATGATAGGCTTTAAGTTATTATTAGATAAAAATATTTTGACAGGGCCAAACTATAAAGATTGGTTCCGGAATGTCAAGATGGCAATAACTTATGACAAATTGGGGTATGTCCTTACTACTAAGGCCCTTGCCGTCCCAGGTCCAAAATCCAGTGTCGCGGATAAGGAAATCCGCAAGACCTGGGAGATTGACTGCGCGAAGGCAAAATGCATCTTGCTTGCCTCTATGAATAATGAACATCAGAGGAGGCACGATAATATGGATCTTGAATCCATATTTTTCCACACCAAGGAACTGTATGGAGAGCAATCTCGTATAGCTAGATATGAGACCTCGAAAAACTTGTTTCAGTCGAGGCTGTCCATCGGATCATCTGTAGGAGAACAGTCCTTAAGATGATTGGCTATATTGAAGAGATCGCAGATCTCGGGACAACATTAGAGAACGATATTTATACAGACTTGGTTCTTCAGTCTTTTCCTTCCACCTATGCCCAGTTTATCTTGAATTTCAACATTCAAGGTATGGAAGTTAAGCTTCCAGAACTCCTTAACATGTTGAGGAGTGTAGAGAGCACCTTGCAGAAAGCAAGGGAAACACCCACTATGTTGGTTCGTGGTGCTTCCTCTTCGAAGTCCAAGGCAAGGGCCAAAAGAAGGAAGAAGAAGGCCGCTACCAAACCAAGAGGTGGTGTTGGTAAGGTGAGAGTTAAGGGAAAGGCAAAGGTTGCGGTGCCAGTAGTGGCAAAGGACGAGTGCTTCCACTGTCATAGGAAAGGCCATTGGAAGAAAGATTGCAATGCTTGGATTGCCAAGAACCAGGACCCGGAGCAAGTTGTGGCTTCGACTTTAGGTGTGTTTGTAATTGAAAATTGTCTGTCAATAAACTCTACATCCTGGGTATTGGATACCGGATCAGGATCTCATATATGCAATTCATTGCAGGCACTGAGAAACCATAGAGTGCTGAAGGTTGGTGATATGACCCTCCAGGTTGCTAACGGAGCTAGCGTGAATGCTGTGTCCGTAGGGGATTATCACCTTGGATTGACGAGTGGACATATTTTGGTTTTGCGCAACTGTTTTTGTGTACCCTGTTTAACGTGTAATATCATATCAGTATCGTTGTTATCAAAAGAAGGTTATGATTTCACGTTTGTAAGCGATATTTTTAACATCCACCTTAATCATGTTTTGATTGGGTCCGGTACACTAGATAACGGTATATACGTGTTAAACCAATTGCAGATTTTCAATGTCCAGAACACACTAAAAAGAAAGTCTCCAGGTATAAATCAGGCTTTCTAATGGCATTATAGACTAGGTCACATCAATGAGACAAGGTTAACTAAGTTATATAGAGAAGGATATTTAGATCCGTTCGAATATCAATCTTATGCCACTTGTCAATCATGTCTCAAAGGAAAGATGACAAGGACTCCATTCACTGAACATGGAGTAAGAGCGAGCGAGCTCTTAGGACTCATACACAGCGATGTATGTGGTCTAAAGTCTACACATGCAAGAGGCGGTTTTTCATATTTCATTACTTTTACGGATGATTACTCTAGGTATGGATTCATTTTCTTAATGAAACATAAATCCGAGGCCTTTGAGAAATTTAAAGAACATAAGAATGATGTAGAAAACTAAACTGGCAAAAGTATCAAGACACTGAGATCTGATCGAGGTGGTGAATATTTAAGTGCCGAGTTCCTAGGTTACCTAAAAGAGAAAGGAATTCTCTCTTAGCTTACTCCTCCATACACTCCACAACATAACGGTGTATCGGAAAGACGGAACCGAACCCTATTGGATATGGTACGTTTAATGATGAGTTATGCTGAGTTACAGCGATCTTTCTGGGGTTATGCACTAGAATCAGCTGCATATCTTTTGAACAGGGTTCCTACCAAGACTATGCCTACCACTCCATATCAGATGTGGAGTGGTGTTCATATCAGATTTTTGCATTTTCATACCGCCCAATTTTTATCACATTGCATTTCGGTAGATACTCTTGAGCCGTGTTTGCTAGTCAATTACAGGATACAGGTTCTCGGTTCTAAAACGGTGAAATTTATGGAAAACATGACAAAATCCGGGTTCCTGCCAACCACAGATAAAACACGGTCTCCGCTCTTCATCCGTATGTTGCCAGAATACCAGTTTAGGGAGATGAAATGTCAAATCAATGTCGTTTTCAGGCACAAGGCTCAATGGTAGCACAAGATCCAAGAGATCTACGCGGAGCTCGAGGCAATCATGACAAAAACATCCACAAAAAGTCCACCTTTCCCTCAACAGAAATTCTGGAAGAAATGTGGAGGTATTTTCAGGAAAAACATATGCCAAAATACAGACAACAGCAGACCAGGGCCGTACAGAAAAACCCATGCCCTGAACCCACCATTGCGCGGCGGATCCGCGTCCAATAGGGGGTCTAGGCCGCGGATCCGCAGCCGTACAGTCTCCTCAGCAGAAAAATTTTTAGGGGTATTTTGGTATTTTTGTGTGGGTTCTGGTGGTTGCCCTAGGTTTTCATTTTTTGGCCTATAAATAGCCCAGAACTTTGTGAAGGAAAGTGTCCATTCTTGTATTTTCATTTTGCTAAGTTTAGTGTGTTTCTTCTTCCTCTTCTCACCTCTTCTCCATTGAAACTTGTAGTGAGCTTATGAGTGAAGAGTGATGAATAAAGAAGAACCATTTATTATCATGCTTGTCTCTTTATCTTGTTAATTGTTGTAATTTTAATTTTTAAGTAGTTGTTGTTATTTTCTTGTTGTTTCTTTCTTCTCTCTTTTTCTTTATCCTTAATACGACAATGATGCTTACGCTCGATCCTCGCTAAGGTGAGGTCGCAAATAGCTAGTCGTATTCTTCTAATCTCCTTCTTTCTATCTTCCTCTTTTGTTTTGTTTTATTTTTCCGTATCATGATGTGTGAGTAGTTCATACTTGTTAGGGTAGGATAAGGGAAGTTTGAGAGAAGGAAATCTCTCTCACTCTTTCCTTGCCCAACAGCTTAAATCGACTCCCGTTAATTGAACCACAATCCGCTCCTTACGGCACCCTATCCTACATGATAGCGGTGATTCCGTAGTGAGACCGGTTGTGGTTGAATTAACCGGAGGTTATGGCTAAGAGCCAAGAACGGACGGACAAGCACCAAAAGGAAGGACTTATGCATTGGAAAGCCTAGCTTATACTCGCAAGTTCCTTCCTAGTCGTGCTAATCCCCGTTGTTGCCGATTACCGTAACACCGATATTAAGAGGGGCAACGAAAGATGTGGAGACTCCTAACTCAAACTAGCCTAATCCTAACCTTAACAAGCTCTCTTTAAAACATCAACTTAACACTTAGATAATCACAAACAACTCTGAACTCTCGGACTTAACTCGTTAAAACACATTGAAAAAGACTCCCATCTCCCTGCGGACGACCCGTACTCAACTGGCTAGCTACAAGCGAAACCGTCTTGATTGCGGTATTTAAACTAAAACTTGAACACGCACAACCTCTAACAATCAAATGGCGCCGTTGCCGGGGAGACGGTAGTTTATTTCTTTGTGTAATTTCGGGTTAATTTGTGAATATAAATATAACCGAAAAACGAAAAAAAATATACATTGTTAAAAAACCATCTTGTTATTCTTGATTAGTTTTTGTGCAAGTGTGCAGGAAAATACGAAGTTCAAGATCGGTGCCAAAGACGTCGGATAATACGGAGTTCAAGTACAGTGCCAAAGACGTGGGAAGATAGACCCACATTTCGCGGCTACACCGCGACGGACAAAACGAAGCATCCGGTCTACTGTAAAAATCTGGAGCTGATACAGTGAGCAAATCAGAATTCCACACATCCAGACAAGCAGAGAAGACCCACACCAGCACCCAAACCAAAACTGAAGCCCCAATCTCCCCTTACTGCCGCGGATAAGCGGCAATAGAGGGCTTAGGCCGCGGATCCGCGGCCATTTGGTGCCTTTGGGCTGCCATCTTCTCTGTCAGTTTTCCTCCTCTCTCTCCCACTCCTCTGGACTCCAATAAATTGTGTTTTCTGCAGATTTCTTTGCGCAAATTCTTCTCCCCCTTCCAATAAACTGTTCTTGTGCAGGATTCTTTGCGCCGCAAATAAAAATTGTTTGCAGTTGATTTGTTACTGCTTTGCATTTCTTTAATACGGACTTAAGGGGCTTGAAACCAATCCAGATTGGGTGGGGATTTCATCACCCTTCACAGGACCCCAAAAATCACAAAAGCATATGCATTGTCCATTGTAAATTAAAAAATACTAGACTTCAGCCCTAAGGACATCGCGCTCATTAGGAGAAGATAAACCGTGTTTAGAACCTCGCTTAACGGTATATTGTTTACGGGGTGTCTAGGAAAGTGTTAAAGGCGCAACCGCCGAAAGAGAAAGGGTTATTTAATTAAGGAACTTCGCGAAAGCGTTAGACAACCTCCCCTTATCTCTGCACTTACCTGGCCTCGTGATCAGTGTATTTTTAAGCCCGTTTCTCGAAACTGTTTAACTTCGACAATCAAGTTCAGGAGCAGGTCTAGTAGACCTAGGTTACCCTAGATCTAGGTGTGATTGTGCATATCCTGTTTGTGATTTCTTAAGCCGTATTTCCGTACATATTTCTGTAAAAATCTTTCAAAAAAAAAAAAAATTAAAAACTTTTATAAAAACTTGCCTTTTGTCGCCAAATCCATTTTTCACTCCACCACCCATCGCCTTTCTCAATTGACGTTTTCTTACCCTCACCTTCTCCGCTTTGACTATACTAAACTCGTTTAGTGTATGTCCGCTTGAACTCGGGACACTAGCGCCCGTCTAGTCCGCGTTACGTTAGTCGCGACCGACTACGCGATCGACTCCGAAGTCGATACTCCATCCACTCCTCTTTCACCCCTTCCTTTGCCGGCCAACTCCGACGTTGACCGGAATTCTGTTCATACATCTTCACCTTCACCTTCACCAACCTCTTTTTCCGCGATGTCGGGATTTAATCCGAACATCTCTTTGACCACCTCTGGATTGGCTCCACCTCCTATGGAGACCAATCTCCCACCACCTCCGCCTGTTGTAGCGCCGCAGCGAATCGCGCTCCAGGATCGTTTCTATCCTACCCGTTCTGCACTTCCCACCTGCCTTTCTCTTCCTCCGGCCAATGGGGACTACTTTGAAATTAAGCCCCATTTCATCAACATGCTTCCACGTTTTCATGGGCTTGAATCTGAAGATGCCTATATCTTCATCAATAAATTTCAAAACGTCTGTGCCATGATGAAAACCACCCAGCTGTCGGACGATGCTATACGTCTACGGGTCATTCCGTTCACTTTATGCGATCTCGCTGAAAAATGGCTGTATAGCACCGCTTCCCACTCAATCACCAGCTGGGAAGAGTTTGTTAAAGCGTTTCTAAAAAAATTCTATCCGAATCATAAGACCGCAAGGATTCGAAATGAAATCAACCAATTCTCCCAGCTTCCTTCTGAACCCTTCTGGAAGTGCTTTGACCGGTACAAAGACCTTCTTGTTCAGTGTCCTCACCACGGTATAGAGAAATGGCAACTCTGCCAAACCTTATACGAGGGACTGAACCCAGCAACGAAGCAGTTGTTGGAAACCATCTGTCAGGGCCACTTCCTATCCAAATCTGACGAGGAAGCGTGGCAGTTCTTTGACGACCTTGCGGAGCAAACGCTACAGTGGGAGAGCACCAGACCGACTTCTTCTTCTACCTCTACTTCTACCGGTCAGTCTAGGGTAGGAATCCACCAACTTGATGTCTCTATTACGATGAAAGCTGAAATGGCTGCAATAACAAGAAAGCTTGAAGCGATAGAGAGCAAATTTTCTGCCCCTGCTCCTGCTCCTGTTCTCCCCCTTCGTACCATCTGCGCTTGTTGTTCCGATCCTTCCCACTTGACCGAAGAGTGTCCTTACAATCCACCATCGCAAGGACAGGATCAGGTTAATGCTGCCTTCCAGCAAAGACCGAGGAATGATCCATACTCTTCCACCTACAATCCCGGTTGGAGGAACCACCCCAATTTCGCCTGGAATCAGAATCAGAATCAATTCCAAGTCAACAATTTCCAAAGGCCCCCTCCACCGCAACAACAAGCGCAACAGCAAACTCAGTATCAGCAGCCCTTCCAACCCCAACCTTTCCAAAATCAGACGAACAACTTTGCACCCAACAATTCTTTTCCACCAAACAACTTTGTTCCGTCAAACAACGATAAGGTTTCCTCGCTCGAGCGAAGTCTGGAGGCGTTTGTTAAACAATCGACTCAATCCACCGCCAATATCCAGTCTTCCATTCAATCTTTAGTGCAACACACTGCCGCACACGGGAAAAGCATCAAGACCATCGAGGCCCAGATTGCACAGCTAAACACGGCCTTAAGCGAGCGAGAAAAGGGGAAGCTCCCGTCCCAGCCACTTCCAAATCCCGGTCACCCACATAATGCACATGTTGCTCTTGAACAACAAAACTATAATGTGAGTTCCGTGACCACACTGAGATCGGGGAGGATGCTGCAAAACAACATTGGCAAACGGATCAACGATGACACCCCGGCCGCTGCTTCTTCTTCTTCTTCTTCGTCTTCTGAGCCTATTCTCCGTTCTTCACAAGGCTCCCCTCCCTCTTCTTCTGCTCTGAACGGACCCACTTCTCACTCCACGAAGACACCTATTTTGGGATCCGTTCCAACTTCACAATCTCCTCCTCCAGCATTAGACTCAACCAATTTTCAAAATGTTCCATTTCCAAACCGGTTGAGGTCTAACAAACAAAATCCTCAAATGGAGAAGATTCTGGAGTTATTTAAGCAGGTTAACATTAACATTCCTCTTTTAGATGCTGTCCAACAAGTCCCGTCCTACGCGAAAATCTTAAAGGACTTGTGCACGAAAAAGAGGAAGTCTCAGGTACCCAAGAAAGTTTTCTTGGCTAGTGCTGTGAGTGATGCCCTTACCCAATCTTTACCACAAAAACGGAAGGACCCTGGCTGTCCTACGATTTCAATTACTATTGGGGATAAGAACATCAACCGCGCACTATTAGATCTTGGTGCCAGTGTTAATCTGCTTCCGTATTCAGTATACGAGCAATTAGGCGTCGGAGAGCTGAAACCCACACACTACACTCTCCAAATGGCCGACCGATCAATCACCCACCCTAAGGGTGAGCTAGAGGATGTGTTAATTAAAGTCGGGGACTTCATATTCCCCGTTGACTTCATTGTATTAGATACACAGCCTGTAGCTAACCCCCGGAATCAAATTCCGGTGATACTCGGTCGCCCATTTCTCGCAACCTCAAATGCTGTGATCAATTGTCACAATGGTTCGATGAACCTCTCTTTTGGAAATATGACGATTGAACTCAACATTTTTAGGTTGGGGAATCAGCCCGCCGAACCTAATGCTCATATACTGGACGTCTGCCTGATCCAGGAGATCACCCCAGAAGAGTGTGAATTCGAGGAGTTTCTGTTTGATCACGATAATCTTAACGCCACTAGTGCGTTTCTCTTCGAACCTGCTGCTGTTTCTGCGCCCGACAACGACTACGAGTGTTTCACGTTTTCAAACGATCTTAGCTGCGCACAACCCGAGTTTGAATCCTTCGACTTTCCGGATGAGTTACCTGAACCATCCAACTCGGTTGCTTACACTCGCTTTGAACCTTTGCTGGAGTCCTTTGAGTTCGAGACCTGTGCACCAGTCTTGCCTTCCATCGTTTCACCTCCAACGCTCGAACTCAAACCGTTGCCGTCTCACCTTAAGTATGCTTACTTAGGTGAGAACGAGACCCTCCCTGTCATCATTTCGGCTTCTCTAGCTCCCGAGCAAGAGAAAGCCCTTCTCGCGGTCTAGCACAGCAACAGGCAAGCTTTTGGCTGGTCCATGGCGGACATCAAGGGGATTAGTCCCCTGATCGTTGAGCATCACATTCATCTGATGGATGATGCCAAACCAGCCCGGGATCCACAAAGACGGCTCAATCCAGTCATGAAAGAGGCTGTGAAGAAGGAGATCGTAAAATGTCTAGATAGTGGTATCATTTACCCTATCTCTGATAGCCAGTGGGTTAGCCCCATTCATGTTGTCCCCAAGAAGTCAGGCATCACGGTCATAACCAACGAGGCGAACGAGTTAATCCCTACTCGCACCCAAACTGGGTGGCGAGTTTGCATTGATTACAGAAAACTCAACGCCGCAACGCGGAAAGACCACTTTCCGCTACCTTTCATTGACCAGATGCTTGAATGATTGGCCGGACACGAGTACTACTGCTTTCTTGATGGCTACTCCGGCTATAATCAAATCCCCATCGCCGAAAAAGACCAGGACAAGACCACATTCACTTGTCCTTTCGGCACGTTTGCATATAGACGCATGCCCTTTGGGTTATGCAATGCGCCCGCTACCTTCCAGCGGTGTATGATGGGAATTTTCTCAGACATGGTGGAAAAATTTCTGGAAATTTTCATGGATGACTTCTCCATCTTCAGCGATTCCTTCAACGAGTGTTTGCTGCATCTTGACGCTGTCCTTACCCGATGTAAGGACAAGAATCTCACTTTAAACTGGGAGAAATGCCACTTCATGGTGCGCGAAGGTATTGTCTTAGGACATATCATCTCGCAAAATGGCATAGAGGTTGACAAAGCAAAGATTGAGGTCATTTCCAATCTGCCTCCTCCCCGATGCGTCAGAGATATCCGAGCCTTCCTTGGCCATGCCGGTTTCTATAGACGGTTCATCAAGGACTTTAGCAAGATTGCTAGGCCCTTGACTCTTTTGCTGGCCAAGGACACGCCATTCGACTTCAACTCGAGCCGTATGACGGCATTTGAGTCATTGAAACGCTCGCTCACTTCTGCTCCCGTTCTTTCTTCACCTGACTGGACGCACCCATTCGAGATTATGTGTGATGCATACGACTTTGCCATTGGTGCTGTCCTTGGACAACACATCAACAAGATGCCGCACGTAATCTATTATGCGAGCCGAACCCTGAACGACGCCCAACTCAATTATACAACAACTGAGAAGGAATTCTTAGCTGTTGTATTTGCTTTAGAAAAGTTCAGGCCCTACCTCATCGGCTCTCCAGTCATTGTCTACACTGACCATTCTGCTCTGCGCCATCTTTTTGCGAAGAAAGATGCTAAATCTCGGTTAATACGTTGGATCCTCTTGCTTCAAGAGTTTGACCTTGTCATTAAGGACAAACGAGGATGTGAAAACGTAGTTGCCGACCATCTCTCACGACTTCCTTCTTCGCCTTCGCTTCCAATTCCGATCAACGACGTTTTCCCGGATGAACAGCTCTTGACAGTATCGTGCGAACCCTGGTTCGCAGATATTGTGAACTATTTGGCCACGGGATTACTACCGACTGAATGGTCGAGTCAGGACAGACTTCTCTTCTTATCCCAAGTAAAACACTTTTACTGGGACGAACCCTACTTGTTCAAGTACTGTCCCGACCAGATTATTCGTCGGTGTGTCCCTGACGAGGAATTCAAGAGTGTGCTGTCATTTTGCCACGATCAAGCGTGTGGCGGGCATTTTGGGCCCAGAAAGACAGCTGAGAAGATCTTGCAATGTGGTTTCTACTGGCCACAACTTTTCAAAGACGCTCATGACTATTGCAAGACTTGCTCCCGATGCCAACACATGGGCCGGATATCCCGGAGGAACGAGATGCCGCTCCAACCGATCTTGGTTGTGGAGATTTTCGATGTTTGGGGGATAGATTTCATGGGGCCGTTTCCCAGCTCTTTCGGGAACTTGTACATCCTTCTAGCTGTTGATTACGTCTCTAAATGGGTCGAGGCTGTGCCCAGCCGGACTAACGACAACAAGTTTGTCGTTAGGTTCCTTAAAGAAAACATTTTCTCCCGGTTTGGGCACCCCCGAGCGATCATTAGCGACAATGGAAGTCATTTCTGCAATAGGACTTTCGAGGCCTTGATGCGGAAATATTCCATTAATCATAAGCTCTCTACGCCCTACCACCCCCAAACCTGCGGGCAGGCCGAAGTTTCAAATCGGCAAATCAAGCAGATACTGGAGAAGACGGTTTCCAAGAACCGTAAGGATTGGTCTCTGAAACTCACTGATGCCCTTTGGGCATTTAGAACCGCTTATAAGACCGACCTTGGCATGTCTCCCTATCGGCTTGTGTACGGAAAAGCCTGCCACCTTCCTGTCGAAATTGAGCATCGCGCATTTTGGGCGATAAAGGAGCTGAATCTGTCTCTCGAGGATGCGGGGAGCCATCGGAAGCTGCAGCTGAACGAACTATGCGAGCTTAGGGATGAGGCTTACGATAACGCGGTTGTCGTTAAGAATCGAACGAAGGTGTTTCATGATAAACACCTTTTGCGCAAAACCTTCGTACCTGGTCAGCAGGTACTGCTTTACGACACCCGACTTCACTTCCATCCTGGAAAGCTCAGATCTCGCTGGAAAGGGCGTATTTTGTGCGGAATGTGTATCCGCAGGGCGCTGTGGATTTGGAAAATCCAAAGGATGGTTCACTTTTCAAAGTAAATGGACACCGATGCAAACCGTACCTTAGCGCCGAACCAACAGAGGAGCTCCTGTTCCTACAGGAGCCGGTTTACCCTGAATGATCTTCCTCTGCCTACCTCCAAACTTCAGTTATCCAGCCAAGAACAGTGGACACTGTTCCAAATAAGTTTGGGGGTATGTACAAACCATTTTGTATATATTTGTGTATATTCTTTTTCTTTTCTTTAAAAATAAAAAACAAATAAAAATTTGTGTATCGCTAACCGACAATTTTGACCCTTCAAATGATCTCTTCATGCAACGACAGTGAGGACACTGTCCAGTTTATGTTTGGGGGTACGCTCGGTACGCATTTCTTACCTTCGCATTCATATGTATATTTTGCATCTGCATATTAAAATCCATAAAATCCATAAAAATCTGAAAATTTTCTAAAAATATAAAAACTTTTCTGTCAAGCTAGCTAGTGGAAGAACTCTGATTCAACATTTCGACGGTTTTGTTTGAAAAAATAAGAATAACTAAATCTTATGTTTAGATTTTGAAAACCTGAAAGATAACCCTCCTTTGAAGTTAACTATAGCTGATATACGTCTTTACATCACACTACACTTGTCGTGAATTTTGGGAATTAGATGACAAGTCTTTCATGTTTAAACTTTTAAACAGATAAATGATTTTCTGAGGATCAAATAGGTTTGTTCTGAAATAAGTAATGTCAAGAATAGTTTATGAAGTAAAGCGAATATGAAGGAATGTTATTGATGCCGTAATTGGAGCTAAGTCTGAAAAATAACCCATCTGAAACTTGATTGGAATGATTACACACCAAACCCACTAAACACGTCTTTTATCAAAAAATAAATAAAAAATTGAACTGCCGGTTATATCTCCGTTCGTATCAAATCATCTGATTTTCACGCCAAACTGTCTTTTGTTTTTGGACCTAGGTAACTTGAGTAATTAAGTCCGCTGGGGTGTTTCTACACCTAATGCCCTAAAACCAACTGGTTTGGGTGCATTGGCCCAAAGCTCGCTAAGAAGCCTAGAAAGTCCAGTCTAAAACAAAGTCCAGCAAGTGTTCTCTCCGAGTTAAAATTCCTAACGGTTCTTTGTGTGAGAATAATCTTGATAAAAGACAGGCTTTTATAAAAAAAATTTTAACGGAGATATGAAGGTTTTATTCTATGATAAAGACTATTGCACGTTCACAGAGGTGTGTATGAAATGAAAGCAAGAAAAAGGTGGAGTGAAAAATACGACTTAGTTTCCTGTTAAGGAAGATAGAAATTCTGAAGTTGAAACCTTACTGGAAAACGAAACTTGAAAAATGCTTAACTCTTTATGAAACTTATGTGATCCTTTTAAAATTGTTATCTGGGCTTTATTGTGCGACATGATGACTTTAATCGATCCTTCTGGAACTTAACGACACTATTTGCACTGCACGTAAAGACATATAAAATCTGTAGTTAAATAAGAGACGAGGTGTGAAAAATAAAGGTTCGATGGTCTAGACTTAGGATTATAGAATTGTTATTTTCTAAAAACAAAACTTTAGGGTTTGAATCTTAGTTATTTTACGAAACCAACTTGACCGGATTTTGTGGGTAGTATCCGCTGAAAACCCTCAGGAGACAACACTCCTCCTACTAGGGACACCTAGAGGTTTAACGGCTTGTTGCACATGCTCAGTGCAATCGCGTTCCCTGCGAAAGTGAGGTTAGGAAATTTTTTGGGAATAAATGGGCTTTGCTCGGGACGAGCAAAATGATAAGTTTGGGGGTATTTATTCATATCAGATTTTTGCATTTTCATACCGCCCAATTTTTATCACATTGCATTTCGGTAGATACTCTTGAGCCGTGTTTGTTAGTCAATTGCAGGATACAGGTTCTCGGTTCTAAAACGGTGAAATTTATGGAAAACATGACAAAATCCGGGTTCCTGCCAACCACAGATAAAACACGGTCTCCGCTCTTCATCCGTATGTTGCCAGAATACCAGTTTAGGGAGACGAAATGTCAAATCAATGTCGTTTTCAGGCATAAGGCTCAATGGTAGCACAAGATCCAAGAGATCTACGCGGAGCTCGAGGCAATCATGACAAAAACATCCACAAAAAGTCCACCTTTCCCTCAACAGAAATTCTGGAAGAAATGTGGAGGTATTTTCAGGAAAAACATATGCCAAAATACAGACAACAGCAGACCAGGGCCGTACAGAAAAACCCATGCCCTGAACCCACCATTGCGCGGCGGATCCGCGGCCAATAGGGGGTCTAGGCCGCGGATCCGCGGCCATACAGTCTCCTCAGCAGAAAACTTTTTAGGGGTATTTTGGTATTTTTGTGTGGGTTCTGGTGGTTGCCCTAGGTTTTCATTTTTTGGCCTATAAATAGTCCAGAACTTTGTGAAGGAAAGGGTCCATTCTTGTATTTTCATTTTGCTAAGTTTAGTGTGTTTCTTCTTCCTCTTCTCACCTCTTCTTCATTGAAACTTGTAGTGAGCTTATGAGTGAAGAGTGATGAATAAAGAAGAACCATTTATTATCATGCTTGTCTCTTTATCTTGTTAATTGTTGTAATTTTAATTTGTTAAGTAGTTGTTGTTATTTTCTTGTTGTTTCTTTCTTCTCTCTTTTTCTTTATCCTTAATACGACAATGATGCTTACGCTCGATCCTCGCTAAGGTGAGGCCGCAAATAGCTAGTCGTATTCTTCTAATCTCCTTCTTTCTATCTTCCTCTTTTGTTTTGTTTTATTTTTCCGTATCATGATGTGTGAGTAGTTCATACTTGTTAGGGTAGGATAAGGGAAGTTTGAGAGAAGGAAATCTCTCTCACTCTTTCCTTGCCCAACAGCTTAAATCGACTCCCGTTAATTGAACCACAATCCGCTCCTTACGGCACCCTATCCTACATGATAGCGGTGATTCCGTAGTGAGACCGGTTGTGGTTGAATTAACCGGAGGTTATGGCTAAGAGCCAAGAACGGACGGACAAGCACCAAAAGGAAGGACTTATGCGTTGGAAAGCCTAGCTTATACTCGCAAGTTCTTTCCAAGTCGTGCTAATCCCCGTTGTTGCCGATTACCGTAACACCGATATTAAGAGGGGCAACGAAAGATGTGGAGACTCCTAACTCAAACTAACCTAATCCTAACCTTAACAAGCTCTCTTTAAAACATCAACTTAACACTTAGATAATCACAAACAACTCTGAACTCTCGGACTTAACTCGTTAAAACACTTTGAAAAAGACTCCCATCTCCCTGCGGACGACCCGTACTCAACCGGCTAGCTACAAGCGAAACCATCTTGATTGCGGTATTTAAACTAAAACTTGAACACGCACAACCTCTAACAATCAAGTGGGAAGAAACCCTATCTTCAGTATCCGAAAATGTGGGGATGTCCAGCTTTTGTTAAAAAGCAGCATGCGGACAAACTCGAGGCACGATCAGTACAGAGTAAGTTCGTGGGATATCCAAAGAACTCCAAAGGATATTTTTTCTATTACGCAGAGGAACAAAAGTTTTTTGTTTTTCGTAATGCCCATTTTCTAGAACAGCAGTTTTTAGAAAAGGAAACAAGTGGGAGCGCAATAGAACTGGAAGAAATTCCAGAACCACAAACTACTACTGAAAGTTTGGTAGAACCAGAAGTTCAAGAGGAACAGGACATTCCCGCACCCCTCCGCAGGAGTAGTAGGCCATCTCATCCGCCTGAGAGATACTATGGTTTTCTCATAGACGGGGATAGAGAAGATTGCGTCATTGATAATGATGAACCTACTAGCTTCCAACAGGCCATCCAGAGCGACGACTCAGTAAGATGGCTGGATGCAATGCAGACCAAGATGGAGTCCTTGTATACCAACAAAGTATGGATTTTGGAATTTTCTCTAGATGGGGTAAAACCCATAGGATGCAAGTGGATGTTCAAGAATAAGATTGGTATAGATGGACAGGTGGAAACCTATAAGGCTAGACTTGTTGCAAAGGGTTTTCGTTAAAGACCTGGTTTGGACTATGACGAAACATTTTCTCCAGTGGCTATGCTCAAATCCATTTGGATCCTTCTTGCCATTGCTACCTTCCACGATTATGAGATCTGGCAGATGGACGTAAAGACGGCTTTTCTAAATGGTAATTTAGAAGGGTGCGTTTATATGGGTCAGCCAGAAGGTTTCAATCAGAGTGGGAGCAGCGGGAAAGTGTGCAAGTTGATTAAGACCATTTATGGACTAAAGTAGGCATCGCGGAATTGGAACATCTGTTTCGATGAAACGGTCAAAGAATATGACTTTATCAAAAATCCAGATGAACCATGTATATATAGTAAAATTGTAGCACGAACTGTCGTATTCCTCATCTTGTACGTGGATGACATTCTCTGGATAGGAATGACATTCCTATGGTACAATCTGTCAAAGGATTCTTGTCTCACAGATTCTCCATGAAAGACCTGGGTGATTCCTCTTACATTCTGGGGATCCGGATCTGTTGTGATAGATCTAAAAGGATGTTGGGACTTTCGCAGTCCAGGTATATCGACAATATACTAAAAAGATTCAGTATGGAAGATTCTAAGCGCGGTAATTTACCGGCTTGTCACGGAATCACCCTCTCCAAAGTGATGTCACCCAAGACTGATTTTGAAAGGGATCGCATGTTGATTATACTCTACGCTTCTGCGGTAGGCTCTATAATATATGCGATGTTGTGCACCAGACCAGATGTAGCTTACGCACTGAGCGTGGTAAGCCGGTATCAGTCAAACCCAGGGGAGAAGCACCGGATAGCAGTAAAGAACATTCTCAAGTACCTGAGAAGGACTAAGGATACGTTCTTGGTTTACGGCGGAAAAGACCTCAAGATCGAGGCTTTTGTTGACTCCAGCTTCCAGAGTGACAAGGATGACTCCAAGTCCATGTTAGGTTATGTCTTTACCCTCAATGGAGGGGCAGTGTGCTGGAAGAGTTCCAAGCAGGACACCGTTGCTGACTCGACGATGGAAGAAGAGTATATCGCTACTTGTGATGCCGCAAAAGAAGTAGTCTGGATGAAGAAGTTCCTCACAAAACTTCAGGTGGTTCCATCCATTGTTGATCCAATACCTCTATATTATGACAACAACGGGGCTATAGCTTTAGCGAAGGAATCCAGGTCCCATCAGAAGTCCAGACACATCTTCAGGCGGTATCACCTGATCAGGGAGATCATAGATCGCAGGGAGATCGAGGCACGGAGAGTTGCTACAGATGAGAACACTGCAGATCCATTCACAAAGGCCTTACCTCAGACACAGTTCGAGAGGCTATTCAAGATAATAGGTCTTCGATACGCCAGTGCATGGCCCTAGTGCAAGTGGGTGATTGTTAGTGTATATGCCCTAGGGGCCATTATTGTATCATACTAGCTTGTATATTACTTAATGGAAGCTTGGGATATTCACAGTTATATTAATAGTCTTGCTCAACATAGTAGTATGCTACTTAGTTTATATCTATCTTAATATGTGTATATGTTTCTTTAAGCATAGCGTGAATACATATTGATAGAGCCCATAGGATCTTGCTTGACTTCCAGCATTGTGTTGGCAATCACACTAGTGGGGGCTGGATAGTCTATAAGCACATCATTTTTCAGGTCCCTAGTCGTAGGATAATCGAGACAAGGAATCGATACTCCAGAGTAGACTAGTGTGTACGCTTCTCATCCCAGCAGGGGAAATGGTGATGTCCCACAGCCATTAGTACGTTGTACTGGAGATAGTATACAGGTGCTCGTTGGGTTACGGGTACACTGGACAGGACACGCAGGGAACTGTTGGTTGGTATTATACCTGTCGTCAGTTAACAGTCCTAGGTAACAAGAGTACAGCATAGTCCGCAGACTTGACACTGCTGCTTCGTCTCGAGTGTATTCCCACTGTTCTTAGATTGCTACCCTACCACGGCTCAAAGGAGTCGTGCAAACAGGTAGCAGTTGGGTGCAGTCCCGAAGCACTTGGAGGCAGTGGCAGGTAGAAAGGATTTGTCTCTCCTGGTATTGGGAGTTGATATCGCACTGTGTTTGGAGAGCCATTACGCAAATTCCCTGGAAGGGAAAATGAGATTTACTGGTAGAATTTCCAGTAGCTTCTCAAGGTGTAATGGGTTTCACTCCAACATGACTTATACCGCTTTTAGTGGACTGACGCTTGCCGCCCCTAGGCCCGATATGCGATAGTATTAGACGAACAGACCGGACTTTACGGAGATTGTCACATCAGGCTCAGTAGGAGTTCGGCTGGGTTTCCTCATCGGCCTTCTTATCGACATCTACCTTGGGACCGTTACGTACAGCTAGTACCGCTTGCGGCCTGTGGTTAAACCCACTGCCAGCGTAGTATCGAGTCTTTAGAGTCCCACACAGAGAGTTTCCCTACTTCAGGCGAAATGATATAGAGATCGTATGGTTTTACGACAGGGTTCAGACATATACGTATACTTGTGCACGTATGATGTTCGGACAGTTTATACTAATGGGCTTTTAGTTTAAGCCAGATTCTAGTATTGGATTATTGTATTTATGCAGTCTCGGTATTTCCGTGTTTTACGGACGGGAGGGGTATTCTCGTAATTAGTCGAGAAGCTTCTAAAAGATAGGTGACTCATTTAGATTTAATTCATTTATGAATTAAACTAAATGAGGTGGAGAGCTTATGTGTAATTTGCTTTAAATGAATTAGTGACTCATGAGATGATTCATCCAAGTGAGTTAATGAAGCATTTATTGCTTAATGACTCATGAGATGATCCATTGATTGTATTAAATGAAGCATGCTTGTAATTATCATATATGATTTATTTGATAATCATTATGCTTCATATAATATAGAAATGAGTTATTATTCTTTTTCATTCTCACATATACACTCTCTCTCCTCAAGCTCTCCTCTTCTTCAACCTAACCCTAATCCTCTCATGTGTTGAGATCACAAGGGTTAGAAAGACTAGTAGATCCTTAATCCACTTCTATATCTTCTAGGTCACTTTGATTAGCAATCCTAGCCACTTAGTTACCTCAAGTGAGAGGTTAAAGCTTGGAAAAGGAACTTTAGGGTGGATCTTCTATCACATCGAGGAGGCCGACGAGGAGGTGAACAACAAGAACAAGAAAGACTAGTACCTTGAGGTATAATCATCTATCATAATAGTTTAGTATTTTTAGATAGTTTGTAAGTTAGGGTTTAGCAAAGATCCGTAAAGTTTGTCGATGTTACCTTAAAAAAATGATTGTTTTACCTATTCCGCCTCCCCGCATCTTGTGGGGTGTCTAACGTCGACTTATACTCTGATGTCAAACACCGAAAAATATGGGATCATCCATCGCCCATCATATGGGTCGAGAAGCGTATACGCTAGTCTACTCTGGAGTATCGATGCCCTGTCTCGATACTCCCACGATGAGGAACAATCTAAGGATGTACTTACCAACTACCTCTGCCCCATTAGTATGATCTGCATCATAATCCTAGTAGTCAAGTACTCATCCTAAGGACTTTATCAACATGTAATAGAGAGACATTAAGTGTACATGTTGAGATAAAGTGCAATCAGATAGCATACTATTATGTCGAGCAAGAAAGTCCTCCCTATATATGTCCAAGCATCAATTACAATATGCATCGCATGTACAGTAATAGCCTCTAGGGCATACATATAACTAACAATCTCCCACTTGCACTAAGGCCATCTGTTGTAGTATCCAATACCCAACAATATAGCAATGGTTGTAGTATCCCTTACTCAACCATCCCATAAAAGCCTCTCTAGGGGTATGGCCTTTGTGAGTGGATCCGCTGTGTTATCCTTGGTGTCTACTCTCCTGACCTCGATCACTTAGAGATCAACCTTCTCCCTGATCAGGTGATAATGTCCTCAGAATATGTCTGGAACGCTAATGGGACCTGCGTTCCTAGGCCAAAGACACAACTCCATTGTTGTCACAATAACAGTTATTGGACGCTCAATTGTAGGAACTTTGTTCATCTCATGAACAAGTAATGCCTTGGCAGCATCATTGGTAGAAATGTATCATCCTTTATCGTCTAGTATGTTATTGTATCTAGCTTGGAACTCTTCCAACATACCGTCCTTCCACTGAGGGTAAAGATAATGTCTGTGACTGACTTTCAGTCGACCTTATCACTCTGGAAGCTCGAACCAAGAACATTCTTTTAGTGCTTCTCAAGTACTTAAGAATGTCCGCCACAGCTGTCTAGTGATTCTCCCAAGATCCGATTGATTCCTGACCACTACACCTAGTGAGTTAGCTACATCTGGTCTGGTACATAACATCGCATACATAATAGAGCCTACTGCCGAAGCATAGGTGATTGAATGATTCTTTGTGTGTCGTGTTTTGAAAATGTATAAAGATCACAATCAAAGAAATTTGTAAACCGCAATCAATAACGGTATCGATATAGGTTCGTTAGCGAGTGCGGATCGTCCACAGGGAAAGTGTGATTCGATCATATTTGATTTAGATGAATTGAAAATTAAAGGATCAAAGAATTGAAAATGATTCAAGAATTTTGAATTTTAGTTTCAAGAATTTTAAATAACTAGACCTAATTATCAAGAACACTAAAAATCAATAATCAAGAATTGATGATATCCAAATCGAATTAGTAATCAAGATTTGTAATGAGGCTCATAGGAATCGATTGAATCGATAAATATGATGAAGACTTATGATTACGTATTCTTATCCATTGATGATTTGTTGCTAGATCGATGATGATCAACGAGAACTAGGGATTTCTTATGGAAACTAGGGTTTCATCATCTATCCCTTGTCCTTTCGTTGATTTTCATTCACATTCTAGCATCTAGTAAATTGAATCACGAATCGTCGATCTCTAATTAAGAGCGAAAACATTCAAGAAAGCATTTCGCTCGAAACTAGATTGTCGATGATTCAATTTACAAGAGTTTACAAAACTCATAGGAATTAAGAATCGTTTCAAGATTGTAATCATCATCTATCAATTTTCTCGACTCCTCCACGAGCGGAGTTTTTACTCAAGTATCATAACAAAGAAATCAATCAAGAATCAAGATCTAATCCTAATGCTCAAATATAAAGATAAGCAAGATAAAGAAATTTCACCTTTTATTAATCAACAATTTTGTTACAATTCGCTCAAGATCTACAAGATTCGAGAAAAGAACTCGATCGTCGATTTAGCTCCGCACCGTCTCCGTGAGTCGCGGATCGTCTTGAGGATCACTTGCTCGGTTGAAGATCGGCTTCGCTTCTAAAACGTTGAAGGCTTCTTGCTTAATTTGTACTCGGAGTTCTTGAATTTTGGCTTTGGTGATTGGATTAGGGTTTGGAGGCATAAGTTGTATCACTCAACTTGTGGGTGAATTGTTGAACAACCTTGAGAGTGAAGCCTTGGGGTCCTTTTTATAGCCTTGATTAGGATTAGCTTCCTTTAGAAGCTAGGTTAGGATTAGCTTCACTTGCAAGCTTGGTAGTTAGGTAGAAGCATCTAGAGTTAGTTAGTTAGCTAGCTTCTTTTTGAAGCTTGGAGGTTAGGAAGAAGCTTCTAGGTTGAGTTAGTTATGTGGCTTAGTTGAGAAGCTTGAAGGTGTTTAGCTTGTACAAGAAGCTTGGCTGTTCGGACAGAAGATTCTGGAGATCTCTGGAATTTAAAGTGGCTTGAAGAAGTTTGAAACTTAGAAGGAGAAGCCTGAAATAATGAACTGCTGACGTCATGGTGATGTGGCCGCGGATCCGCAGTGGGAAGGGCCATTCGGCCGCGGATCCGCGGCCCTTTGGAGGCCTCTGTGTATGAAATTTCCATGGTCGTTTCTCTGCGGGCTTTAGTACTGCTTCCTGATGTCTGGAACCTTCTAAGTATTTCATGTTCACTGCTAGATCACAAGTCTTGGACTTGGCGTATTTTTGTCAGCACTTTTGACAGTTTCGGCTCTTTTCCTGGAATTTCCTGCACAGATTCTCGAGACAAGTGTTGCGCTATACAAAAGATGATGCATGCAATGATAAACACTCAATTTCCATCAAAATTCCGGTTATAAAGTATAACACAAGTTATTTGGTATTTTACAGACAATTTGCTAATATGTGCTATATTCATACCGAACACCTTTAGATGATTGCAGAAAGTAGGGAAATTGATGTGTTAAAAATACAATATTTTCAACTCATCAAATTCCCCTAAACTTAATTTTTGGTCGTCTCGAGCAAACTTGTTTTATTAGAATGAGAAGGAGAAAATAAAGAAACAGAAAAACTAATTAGCACACTTTCGTAGGCAACACAATTGCACTGAGCACGAGCAACAAGCCTTTAAACCTCTAGGTGTCCCTAGTAGGAGGAGTGTTGTCTCCTGAGGGTTTTCAGCGGATTGCACCCACAAAATCCAATAATAAAATGAAGACCATGAAATTTACATGTAAAGATAAGAATTATAAAAGAAAGACTTTGAAAATCAGAGTTTCCAACTAATACTAGCTTTTCGGTTGTCATTAGCACTATTTTAATAGTCATGAAAAGATGTCAGAAATCACATCATCCCTCAATAAAAGATCGTCTTTATTCTTCATTCCTATCTTTCTTCCAAACATCGATCATATAACCCTACGTGTGTGTAAAAGACATCCCTACACTCGGAGAATTCAATTCAAGCTATCATACTCTTGTATATCACGTCAGTACTTTTTAATTTGATGAATATTTAGATAAGATTTGATCACACATTTTTCATGCGATCGTTAATACTTCTTGAGGTACTAACCGATCGATTACTCATGTGCTTGCTTACGGTGTATTTTTCTCGTCTTGCACCACCTAAGGCTTAGTAGTGACTCCCAGACCAGTTGGTCTAAGGCATTAGGTGATGAAGCACCCTCGCTATATTTTTTTACTGCTGCCTTGGCGATAACAAAACCAGTGTTCATTTTTTCATCACCATTTAATATTTTCTTTATTCATTTTTTTATTTCCTTTATACTTTGGCTTTTAGACAAGAGCATTTCAAGGTATGCTCTACTATCCCGAGTTTCAAAACGTGTGTAAGTGCGTATAGTAGGGTATCAACGTTCAAATGTTTGGCTTCCAGAATAGGAACTATTTTTCAGACTTATTTTTATCCTCAGATTAGTGACTTCTTTCATCTTACTAACCCTTGGGACAACGACTCATAACTACTTATTACTAGTTCATTTACCAAAACTTCTAATTTTCTAGGTTTTCTTAAATTTTTCCAATCTTTTGGATGTAATTTTTCACTATCTAATCTTTTATTATCAAATTAAATATTAAATATTTATATTTTTGAAATTTTTTTAAATTTTTTTTTATATGTTTTAGAAAATTTTTTGTGCTTATGCAAGGTATGATGCAAATGATGCGTAAATAAGCACCAACCTCCCCCAAACTTATTTTCAACAGTGTCCTCACTGTTGCCTTCCGCTATGTTACAAAAACCTGTAAGCTTGGGAGGAAATTTATTAATGGGGGCAATAAATATGATCGTGAAAATCCTCCCCCAAACTTATTCTTTGGCTCACCATTTTGAGTAATTTTTTTTTTCAGGAGCCAGATTATACCCCCCTCAAACTTGAGTTAAACAATGTTAAACTTTGAAAATCACAAAAGGGGGTCAAAGTTATTGGTCGATGCCAAGCTTTGCAAAGACCGAAAGTTAACACCAACCATTCGAGAATCTTATCAATGTAGTGCATCGGTTGATGGAAGAAGAAGTGAGGAAAAGGTAAGTGGTGTGAAATGATGTGTTTGCATCTCGTTTTGGAGAGACGACTCAGTGATTGTGATGGATTACTCGCATTCTTTTTATAGTCCAGATGAATGGGTTGAGGTACAATTTCAATGTTTGGGAGATGATTCATCTCAACACCCGTGCTTTTCAAAAATACGAGTTCATCAGTGAAAATTTCCTCAAAAGTCTCATCAATACCCCGAAGAATAATGTCATCACAAAGCGCGGGGTAATCTTCAGACTCCAAAAACGGTTCATAATCAGTGTTAGTTGTTGACCCGGACAACTCAGTGGAAGAGACCGTATGTGTATGATACATAATTGGGTCAAACAACATATGAAAAGAGTCAAGATCAGTATCATGAGGATCGTCAAATTCGCTGCTGTCGACATCCATTAATTCGAGAGAACAGACCTGAGTAGTAGGTTCGGAGGGTACACTTCCCAACTTGTAAATGTTCAGCTCAATTGACCTATTCCCGAAGGATAGGGTCATAAAACCATTACGACAGTCGATTATAGAATTGGAAGTGGCCAAAAAGGGGAGACCAAGAATCACCGGAATTTGATTCCGTGGGTCTGCTACAGGCTGTGTATCCAGTAAAATAAAGTCCACAGGGAATACGAATTCCCCGATTTTTATTAACACATCATCGAGTTCAACCCTAGGTTTGGTGATGGATCGGTCAGCCATCTGGAGAGTGCAAGGAGCTGGTTTCAACTCTCCGATCCCTAACTGCTCGTAAACCGAGAAAAGAAGCAGGTTAACACATGTGCCAAGGTCAAGTAGAGCACGGTTAATGTGTTTATCCCCAATAGAAATGGAAATCGTAGGATAGCCAGGATCCTTACGTTTTCTAGGCAATTGTTGGGGAAAAACTGTATCTACAGTCTTTGACATGAGTACCTTCTTTAGAACTTGAGTCTTCCTCTTCCTAGTGCACATGTCTTTGAGAATTTTCGCATAAGCCGGGACTTGTTGGATAGCATCTAGAAGAGGGATGTTGATGTTAACCGGTTTAATGATTTCCGTGATCTTCTCCATTTGCGGACTTAGTGTGTTTCCCCTTAACCGATTCGGATAAGGAGCTTGAGCAATAAGATCAGGGTCCAACATTGGAGAAGATCGTATGGGTGGGAATGATCTAAGATTAGGAGTGGGGATCGTTTTCGGTGGACTAGAAGAGGTGGGCTGAGGTGTCGAGCCTTAGGGAAAACGGAGAATAGGCTCGGAAGAAAATGGTGGGGTAGACGAACTGAGGTCAGAAGTAGAAGCAGAAGTGGAAGGAAAGGTCTCAGCCGGGGTATCATTGATAGACTTTTCATGATCATCAATCTCTTCCCCAACGTGATTGTCAAGCACTCTTCCATATCTCAACGTGGTGATTCCATTCACATGATGTGAATAGCCAGGATTGGGTAAAGGTTGAGCTGGAAGTTTCCCTTTCTCTCTCGCACTCATTTCGGCTTTTAATCTTGCATTTTCTGCTTCCATCGATTTTATACTCTCCGCTTGAGAGGTGGAGTTTTTCTTTATATCATCGACGGAAGTCTTTATTTCAGCCGAAACTTGCATGAGATTTGTCAGAAGCAAGTTCACAAATGAAGAGGATTCATCAGTACCGGTCAACTGCAAAGGATTATTTGGTGCAGGTGTGTTGACCGGATTTTGAAAGTTTTGTGATTGGAAGGGGTGCTGACTCAATTGAAGTTGTTGCTATTGTGGGGGAGGAGCCCTTTGGAAATTATTTTAATTTGGAACCGTGTTTTGATTCTGTTGTTGATTCCAAGCAAAATTAGGGTGATTCCTCCAACCCTGATTATATGTCGAAGAATATGGATCGTTCCGATGTCTTTGAAAAGCAGCATTGGTATGCTCTTGACCTTGAAACGGAGAGTTCAATGGACATTCTTCCGTGAGATGTGATGGATCAGAACAGCATCTACAGACAGTTTTGGAGAGTGACATTTGATTTAGGGCGGCGGCTAAAAATTTAGTTTCCATAGTTTCGAGTTTCTTTTGCATTGCTGATATTTCAGCTCTAACTCCTATGGAAACATCAGATTGGTAATTGCCACCCCTAGACGATTGACTTACCCCCTCCCACTGTAAAGATCTTTCAGCGAAATCTTCTAAAAATTTCCAGGCTTCACCATCATCTTTGGTCATGAAGGTGCCTTGAAACATGGATTCAAGGGTCTATTTTGTGGTAGGATTAATGTCCTCATAAATGATTCTGCACAGATCCCATCTAGTAATTCCGTGATGTGGACATTAAACTAACAGATCCTTGAAGCGTTCAAAACACTTCTAGAATGTCTCATTTGGAAGCTGGGTGAATTGATTTATTTCGCTACGGACTTGAGCTGTTTTATGATTGGGGTAGAATTTCTTAAGGAATGCTTTTACGAATTCTCCGCAGTTCGAAATAGAATGTGCGGCTGTGTTATAAAGCCACTTCTCGGCTATATTGCACAGAGTAAATGGGAGAAGACGTAGACGCATAGCATCCACAGAAAGCTGTGAAGTACCCATCATAGCGCATATATTTTCAAATTTGGTAATAAAGACATATGCGTCTTCAGACTCGAGACCGTGATATTTGGGTAAAAGGTTGATGTATTGGGCTTTTAATTTAAAATTTTCCACGTTGGCTGGTGGAATGGTAAGACAGGTCGAAAGAGGACTTCGCATAGGATAACATCTCTCTTGGAGAGAGATGCGGGGTGGATTATGCGCACCTGCGGATGGCGGCAGAGTAGTGTTAAAGAAGTTCGATGGAGAACCATCCATCGAAGTGGGTGTGGTGGCGGGTAAAGAAGAAGTAGACATAGAAATACCAACTTCAGAGTCGATCGGGGGAACGCGGACAAGACGTGCACTAGAATCCCGTGTCCAGCCGAGCATGCACTAAAGGGTTTAGTACAAGTGGCAGCGTTAAGATAATTAAGGAAAATGAAGTAGTGTTTGTTTTGAAAAAGATACGGATTTTTGAAAAAATGAAAATCACAAAAAATGCACAAGCAACCCTAAAATATAGTGGTCACCAAGGTCAAGTCTCTAGACCGCTCCTAACTGCCAGAAGACAAATCGCAGGATCAATCCTCTATTATCTCTTTGTCTCTTCTGTGGCCAGGTAAGTAGGAAGTTCTCCACTATATAAGTAGTGGGCCTAATTAAGTAACCACTTGCCTTAGACACACTTGCCTTAGACACAACAAAAGAAAACGCGGATAAGCAATAGATTACCCACGACCACCTTCTGTCCTAAATGAGCGCGACGGTCCATAGAGTCATGTCGAGATCTTTTTTAATTAATAAAGGTAATGCGGATACAGTTTTGTGATTTTTGGGGCTTAGGAAGGGTAATGAACTCCCCACCTAATCTGAATTTGGTCTTTGACCCTTAATTTCCGTATTAAAAATGCAAACAACCAAGATCAAACACCAACAATTTTGCTTTTTTGCGGCTCTGCGAATTTTTGCAAAGAAACCTGCAGAAATTTGTTAATGGAGCAGATCGAGGAAGAGATAAGAAAGTCAGAGAGGACCTGAGAAAATTTGGTACAGCGAACCCTTATTCACGCCACGGTTCCGCCGCGATTAGCTACCTACAGCAGCGGTTCCGTGGTCTGTTAACTTGATACCAGCACAAAAACTTCAGGCGCAATTCTTGTTCACTCCCTGAGCTCTCTGGAATATTCAGAAATTTTTTTTTCTCACGATCCACCGATTCCAGATTTGCTCGCAACAAATCACAACAAATCGTTTAGTGTTTGTGCGAATTTTGATCTAAAAATTCTGATGGAATAAAATTTTCAACTCAAATTTGAAAAACGAACAAATTAGCACACGATCCCCGGCAACGGCGCCATTTGATTGAATGATTCTTTGTGTGTCGTGTTTTGTAAATGTATAAAGATCATAATCAAAGAAATTTGTAAACCGCAATCAATAACGGTGTCGATATAGGTTCGTTAGCGAGTGCGGATCGTCCACAGGGAAAGTGTGATTCGATCGTATTTAATTTAGATGAATTGAAAATTAAAGGATCAATGAAAAGAAAATGATTCTAAATTTTTGAATTTTAGTTTCAAGAATTTTAAAGAACTAGATCTAATTATCAAGAACACTAAAAATAAAGAATCAAGAATTGATGATATCCAAATTGAATTAGTAATCAAGATTTGTAATGAGGCTCATAGGAATCGATTGAATCGATAGATATGATGAAGAATTGTGATTAGGTATTCTTATCCATTGATGATTTGTTGCTAGATCGATAATGATCAACGAGAATTAGGGATTTCTTGCGGAAACTAGGATTTCATCATCTATCCCTTGTCCTTTCGTTGATTTTCATTCACATTCTAGCCTCTAGTAAATTGAATCACCAATCGTCGATCTCTAATTAAGAGCGAAAACATTCAAGGAAGCATTTCGCTCGAAACTAGAATGTCGATGATTCAATTTACAAGAGTTTACAAAACTCATAGGAATTAAGAATCGTTTCAAGATTGTAATCATCATCATCTATCAATTTTCTCGACTTCTCCACGAGCGGAGTTTTTACTCAAGCATCATAACAAAGAAATCAATCAAAAATCGAGATCTAATCATAATGCTCAAAGATAAAGATAAGCAAGATAAAGAAATTTCAACTTCTTTTAATCAACATTTTTGTTACAATTTGCTCAAGATCTACAAGATTCGAGGAAAGAAGTCGATCGTCGGTTAAGCTCTGCATCGTCTCCGTGAGTCGCGGATCGTCTTGAGGATCACTTGCTCGGTTGAAGATCGGTTTCGCTTCTAAGAGGTTGAAGGATTCTTGCTTAATTTGTACTCGGAGATCTTGAATTTTGGCTTTGGTGATTGGATTAGGGTTTGGAGGCACAAGTTGTGTCACTCAACTTGTGGGTGAATTATTGAACAACCTTGAGGGTGAAGCCTTGGGGTCCTTTTTATAGCCTTGATTAGGATTAGCTTCCTTTAGAAGCTTGGTTAGGATTAGCATCACTTGCAAGCTTGGTAGTTATGTAGATGCTTCTAGAGTTAGTTAGTTAGCTAGCTTCTTTTTGAAGCTTGGAGGTTAGGAAGAAGCTTTTAGGTTGAGTTAGTTATGTGGCTTGCTTGAGAAGCTTGAAGGTGTTTAGCTTGTACAAGAAGCTTGGCTGTTCGGACAGAACCTTCTAGAGATCTCTGGAATTTAATGTGGCTTGAAGAAGTTTGGAACTTGGAAGGAGAAGCCTGAAATAATGAACTGCTGACGTCATGGTGATGTAGCCGCGGATCCGCCGCGGGAAGGGCCATTCGGCCGCTGATCCGCGACCCTTTGGAGGCCTCTATATATGAAATTTCCATGGTAATTTCTCTGGTGGCTTTAGTAATGCTTCCTGATATCTGGAATCTTCTAAGTATTTCATGTTCGCTGCCAGATCACAACTCTTGGATTTGGCGTATTTTTATCAGCACTTTTGACAGTTTCGGCTCTTTTCCTGAAATTTCCTGCACAGATTCTCGAGACAAGTGTTGCGCTATACAAAAGATGATGCATGCAATGATAAACACTCAATTTCCTTCAAAATGCTGGTTATAAAGTATAACACAAGTTATTTGGTATTTTACAGACAATTTGCTAATATGTGCTATATTCATACCGAACACCTTTAGTTGATTGCAGAAAGTAGGGAAATTGATGTGTTAAAAATACAATATTTTCTATTGATCAATAGGGTATCCCTTTTACGCGAGCTCTCTCTGAATGAGTTTTGGAGAAAGTGATCCATGAGTAAGTGGGCAAACCGCCACACTTAGAATCCTCCATACTAAACCCCTTTAGTATGGTGTTAATATATCTGGATTTGGGACACTCCCAATATCCGCATAGATCTATCACCATAGATCATAATCCACAAGATGTATTAGGTATCATCTAGATCTTCTTTTGAGAATCTTCATGACAAGAGGAGCTTGACCGATGTAGCAAAGAAAACCATTTCCTATCAAGAGTATGTCATCTATGTGCAATACGTGGAAGACAATCTTACTCTCTACAACATTCTTGTGTATACAAGGTTCATCTACCATTTTGATGTAGTCAAACACTTTGACTACCATATCAAAACAGATTTCCAACTCCGCGATGCGCGCATTGATCCTGATAGACTTAAGCATAGCTTTGAAAGTCTCAACTTTTCCATTTACACCAAGAAACTTCTCAAGATCCGTTTGCTCCTAATGGGTTTTACCCCTTCAGGTGCAACAGTTAAAGTCATACTTTGTTGGTGTACATGTATTCCATCATTGATCGCATAGCATCTAGCCATTTCACAGAGTCTCCGCTCATAATGGACTGCCTGAACCTGGTTTGGCCATCATCTACCATGATACAATCCTCGCTCCCACTGTCACCGAGAAGACCGTAGTATCTCTCAAGTGGACGAGGAACCCTACCAGATTCGCGGAGAGACTGAGGTTCATTAGAGACTATTGAATCCTTTGGTTTTACCAAATCATCAGCTGTTGGTTTGTCTAGCCTGAACTCCTTCCAGTTCTACCTCATGACCACAAATTTCTTCACAAGAAATTCCTTTTCTAAAAAGGTGGCATGCTGAAAAACAAAATACCTTTTGCTCCTCAGTATCGTAGAAGATATTCCCTCGCAAATGTTTAAGATATCCTAACAAACTTATACAGAACTGACCTTTCTTCGAGCTTGTCCAGATTTTGCTTTTCAACAAAGGCCGGACAACCCCATATCTTGACTCGTTTAAGACATGGTCTCTTCCCATACCATATCTTATATGGAGTGGTAGACACTAATTTGGATGGAACCCCATTCAATAGGTATGCAGCTTCTTAAGTGCATAACAGCAAAAGGAAACAGGCAACTCAACAATACTCATCATAGAGCGCACCATATCTCATAGGGCGCGATACCTCCGCCCCGATACACCGTTGTGCGCTAGTATATACGAAGGACTAAGCTGAGAGAGAATCTCATTCTCCTTTTAGAAACTTCAGGAACTCCATGCGCAAGTATTCTCCTCCTCGATCACATCAAAGTATTTTAATAATTTTACCCGTCTGGTTCCTAAATTCAAGCTTATATTCCTTGAATTTCTCAAAAGTTTAAGACTTGTGTTTCAACAGGAAAATATGTTCGAATCTTGAGAGATGATCAGTGAATATAATGAAGTACTAAGAACCAACCTTGGCATTTGTAGACATAGGACTGTATGCATCATCATGTATCCACCCCAAGAGTTCAGTAACTCTTTCTCTGTTTCCAGTAAACGGAGTATTGGTCATTTTGCCTTTGAGGCAAGACTGGCAAGTATCATAAGATGAAAATTCGAACAGATTCTCATATTCATCCTTATGTAACTTAGCCGGTTGTGTCGCGTTGATATGACCTATTCTACAATGCCTCAAGAAGGATTCGTTCATTTCTGAACTACTCCTCTTGTGTGTGTTCTACATACTTTAAACTGTGGTTTGATATAGAACTTATATGCCATTACATAACGTGCCTGATCCAATCAACTCTTTATTCATGAAAATGTTCACAACATTATCCTCCAATACAGAATTATATTCTTCTTTAACTTATTAAAGAAACTGATGTAATGTTGTATATCAGGTTCTTTATCTAATAACATTTGTTCAGAATCAATATATTAATATAAGGTGATATTTGCTAACTGATTTGGCTGCAATACTTGCAACATTCTTTACACTTAGAGACATATCACCCAATCTCAGTTCTCTACCTTTCTGTAGCCCATGTAACATATTACATATGCGGGATCTTGATCCGGTATCACATACCCTGGACGTAGAGGATACTGAAAAACAGTTCTCGGAAATGAACACACCCGAAGAAGATGGATCAACATGCACTTTCTTAGATTGGGTGGCATGGGAATCCGGATATTCCCCAATTTCCTGCTCAGACTTATAACAATTATAAGTAAAGAACGGAACCAACGTTCCCCAGTTCAGTATAATAAGCAGGTTCGGTCAATGCATCCATATTATTAACTTGATTAAGGCGTGACATGTTCGCTACCAGGAAAGAGAGAGAGAGAGAGAGAGAAGAAAACACTCTGCGCCCGCTCTTGTAAGATCAGATTTGGTTATTATTTTATCTAATAAGGATGGCTCCCACCATTTTTATCAAATCTTCCTTCAAACCCTAAAAGGTAAGACTAGCCGGGATTAATTACACCCTACAAGTTCACCAATCTTTCGGCCAAACCAGTGTCTGTTAGTTATATGTATGTCCTAGAGTCCATTACTGTACATACGATGTATATTGTAGTGGATGCTTGGACATATACATGGAGGACTTTCTTGTTCGACAGGATAGTATGCTATCTGGTTGCTCTTTATCTTAACATGTACACTGATTGTCTCTATGTTACATGTTGATAAAGCTCTTAAGATGAGTACTAGACTACTAGGACTATGATACAGATCATACTAGTGGGGACAGATTAGTCGCTAAGTACATCCTTCAAATGTTCCTAGTCGTGGGTGTATCGAGACAGGGCATCGATATACCAGAGTAAACCAGCGTATAGCTTCTCGACCCATGTAGATGAGCGATGGATGATCCCATATCCATTGATGTTTGACATCAGAGACAGTATAAGGGTGCTCAATGGAGACTGGGTACACTGGACGGACTCGCCGAGAACTCCCAGATGGTATTATACCTAACGTTAGATGGCTGTTCTCTGGAGACACTAGTACAGGTTAGTCTGTAGACCCGAGACCGTCATAGAGTCCTGTGTGATTCCCACTGTGCTTTGATTTCCACCTTACCACGTTCAAGAGAACCTGCAAAATGGTGGCTTTTGGGTACAATCCCGAATCACATGGAGGCAATGAGCGATAGGAGGGGTTTTGTCTCTCCCGGTATTGGGAATTGATGTTGCGCTGTGCTCGATTGGCTATAACAGGAAGTCCCTGGCCAGGGCTGCTTTAGAGATATACTGGTAAGTGTTATCAGTAGTTTCTCGACCTGTTATGAGCCTCATATCGATATGACTTATCGAGTTACTGGGGTCTGATGTTTACCATCCCTAGACGAGATATGCGATATATCAGACGAAGAGACCGGACTATACGGTAGTGTTACTGATTGGATTCGCAGGAGTACGAGAAAGCTTGCTTGTTGATCTTCTGATCGCTCAATACCTTGGTGGCCGTTACGTTTAGCAGACCGCTTGCGGCTTGTGGGTCTTCGATATGATCATCACCTACTGCCAGTGTATTGATGAGTATTTAGAATCCTAGATAGGGGTTTCCTGGCTCAAGTGAAACGAATTAGGAGTACATATGTGATATGTGCGGGACCGAGATTGATACGATATGTGATACCGTATTCTATTCTCGCGATTTGTGACATTGGTCGGTTATATGCGATATAGTCGGGTTATCGGCTCAAGTTTTGATTCGATAAGTTGTTACATATGATATTAGTCGGTTATATGTGTTATAGCCAGATTATTAAATCAAGAGTTGATTTGACAATCTAATGTATAATTATATATTTGATATATTAGATTACATTAACTAGTATTAGATCACTTAAGATTTCTTTTCTCACTTGGTTTGTGCACATTGTGTTTATATGATATATGCAAGTGTACGTTATTTTGTGTCATGCTTGATGATACATGGACATGGGTGTGTATGACTTACACCATACTAGGGATTATGTAGGGTTTTATTTATCAAAAGATATTCAAAAATAAGTTAGACTTTGTCATGGCAAGAAGCTTTGAGAAGCTTGTAGTTGCATTGACTTAGTCTTCTAGTTTTGTTTAGCTTAAGATATTTACAAACCTAACCATCATAGCTAGCCATGGTTAACTCTCTACAAGGGTTAAGGTATGACATATACTCACCATGGTTTATTTTCTAACCTCATGATTTTATTCATTCATCATGAGAGTTATCTTCTTCTTATTCCTCAAAGCTTTCTAGCTTCGATGGAGATGTGAGAAATAATGTGAGAAAATCAATTCTAAAGTGAGCCCACTTCCTACTTCATCATCCTCTACTACTTGACATTTAGTATAGGATGTTTGCTTCACTAATTCCATAATTAGTGAACAGATAGCTTGGGTTAGTTTCTCCTCGACGTAGATCATCTTCGGCCTCAAAGTCTTCGAAACAAGCATGTTCGTTTCTTCAAGGGGACCTCTCTAGAGTCCTGAGTTCACGATCGCAGCGAAAGGACGACTACACGGAGCTAATGAAGTGAAGGACCGGTCTACAAAGGTTGTATTCCTTGTTCACTTTCATAAGCAATGTTTTTTGCATTACATTCCATCGATTTCTAGTAAATGACTCAATGTTTAGGGTTAGCTAGAACGGCAAAATTTTAATTTGGTATGGACGATACCTCCCGAAACCTTGCTGCTGTGCTAGTTAACCCTGCAGTGGTATCAGAGCAATGCTAGAAATTTATACGGATTTTGTTAAGATTACGAAACCGAAATACTCTGAAACTTGAAACACGAAAATCAAGTTTCTGTCGAATTTAAAATGTTGTCAAATTTTTTTTAAACAACTACAGAGTATTGTATGTGGTATAATATGAACAGTGTGAAAATTTGAGGGGGTTTCATGCAATTTTGGCTGGCCACCTACCCCATGATCTCGGCCAAATCCGAGCCCCCCCTGAAATTTTTTGTGTGTTCCAATGACTTGGTTTTGATGTTTCAGGTGTTGCTTGTTTTTGCTAATTTTGCATGTGATGTAATCTTACACTATAAGCAATTCGGAGTGTTTCGTATTCGTACTTTTAACATTGTTTCGGGTTATTCGCATGTTGTCTAGGCGAAATTAAAAAGTTAATAGACAGCCATGCCCCATAGCCCCGATCAAGTGACTGTAGGAGAACCCCGTCGCCAAAAGCATCCATTCGGGTGCTCGCGGCAGCGATGTTCCGCCTTAGTGAACTTCGTCGACGGTATCGGGCGGTGCGGCCGTCTACTAAAGTTTCCGATGAGCATTCGATCAAGATGTTGGGAATCTTGTTGCATTGCCCGACTAGATATTGAAAAGTGTTTTCGAGATCGAGACTAAAATGCAGGGTTTATAATTATTAGACATGCTCTGTGTAAGGAATTCATTAGGTTAGGCATGAAATTCGAATATGAGATATTTCGGGTTTATGATGTCTAAAGTGGTTGCGGATTCCAACTGTTGTAGTTTTTCACTTTCTTTTCTGCGACCGTAAGTGTAATATGTGGTGTATCACCGGTTTCGTTGCTATACATCAACGACAATTGGGATACGCATATTTACTTACGTTGATGACATGTGATGTTATGTGTTGCTGTGATATGTTATATTGGATCGTCTTGTTTTGAATAGCCAAGGGTTTTATGTGAGATGAGCGTTTTTTTCATTTTCATTCATGTAAAATTCTTTTATTGGGGCATTTCCGGGTTGAGGATGATGTCACCATTGTATATTATTTACTTTTCCGTATTAGGATTGGCCTAAGGAGGGGAGCACATGTAACCGGGTTCTTAGGTCCTGTGGTAGACCATCTCGAGGAGTCGAGATCGGGTCTCCTAACTCTAGAATTGGTTGGTTGCTTGCCGCTCTCGTAGGGGCCTAGAGATATGGGATTGGCTATTCATCATGACCGTGGAATCCGTGTTTTATACTGGCTTAATCTAAAACATGGAAATCCTAGTATATCCAATATTTCATATGTTGATGTTTTATTCTGCTGCGATATTCTGTGATGTGATCATTGATTCTATTCTGAGACAAATGCCTATATATTATATATATGAGATATAATTTATATTGCTTCTTTCGTTTCATATCTGATGCTTGGGAAGCATAATAAATGGGACTTTATTAATGATATTAATGAAATAAAAAAAACCTAAAATATTTTGTAGAATTTTTTTTTAAAAACTGGTCGCTTTAGCTCTTGCTTTGCATAGTGGTATTCCTTGTAGAATATCCAGCACCTTATTTGATAAGGAAAGAGCCGAGATCCCTTCACCGGGAGTGACCTCTTTAGCGAAACTAGAAGATGCTACAAATTCGGTTTGTCTATTGATTGCTTTTATGGTTTTTACTTTGCATAGTGGTATTATGAATATCCTGCACCTCATTCGACGAGGAAAGAGCCGAGATCCCTTCACCGGGAGTGACCTCTTTAGCAAAACTAGTCAAAGCCTAAAAAATACTCCATTTAAAATCATTCGATTCTACAACGATATCAAGTTCATTACGCCAAAGGTTTTCTTAAAAACCTGTCGTAGCCCTACGTCATTTCAGATATGTACTACTTAGTATTCGTGCTGCGTTTGTTGACCTTAGCCAAGGCATAGTGTGCGGTAGCTGATTAGTGCTTATCTGCATAATCATATGATGCAATTGAGTTAGGGGAGTCGTGCGACTTTGTTGACCTTAGCCAAAGGTCGTGCGGGTGGGTTTAATTCAATCGGGAAATGACGGGTTGAACTTGTCTAGCGCTTATGATTTATTGACCTTAGCCAAGGTCATAAGTTGCTAGGGGAAAAATATTATTGGGAATTTCATGTGTTGAAATTTGCAATGAGATTGCATACCATCTATGAGATAGTTGGATCCCGATACCCACTGCAAGTAAGAGTTACTCCTGGAAGAGTTTTACACATTACAATTAGCAGATCAAGTAGGTGTCTAGAAATGTGTTAACGGGGTTATGCCCTTAGGAAAACGAGGTTTATCTTAATTAGGTCCGTGCGAAAGCACGGGAAACCTCCCTCAAAGTACCGACACTGGCCTGCCCGAAAGATTGGCGAACTTGTAAGCTATAATTAATCCCGGCTAGTCTTTCCTTTTAGGGTTTGAAGGAAGATTTGACTAAAGTGGGAGCCATCCTGATTAGATATATTAATAACCAATCTAATCTTGTAAGAGCATACGCTGAGTGTTTTCTTCTCTCTCTATCTCTCTCCAGGTAGCGACCATATCACGCCTTAATTAAGATAATAATATGGATGTATTGACCGAACCCGTTTAATATACTGAGCTGGGGAACATTGGTCCCGCTCAAACTTATAACTGTTATAAGATCGAGCAGGAAATAGGGGATTACCAGGATTCCCGTGCTGCCCAAACGAAGAAAGTACAAGATGATGCATCTTCTTCGGGTGTGTTCATTACCGAGTTTTTCAGTATCCTCTACATCCTGGGTATGTGATATCGGATAAGGATCCCACAAATGTATGATGTTACATGGGCTACAGATAGGTAGAGAAATGGGAATGGGTGATAAGTTTTAAGAGTTGGAAACGGTGCAAGTGTTGCAGCCAAGTATGTTGGCAGTTATCACACTGTATTACCAAATACATTGATTCTGAAAAAATGTAATTAGATATCGAACCTGATATACAATTTCATATCAGTTTCTTTATTAGTGAAGAAGGATATAATTTTGTATTGTTGGACAATGTTTTGAACATTTTCTGTATCAAGAGTAGATCGGTTCAGGCATGTTATCTAAAAGCATATACGTTCTAAATCAAACTACAGTTCTTAACGTACAAAACACACACAAGAGGAAGAGTTCAGAAATGAACGAATCCTTCTTGAGGCATTGTAGACTAGGTCATATCAATGAGACCCAACTAACTAAGTTACATAAAGATGCATATTTAAATCGGTTTGAATTTACATCTTGTGAAACTTGCCAGTCATGTCACAAAGATAAGATGACCATGGCTCTGTTTATTGGAAACAGAGAAAGAGTTAGTGAACTCTTGGGATTGATACATGATGATGTATGTAGGTCCTTGTCTACACGTGCCAAGACTGGTTCTTTGTACTTCATTACATTCACTGATGATCTCTCAAAATTCCGACATATGTTCCCGTTGAGACACAAGACTGAACATTTTGAGATATTCAAAGAATATAAGTTAGAAGTAGAGAACCAAAAACGGGTATAAGTATTATGTCCTTTGATGTGATCAGGGAGGAGAATACTTGAGCATGGAGATCCAGGACTATTCTAAAGTAGAATGAGATTCTCTCTCAGCATTACTCCTCCGTATACACCACAGCACGTCGGTGTATCGGGGCGGAGCAATCGCACCCTATGTGATATGGTGTACTCTATGATAAGTACTATTGAGTTGCCTATTTCCTTTTAGGGGTTATGCACTTGTGAAGCTGCATACCTATTGAATAGGGTTCCAACCAAATCAGGTGCCTACCACTCCATATGTGATATGGTATGGGAAGATCCCATCTCTTAAGGATGTTAAGATTTGGGGTTGTCCGGTCTATGTGAAAAGCAAAATCCGGACAAGCTCAAGGCCAGGTCAGTTCTGTGGAAGTTTGTTGGATATCCCAAGCATTCGCAAAGGAATATCTTCTACCGCACTGAGGAGCAAAATGTGTTTTGTTTCTCAGCATGCCACCTTTTAGAAAAGGAATTTTTTGTGAAGAAATTAGTGGTCATGAGGTAGAACTGGAAGGAGTTCCAGCTATACAAACTGCAGCTGATGATTTGGTAGAACTGGAGGATTCAATAGCTCCCAACGAACCTCAGCCTCTCCGCCGATCTGGTAGGATTCCTCACCCACCTGAGAGATACTTCGGTTTTCTCTATGATAGAGGGAGCGAGGATTGCATCATGAGATGATGATCCATCTAGTTTCGAGTAGGCCATCAGGAGTAGGGACTCTATGAGAATGGCTGGATGCTAAGCGATCTGAGATGGAATCCATATACACCAACAAAGTATGGACTTTGGTTGCTTTATCTAAACGGTTAAATCCCGATCAGGAGCAAGTATATCCTGAGAAGATTACTTGGTGTATATGGAAAGGTTGAAACTTTCAAAGCTAAGGCTTGTTGCAAAAGGTACTCGTCATCGACCAGGAGTGGATAATGATGAAACCTTTTCTAGTGCCTACGCATAAGTCCATCCGGATCCTACTTTCCATTGCTACATAACATGACTACGATATATGGCGGTTGGGTGTCATGACTGCTGTTCTAAATAGTGATTTAAAAGAGAGCGTCTACAAGTACACTGCCAGAGGGCTTCGTAGACAGTGGGAGCAGCGGAAACGTGTGCAAGTTGCTTTATGATTTAAAGCAGGCATCGCGGAGTTGGAACATCTATTTTGATCTGGTAGTCAAAAAGTTTGACTTCATCAAAATGGTAGATGAACCTTGTATATACAAAAGGGTAGTAGGGAGTATGGTGGTGGTCCTCATATTGTATGAGGATGCCATACTCTTGATATGAAATGAGTTTCCTATGCTACGCCCGGTCAATCTCCTTTTATCACAAGGATTCTCCATATAGGATCAAAGTGATATCACCTAAATCCTAAGGTTTTGGATCTATGAGACAAATCTAAATGGATGTTAGGATTCTCACTAGGTGTAGTGAGATGGTATCAATCGATCCTGGGGAGAATCACTTGATAGCTTCCTGGGTGGTAAGGTCGACTGAATGTCAGTCACAGGCAGTGTCTTTACCCTCAGTGGAAGGACGGTATGTTGGAAGAGTTCCAAGCTAGATACCGTGACATACTAGACGATAAAGGCTGTATACATTGCTACCAAGGATGCTACCAAAGAGGTAGTCTGGACGTATAAAAGTTCATGAGATGAACTTCGTTCCTACCATTGTGTGACAATGGAGTCGTGGCTTCTTCCTAGGAACCCCTGTCCCATCTATGATCCAGACATATTCGTAGGCAGTATCACCTGATCATGGAGATGGTTGAAGGGAGATCGAGGATAGGAGAGTAGACTACAAAAGACAACATGGTGGATCCACTCACAAAGGCCTATTTCCAGGAGAGGCTTTTATGGGATGGTTGAGTATGAGATACATGAACCACTGCTCAATGTTGGTTATGGGATACTACAACAGATGGCCCTAGTGCAAGTGGGAGATTGTTAGTTATATGTATGCCCTAGAGGCCATTACTGTACATACGATGTATATTGTAGTGGATGTTTAGACATATACATAGAGGACTTTCTTGCGCGACATGATAGTATGCTATTTGGTTGCTCTTTATCTTAACATGTACACTGATTGTCTCTAAGTTACATGTTGGTAAAGCCCATAGGATGAGTACTTGACTACCAGGACTATGATGCAGATCATACTAGTGGTGACAGAGTAGTCGCTAAGTACATCCTTCAAATGTTCCCAGTCGTTGGAGTATCGAGACAGGGCATCGATATACCGAGAAGACTAGCGTATAGCTTCTCGACCCATGTAGATGGGCGATGGATGATCCCATATCCATTGGTGTTTGACATCAGAGACAGTATACAGGTGCTCAGTGGAGACTGGGTACACTGGACGGACTCGCCGAGAACTCCCAGATGGTATTATACCTAACGTCAGATGGCAGTTCTCTAGTGACACTGGTACAGGTTAGTAAGTAGATCCGAGATCGTCATAGAGTCTTGTGTGATTCCCACTGTGCTTTGATTTCCACCTTACCACGTTCAAGAGAACATGAAAAACAATGTCTTTTGGGAACAGTCCCGAATCACATGGAGGCAATGAGTGATAGGAGGGGTTTCGTCTCTCCTGGTATTGAGAGTTGATGTTGCGCTGTGCTCGATTGGCTATAACAGGAAGTCCCTGGCCAGGGCTGCTTCAAAGATATACTGGTAAGTGTTATCAGTAGTTTCTCGACCCGTTATGAGCCTCATATCGATTTGACTTATCGAGTTACTGGGGTCTGACGTTTACCACCCCTAGACGAGATATGTGACATATCAGACGAAGAGACCGGGCTATACGGTAATGTTACTGAATGGATTCGCAGGAGTACGAGCAGGCTTGCTTTTTGATCTTCTAATCGCTCAATACTCGGGTGGCCGTTACGTTTAGCAGATAGCTTGCGGCTTGTGGGTGTTTGATATGATCATCACCTACTGCTGGCGTATTGATGAGTCTTTAGTGTCCAACACAGGGGTTTCCTGGCTCAAGCAAAATGGAGTAGGAGCACATATGTGATATGTGCGGGACCGAGATTGATACAATTTGCGATACCGTATTTTATTCTCGCGATTTGTGACATTGGTCGGTTATATGCGATATAGTCGGGTTATCGGATCAAGTGTTAATTCGATAAGTTGTTATATATGATATTAGTCGGTTATATGTGATATAGCCGAATTATTAAATCAAGAGTTGATTTGATAATCTAATGTATAATTATATATTTGATATATTACATTGTTGGATATTTATGCCCTAGAAGCTATTATTATATAGTACTAGTTTGTATATTACATTTTGGAAGTTTGGGATATATACATGGATTGACGACAGTCTTGCTCGATATTGTAGTATGCTACTTGGTTTGTATCTATCTTAATATATGTATATGTTTCTTTTAATATATCGCTAATACATATTGATGGAGCACTTAGGATCTTTGCTTGACTACCGGCGTTGTGATGGCGATCACACTAGTGGGGGCTAGGTAGTCTATAAGCACATCCTCATACAGGTCCCTAGTCATAGGATTATCGAGACAGGGCATCGATACTCCAAAGTAGACTGGTGCATACGCTTCTCATCCCAGCAGGAGAGATGGTCTGTCCCATAGCCATCAGTACGTCGTACTGGAGATAGTATGCAGGTGCTCGTTAGGTTACGAGTACACTGGACATGACTCGTCGGGAACTGTTGGTTGGTATTATACCTATCGTCAGTTAGCAGATCCCAGGTGACATGAGTACAGCTTAGTCCGTTGACTTGACACTGCTACTTCGCCTCAAGTATGTTCCCACTGTTCTTTGACTGCTGCCCTACCACGGCTCTATTGAGTCATGCAACCAGTTAGTACTTGGGTGCAGTCCCGAAGCACTTGGAGGCAGTGGCGGTTAGACAGGATTCGTCTCTCTCGGTATTGGGGTTGATATCGCGCTGTGTCTAGGAGAGCTATTACACAAAGTCCCTGGCCAGGGCAAGCGAGATTTACTGGTAGGGTTTCCAGTAGTTTCTCAGGGTGTTCTGGGCTACACTCTGACACGACTTATACCGCTATTAAGGGTCTGACGTTTACCACCCCCTAGGCCCTATATGCGATACTCTTAGACGAACAGACCGGACTATATGGAGATTGTCACAGATAGGCTCAGTAGGAATTCGGATGGGTTTTACTCATCGGCCTTCTTATCGACAGATACCTGGGTAGCCGTTACGCACAGCTAGTGCCGCTGACGTGCTTGTGGTTAAACCCACTGCCACAGTACTGTCGAGTCTTTAGAGTCCCATACAGAGGGTTGTTCACCTTTGGGTGAAACGATGTAGAGGTCATATGGTTTTACGACAGGGTTCGTCCACATACGCGTACTTGTGCGTGTTTGGTGTTCGGGCAGTTAATACTATTGGGCTTTCGTTTAAGCCAGATCCTAGTATTTGATTTTGTATTGGTTCAGTCTTATTGTATTCGTGTTCCTCAGAACATGGATGTGGGTATGTATATATAGTTGACAGAGGCAGAGAAGGAGAAATCTCATTAGGGTTTTGACTAATGACTTGATTAAAACCATAATGAGATGGAGGAAATTGATTAATAAGTTTAAATTAGAGATAATTGTGTCATGGTAAATTGGTTTGACCATTTGACTTGTTGACTTTTGTTGACTTAGATATTTTTTTGTTGGGCATGAGATATTTTGCTTAGCATTAATTGTGACATAATAATGGTCAAATCAACATCAACCATGACAATTATCCTAATTAAAATGGTTATTATTCTTTTTCCTCATAAGAGAGAAAACCCCTCATCTTATCATGATAGATTCTCTCTCATAGCTCTCTCTCCTTCATCCTCTCTCTCAAGCCCTCATCTCTTATATGTTGAGAACCAAGGGCCATTGAGACCAAACCACTAAAATCCCTCTCTACTTACTCTAGGGTTCTTAGTCTAGCACACCAAGCACCCTAATTACTTCATTGTTGAGATTGGAGCTCAAGGTAAAGGCCTTCAGGTGGATCTTCTTTGACGTGGAGAAGCCGGTGAGGAGGAGCCATCTACAACCACTCCAAGGAGCTCACAACAAGGAGAAGCACCACAAGAAGAGAAGGAGTTCAAGCTTGAGGTATAAATTTCTATCATAGTAGATAGAACACTTTTGTGCTAACTAGGTTTATGATAAAGATCTGGTTTAGGATTTATTCTAGCGCCAAGTTTGTTATCATAGTAAAATTTTTGTTCCGTATTTGGCCACGGATGTTGGCCGGGACGCTAGTGTAACTCTTCATGGTATCAGAGCCTACCCATAAACTCTACTAGATTGTTTCCACAAGGTTAAAATATCGATTGACAAATTTTTCCGAATCACGAATCTATGTTCAAGAGCTTGCTGTCCATTTTCAAAGTTGTTCTTAAATTTTTCTGAGTATCTTAGAATTATGTGCAGGCAAAACTACTGCTACAGAAAAACTTTGGGGGCCTAACTCCAAAATTCTACCGCGGAAAGTGAGCAAAATGTTGCATTTTGTGGCCCTTCCGCGGTGCTTTTGGGCTACAGTACCCCCAAATTTTTCGGGGGCTCTAGCTCATAGAAATATGTTATTTGTGATATATAGTGTTGGCCCAGGTTTATTTGATATATAGTGTTGGCCCAGGTTTATTTGAGTGATGGATTTCCATTTGGGGCCTATTTGGAAAAGTTTAGTCGATCGAAATTTTAAATGTGTATTTTACAGTACATTCACTTTTATCTGCAACCGTGAATGTCACTCGATCGGTAAAACTCGTCTGATTGCTATATGTTCTTTTAGACGGGTTTTGCGAATGTGGCATTCACGTTGATGTTTTGTGTTTGTGCTGTGATTGTTGTTGGATAGTCACGATGGATAACATGTGGTACAATATTAGTATTACAGTTTATACTCATTTGTATATTTATTATTGCGGGGTGAGCGTCCGACATGTGGACTGCCGTCTTTGTCGGGTTGTATATTATTTTGGGGCACGACCGGGTTGAGGTCGATGTCACCGTTTGTACATATTATTTTCTTTTTCTATACTGGAATTACCCCGCGGTGGAGTGCACAAATAGACGGGTTCTAGAAGGCAACAAGCCCGCATGTCATGGCGTTGAGACGGAGGGGGCTTCATTCTAGAATTGGCGGGCTATTCGCTGCAGTCGTAGGGGGTATCGGATAACCCACAGAGGGGCGCCCAAGCTACCGGATTCTGTGAAGTGCTGGGTGGCCCATTCACTTTGTTGAAGGGGGCTGCCTCGCTTCTGGGATTGACGGATAACTTTCCGCGCTCGTAGGGGTTCAGGTTTTCAATGCACAGGCTATCCACACGACAGGGAATGTCGGTTTTATTTGCGGCTCAAATGAAACCTGGGGATCCAAGATTATCCACCATTCTGTAATGTTGGCTGAGATTCTGTGATGTTGATTACTATCATGCTTGGAACGAATGTTGTATATACTTATATATATATACTAGTAGATGTTGAATATGTTTTGCACCCGCGCTAGTCAAGCCCCCGCTCTGTCATTAGTTAAATAACCTAACGGGTGATGACGGGGCCCAGTGGTGAATGCGAATGGCATATATGTAAATCATATTTTCTTTCTTTTCTGGTGTCATAGGTTAAATTGATGGGACCGCATTAATTTTGATTAATGCAAGAAAATAAACCTAAAAGATGTTGTAACCAAGTTTTAAAAACGGACATTACAGACGTTCTCTTTTGCTTTGCACAGTGGTATTCGGTTATGAATATCCAGCACCTCATCGACGAGGCAAGGGCCGAGATACCTTCATGTAACATTTCAGAAAATATAAAATATTATTTTTGGAATTTAATATTAAAATAGTATTTTTCCCGAAAATTGCCCGATTTGCGAAATTGGGGTTTTCGAAAATGGGTATAAATATATACCAATATTTGTGAAATAAATGGAAATTAAAATAATTTATTCATTTAATAATATATTTAAAGGATTTGGCATTTTTAAGATTTATTATATGCAGTTTAAAATTTTACCCGATTAGTCCACTACTAATCGTGATTATGCCAAATCCGTGTTTCTATAGTTTTTCATGGCTAGTGCGCCATGTCATGTTACATTTTGGTTACATGTTGTTTACTTGTACTGTTTTGGGGTATTATATGGTTTGGTTTTAAAAGTAAAAGAAAAGGATCAAAAAGAGAGAATGATTGGAGAGAGAAACGAGGGTGAGAATAAGAGAGAGTGAGAGTAGGAGCGAGAGAGGGCAGCCATTCTTTTCCCCTCCCTATTATTTACTTCATCTTCCTCCTCAACTCATCTCCCTCCACCTCTACCCTAAGATCCATCTCCAAATATTCATCAAAACCCTAATCCTCTTTCATTAAAAATGACCCCCTCTTCCTCCTCTACAAAATGGACCAAGCAAAGTTTGATTTTGGAGACTTTGGTCGAGCTAGGGTTTTCTTGAGATGCCCAAGTGAAGTATATCTTCTTCCAATTAGTTAGTTTTGAGTTTTCTTGTATTTTAGCTTAGTTTAGAATTCGTTTAGTGGTGGATTTATGAACTTGGAAATCGTTAGAGAGGGGTTTGTGTGTTGTGTGGATTGGGTGATGCCTAGTGGCTGTTTACAAGACCCTAGAGACCAATTCTTGACCAGGACCAGTGACCAAAACCCTAAGATACAAACATTAGATTCGTTGACATCGGATAATTGTGTGAATTGTGAGGGTATTTTGGAATCTGCTAACAGCCGGGGACCCTAAAAATTATTTAACGAACACAGTGACACATGCAGGCACCCATGAAGCTACCAAAGAGACCCAAGACCCCAACTCCACCTATAGGCCGCAGATTTAATCATTCTGGCTGCAATTTGGGGCCAGAGTAATGTTTATTTGGTCCATGTTTGTTCCAGGGCTTCATCTCTAGTAAATTAGACCCTCCATATGTGCAGAATTGACCAATTTGGCCTAGGGTAAAATCTGGGACTATTTTCTTGATTTGCTGCTTTGTTTTAACTTGATTTTTGGTATCTGATATTGTGTTCCGTCGTCTGATGTTTGTACGTCAGCAGCGGGGGTTGTTTGGCGGTTTTGCAGGCGTAGGCTATAGGTTCTAACTTATAGGCGATCCGTTTGCCGTTTCGGTTTTCAGAACTTGATTTCAATAGCGTTGTGATATGTGTTATTATTGTAGGTACCTTCGCATGGATTCCGAGGCGACGGGGCGTAGCATCATCGACTTCGGCAAGCAAAAATCAAAGTGAGTTGATCTATATCTACGGGGGAAGTTGGGTGGATGGCATATAGCACCCCCGCACACTTTGATGGAAACCGATTATATATAGATTATGCTTAATGAAACCTTTAATAGAAAACTATAGATAGTGTAAAGAGGTAGTTAGAGAACCATATTAGAAACTAAGGATAGTTAAAAGTGATATGATACGACTAGTATATGATGACGGGGTTTCAGGATAATATTTGATGATATTGCCATTTAGGATACTATAGGACTAGATAGTCGACGTAGATGTGTCATCCGAACCATGCCTATTTCCAAACTGAAGAATTGTATGCATCTTTTAAACAGATACCTTGAGGGATGTTAAGGATTTTCAAATGATATCTTTTTCTTAAAAACACCGTAGCCCCTACTTTCAAAACTACGATTGCTTCTTTTAAAAACTGATAGTATAGTTCGGGCGTGTATGTTGGATTAGATACGTATGCTTATAGTAAGGGTAGATGGTATAGGTAAAATTGACTTCATGTGGGATATGAATGCGATAGAAAGAATATAAGACGTGATATGATGATTTGATGATAAGATGGTATACGGATGCGAGTCGGTTGAGATGATTGATACATTGCCGGTCCCCTGATATGAGATTATTGTGGATGTGAGCTGAGACATAGATATATAGATATATTTATGTGTGTTGTGAGTCGTGAGTTTAGCTGTACGTGACGTTAGGTCCGTACCCCTCATTTGTCATATAGGATGATAGGATCCCAATTGGTTTAATGCCACCGTACGATGATTTTTCGTACATGATGAGTTTGACTTGATGATTGATCCATACCCTTGACTAGAGGATGGCGTACGATGGATTATACCGTACGTGATGTTGTGAGGCTGGATGCCGATTGATAGATTCACCGACTCGGTCATATTAGATACGTGTATCTGTCAGCATTTGCATGTGATTTATGTTATGCTGCATTCATGTTATTCGCATTGCTTTACTTATAACTGTGCTAGTACACCTATACCATTATCGATGATGCGTATGTTACACGTACACAGATTGCCGGCTCACACACTTCATTATCGATAATTGGCAAATCATTACACAGTAGGATTGCTGCATCATGATATGACTCTTTGCATAATTTACTTGTTATAGTTACATATGCACCTTTATACCATGTTGCATTTGACTTTGGAGATATTGGGAACCGTAGGACATATTTTCAAAATTGGAATCATTTAAAGGAGCGGTTTTCCCTTAATATGATACATCATTGTTCTACGTTGCATGATATACGGATATGCTTACATTTCTATCATATGTCGCATACATCATACTTTATGATTTTACGCATTGAAATATGTCGTTTTCATGAGATTTTTGGATTTGCGAACCGTGGTCATTTTAAAAGAAAGTATGTATTGTTTAAAAACCCGGTTTCTCTTGATATGATATTTCAGTGCGTCCACCAAGCGTTTTCTCGGTTCCGAGAACTGTGACATGTGAAACCCGATTCGAGGAGCTGGATGAGGCCGATTTCGGGTACATGGTGGACCCAGTATAGTACCCCGGGGCAAGAAAGGGATGCTGTGCAGTAGACGGTGAGCCTGGCAGAGGGACTACTACCTACCGGTGATAGTATTTGGGCTCGGCGGATATCTGGAGGATACCGACCGGAGTCGAAATATGATATGGGCCGATACGGACTGATGGAGTCCGGGATATGAGGATTTACGTGTCGATGCTGGACACGGGTTTCATGATGTTTTCGGGTGTCGATGTTGGACACCCAGGTTCCATGATTTTGATGTGTTGCGAGGGACACCGTTGATTTATATCCTCATACTTTCATGCACACTCTTTTGTGATATTTACGTGCATACAGACATTGATTATATGGTTAGAAGAGATCCACATGCATACATACATTGATTATACTGTTGGATTATATTCACATACATATACGTATTGATTACATTATTGGCACATATCATGACCCGGTCATCCTAGATATCATAGTATTACCTTTATGATATAGTTTACTTAAGAGTCGTTGTTTATTCGATTTCTACTTGTAGATATTTTTCTACCCATGAGTTGGCAACTCACTCCCGTTGTGCTACAGTTCTTGCAGGTTGACTGCATGGATCCGTAGCGGCTTCGCTGGCACATAGCTTCATTTGGGTGTTTTGCAGTAGTAGGTGGGACATTTGCATCGTACCCACTCTTGTATTTACTATTTCACATTGTATCTAGTCGACTCCATCAATCAAATTTAGTAATTTTATAAGAAATAAGACTTAGCATGACTTGTAGTTGCGAGACTTGAGCGATGGGTTTTATGTTCGCTTTTGGGGTTGATGACTTGCTTATTTATTTATCTTTTGTGGTGAAATTCGCCGTTGGGCGTCGTATACTTATATGTACTGTCTTGAATGGTTGTGATCCACCGTTTGGCGAAGTGCTAGCTCCCGTTTGGAGATGACTTTATTATTATTATGTATTTGTGGTTTTGGATCAAAAAATACAAAGGAGGTGCTGCCAAAATTTTTAAAAGACGAAACATGTTTTCAAACTAGAAATTTTTACTTGAAATTTATATGTCCCTTTTTAATGCATTAAGAAAACTTGATTTCCTTATACCTTTATTTCAAAACTTCACATCTTTTATTTTTCTTAAAAAGGGTTTAGATTTCTGGGTTTCAGCTCACTTGAATTACGTGACGCCTTTAGACGTGGCGTGATTTAAGTGCCGGTCACGAGGTAACATTTCGGGTCGTGACAAAGTTGGTATTAGAGCGCTAGATTTAACCTTGGTTTGACGATGCGGGGTCTAGGGCGGGTATGTATTTCGAAACCTAGGCTTGACCTTACGGAACTTAAACATGAACGGGGGGTATTTGACCCGAACTTTCGTTTTATCGGTTGACCCTGATTAATGGAGTAGGTAGATGGAGTAGAGCGACGTACCGTACGTATGTTCCAAGGCATATTTACAATACGATACTCCACTTAAGAAACCTTAGGATGTACATATTTTTGAGACTTATGATTCTCTTCATATCCATGATTATACGTCCATTTGAGATCCTTGATTCTATTCGTTTCCGTGATCATACTCTTATTGATGATGTTCCTTCTTATAATCATGTATCCATTCTGGATCTGTCGTTTCCTTTCATTCCCTTGATCTGTTTTCATCGATACACGATTGAGGTTCCTGTCACCATGTTTGAGCGTAGATTAAGCTGCTGCTAGTGTGCGGTCAGGGAGAGCTCGTCTGGTAGGAGGGCTGACCATTGTGTTTTCTGGTGACATGGGAATGTCTTGATGTAGTGTTCTTGTTGTGACCTCTTGTGGAGGCGAGTATTTGGTTTTACACCGGATGATTGGGCCATTGTTAGAGCTGCCTGTTATGGGAGGACTGTTGATATACAGCATACCTCAGAGATTGTGATGTCGTCTACCGTGCAGACGGATAACCCAGCTGTTGAAAAGATTGAGAGGATGTCGCCTCCAGACTTTACGAGACGAGATCGCTGGAGCTTCCAGGCAGAGATGCGACAGGTGATAGCTAGTCTATCCCGAGTTGAGAAAGGAAGGTGATTCGTCAGATTGATGCGCCGACGTAGGCCCAATTGAGTTGAAGATTTCCAGTGTGGAGAGTATTACTTAGATCTGGAGTCGAACGATCCCGAGTTGTCCATTGATGTATCGTCTTTCCTAGAGGATTGGGGCATTGTTTAGCATGCGGATGAAGGGTATTCACTTGTCGGCTAGGCGAAGCAAAAATGTTCGAGCGAGTGTCAAAAACCCATTTTTCCCATGTTTAAAGTGTTCTGAGGAACATGCAAGTGATTCTGTGGACCGTCTGGAAGAATGAAACCCTAACTCAACATGATTATCATAGAACCGCTTTTGAACCTTAGGGTTTGCGGCAGTTTAGCGGTGCCATCAGTGAGGCTTGGGTTTGTCCTTCTATGGCTAGTCTAGAGGTACTGTGGTATGCACTAGATATTTTAGACTGTGCTCAGGTGTTGAGCTTTCGGGAAATTTTAGGACTTTGATGACTCGATCGAAAAGTTTGATGTCGTCTAAATATCATGTAATAAGAGACCAGTAAGCTGACCAGGTTCGGATAGAGGACCTCACCCAGATGCGTTGTGAGTTGATCGAGGATGGACGAGTATTAAGTATTCCTCCGACGGTTGGGATGAGTTCCCGAGGACGTGTTCAGATAGATATCTTTTACAGAGTGATGAAGATACTGAGTTCGTAACTTCGAGTCCGTGTGAGAGACTCCGGATTGACCGTGGCCGAGAATAGTTGCAGTGCGCAGATAGCATGGCATGACATCATAGTGGACGATGATACAGACGAGTGGAACTAGAGGTTCGTGCGAGACGCTAACGAGCTGTTGTTACTCCCCGTCAAGATTAGAGATCTGATATGCATACAAAGGCATTGGGATGTGGCCAGTTCCCGAGGAAATGTTGTGCTGAGGACGCAGATGTCCAGAGAATGAGAAAAGATTATGTAAGAGTACCAGCCTCCATACAGTTCGGCATAGGCGAGATCGAAAGAGACCATGAGCAGGATTCCTTCCAGGACACTGCTGCAATGAGATTTGCACCTAGGTTCAGTTGTGTCATGTGTATTTAGAGGACCAGAGGCCGACGCCAGTGACGTGCTGCTTTACGAATGGTCGTGATGATTGGCCGAAAGATGACCAGAGAAGTGCCAGAGCGGAATCATTTCCGTTAGCACACCCGACAGGGCCGACGAGCTGATGGATTGCGAGATTGGTGGTCCACAGAGAAGATAAGGACCCAGAGACAGAGGACGCAAGACCGTGAGCAGGAGGCGAGCGGATATTCTTGTTCTGTCGATTTTAGGCGCACCGATTTACTTTTTCGACATTGTAGGAGGTGTACCTGAATGTCATTTATTGCGATTTGCGTTTGTGATCCGAGTATCACGCTTATATCGCTTGGATTTGAGGTTTGATGATTGAGTTTCATGATATTGTTTTCGTGCACCATAGCTGCACCTATTGGGTATTTACATTTTCTGCATAGTTATTACACTTGATATATATTTTATACGCCGTTGTGTTGATTTGCGATTTGTGCATTTCTACTACATTTGAGATTCGGTTTGTGCCATGGGTGGACGTAATTAGGATTTCGTGGATTTCATACGGTAGATTTGATTTTGTGTGTGTGGTACGCACTCGATTTGATTTTGCACTCGGTATAGCTTATATGTGCTTGCAGTGCATTGATACGTGTTTTGTGCACGCAGTTGCCTGCGTTTATTATTTTATACACCCTGGTACACTCGGTGTTGCTTTTATACGCATTTGAGTTATGGATTTGTATTTCGTGCATTGGATGCACTGTATTCGTATTTCGTGCACTGGATGCACTGTATTCATATTTCGTGCACTGGATACACTGTATTTGTATTTCATGCACTGGATGCACCAGATTTGCATTTCTTGCATTTGTTGCACTAGATTTTTTTCGTGCAATTGTCGCACCAGATTTATATTTTGTGTATTTTCTGCACCAGATTCATATTTCGTACATTAGTTGCACTAGATTTGCATTTCTTGCACCGGATGGGTATTTGTACATTTGTCGCACTGGATTTATACTCCGTACCTTGGTTGCATCCGATTTATGTCCTTGAGCATTCGTTTTACCAGATTTGTATTTTCGTATGAGTTTGTACTGGATGTTCGTTTTCGTGCATGCTATGGCACTAGATGTTTTTTACGAACCTGACGTGGTTTGGTTGGATTTTTACGCATATTAGGCGCTTGATTATGGATTTTTGTGCGCATCGGATGCGCTTGAGTGAGATGTTACTCGTGCATGTTGAATGCACTTGATTTAGATTTCTTTCGTGCATGATGGATGCATTTGATTTGGATTTTCGCTCATGTTGGACGCATGATATGAGATGTGATTTTGTACACACCGGATGCACTCAATTTGGATTTTCATTCGTGCATGTTAGTTGAACCGGATGGACTCTAGATGCACTTGATATTATTGTCGTGCACACCCGTTGCACTGAACAGATGTTTCCATGCACACCCGTTGCACTTAGTTTTGGTTTTATGCACATTCGTAGCACTTGTATTTGAATTTAATTTCCATGTGCACTGGACGCACGTGATTATTGGATACGCCTTTTGAGGCTGATTTTGTTTTTGAGCACTTTGTTTTCATGTTGGGCATTAGATTGTGTAGTAGCCAAACATGACTAATCTGAGGACAATACCTGAGTACTTTGCATGCATTAAAAGTTTGCCAAGAGGTTTTTGAAAAAGAGCTATAGTCTCGCTATTTCCTACGTGTCCATGAGCGACACAAACGTTTATAAAGGAAGACCTTTTGGGATATTTTGAAAACGACGTAACGTGTATTTAGGAAAACATATATGGACATATATTATTATTTTAAAATGTGCACCCTTCACTTATGTCGTGAGTTACGCATCACGCGACAATTCAGAAAAAAATTTGCATGTATTTTGTTCAGATTTTGCAGTTTCCAAGTATGCGTACTATACACGTATTATAGTATTTGACTAGTGTATATTGGATTTCAGTAGTGGATTTCAAGACCTGTATCTTTATTGTAACTCCAAGAATGTGCGTGCAGATGATTTGCGTGACACTTGACGGAGTTCGGTTTTTGAGTTTTGTACTCGTTTTCATGCGCAGTTGACGCGCAGTGTTGTTTCTATATCTTCCGTGATTTCGGAGCCCTGTTGATTAGAGCTGATTATTGAAATGTTTTAGATTTTGGGGGTTTAAATTTAAATTCGGGGAACGAATTTATTTAAGGGAGAAGATTGTAACATTTCAGAAAATATAAAATATTATTTTTGGAATTTAATATTAAAATAATATTTTTCCCGAAAACTGCCTGATTTGCGAAATTGGGGTTTTCGAAAATGGGTATAAATATATACCAATATTTCTGAAATAAATGGAAATTAAAATAATTTATTCATTTAATAATATATTTAAGGGATTTGGCATTTTTAAGATTTATTATATGCAGTTTAAAATTTTACCCGATTAGTGCACTACTAATCGCGATTAAACCAAATCTTTGTTTCTACAGTTTTTCATGGCTAGTGCACCATGCCATGTTGCATTTTGGTTACAAATTGTTTTCTTATATTGCTTTGGGGTATTATATGATTTGGTTTTAAAAGTAAAAGAAAAGGGATAAAAAGATAGAATGATTGGAGAGAGAAAAGGAGGGTGAGAATAAGAGCGAGTGAGAGTAGGGAGGAGAGAGAGGGTAGCCTTTCTTTTCCCCTCCCCATTATTTACTTCATCTTCCTCCTCAACTCATCTTCTTCCACCTCTACCCTAAGATCCATCTCCAAATATTCATCAAAACCCTAATCCCCTTTCATTAAAAATGACCCCATCTTCATCCTCTACAAAATGGACCATGCAAAGTTTGATTTTGGAGACTTTGGTCGAGCTAGGGTTTTCTTGAGATGCCCAAGTGAGGTATATCTTCTTCCAATTAGTTAGTTTTGAGTTTTCTTGTATTTTAGTTTAGTTTAGAATTCGTTTAGTGGTAAATTTCTGAACTTGGAATTGCTAGATAGGGGTTTGTGTGTTGTGTGGATTGGGTGATGCCTAATGGCTGTTTACAAGACCCTAGAGACCAATTCTTGACCTGGATCAGTGACCAAAACCCCAAGATATGAACTTTAGATTTGTCGACATCGGATAATTGTGTGAATTGTGAGGGTATTTTGGAATCTGCTAACACCCGAGGGCCCTAAAAATTATTTAGCGAACACAGTGACACATGCAGGAACTTAGGATGCTACCATAGAGACCCGAGACCCCAACTCCACCTATAGGCCGCAGATTTAATCATTATTGCTGCAATTTGCGGCCAGAGTAGGGTTGATTTGGTCCATGTTTGTTCCAGGGCTTCATCTCCAGTAAATTAGACCCTCCATATGTGCAGAATTGACCAATTTGGCCTAGGGTAAAATCTGGGACCATTTTCTTGATTTGCTGCTTTGTTTTGCGATTTCATTTTAACTTGATTTTTGGTATTTGATATGGTGTTCCGTTGTCTGATGTTTGTACGTCAGCAACGGGGGTTGTTTGGTGGTTTTGCAGGCGTAAGCTATAGGTTCTAACCAATAGGCGATCCGTTTGCCGTTTCGGTTTTCAGAACTTGATTTTAATAGCGTTGCGATATGTGTTATTATTGTAGGTACCATCGCATGGATTCCGAGGCGACGGGGCGTGGCGTCATCGACTTCGGCAAGCCAAAAGCAAGGTGAGTGGAGCTATATCGACGGGGGAAGTCAGGTGGATGGCCTATAGCACCCCCGCACACTTTGATGGAAACCGATTATATATAGATTATTGTTAATGAAACCATTAATAGAAAACTATAGATAGAGTAAAGAGGTAGTTAGAGAACTATATTAGAAACTAAGGATAGTTAAAAGTGATATAATACGACTAGTATGCGATGACGGGATATGAGGATGATATTTGATGATATTGCCATTTAGGGTACTATAAGAATAGATAGTCGACATAGATGTCTCATCCGAACCATAATTATTTTCAAACTGAAAAATCATAGGCATCTTCAAAAAAGATACCTTGAGGGATGTTACGGATTTTCAAATGATATCTTTTCCTTAAAAACACCGTAACCCCTACTTTCAAAACTACGATTGCTTCTTTTAAAAACTGATTGTATGGTTCGGGCGTATATGTTAGATTAGATACGTATGCTTATAGTAAGGGTAGATGGTATAGGTAAAATTGACTTCATGTGGGATATGAATGTGATGGAAAGAATATAAGACGTGATATGATGATTTGATGATATGATGGTATACGGATGCGAGTCGATTGAAATGATTGATACCTTGCAGGTCCCCTGAAATAAGATTATTGTAGATGTGAACTGAGACATAGGTATATAGATATATTTATATGTGTTATGAATCGTGAGTTTAGCTGTACGTGACGTTAGGTCCGTACCCCTCATTTGTCATATAGGATGATAGGATTCTTTTTGGTTTAATGTCGCCGTACGATGATTTTCCGTACGTGATGAGTTTGAATTGATGATTGATCCATACTCTTGACTAGAGGATGTCGTACGATGGATTAAACCGTACATGATGTTGTGAGGCTGGATGCCGATTGATAGATTCACCGACTCGGTCATATTAGATACGTGTATCTGTCAGCATTTGCATGTGATTTGCCTTATGTTTCATTCATGTTATTCGCATTGCATTACTTATACCTGTGCTAGTACAACTACACCATTATCGATGATGCGTATGTTACACGCACACAGATTTCCGGCTCACACACTTCATCATCGATAATTGCCATGTCACTACACAGTAGAATTGCTGCATCATGATATGACTCTTTGTATAATTTACTTCCTATAGTTACCTATGCACCTTTATAGGATGTTGCATTTGACTTTGGAGATATTGGGAACCGCATGACATATTTTCAAAAATTGAATCATTTAAAGGAGCGGTTTTCCTTTAATATGATACATCACTGTTCCATGTTGCATGATATACGGATATGCTTACATTTCTATCATATTTCGCATACATCATGCTTTATGATTTTATGCATTGAGATATGTCGTTTTCATGATATTTCTGGATTTGAGAACCGTGGTCATTTTAAAAGAAAGTATGTATTGTTTAAAAACACGGTTTCTCTTGATATGATATTTCAGTGTGTCCACTATGCGTTTTCTCGGTTCTGAGACGTGTGACAGGTGAAACCCAATTCGAGGAGATCGATGAGTCCGATTGCGGGTACATGGTGGACCAGGTATGGTACCCCGGGGCAAGAAAGGGAGGGTGTGCAGTAGACGGTGAGCCTGGCAGAGGGACTACCACCTACCGGTGATAGTATTTGGGCTCGGCGGATATCCGGAGTATACCGACCTGAGTCGAGAGATGATATGGGCCGATCCGGACTGACGAAGCCCATGGGCCGATCCGGACTGACGGAGCCCGAGATATGAGGATTTACGTGTCGATGCTGGACATGGGTTTCATGATGTTTTCGGGTGTCATGTTGGACACCCAGGTTCCATGATTTTGATGTGTCGCGAGAGACACCGTTGATTTATATCCCTATACTTTCATGCACACTCTTTCATGATATTTACATGCGTACAGACATTGATTATATGGTTGGAAATGATCCACATGCATACATACATTGAATATATTGTTGGATTATATCCGCATACATATAGGTATTGATTACATTGTTGGCACATATGATGACCCGGTCACCCTAGATATCATAGTGTTACCTTTATGATATAGTTGACCTAGGAGTCGTTGTTTATTCGATTTCTACTTGTAGATGTTTTTCTACTCACGAGTTGGTAACTCACACCCGTTGTGCCACAGTTATTGCAGGTTGACCACTTGGATCCGTAGCGGCTTCGCTGGTATATAGCTTCATTTGGGTGTTTTGCAGTGGTAGGTGGGAAATTTGCATCGTACCCACTCTTGTATTTACTATTTCACATTGTATCTAGTCAACTCCATCAATCAAATTTAGTAATTGTATAAGAAATGAGACTTAGCAAGGCTTGTAGTTTCAAGACTTGAGCGATGGGTTTTATATTCGCATTTGTGGTTGATGTCTTGCTTATTTATTTATCTTTTGTAGTGAACTTCGTCGTTGGGCGTCGTATACTTATATATACTGTCTTGCGTGGTTGTGATCCGCCGTTAGGCGAAGAGCTAGCTCTCGTTTGGGGATGCCTTTATTACTATTATGTATTTGTGGTTTTGGATCAAAAAATACAAAGGAGGTGCTGCCCAAATTTTTAAAAGACGAATCATGTTTTCAAACTAGAAATTTTCACTTGCAATTTTTATGTCCCTTTTCTATGCATTAAGAAAACTTGATTTCCTTATACCTTTATTTCAAAACTTCACCTCTTTTATTTTTCTTAAAAAGGGTTTAGATTTCTTCGTTTCGTCTCACTTGAATTACGTGACGCCTTTAGACGTGGCGTGATTTAATTGCCGGTCATGGGCTAACATTTCGGGTCGTGACACTTCATCGGGAGTGAACCCTTGAGTAAAAGTTTGCGTCAACGTAATTACTTCACTATAGTCAATTATTTGTGCTTTGCATCGTAGTATTCAGTTTGGAATATTCTGCACCTTATTCGATGAGGAAAGAGCCGAGATCCCTTCACAGGGAGTGACCACTTTAGCAAAAGTTTTCTCCACTATATATTTGTAAAACCACTCTGGTTCCTTCAACGATATCAAGTTCATTACGTTAACGGGTTTTTTCGCCAAAAACCTAGCCATAGCCCTCCGTCATTTCTTATAAGTTATACTTAGTATTCGTGCTGCATTTGTTGACTGTGTCAAGGCGCAGTGAACGGTAGCTGAGTATTGCTTATCTGTAGCACACAATGTGATTGGTTAAGACAGTCGTGTAACTTTGTTGACTTTGTCAAGGGTTATGTGGGTGGAATTAATGCAATCAAGATAATAACGGGTTGAACTTGACTAGGACTCTTTGATTTGTTGACTGTGTCAAGGTCGCTTGGGTCCTATGGGCAAAAACCACATCGGGAGAATCAAACATATAAGAAACTTACAGATTCAGCATACCTTCTGGAGTGTGGTGACTAGAGTGGATTCCATCTAGGTCATCACACAATGATAGTTGGATCCCGATCCCACTAATGAGTTAGATTACTCTCGGGAGATTATTTCACTTAACAATCAATGTTATAAACCAAGTAGGTTTCTAGAAGGTGTTAGCGGGGCTACGCCTCCAGGGAAAAGAGGTTATATAATTAAGGAATTTCGCGAAAGCATTGGAAAACCTCCCTCAAAGTACCAACACTAGCCTGGATGAAAGGTTAAGCAAGTATTGTGACGTGCGATTAATCCTGATTAGTTCTTCTTTTAAAGGTTTGCAGAAGAATTTGAGGAAACAGTGGGAGCCATCCTGGTTAGATAAATCAATAACTAATCTAATCTTAAAAGAGCGCGCTGAGTGTTTCTTTTCTCTCACTCCAGGTAGTAACCATTTAACGCCCTGATCAAGATAATAAATTATATCGCTTGACCGATCCGAATTCTTATTCGGGGCTGGGAAACGTCGGTTTGGCTCTAACTTATGATGGCGATCGTAAGTATGAGCAACAGAAAGAGGATTGTTTGGATTCCAGGGAGACCCCGATGAAGAAGAAGCATACTATTGCATCTACTTCAGGTGTACTTGTAATTGAGAACTACTTTTCGGTCAGTCCTACCTCCTGGGTACTAGATATCGGATCAGGATCTCATATCTGTAATTTAATGCAGGGACTGAAAAAAAGTAGGAAAGTTGCACCTGGTGATATGTCCCTCAGGATAGGGAACGGAGCATGAGTTAATGCTGCAGCCGTCGGTGAATATCACCTTGTGTTGCCAAATGGCAATACTATGATTTTGAACAATTTCTACTATGTACCTTCCATAGTTTGCAACATCATATCAGTTTCTTTACTTGATAAAGATGGATATAACTTTGTTCTTGACAGAAATATCATGAACATTTATCTTGATAAGGTACTGGTTGCAGAAGGTACACTGTGTAATGGTATCTATGTTCTAAATCAGAATACAGTTCTAAATGTACAAAACACACGCAAGAGGAAGAGTTCAGATACGAACGAATCCTACTTGTGGCATTGTTGACTTAGTCATATCGGAGAGAAAAGACTAAGTAAGTTACATAAAGATGGACTCTTGAATACGTTCAAATTTTCATCTTATGAAACTTATCAGTCTTGTCTCAAAGGAAAGATGACCAAATCTCCTTTCACCGGACATTGAGAAAGAGCAGCCGAGCTCTTGGGACTCATACACAGTGATGTGTGTGGTCTGATGTCTATACTTGCAAGGGGTGGGTTCTCGTACTTCATCACATTTACTGACGATCTTTCTAGATTCGGATATGTGTATCTTATGAAACACAAATCCGAAGCTTATGAGAAATTCAAGGAATTCAGAAATGAAGTAAAGAACCAAGTTGCCAAAAGTATCAAGATCCTCCGATCGGATAGGGGAGGGAGTACTTAAGCACGGAATTCCTAGATTACTTAAAAGAGAATGGAATTCTTTCTCAGCTTACTCCTCCTTATACACCACAGCACAACGGTGCATCGGAGCGGAGGATTCGTACCCTATTGGATATGGTTCGCTCCATGATGAGTAATGCTAAGTTACCTCTTTCATTCTGGGGATATGCACTTCAAACAGCGGCACTTCAAGCTATTCTTGTCACAACGGTTCTCCATGAAAGACCTGGGTGATGCCTCGTGCATTCTGGGGATCAAGATCTATAGAGATAGATTTAAGAGATTACCGGGACTTTCGCAGTCCAGGTACATAGAGACCATACTAAAGAAATTTAGTATGGAAGATTCCAAGCGCGGTAATATACCCTCATTGCACGGAATCACCCTCTCCAAGAAGATGTCTCCCAAGACTGATGAGGAGAGGGTTCGCATAAGCACTATACCCTACGCTTCGGCGGTAGGATCTATAATGTATGCGATGCTATGTACAAGACCAGATGTAGCTTACGCGCTAAGCGTGGTGAGCCGGTATCAGTCAGACCCAGGTGAGAACCAATGGACAGTAGTGAAGAACATCTCAAGTACCTAAGAAGGACTAAGGAGATGTTCTTGGTTTATGGTAATGGAGACCTCATGGTCGAGTCCTTTACCGATTCAAGATTCTAAAGTGACAAGGATGACAGCAAGATTGTCTCGGGTTTTGCGTTTACCCTCAACGGTGGGGCGGTGTGTTGGAGTAGTTCCAAACAGGATACCGTTGCAGACTCGATGATGGAGGCTGAATACATTGCTGCATGCGATGCCGCAAAAGAGGCGGTCTGGATGAAGAAGTTCATTAGTGAACTTCAGGTGGTTCCGTCCATTGTTGACCCAATACCTTTCTATTGCGATAACAATGGGGCTATAGCTTTAGCGAAGGAACCACGGGCCCATCAGAAATCCAGACATATCTTAAGGCGGTATCACCTGATCAGGAAGATCATTGATCGCCAGGAGATCGAGGTACGGAGAGTGGACACAAAAGACAACACGGCTGATCCATTCACAAAGGCCCTCCCTCAAACACAGTTCGAGCGACTTTTTGAGCTATTGAGTATGCGGTACGCTAGTAGCTGGCCATAGAGCAGACGTTGGGTATGCGGTACAGCAATTGCTGGCCTTTAGTGCAAGTAGGAGATTGTTGGATATGTATGCCCTAGAGGCCATTATTGTATAGTACTAGTTTGTATAATACATTTTGGAAGCTTGTGTTGGATATATATGCCCTAGAGGCCTACATTGTATAGGATGCTTGGGATATGTATGTACATGACAGTCTTGCTTGATATGATAGTACGCTATTTGGTTTGACTTTGTCTTAACGTATAATATATTTTACTTGGTATTTATATATATATGTTGATAAAGCCCATAGGGTGTTTGTCTGACTACCGGTGTTGTGATGGCAGTCATACTAGTGGGAGCTGGATAGTCAATAGGCACACCCTTAGATGTCCCTGGTCGCAGGAGTATCGAGATTGGGCATCGATACTCCGGAGTAGACTAGTGTATACATATCTAGACCCTGACAAGGGGCGATGGATTTGTCCCGCAACCATTGGTGGAGTTCACCTAAGATTGTATACAGATGCTCACTGGGTGTGAGTACACCGGACAGGACTCGCCGAGAACTGACTGGATGGTATTATACCTAACGTCAGATAGCAGTTCTCAGGTGACATGTGTGCAGGTAGTCCGTTGACTTAAGGTCATCATTTGTCTCGTGTGAGTTCCCACTGTGCTTTGATTGTTACCCTACCACGGCTCAAAGGAGTCGTGCAAACAGGTTTCAGTTGGGCACAGTCCCGAGCCACGTGGAGGCAGTGAGCGACTGTTAGGGATTCGTCTCTCCCGGTATAGGGAGTTGATATCGCAAAGTGATCGTTTGGTCATTACCATAAGTCCCTGGCCAGGGCTGATTGAGAATTACTGATAGGTTGATCAGTAGATTCTCGGATGGTGATGAAGCCATACCGACACGACTTGTACGGTTATTAGGGGTCTGACGTCCACCACCTCCCTAGACCATACATGCGACACTCTTAGACGAACAGACCGGACTGTGCGGATATTGTCACAGACAGGCTCAGTAGGATTTTAGATGGGTTACCTCATCAGCTTTCTTATCGACAACTACCTGGGGACCGTTACGTACAGCTAGTGCCGCTTGCGGTCTGTGGTTAAACCCACTGCCAGCGTAGTAGTCGAGTCTTTAGAGTCCCACACAGAGATTTCCCAAACCCAGGCGAAAAGATATAGAGGTCGTATGGTTTTACGACAAAGGTTCGGACGCATACGTGTTTTATCGCACGTGCGACATTCGGACAGTTTTTACTAGCCGGCTTTGGTTTAAGCCAGATTCTAGTATCAGGTTATTGGATTTATACAGTCTAAAGTTTTTCCGTGTTTTCACGGATGAGAGGGGCGTTCTCGTAATTTTTCGAGAAGCTTCTAGAAGGATGTGACATAAAGAGAGAGGTGGCATTTTCATTTAATGAATAAGTGACTCATTGTGAATGATTCATCACATCATTAATGCATTTTTAAATGCTTAATGACTCATGTAATGAATCACCCACTTGCATTAATGAAACATGATGAATATTCACTTATTATTCATTTATCTTTTATTTCATTATGTTTCATATATATCAAGTGAGAAACATTTATTCATAGAATAATTCATTATCATCTTCTCACTCTCTCTCTTCAAGCTCTCTCTCCTTCACCAAAGCCTAATCCTACCCCTCATGAGTTGAGAACAAGGATTAGGAAAGACTAATTACTCCATAACCTATCTCTACATCATCTTAGCAACTCTATTTAGCAACTAGAGAAACTAAGTAACCTCAAGTTTAGAGGTTATAGCTTGGATTAGGGTTCTCGGGTGGATCATCTATCACGGGAGAAAGCCGAAGAGGACATGGAGATCCAAAGAGGCCGTAGACAACATCAAGACGAAGGACTAGAACCGTTTGGTATAATTCCTTCGCATAGTAGATTAAAACTCTAAAGCTTTCGTTTAAAACTTGTATAGCAAACGATTCGTACGGTTAATCGATGTTTGATCATAGAACTTAATTGTTATTCATATTTCCGCCTCCCCACAAGTATTGGGGTGTTGAACATCGACTTACAGTGGTATCAGAGCCTAGCTAAACAAGTTTTAACTTAATCGCAAATTTGTACGAATTTCGAACGGAAAAACGAAGCCGGAAAACCCTAAAAAAATAACAAGTTTCTGTCGAATTTAAAATGAAGTCCAAAAATTTTTCAGGCATGTTCAGAAAGCTAGTTATGAAACCAGAAGAACACCCAAGAAATTTGGGGCCATGACTCGGCCAATTGACCGCGCTTCCGCGGCGGATCCCACCGATCCGCCGCGCTTGCGCGGCCGAGTCGCCGAGTCATGATCCCAATTTTCTTTGGTGGGTTCTCTGGTAAATTTGGGATTTTCTGGAATATTTAATTGTTGCTCAGGTTTCAGTTTAACAGAGCAGATTTTGGAGCAACATTAAAGGTGTTTAATCGATCGAAATTGTACAGTATTTGCATATTGGATTATATCTGTGATTGTATAATGTGTTCGTAAACCTCCCCTAACTGCTAGTATGTCGGTTGGCAGGGGGTTGCACATTTCTGTAATGGTTTTATCTGTTTGTGCATATAAACTGTATTGGACTGTTGTGGTGATTAGCCGGGGTTTTGTGATGGGTTATTGTTTTAATTCATTTGATGTAATTGTAACAAGTTGTAATATTATTTTGCGGGGCACATCCAGGTTGCGGTTGTAGCCACCGTTGTATTATTTCTTTTTATTGTTTTTGCTCCTAGGACAGACCCAAGGTGGGGTGCACAAACTGCCGGGCGGGTAGTTTGCCGCACCCGTAGGGGTCGAGGGTGGGGTAATGGCTATTCATCACAACTGTGTAATCTGTCTTTTCTTGCAGGCTCAAAAGAAATACAGATTGCTTGCAAATCCAATATTGTTTATCTGTGTTCTGGAATGTATATCATTGCGTCAGACGAATGTAAAATATCTATATATATGATAGCTATTTAGACGTCGCTTATGTTTTTCACCCGCGCTAGCCCAGCCCCCGCTCTGTCGTTAGTTAAGTAACCTAACGGGTGATGACGGGACCCAGTGGCGAATGCGGATGGCATAAGAGGACGTCATATTTTCGTTGTTATCTGTAATGATAGGTTAAAGATGGGACGCATTATCATTAATGCAAAGAAAATAAAACCTAAACTGAATCGTTGGAACAATTTCTAAATACCACTCGGTTTTCTTGAAAAAGCAAATTTTAAATGCGGAGCTTAAACCACTCCTTTTAATAAAAGCTATCTTAGTTCCTTCGATCAAATCAAGTTCATTACGTTAACGGTTTTTTGCCAAAAACCAGCCGTAACCCTCCGTCGTTTCAGATAGACAGCACATCGTATTCATGCTATGCTTGTTGGCCTACGTCAAGGCATAGTGTATGGTAGCAGTGTGTGTGCCTATTTGTTGCATAGATAGATGCATTAGTTTAATACAGACGTACACCTTGTTGGCCTACGTCAAGGGCTTGTACGATGTATTTAAATTGATCAGGACAACGACGGGTAGAACTTGACTTGCGTCTTATGACTTGTTGGCCTACGTCAAGGTCTATAAGAGCTTGGGGTAAAAATCACATCGGGAGTTTCAAACATAATGGAAACTTGCAGATTTAGCTTACCTTCTGGAGTGTGGTGACTAGAGTGGCTTCCATCTAGGGCATCATGCAATGATAGTTGGATCCCGATCCCACTGATGAGTAGGATTACTCTCGGGAATTTCTCTCACTTAACAATCAATGCTATAAACCAAGTAGGTGCCTAGAAAGATGTTAGAGGGGCTACGCCTCCAGGGAAAAGAGGTTCTTTAATTAAGGAACTTCGCGAAAGCGTTGGAAAACCTCCCTCGAAGTACCAACACCAGCCTGGCTGAAAGGTTAAGCAAGTATTGTGACGTGTGATTAAATCCTGAATAGTTCTTCTTTTAGGTTTTGAAGAAGGATTTGAGGAAACAGTGGGAGCCATCCTGTTTAGATAAATTAATAAACCAATCTAAACTTGCAAGAGCATATGCTGAGTGTTTTCTTTTCTCTCTCTCTGGCAGCTACCATGACTGGACTAAAACTATTACTCGAAAAGAATATACTAACCGGGCAGAACTATAAAGACTGGCTAAGAAACGTCAATATTGCGCTGACTTATGACAAAGTTGCATATGTTACCACCGCTGTTCCTCCCCTTATCCCGGGACCAGATTCCTCAGTTGCGGACAAGGAAGTTCGTAAAACCTGGGATCTAGATTGTGAGCGAGCTAAGTGTATCGTGCTGGCGTCCATGAATAATGAACTCCAGAAGCAGCACGAGAGTATGGATATTGCATCCATATTCCTCCATTGCAAGGAATTGTATGGTGAACACTCCCGTATCGCGAGGTACGAAACCTCAAAGAAACTCTTCCAGATGAGGTTAGCTCCAGGATCGCCTGTTGGAGAGCACGTCCTCAAAATGATCACCCTCATTGAGGAACTCGCAAACCTGGGATGCGTGCTAGAGAACGATTTGTATATCGACTTGATTTTGCAGTCCCTTCCCCACACCTTCTCTCAGTTCGTGCTGAACTTCAACATGCACGAAATGGAAGCGGATCTTCCAAAGCTCCTCAACATGTTGAGGGTAGCAGAGACCTCCTTGAAAAAGGAGAAAACCCCCGTTCTGTATGTTGGCCAATCATCTTCTTCCAAAACTAAAGCGAAAGCTAAAGGGAAGAAGAAGATGAAAGCCACCAAACCGAAGGGTGGGGTCAAGAAGGTGCAGGGAACGAACAAGGCAGGAAGGGTGAAGGCAGAAAAGAACGAGTGTTTCTATTGTCACAAGCAGGGGCACTGGAAGAAGGATTGTCAGGCCTTCAAAGCCAAGGACATGAAGCAAGTTGTTGCTTCTACTTCAGGTGTGTTCGTAATCGAAAATTGTCTTTCAGTAAACTCTACTTCATGGGTACTTGATACCGGTTCTGGTTCTCACATCTGTAATTCTTTGCAGGATCTGAGAAATAGTAGAGTACTGGGGGCAGGTGATATGACTCTCCGGATGGGCAATGGAATGCATGTAGATGCAGTTGCAATAGGGGAATATCACCTAGGGTTGAATAGTGGAAACATTTTGGTATTGTATAACTGTTTTTGTATTCCCAGTATGTTGTGTAATATTATATCAGTATCTTTATTGTCTAATAAAGGATATAATTTTGTGCTTGAAAGAAATGTCATGAACATTATCCTAAATCAAGAACTGATTGGGTTTGGCACACTGGAAAACGGAATATACATACTTAATCAACCACAAATTTTCAATATTCAAAACACGCGTAAAAGAAAGGCTCCAGATTCAAATCAAGCCTTCCTATGGCATTGTAGACTTGGTCATATAAATGAAACAAGGTTGACTAAGTTACATAAAGATGGATATCTAGATTCGTTTGAATATTCATCATATGCAACTTGTCAATCATGTATCAAAGGAAAAATGACCAAATCTCCGTTCACCGGACATGGAGAAAGAGCCACCGAACTCTTGGGACTAGTACACAGTGATGTATGTGGTCCGATGTCTATACATGCACGAAGTGGTCACTCCTACTTCATCACTTTTACTGATGACTTCTCTAGGTATGGACATGTGTTCTTAATAAAGCATAAATCCGAGGCTTTTGAGAAGTTTAAGGAGTATAAAAATGAAGTAGAGAAACAAACTGGTAAAAGCATCAAGACACTTCAATCTGATCGAGGTGGAGAATACTTAAGTACCAGTTTCCTTGAATACTTGAAAGCAAATGGAATACTCTCTCAGCTTACTCCTCCTTATACACCTCAGCATAATGGTGTATCAGAAAGAAGGAATCGCACGCTATTAGATATGGTGCGATCAATGATGAGTAGTGCTGAGTTACCACTTTCCTTCTGGGGATTTGCTCTAGAATCAGCCGCATATCTATTAAATAGAGTTCCAACTAAGTCTGTACCTACCACTCCATATGAAATGTGGTGTGGGAAGAGACCATATCTTAAGTATATCAAGATATGGGGGTGTCCGGTATATGTCAAAAAGCAAAATCCGGACAAGCTCGAGGCACGATCGGTTTTGTGCAAGTTTGTAGGATACCCCAAGCATTCAAGGGGGTACATGGTCTACCACACTGAAGAACAAAAGGTGTTTGTCGCTCGTCACATTGTCTTCTTAGAAAGCGAATTTCTTGCAAAAGAAATTAGTGGGAGCGCGGTAGAACTGGAAGAAATTCCAGAACCTCAAACTGCAACCGAGGACTTAGAAGAATCTCAGATTTCAATAGAACAAGACGTACCAACGCCACTCCGCAGATCTAGTAGGCTTTCTCATCCTCCTGAAAGATACTATGGTTTCCTTCTTGATGGGGATCGAGAGGATTGCATCATCGATGATGATGAGCCTACTAGTTTTCAGCAGGCTATCACAAGTAGCGACTCAGTAAAGTGGCTGGATGCCATGAGATCCGAAATGGAATCCATGTATACCAATAAAGTATGGACTTTAGAAGTTGCTCCTCCTGGTGTAAAACCAGTTGGGTGCAAATGGATCTTCAAAAAGAAGATTGGTACATTTGGACAAGTGGAAACGTACAAAGCTAGACTAGTAGCAAAAGGTTTTCGTCAAAGACCAGGATTGGACTACGATGAAACTTTTTCACCAGTAGCTATGATTAAATCCATTCGGATCATGCTTGCCACTGCTGCCTTCCATGACTATGAAATCTGGCAAATGGATGTAAAAACAGCTTTTCTAAATGGACATCTAGAAGAGAGTGTTTACATGGATCAACCAGAAGGTTTCTTAGACAGTGGGAGCAGCGGAAGAGTGTGCAAATTGCTTAAATCCATTTATGGGTTAAAGCAAGCATCGCGGAGTTGGAACATCTGTTTTGATGAAACAGTCAAGGAATTTGACTTTATCAAAAATATAGATGAACCATGTGTTTATAGGAAGATTGTGGAAGGAGCAGTAGTCTTCCTCGTTTTGTACGTCGACGACATACTACTGATAGGGAATGATATCCCTATACTACAATCAGTAAAGCTCTTCTTGTCACAGAAATTCTCTATGAAAGACTTGGGAGATGCATCATACATTCTGGGCATTAAGATCTATCGAGATAGATCTAATAGGATATTGGGACTTTCACAGTCCAGGTATATAGACACTATACTAAAGAGATTTAGTATGGAAGATTCCAAGCGCGGCAATATGCCCGCTTGTCACGGAATCACCCTCTCAAAAGAGATGTCTCCAAAGACTGATGAAGAGAGGGCTCGCATGGGCACTATACCCTACGCTTCGGCGGTAGGATCAATAATGTATGCGATGTTATGTACCAGACCAGATGTAGCTTACGCACTTAGTGTGGTAAGCAGGTATCAATCGGACCCAGGTGAGAAACATTGGATAGCGGTGAAGAACATTCTCAAGTATCTGAGAAGGACTAAGGAGATGTTCTTGATTTACGGCAATAAGGACCTCCAGGTAGAGGCTTTTACCGACTCCGGCTTCCAAAGTGACAAGGATGATTCTAAATCTATTTCGGGTTTTGTGTTTACCCTCAATGGAGGGGCGGTAAGTTGGAAGAGTTCCAAACAAGATACCGTCGCAGACTCAACTATGGAGGCTGAGTATATAGCTGCTAGTGAAGCCGCAAAAGAGGCTGTCTGGATAAGGAAGTTCATTTCTGAACTTCAGGTGGTTCCGTCCATTGCCAATCCAATACCGTTGTATTGCGATAACAATGGCGCTGTAGCTTTAGCGAAGGAACCAAGGTCCCATCAGAAATCCAGGCATATCTTAAGGCGTTTTCACCTGATCAGGGAGATCGTGGATCGTCGGGAGATCGAGATACGGAGAGTAGATACAAAAGACAACACGGCAGATCCATTCACCAAGGCCATTCCTCAAGTACAGTTCGAGAGGCTTTTTGAGATGTTGGGCATGCGGTACGCAAGCAACTGGATCTGGAAGAGACAGTGGGTACTCATTGCGCCAATTATAGGCCTTAGTGCAAGTGGGAGATTGTTGGATATATATGCCCTAGAGGCCTACATTGTATAGGATGCTTGGGATATGTATGTACATGACAGTCTTGCTTGATATGATAGTACGCTATTTGGTTTGACTTTGTCTTAACGTATAATATATTTTACTTGGTATTTATATATATATGTTGATAAAGCCCATAGGGTGTTTGTCTGACTACCGGTGTTGTGATGGCAGTCATACTAGTGGGAGCTGGATAGTCAATAGGCACACCCTTAGATGTCCCTGGTCGCAGGAGTATCGAGATTGGGCATCGATACTCCGGAGTAGACTAGTGTATACATATCTAGACCCTGACAAGGGGCGATGGATTTGTCCCGCAACCATTGGTGGAGTTCACCTAAGATTGTATACAGATGCTCACTGGGTGTGAGTACACCGGACAGGACTCGCCGAGAACTGACTGGATGGTATTATACCTAACGTCAGATAGCAGTTCTCAGGTGACATGTGTGCAGGTAGTCCGTTGACTTAAGGTCATCATTTGTCTCGTGTGAGTTCCCACTGTGCTTTGATTGTTACCCTACCACGGCTCAAAGGAGTCGTGCAAACAGGTTTCAGTTGGGCACAGTCCCGAGCCACGTGGAGGCAGTGAGCGACTGTTAGGGATTCGTCTCTCCCGGTATAGGGAGTTGATATCGCACAGTGGTCGTTTGGTCATTACCATAAGTCCCTGGCCAGGGCTGATTGAGAATTACTGATAGGTTGATCAGTAGATTCTCGGATGGTGATGAAGCCATACCGACACGACTTGTACGGTTATTAGGGGTCTGACGTCCACCACCTCCCTAGACCATACATGCGATACTCTTAGACGAACAGACCGGACTGTGCGGATATTGTCACAGACAGGCTCAGTAGGATTTCAGATGGGTTACCTCATCAGCTTTCTTATCGACAACTACCTGGGGACCGTTACGTACAGCTAGTGCCGCTTGCGGTCTGTGGTTAAACCCACTGCCAGCGTAGTAGTCGAGTCTTTAGAGTCCCACACAGAGATTTCCCAAACCCAGGCGAAAAGATATAGAGGTCGTATGGTTTTACGACAAAGGTTCGGACGCATACGTGTTTTATCGCACGTGCGACATTCGGACAGTTTTTACTAGCCGGCTTTGGTTTAAGCCAGATTCTAGTATCAGGTTATTGGATTTATACAGTCTAAAGTTTTTCCGTGTTTTCACGGATGAGAGGGGCGTTCTCGTAATTTTCCGAGAAGCTTCTAGAAGGATGTGACATAAAGAGAGAGGTGGCATTTTCATTTAATGAATAAGTGACTCATTGTGAATGATTCATCACATCATTAATGCATTTTTAAATGCTTAATGACTCATGTAATGAATCACCCACTTGCATTAATGAAACATGATGAATATTCACTTATTATTCATTTATCTTTTATTTCATTATGTTTCATATATATCAAGTGAGAAACATTTATTCATAGAATAATTCATTATCATCTTCTCACTCTCTCTCTTCAAGCTCTCTCTCCTTCACCAAAGCCTAATCCTACCCCTCATGAGTTGAGAACAAGGATTAGGAAAGACTAATTACTCCATAACCTATCTCTACATCATCTTAGCAACTCTATTTAGCAACTAGAGAAACTAAGTAACCTCAAGTTTAGAGGTTATAGCTTGGATTAGGGTTCTCGGGTGGATCATCTATCACGGGAGAAAGCCGAAGAGGACGTGGAGATCCAAAGAGGCCGTAGACAACATCAAGACGAAGGACTAGAACCGTTTGGTATAATTCCTTCGCATAGTAGATTAAAACTCTAAAGCTTTCGTTTAAAACTTGTATAGCAAACGATTCGTACGGTTAATCGATGTTTGATCATAGAACTTAATTGTTATTCATATTTCCGCCTCCCCACAAGTATTGGGGTGTTGAACATCGACTTACAGCTTGGGATATATATACGGGTTTACGACAGTCTTGCTCAATATAGTAGTATGCTACTTGGTTTGTTTCTATCTTAATATGTGTATATATTTCTTTTAACATATCGCTAATACATATTGATGGAGCCTTTAGGATCTTTGCTTGACTACCGGCGTTGTGATGGCGAGAACACTAGTGGGGGCTGGGTAGCATATAAGCACATCCTTATACATGTCCCTAGTCATAAGATTATTGAGACAGGGCATCGATACTCCAGAGTAGACTGGTGCATACGCTTCTCATCCCAGCAAGGGAGATGGTTTGTCCCATAACCATCATTACGTCGTACTGGAGATAGTATGCAGGTGCTCGTTAGGTTACGAGTACACTAGACATGACTCCTCAGTAACTGTTGGTTGGTATTATACCTATCGTCAGTTAACAGTTTCCAGGTGACATGAGTACAGCTTAGTCCGTTGACTTGACACTGTCACTTCGCCTCGAGTGTGTTCCCACTGTTCTTAGATTACTACCCTACCACGGCTCTATTGAGTCGTGCAAACAGGTAGTAGTTGGGTGCAGTCCCAAAGCACTTGGAGGCAGTGACGGTTAGACAGGATTCGTCTCTTCCGGTATTGGGAGTTGATATCGCGCTGTGTCTAGGAGAGCCATTACACAAAGTCCCTGGCCAGGGCAAGCGAGATTTACTGGTAGTGTTTCCAGTAGTTTCTCAGGGTGTTCTGGGCTACACTCCAACACGACTTGTACCGCTATTAGGGGTCTGACGTTTACCGTCCCTAGGCCCGACATGCGATAGTCTTAGACGAACAGACCGGACAGTACGGAGATTGTCACATTCAGGCTCAGTAGAAGTTCAGATGGGTTAACCTCATTGGTCTTCTTATCGACATCTACCTGGGGAACGTTATGTACAGCTAGTACCACTTGCGGCCTGTAGTTAAACCCACTGCCAGTGTAGCGTCGAGTCTTTAGAGTCCCACATAGAGGGTTGTTCACCTTTGGGCGAAACGAGTAGAGGTCGTATGGTTTTACGACGGGATTCGTTCACATATGCGTACTTGTGCGTGTTTGGTGTTCGGACAGTTGATACTAGTGGGCTTTGGTTTAAGCTAGATCCTACTATTTGATTTTGGCTTGGTTCAATCTCATTGCATTCGTGTTCTTCGGAACGCGGAAGCGGGTATGTATATATAGTTGACAGAGACAAATGAAGGAGACATCTTATTAAGGTTTTTGACTATTGACTTGATTAAGATCTTAATGAGATGAATGTAATTGATTAATAGTTTTAATTAATGATGATTGTGTTATGGTTATTTGGATTAACCATTTGACTTGTTGACCAAAGTTGACTAAGATATTTTTCTTAAGCAAAAGATTCTTTGCTTAGCATTAATGGTGACATGATAATGGTCAAATCAAAAGAACCATCACAACTTTTTTGCAAATTAAAATTATTATTCTTTTATGCTAATATGAGAGCTATCTCTTCATTCTATCATATTGATTCTCTCTCCTAGCTCTCTCTCCTTCATCCTCTCTCTCAAACCCTAACCTTTCATGTGTTGAGAACAAAGGGAAATTAAGATTAAACCATAAAAATCACTCTCTACTCACTCTAGGGTTCTTGGTCTAGCAAGCAAAGCACTCTAGTTACTTCATGGTTGAGGTAGGAGCTCAAGGTAGAGGCCTTCGGGTAGATCTGTTTCGATATAGAGAAACCGGTGAGGAGGAGCCATCTACACCACTCCAAGGAGCTCACAACAAGGAGATGAAGGAGTTCAAGTTTAAGGTATAACATTCTATCATAGTAGATAGAACTCTATTCTTTTGCTATTAGGTTTATGGTAAAGATCCAGGTTTTTAGTGTTATTCTAGCGTCAAGTTTATGTTCGTCGTTAAATTTTTGTTCCGCATTTGGCCACGGAAGTTGGACGGGGCGCTAGTCTAATTCTTCACAAACTCATCTAGAAACCCTTACTGGGCCTGCCAGTGACAATATCCGTACAGTCCGGTCTGTTCATCTATGAGTATCGCATGTCGAGCCTAGGGCGCTGATAAACGTCAGACCCCAAAAAGCGGTACAAGTCGTGTCGGAGTGTAGCCTAGAACACCCTTAGATACTACTGAATACCTACTAGTAAATCTCACATTCCTTGGCCAAGGAATTCATGTAATGGCTTTCCTAAACACAGCGCGATCTCACCCCCAATACCGGGAGAGACGAATCCCATGCTGATCTGCTCACTAGCTCCATGTGGCTCGGGACTGTACCCAACTAAAACCTGTTTGCACGACTCCATTGAGCCATGGTAGGGTAGTAATCAAAGCACAGTGGGAACACACACGAGACAAATGACGATCTCAAGTCGATAGACTAACCTGTACACATGTCACCAGGGAACTGCTATCTGACACTAGGTATATCACCAACTGACATGTTCTCAGCGAGTCCGTCCGGTGTACTCATAACCCAATGAGCACCTGTATACTTTTTAGGTGAACCAACTGACACCAATGGCTTGTGAGACTAGCCACCGCCCCTCGTCGAAGTCTCGATCGTATCCACTAGTCTACTAACGGTGTATTGATGCCCAGTCTTGAAACTCCCACAACTAGGGACACTTTAAGGATGTGCTTATAGACTACCCAACTCTCACGTATATGATCGCCATCATACTGCTTGTAGTCAAGCAAGAATCCCAAGGGCTCTATCAACATGTAATAGTGATTTGTAATATCACCTAAAGCATGTACACGATGATAAAGATAAACCAGATAGCATACTATCATCTCGAGTAAGACTGTCCTACCGGCATAAGTCCTCCCTCAATAGTTGCAATCACTTGCCTGCGATCCAATAATTGACTTTGAGGGCACTATATCCAACAATCTCCCACTTGCACTCAAGGCTAATTATTGCGATGTTGCCTACTTACATCCCGTGTGATACCGAACACCCAACTCCTCTACTGATCAGTCTCACAAAGCTTGTTTGTGAAACTATTGTGTTCGAGAAATAACCTCAGCTAGTGGATCAGCTCTGATGTTTCTTTCTATGTCTCTCTTTATCTCAAGTTCGCGGAGAAAACCATCTCCCGAATTGAGTAATACATGTCTTAGAATATGTCTGGATATCATATGGGACCTAGTTCACAAATGAACTCCAAATCCCGTGAACTTCATAGACTGTATCGTAAACTGAATTTAATCAGTATCCTTAGCCACACCTCCCTCAGTGTCCGCTTGGACCACCTGTCCAAACTACTGCCCCTCGTCAGCGGGAAAACTATAACTCTGACAGTCACTCTGTCATCCAGGTCACCTTGGAATTCTGGAATGATAACTGTCTCCTAAAGGAGGTTGTTGTTATCATATCCCTAGAACATTAACTTATGTTCTAAAACTGTTTCCGAACGTTTCTCCAGGATTGGATCAATATATCAACTGATTGCATCTTGTGCAAAAACAACATCTGGTGTGGTACTTGACATCTCATGATTGACTCAATTGCCTAAGGAAGTTATATGGCAATCATGCACATCCCTCTCCCCTTTAGTCTGTAAGACACTTTTAGAGAGGGCGACTTCATCACCTGCAGGTACACCACCATGCCAGGAGTCATCCATTCTAAATACCTTTAGAATACTTTCTAAGTACCCGGATTGGGACATTTCCCAAATCTAGATCTAAAACCATAGATCTAGTAACCAGAATGCCTAATATAATATTCATGTCCTACGTGGAGAAACCACTGTGTGACAACCACAGTATAACCAATCGTAGTATAAGAATTTCACTTTCTACTATGTGTATGTCATCCAAATACCAGGACATCACACCCTACTACCTTCTTAACTGATCTATCCCCTATTTTGATGAAGTCAAACCCATGACTATCACATCAAAAATAGATGATCTATCCACGCTATTTCTGCTTTAATCTATAAATAGACATAATCTACTATTCCATTATGCTTCCGCTGCTCCCACTGACTATGACAACCCTCTAGAAGAGTCATATACACGTGCGCTTCTAAAGCTAGTTTAGAACGACGCTATACATATCCTCCTACCGGGTCTCATAGTCTGGAACAGCAGTAATGGCAAGTCTGCGTAAACAAGAACATCCCTGTTGTAAGTGCATGGCAGCGCCCCGACCATCTGTCCGAGGCCAAAATGCGGAAACGAGACTTTTTCTTTAACTTTAAAAACGGCGCTACCGCGTACTAAAAACCCGGATTGGGCTATTAACCTACCACTAGCAAACATGAGAATAGGTAGAAAGCTATACCGAGCGATCCGTGTCCTTCGGTCTTCGCCCTCCATCCCGATCTCCTCGCGGAATCTCCGATCTTCATCTCCTCGTCGTAAAGGGCACCACATCGCCGGGTCTTTTTACGGGCTCCCACCTCTGGACCGAAGCAACTCGGACACGAAGTTGGCGAGCCGACATGTCCAAGATTGCTGCAGAATAGTGTAGAGTAGTTTATCTCAAGGGGTTATGTGAAGTTGCCTTTTGGATTGAGAAGAAGAAGAACTTTGAAATGGCTATGGAATTTTTGTGGCAAGCAAAGTAAGATGAATAATTTCCCCACACCAAAAATGAATCCATCTCCCACTCAAGGAAAATTCAACCAAAGAATGGAAGAAAGAAAAACTGGCTGAAACGGAATACAAACTGGCAACTTCAAAAAACTGATCCCGTAATAAATTACAGGAAAACCCCGTGACCGTATATACATACCCGCATTTGTATTCCGACCGAATACAAATGCAAAGAGACAAAATCTACACTCTATAATACAAGGATCCGGCTTACACCAAAGCTCGCTAGTATTATCCGTCCGATCATGATCCGTGCAATACCGCACGTATATGATCGAACCCTGCCATATATCCATACGGCCTCTACAGCGTTTCGCCCGAAACTTGAGAAACTGTCTGCGGGGGACTCTAAAGACTCGTCAATACTTTTGGCTGTGGATTTAACCACCAGCACGTCAGAGGTATTAGCCATACGTAACGGGCTACCAGGTATTGACCAAAAGGGACGTCAATGAGCGAACTCATCGTGACACCCTACTGAGCCTGTCAGTGACAATATCCGTACAGTCCGGTCCGTTCGTCTATGAGCATCGCATGGCTGGCCAAGGGGGTTGGTAAAAGACAGACCCCCAATAGCGGTACAAGTCGTGTCGGGGTGTAGTCCAGAACACCCTGAGATACTACTTGAATACCTACAAGCAAATCTCCTGTCTTGGCCAAGGACTTCATGTAAAGGCTCTTCTAGACACAGCGCGACCTCACCCCCAATACCGGGAGAGACGAACCCCTGCAGATCCGCTCACTTCCTCCATGTGGCTTAGGACTGTACCCAACTAAAACTTGTTTGCACGACTCCTTTAAGCCGTGGTAGGGTAGTAATCAAAGCACAGTGGGAACTCACACGAGACAAATGACGATCTCAGGTCGATGAACTAACCTGTACACATGTCACCAGGGAACTGCTATCTGACGTCTGGTACAATCCCAACTAGCAGGTTCCCGGCGAGTCCAGTCCGGTGTACTCTGTAGGGTTTCGAGGCACACTATAGAGGTCTCACAAGGCATCTACCATGCCAATTTCAAATTTTATGGGTGCCGAGAAATCCTAATACGGATCGTCGACTAGAAATTTAGGCGAAACAGTAAACTAGTTAACATCTTAACTATAAGAAGAGAGCTACAACCTTTGTAGATCCGGTTATCCACTTCCTTAGCTCCATGTAGTCGTCCTCTCGCTGTCCGTCTCGAATCCCGGACTCAAGCATCGGCTTCATCGGAGAAATGGGCGGGCAAGGTCGTCGGCTTCGTGCCGAAGAAGATCTACGTCGAGGCATCACATGTTCAAGCTCCAACTTCACCAAGTTGTGAAACTTGTGAAGAAAACACCCAAAACAACTTGGCAAGAGGTAGAGGATGAAGAAATAGGAGGTGGGTTCACTTTAGAATTGGATTTATCACTTTAGAACTCAAGTTGCCATTGATGGAGTCTTATTTTCTTTCTTGAAGAAGAAGGAGAGAATGAAGATAGAATATGATAAAAGTATTTCCATAAAAGAAAATAAATCAATACTTATCATATCCTAACTAAGGTTAAGTGTAGAGAATAGACCATGGTAAGCGGGAATGGTTAGGGTTAAGCATGAAGACAAAATGGTCTCTTTAGTCAAAGCTTCATGAAGCTTCAACAAGCTTCATGATAAAGAAAACCATTTTGTTTTCTTTTATCTAATTAAATATAAATAAAGAATGGATAAATAAATGAGTGAATAAATCAAAACCCTAATCATTACACAACCATGGTTTAATCTTTACACAAAACACAAGTCAGCATGCAACATCAAACATGATACAATCAAGTGCACACAAAATATATCACATATACAATGTGTGAACTTCAAGTGAGAAAATCCATTTAAAGTGAACCAATACTAGTTAATGCAAAGTAATATATCAAATATAATTATACATTAAATCATTAAATCAACATTTGATTCAATGATCCGGTCATGTCGCACATAACCGACTAGTATCGAATGTATCGATTTATCGAATCAATGATTCGATAACTAGGTCATATCGCATACAACCAATCGAAACATTCAACGTGAGAATGAAATGCGGTATCACATACACGCATTATTCTCGGTCCCGCACATATCTCATATGCGCTCCTATTTCGTTTCGCTTGAGCCAGGAAACCTCTGTGTAGGACTCTAAAGACTCGTCAATACGCCGGTAGCAGATGATGATCATATCAAGCACCCACAAGCCGCAAGCGGTCTACTAAACGTAACGGCCATCCGGGTATTGAGCGATCAGAAGATCGACGAGCTAGCCCGCTCACACTCCTGTGAATCCGACCAGTAACACTTACTGTACAGTCCGTTCTGTTCGTCTGATATGTCGCATATCAAGTCTAGGGGTGGTATACGTCAGACCCCAATAACCGATAAGTCGTGCCGATGTGAGGCTCATAACGGGTCGAGAAACTACTGGTAACACTTACCAGCAAATCTCTGATCAGCCCTGGCCAGGGACTTCCCTGTTACGGCCAATCAAGCACAGCGCAACATCAACCCCCAATACCGGGAGAGACGAAACCCCTCCTATCGCTCATTGCCTCCATGTGACTCAGGACTGTACCCAAAGACCACCATTTTGCATGCCCTCATGGACGTGGTAAGGTGGAGACCAAAGCACAGTGGGAATCACACAAGACTCTAGGACGATCTCGGGTCTACAGACTGACCTGTACAAGTGTCACCTGAGAACTGCCATCTGACGTGAGGTATAATACCATCTGGGAGTTCTCGGCGAGTCCGTCCAGTGTACCCAGTCTCCACTGAGCACCCGTATACGATCTCTGATGTCAAATACCAATGGATATGGGATCATCCATCGCCCATCTCATGGGTCGAGAAGCGTATACGCTAGTCTACTATGGTATATCGATGCCCCGTCTCGATACACCCACGACTAGGGACCTTGAAGGATGTACCTATGGACTACCATGCCCCCACTAGTATGATCTTCATCATAGTCCAGGTAGTCAAGTACATATTCTAAGGGCTTTATCAACATGTAACTATAAGACAGTTAAAAGAGACAAGTGTACATGTTAAGATAAAGAGCAACAAGATAGCATACTATCATATCGAGCAAGAAAGTCATCTCTATATATGTTCAAGCATCCAATATAATATACATCATATGTACAATACTGGCCTCTAGGGCATACACACAACTAACAATCTCCCACTTGCACTAGGGCCAGCTGCTGTAGTATCGCATACCGAGCATCCCGAAGAGTCTCTCAAACTGTATCTGGGGAATGTCCTTCGTGAGTGGATCCGCCGTGTTGTTCTTCGTGTCAACTCTCCTGTCCTCGATCTCCCGGCGATCAACTATCTCCCGGATCAGGTTATACCGCCTCAGAATATGCCTGGATCGCTGATGGGACCTGGGTTCCTTGGCCAAAGCCACTGCTCCATTGTTATCGCAATACAAAGGTATTGGATGCTCAATGGATGGAACCACACCAAGTTCAGTAATGAACTTCTTGATCCAGACAGCCTCTTTGGCAGCATCGTTGGCAGCGATGTATTCAGCCTCCATCGTCGAGTCTGCCACGGTTTCCTGCTTGGAACTCTTCCAGCTAACCGCCCCTCCATAAAGGGTAAAGACAAAACCCGACTGCGACTTAGAGTCGTCCTTATCACTCTGGAAGCTCGAATCGGTAAAGGACTCCACTTGGAGTTCTCCGTTACCATACACCAAGAGCATCTCTTTAGTCCTTCGTAAGTACTTGAGAATGCTCTTCACAGCTGTCCAGTGACTCTCTCCAGGATCAGCTTGATACCTGCTCACTACACTTAGTGAGTATGCTACATCGGGTCTGGTACATAGCATCATATACATGATAGAGCCTACAGCCGAAGCATAGGGTATCCCATGCATGCGAGCTCTCTCTAAATCAGTCTTGGGAGACATCTCTTTGGAGAGAGTGACTCCAGAGATCGTGGGCAAGTTCCCACGCTTGGATTCTTCCATACTAAACCTCTTTAGTATGGTGTCAATGTACCTGGATTGGGACAATCCCAATATCCGTTTGGATCTATCTCTATAGATCCTAATTCCCAATATGCAGGAGGCATCACCAAGATCTTTCATCGAGAATCTTTGTGATAAGAAGAGCTTGACCGATTGCAGCATAGGAATATCATTTCCTATCAAGAGTATATTGTCCACGTACAATACGAGGAAGACAACCTTACTCTCTGCCACCTTCTTGTAAACACAAGGTTCATCTGGATTTTTTACGAAATCAAACTCTTTGATAACGACGTCAAAGCAGATGTTCCAACTCCGCGATACTTGCTTTAATCCATAAATGGATTTAAGCAGCTTTCATACCTTCCCGCTGCTCCCACTGTCTACGAAGCCCTCTGGCTGAGTCATGTACACGCACTCTTCTAAATCACCATTTAGAAAGGCGGTCTTAACATCCATTTGCCAGATTTCGTAATCATGATATGCAGCGATGGCAAGCATGATCCGGATGGATTTAAGCATAGCCACTGGAGAAAAGGTTTCGTCATAGTCCACACCTGGTCTTTGACGAAAACCCTTTGCTACAAGTCTAGCTTTGAAAGTCTCCACTTTCCCATCTACACCAAGTTTTTTCTTAAAGATCCACTTGCTCCCGATGGGTTTTACCCCTTCAGGAGCAACATCCAAAGTCCATACTTTGTTGGTGTACATGGATTCCATCTCGGACCGCATTGCATCCAGCCATTTCACTGAGTCCCTACTCGTGATGGCCTGCTCGAAGCTAGTTGGGTCATCATCCTCCATGATGCAATCCTCGCTCCCACCATCCATGAAAAAACCGTAGTATCTCTCAGGTCGGCGAGGAACCCTACTAGATCGGCGGAGAGGCTGGGGTTCGTCGGGTACTACTGAATCCTCTGGTTCCATCAGATCTTTTGTTATAGCTTCTGTAGCTGGAACCTCTTCCAGTTCTACCTCATGACCACTAATCTCTTTTTCAAGAAATTCCTTTTCTAAAAAGGTGGCATGCCGAGAAACAAACACTCTTTGTTCCTCAGGGTGGTAGAAGATATACCCTTGTGAATTTTTGGGATATCCTATAAATTTGCATAGAACAGACCGTGCCTCGAGTTTGTCCGGATTTTGTCGTTTGACATAGGCTGGACAACCCCATATCTTAACATAGTTAAGACATGGTCTCTTCCCTTTCCATATCTCATATGGAGTGGTAGACACTGATTTGGTGGGGACCATATTCAATAGATGTATGGCTGTCTCAAGCGCATACCCCCAGAAGGAAATAGGTAACTCAGCTGTGCTCATCATAGAGCGCACCATATCTAATAGGGTGCGGTTCCTCCTTTCTGATACACCGTTATGCTGTGGTATATATGGAGGAGTCAGCTGAGAGAGAATCCCATTCTCTTTTAGGAAGTCCAGGAATTCATTGCTTAAGTATTCACCTCCTCGATCAGATCGAAGGATTTTAATACTTTTTCCAGTTTGGTTCTTGACTTCTTGTTTATATTCTCTAAATTTCTCAAAAGCTTCAGACTTGTGTCTTATCAAATACACATGTCAGTATCTTGAGAGATCGTCAGTGAATGTAATGAAGTACGAAGAACCATCCCTGGCATGTGTAGACATGGGACCGCATACATCACTATGTATCAGTCCCAAGAGTTCGGTAACTCTTTCTCCGTGTCCCGTAAACGGAGTTTTGGTCATCTTGCCTTTGAGACATGACTGGCAAGTGTCATAAGATGAAAATTCGAACGGATTCAAATATCCATCCTTATGCAACTTAGCCAGTCGTGTCGCATTGATGTGACCCAGTCTACAGTGCCACAAGAAGGATTCGTTCAGTTCAGAACTCTTCCTCTTGTGTGTGTTTGTTATGCTCAGAACTGTTGATTGATTTAGAACATAAATGCCATTGCACAACGTGCCTGATCCAACCAACTTTTGGTTACGGAAAATGTTCATAACATTATCCTGTAATTCAAAATTATATCCCTCTTTACTCAATAAAGAAACCGATATAATGTTGCATATCAGGTTCGGCATGTAATAGCATTCGTTCAGAACCAATGTATTACCAGTTGGTAATACAAGGTGATATTCCCCGACAGTCTTAGCTGCAACAATTGCACCATTTCCAACTCTAATGTCTTTATCACCTTCTCCAAGTTCTCTACCTTTCCTAAGCCCATGTAATTGATTACATATATGGGATCCTGACCCGGTATCTAATACCCAGGACGTAGAGCAAATGGAGAAACAGTTCTCTGTAACGAACACACCTGAAGAAAATGCATCATCATGTACTTTCTTCATTCGGGCGGCATGGGAATCCTGGTATTCCCCTATATCCTGTTCAGTCCTATAACTCTTATAGGAAAGAACGGAACCAACGTTCCCCAGCACAGTATAACATGCGGGTTCGGTCAATACATCCATATTATTATCTTTATTAGGGCATGACATGGTCGCTACCTGGAGAGAGAGAGAAGAAAACACTTTAGCGTATGCTCTTGCAAGATCAGATTGGTTTTTATCTTATCTAATCAGGATGGCTCCTACTGGTTTTTATCAAATCTTCCTTCAAACCCTAAAAGGAAAGACTAGCTGGGATTAATTACACACTACAACTTCGCCAATCTTTCAGTCAGGCCAGTGTCGGTACTTTGAGGGAGGTCCCCCGTGCTTTCGCACGAACCTAATTAATGTAAACCTCGTTTTCCCAGAGGCGTAACCCCGTTGACACCTTTCTAGACACCTACTTGATCGGCTAATTGTAATGTGTAAAACTCTCCCAGGAGTAACTCTTACTCGCAGTGGGTATCGGGATCCAACTATCTCATAGAAGGTATGCAATCTCATTGCAAATTTCAACACTTGAAATTCCCGATAATGTTTTTGCCCCTAGCGTGCTATGACCTTGACGAAAGCCAACAAACCACAGCCCGCTAGTCAAGTTCAACCCGTACATTTCTTGACTGAATTAAACCCACCCGCACGACCCTTGACGAAAGCCAACAAAGCCGTACGACTACCCTAATCCAGTCGCATCATATGCAGCAGATAAGCAGCACATAGATACCGCACACTACACCTTGACGAAAGCCAACAAATGTAGCACGAATACTATATGCAACTTATCTGAAATGACGGAGGGCTACGCAGGTTTTTCTGAAAACCATGAGCGTAATGAACTTGATATCGTTGTAGAATCAAATGAAGTTTTGAAATGGAGTGATTTTGAGGCTTTTCTAGTTTTGCTAAAGGGGTCACTCCCGGTGAAGGGTTCGTCGGCCCTTTCCTGGTCGAATGAGGTGCGGGATATATCATATATATCACTGTGCAAAGCAGAAACCATAGAAGCAAACAAAAAACAAACCGAGTGTGTAGCATCTGCCAGTTATCGCTAAAGGAGTCACTCCCGGTGAAGGGATCTCGGTCCTTTCCTTATCGAATAAGGTGCAGGGTATATCATATATACCACTATGCAAAGCAAGAACTGTAGCTACCTGTTTTATTTTAAAATTTGATTCTACAACATCTTTTAGGCTTCTTTTCTTTCATTAATCACATTAATGAAGTCCCATCATTTAATTACCTAAAACATCACAGATAAATACGACGTACACTTATGCCATCCGCATTCGCCTGGATGTCCCCTCGTGCACCGTTAGGTTTGGTAACTAACGACAGAGCAGGGCAAGGCTAGTGCGGGTGCAAAACATAAGTAACGTCTATATAATATATCATATATACTATATACCGTATCTATCATAGAACATCACATGATCACATCACAGATATCGCAGCAGAAGAAACATATGAAACATTGGATATACTAGGACGTCCGTGTTTTCAATACGAGCCAGTATAAAACACGGATTCCACGGTCGTGATGAACAGCCAAACCCACACCCCTAGACCCCTACGAGAGCGGCAAACAACCCTACCAATTCTAGGGTTAGGAGACCCGGACTCGACTCCTCGAGATGGTCTCCCACTGGACCCTAGAACCCGGTTACTTGTGCTCCCCTCCTTGGGTCTATCCTAATGCGGAAAAGTAAATAATATACAAAAGGTGTCAACTTCCGCAACCTGGAAGTGCCCCAATAAAAGGATATTACATACAAGTTTTTTACATGAATGAAAAAGAAAAACACTCATCTCACATAAAAACCCCCGGCTATTCGAACACGACAATCCAATATAACATATCCAGCAACACATAACATCACATGTCATCAACGTAAGTAAATATGCGCATCCCAATTGTCGTTGACATATAGCAACGAAACCGGCGATATCACATATTACACTTACGGTCACAGAAAAGAAAGTGTAAAACTACAACAGTTGGAATCCGCAACCTCTTTAGACATCACATGCCTAATCAAATGAAATACTTAGACATCACATGCCTAACAATTATAAACCCCGCATTTTAGTCCCATTATCGAAAACTCTTTTCAATATCAAATGAGACTAAACCGCTAGATTTATAACATTCATTCAGCTATCTCATAACTGTTTGTGAATTCCAATTATTGTATCCCATTCCAGATAAATAGAAAATATCAAACTTTCCGATCGAACATTCGAACACCCAAGTTTTCCCGAAACCGTTCAACACATGAAGTAGGTTCAAAGCCATTCACTTCATGCCTCAGTACCAACGGTCCAGCCGTAGAAGGGTCAAGCCAACGCCTCACATGTGGCACGCCGTACTGCCCCAAACCCGAAGGTTCAAAGGGCAGTTTAAGACGGTCACATAATCGAGTTAAGGTTTGTTATCTTCTAGAGGGACCATCGCGTTACTTGCACTACTCAGAACGTCCTTAAACCACAGAAAAATCCAACACTTGGAAATTTTCCGGCAGGGGAAAGATTGGGTATTTACATCCGGTCGAACTTTTTAACATATTCCAAAATTATCCGGAAAAACACATAGACGAAATTTGATAATCCGATCGAATCTTCGATTCCCAATACAACTCCAGAATACTCAACTCTTGAGTCATAATAAAAATACCCAGAAAATATAGCATTCAAATATAAGAATTACTGTGCAGAAATCAAGAGGAGAAGGGACAAGATGGCCGCGGAACCGCCGCATTAGCATGCTAATGCCGCGGTTCCGCCGCACATTTGTGGAATCATGAGATCGTACTTCACTGTAATTCTTAGAAATTCCTGCTTATTTTTCTGCATATTTTTAATTCACAAAAAACCAAATTTTCAGAAAATTTCCAGAGAGCATCATGGAATTTAGGGTTTCGGTTCGATCGGGTTTCAAACGTCGTCTAGACTTCGCCTAAGGCTCTAGCTAGGCTCTGATACCACTGTAGGGTTCCTAGGCACACTATAGAGGTCTCACAAGGCATCTACCATACCAATTTCAAATTTTATGGGTGCCGAGAAACCCTAATACGGATCGTCGACTAGAAATTTAGGCGAAACAGTAAACTAGTTAACATCTTAACTAAAAGAAGAGAGCTACAACCTTTATAGATCCGGTTATCCACTTCCTTAGCTCCATGTAGTCGTCCTCTCGCTGTCCGTCTCGAATCCCGGACTCAAGCATCGACTTCATCGGAGAAATGGGCGGGCAAGGTCGTCGGCTTCGTGCCGAAGAAGATCTACGTCGATGCATCACAAGTTCAAGCTCCAACTTCACCAAGTTGTGAAACTTGTGAAGAAAACACCCAAAACAACTTGGCAAGAGGTAGAGGATGAAGAAATAGGAGGTGGGTTCACTTTAGAATTGGATTTCTCACTTTAGAACTCAAGTTGCCATTGATGGAGTCTTATTTTCTTTCTTGAAGAAGAAGGAGAGAATGAAGATAGAATATGATAAAAGTATTTCCATAAAAGAAAATAAATCAATACTTATCATATCCTAACTAAGGTTAAGTGTAGAGAATAGACCTTGGTAAGTGGGAATGGTTTGGGTTAAGCATGAAGACAAAATGGTCTCTTTAGTCAAAGCTTCATGAAGCTTCAACAAGCTTCATGATAAAGAAAACCATTTTTTTTTCTTTTATCTAATTAAATATAAATAAAGAATGGATAAATAAATGAGTGAATAAATCAAAACCCTAATCATTACACAACCATGGTTTAATCTTTACACAAAACACAAGTCAGCATGCAACATCAAACATGATACAATCAAGTGCACACAAAATATATCACATATACAATGTGTGAACTTCAAGTGAGAAAATCTATTTAAAGTGAACCAATACTAGTTAATGCAAAGTAATATATCAAATATAATTATACATTAAATCATTAAATCAACATTTGATTCAATGATCCGGTCATGTCGCACATAACCGACTAGTATCGAATGTATCGATTTATCGAATCAATGATTCGATAACTAGGTCATATCGCATACAACCAATCGAAACATTCATCGCGAGAATGAAATGCGGTATCACATACACGCATTATTCTCGGTCCCGTACATATCTCATATGCGCTCCTATTTCGTTTCGCTTGAGCCAGGAAACCTCTGTGTAGGACTCTAACGTCAATACGCCGGTAGCAGATGATGATCATATCAAGCACACACAATCCGCAAGCGGTCTGCTAAACGTAACGGCCATCCGGGTATTGAGCGATCAGAAGATCGACGAGCTAGCCCGCTCACACTCATATGAATCCAACCTGTAACACTACCGTACAGTCCGGTCTCTTCGTCAGATATGCTGCATATCGAGCCTAGGGATGGTAAACGTCAGACCCCAATATCCGATAAGTCGTGTTGATATGAGGCCCATAACGGGTCGAGAAACTACTGGTAATACTTACCAGCAAATCTCTGATCAGTCCTGGCCAGGGACTTCCCTGTTACGGCCAATCAAGCACAGCGCAACATCAACCCCCAATACCGGGAGAGACGAAACCCCTCCTATCGCTCATTGCCTCCATGTGACTCGGGACTGTACCCAAAGACCACCGTTTTGCACGCCCTCATGGACGTGGTAAGGTGGAGATCAAAGCACAGTGGCAATCACACAAGACTCTATGATGATCTCGGGTCTACAGACTAACCTGTACAAGTGTCACCTGAGAACTGCCATCTGACGTGAGGTATAATACCATCTGGGAGTTCTCGGCGAGTCCGTCCAGTGTACCCAGTCTCCACTGAGCACCCGTATACGATCTCTGATGTCAAACACCAATGGATATGGGATCATCCATCGCCCATCTCATGGGTCGAGAAGCGTATACGCTAGTCTACTCTGGTCTATCGATGCCCCGTCTCGATACACCCACGACTAGGGACCTTGAAGGATGTACCTATGGACTACCATGCCCCCACTAGTATGATCTTTATCATAGTCCAGGTAGTCAAGTACATATCCTAAGGGCTTTATCAACATGTAACTATAAGACAGTTAAAAGAGACAAGTGTACATGTTAAGATAAAGAGCAACCAGATAGCATACTATCATATCGAGCAAGAAAGTCATCTGTATATATGTCCAAGCATCCAATATAATATACATCATCTGTACAATACTGGCCTCTAGGGCATACACACAACTAACATACTCATCACCCAATGAGCACCTGTATACATCTTAGGTGAACCAACTGACACCACTGGCTTGTGAGACCGGCCACCGCCCCTCATCGGGGTCTCGACTGTATACACTAGTCTACTCCGGAGTATCGATGCCCAGTCTCGAAACTTCCACGACTAGGGACCTTTTAAGGATATGCTTATAGGCCCCAGCTCTCACGTATATGATCGCCATCATAATGCTGGCCGTCAAGCAAGAATCCTAAGGGCTCTATCAACGTGCAATAGCGACCTGTAAGGTCACCTGAAACAGTACATGATGATAAAGATAAACCAGATAGCATACTATCAACTTGAGTAAGACTGTCCTACCGGTATAGGTCCTCCCTCAATCATTGCAATCGCGTGCCTGCTGTTAGTTGTATGTATGCCCTAGAGGCCAGTATTGTACAAATGATGTATATTATATTGGATGCTTGGACATATATAGAGATGTCTAACTTGCTCGATATGATAGTATGCTATCTGGTTGCTCTTTATCTTAACATGTATACTTGTCTCTTTATACTGTCTTATAGTTACATGTTGGAAAAGCCCTTAGGATGTGTACTTGACTGCCTAGACTATGATGCGGATCATACTAGTGGGGACATGGTAGTCCATAAGTACATCCTTCATGGTCCCTAGTCGTGGGTGTATCGAGACGGGGCATCGATATACCAGTGTAGACTAGCGTATACGCTTCTCGACCTATGAGATGGGCGATGGATGATCCCATATCCATTGATGTTTGACATCAGAGATGGTATACGGGTGCTCAGTGGAGACTGGGTACACTGGACGGACTTGCCGAGAACTCCCATATGGTATTATACTTCACGTCAGATGGCAGTTCTCTGGTGACACTTGTGCAGGTTAGTCTGTAGACCCAAGATCGTCATAGAGTCTTGTGTAATTCTTACTGTGCTTTGATTTCCACCTTACCACATCCATGAGGGCATGCAAAACGGTGGTTTTTGGGTACAGTCCCGAGTCACATAGAGGCAATGAGCGATAGGAAGGGTTTCGTCCCTCTCGGTATTGGGGGTTGATGTTGCGTTGTGCTCGATTGGCCGTAACAGGGAAGTCCCTGGCCATGGCTGTTTTAGAGATTTACTGGTAAATGTTACCAGTAGTTTCTCGACCCGTTATGGGCCTCATATCAACACGACTTATCGGATATTGGGGTCTGACGTTTACCATCCCTAGGCTCGATATGCAGCATATCTGACGAAGAGACCGGACTGTACGGTAGTGTTACCGGTTGGCTCGACGGGAGTTGTAGCAGGTTCGCTTGTTTTCTTCTGATCGCTCAATACCCGGGTGGCCATTACGTTTAGCTGACCGCTTGCGGCTTGGGGGTGCTTGATATGATCATCACCCACTGCCGGTGTTTTGACGGGTCTTAGAGTCCCACAAAGAAGTTACCTAGTCCAGGCGAAATGTTGTGGTGCGCGTATGCGATATGCGCATGGACCCGGTTAAAATGCGCGTATAAGATACCGTATTTTAATCGGGCGGCTTGCTTTTGGTTGTGTCGTATGTGATATGGCCAGATTGGTAAATCAAGCGTTGATTTATCATTTAACCATTAGTTTCTCACTAGAAATCCTTTCTTGTATTTTATGGATGTATGCATGCATGTATGCATTCTTTCTTGATTCATGCACATATGGATGTGCATGCACACATACATACATACATCATCCTTCATGGTTGTATATACATAGAAGATGGTGGCAATATAAGACTCACACCTTGGTTAAATAATATGGTTTATTATTTCTATTTGTGTTAAAACAAAAAGAAAAAGGAAAATAGTAATTCATGGATTAGTTTCTACACTCTTTTTTGACCTAACCATGCTCACCCACCTTTTAACCATGGATTAACATTCCTTTTGTGTTTTAACTCAAATTCAATAATATCTTTATTATTTAAGCATGGTTTGAGATAAGAAGTGGAAAATATATATACATGTATTTTCTATTTTTCATTTGAGATTATCTTTTACTCTTATTCTAAAAAGGCCATCATCTTCTTCTTCCTTCTTCTTTTACTCTCTAGATTTCTCTAGTTAGCAAATCTTTCTCCAAGTTAGGATTTTTAAGTGAGAAAAGCCACCACAACATTATTCTACACAAGTCTTGCCCACTTGTTTAGAGTGTTAGCTTCATTTTCTTCTTTTGATCAAGTGAAGTTGCTAGCTTGGACAAAGGAGCTTCGTGTGGATCGTCGTGGACATTAGAAGACCTCAAGCGAACCCTTTTACAACCCTCACATGGCCAAGGAGTCTAGCGTAGGGAACTACAAAGGTTGTACTCTCAAAACCCTAGCCTTTGTTACTTGTGATAATGTGTTGTTTTAGAAACCCTAATTTTGTAGGATTGATTCTTTGTATGCTTACTTAGCACCCTAAAAATTTAATTTTTGGTACATGTGATGCTTCCAAACCCTTCATGAGGTGCTAGGTAAACCTAGCAATGGTATCAGAGCCGACCTAGAACTTTAGGCGACACTTTAACGAAGTTAAAACTCCGATCGAACGAAAATACGGATTTTCGAGACACTCCCTGGACAATTTTTCGAAACTGTGATTTTTCAGTATTAAAAATCCTTAAGAATTTCAGCAGGGAAATCTAAGCACAAATGTAAAAAACGATGCCATGAACAGTACTTTCCACCACGGAACCGCGGCAAGAGCCTGCTTGGGCCGCGGTTCTGCGGCCGTACGGATGACTTATTGTGTCGTTTTTGTACAGTAATTATTTTGTCTGCTTGTATATTTTTTGGGGTATTTTTAATCTGAATTTAGTGCTGTATGTTCTGGAGATTGTTTTGGAGTCGGTGATTCGATCGGAATTTTGATTTCGTGTCTTTTCCGGGTAAATTAGAAAGTATTGAATTGTTCGAACGAGTATCATTTGCTCACTTTTCACGAGGTTTAAATCTTTCGGAAATACGTGCAAGTTTTGTGGTGGACCCTCTAGAAGACAACAAACCTTAACTCGATTATGTGACCGTCTTGAACTGCATTTTGAACTTTAGGGTTTGGGGCAGTACGGCGTACCACATGTGAAGCGTTGGCTTGACCCTTCTACGGCTGGACCGCTACTACTATGACACACTCCGGGTTTTTGAACTCTGCTCAAGTGTTGAGTTTTAGGGAATTTTGGATATTTGATCATTCGTTCGAAAACTTTAATACTGTCTATTTATCTGGAATGTGATGCAATGTGCGGAATTCATATAGCTATTTATGAAATACGAAGTATGTGATATTTCGCATTTACGATGTCTAAAGAGAATGTGGATTCCAGATATTGCAGTTTTACACTTTCTTTTCTGTGACCGTAAGTGTAGTATGTAGTGGTATTGCCGATTGTCGTTGCTATACATCGACGATAATCGGTGTATGCATACTTACTTACGTTGATGATATGAGATATTATGTGTTGCTGAGATATGATGTGCAGGATTGTCGCGATTGAATAGCCGGGGGGTTTTATGTGAGATGAGAGTTTTATATTTTCATTCATGTAAATTCAAATGTAATGTAATATTCTTTTATTTGGGGCACTTCCGGGTTGAGGTTGATGCCACCAGTGTTGTATATTATTTACTTTTCCGCATTAGGATGGACCCAAGGAGGGGAGCATAGGTGACCGGGTTCTGGGGTTCAGTGGGAGGCCATCTCGAGGAGTCAAGACCGGGTCTCCGAAACTCCAGAATTGGTAGGGTCGCTTGCCGCTCTCGTAGGGGTCCAGGGTGTGGGCTTGGCTATTCATCGCGACTGTGGAATCCGTATTTCCTATTGTTGGCTAATTACTAAATATGGACGTCTTAGTATATCCCACATTATATATATGTTTCTGCTGCGATATCTGTGATGTGATCATTTGATATGTTATGATGGATACAGTATATAGTATATATGATATATTATATAGACGTTACTTATGTTTTACACCCGCACTAACCCTGCCCTGCTCTGTCGTTAGTTACCTAACCTAACGGTGCACGAGGGGACATCGACGCGAATGCGGATGGCATAAGTGTACGTCGTATTTATCTGTGATGTTTAGATGATTTAAATGATGGGACTTCATTAATGTGATTAATGAAAGAAAAGAAACCTAACAGATGTAGAATCAAATTTTTCAAAAAGGGTAGCTACAGTTTTTCTTTGCATAGCGATATATATGATATATCCCGCACCTTATTCGATGAGGAAAGAGCCGAGATCCTTTCACCGGGAGTGACCTCTTTAGCGAAACTGGCAGATGCTACAACACTCGGTTTGCTTTTGATTGCTTTTGGAGTTTTGCTTTGCATAATGATATATATGATATATCCTGCACCTTATTCGATGAGGAAAGATCCGAGATCCCTTCACCAGGAGTGACCTCTTTACCAAAACAAATAAAAGCCTCAAAATCACTCCATTTCAAAATTCACTAGATTCTACAACGATATCAAGTTCATTACGCAATAGGTTTTCAGAAAAACCTGTCGTAGCCCTCCGTCATTTCAGATAAGTTGTATATAGTATTCGTGCTACATTTGTTGGCTTTCGTCAAGGTGTAGTGTGCGGTAGCTATATGCTGCTTATCTGCTGTATATAATGCGACCGGATTAGGGTAGTCGTACGACTTTGTTAGCTTTCGTTAAGGGTCGTGCGGGTGGGTTTAATTCCGTCAAGAAATGTACGGGTTGAACTTGACTAGCGGGCTATGGTTTGTTGGCTTTCGTCAAGGTCATAGCACGTTAGGGGCAAAATATTATCAGGAATTTCAAGTGTTGAAATTTGCAATGAGATTGCATACCTTCTATGAGATAGTTGGATCCCGATACCCACTGCGAGTAATTGTTACTACCGGGAGAGTTTTACATAGGACAATTAGCCGATCAAGTAGGTGTCTACAAAGGTGTCAACGGGGTTACGCCTCTGGGAAAACGAGGTTTACTTTAATTAGGTCCGTCCGAAAGCACGGGGAACCTCCCTCAATGTACCGACACTGGCCTGGCTGAAAGATCGTCGAAGTTGTTGGGTGTAATTAATCCCGGCTAGTCTTTCCTTTTAGTGTTTGAAGGAAGATTTGATAAAAACAGTGGGAGCCATCTTGATTAGATAAGATAATAACCAATCTGATCTTGCAAGAGCATACGCTAAAGTGTTTTCTTCTCTCTCTCTCCCGGTAGCGACCTTGACATGCCTTAATCAAGATAATAATATGGATGTATTGACCGAACCAGCATGTTATACTGTGCTGGGGAAGTTTGGTTCCGTTCTTTCTTATAAGAGTTATAGGACTGAACAGGACATAGGGGAATACCAGGATTCCCATGCCACCCGAATGAAGAAAGTACATGATGATGCATTTTCTTAGGGTGTGTTCGTTACAGAGAACTGTTTCTCCATTTCCTCTACGTCCTGGGTATTGGATACCGGGTCAGGATCACATATATGTAATCAGTTGCATGGGCTTATGAAAGGTAGAGAACTTGGAGAAGGTGATAAAGAAATAGGAGTTGGAAATGGTGCAATTGTTGCAGCTAAAACCGTCGGGGAATATCACCTTGTATTAGCAACTGGTAATACATTGATTCTAAACGAATGCTATTACATGCCGAACCTGATATGCAACATTATATCGGTTTCTTTGTTGAGTAAAGAGGGATATAATTTTGTATTACAGGATAATGTTATGAACATTTTCCGTAACCAAAAATTGGTTGGATCAGGCACGTTGTGCAATGGCATTTATATTCTAAATCAATCAACAATTCTGAGTATAACAAACACACACAAGAGGAAAAGTTCATAAATGAACGAATTCTTCTTGTGGCATTGTAGACTGGGTCATATCAATGCGACACGACTAGCTAAGTTGCATAAGGATGGATATTTGAAACCGTTCGAATTTTCATCTTATGATACTTTCCAGTCATGTCTCAAAGGCAAGATGACCAAAACTCCGTTTACGGGACAAGGAGAAAGAGTTACCGAACTCTTGGGACTGATACATAGTGATGTATGCGGTCCCATGTCTATACATGCCAGGGATGGTTCTTCGTACTTCATTACATTCACTGACGATCTCTCAAGATACGGACATGTGTTCGTGATAAGACACAAGTCTGAAGCTTTTGAGAAATTTAGAGAATATAAACAAGAAGTCGAGAACCAAACCGGAAAAGGTATTAAAATATTCGATCTGATCGAGGAGGTGAATATTTGAGCAATGAATTCCTGGACTTCCTAAAAGAGAATGGGATTCTATCATCCATATACACCACAGCACAACGGTGTATCGAAACGGAGGAACCGCACCCTATTAGATATGGTGCACTCTATGATGAGCACAGCTGAGTTACCTATTTCCTTCTGGGGTATGCGCTAGAGACAGCCATACATCTGCTGAATATGGTCCCCACCAAATCTGTGCCTACAACTCCATATGAGATATGGAAAGGGAAGAGACCATGTCTTAACTATGTTAAGATATGGGGTTGCCCAGCCTATGTCAAACGACAAAATCCGGACAAACTCGAGGCACGGTCTGTTCTATGCAAATTTCTAGGATATCCTAAGAATTCACAAGGGTATATCTTCTACCACACTGAGGAACAAAGAGTGTTTGTTTCTTGGCATGCCACCTTTTTAGAAAAGGAATTTCTTGCAAAAGAGATTAGTGGTCTTGAGGTAGAACTGGAAGAGGTTCCAGCTACAAAAGCTGCAACAGAAGATCTGGTGGAACCAGAGGATTCCGTAGTTCCCGATGTTAGTGTATATGCCCTAGAGGCCATTACTGTATCATACTAGTTTGTATATTACTTAATAGATGCTTGGGATATTCACCTTGTATATACAATCTTGCTCAAAATAGTAGTATGCTACTTGGTTTGTTTCTACTTCAATGTGTACATGTGTTTATTTTTGTATATCGCCTATACACATTAGTGGAGCCCTTAGGATCTTTGCTTGATTACCAGCGATGTGATGGCCGTCACACTAGTGGGGCTGGGTAATCTATAAGCACATCCTTATGCAGGTCCCTGGTCGCAGGACTATCGAGACAGGGCATCGATACTCCGGAGTAGACCAGCGCATGCGCTTCTCATCCCAGTGTGGGAGACGGTCTGTCCCACAGCCGTCAGTACGTCGTACTTGAGATAGTATGCGGGTGCTCGTTAGGTTACGGGTACACTGGACAGGACTCGTCGGGAACTGACTAGTTGGTATTATACCTATCGTCAGTTATTAGTTCCCAGGTGACATGAGTACAGCTTAGTCCGCTGACTTGAAACTGTCACTTTGCCTCGAGTGTGTTCCCACTGTACTTTGATCACTACCCTACCACGGCTCAAAGGAGTCGTGCAAACAGGTAGTGGTTGGGTGCAGTCCCGAAGCACTTGGAGGCAGTGACGGTTAGACAGGATTCGTCTCTCCCGGTATTGGGGGTTGACATCGCGCTGTGTCTAGGAGAGCCATTACACGAGTAGTCCCTGGCCAGGGCAAACGAGATATACTGGTAGGTTTCCAGTGTTATCTCAGGGTGTTTTGGGCTTCACTCCGGCACGACTTGTACCGCTATTGGGGGACTGACGTTTACCGCCCCCTAGGCCCGCCATGCGATGTATCAGACGAACAGACCGGACTGTACGGAGAATGTCACACTCAGGCTCAGTAGGAGTTCAGATGGGTTTCGCCTCGTCGGTCTTCTTGTCGGCATTACCTGGGGACCGTTACGCACAGCTAGTGCCGCTTGCGGTCTGTGGTTAAACCCACTGCCAGCGTAGTGTCGAGTCTTTAGAGTCCCACACAGAAAGCTTTTCGCCTTTAGGCAAAAGAGTAGAGGTCGCATGGTATTGCGACAGGTCGCATGGTTTTGCGACAGGGTTCGGTCACATCCGTGCACTTGTGCGCGTACAGTGTCCGGACAGTTTACACTAGCGGGCTTTGGTTTGAGCCAGATCCTAGTGTACCTTATGGGATTGGATTTATCCAGTTTGCATTCGTGTTCCTCGGAACGCGGATGCGGGTGTGTATGCACAGTTGACAGGGAGACAGAGGCAGTGGATTCTCATTAGGGTTGTTGACAGTTGACCGTTGACTATTGACCTTTTGATCAACCCTAATGAGAATATGATATGTGATTAACTATTATATTAATTAAGTATTATGGTGACATGGTTGTTGACTTTTGTTGACTTTGTTGACTTGTTGACTTTTGTTGACTTGTTGACTTTGTTGACCGGTTGACTAGGCTTGACTAGTTGACCATCATGATAACCATAGCCATCATTTCATGGCAAAGACTTTTTCTTGCTTGCTCATTTGTGTAAAATGAGTGCATGAAATGATATGGTTATGGTTGCTTCAAACCATCACATAAGACTTTTTTAGTATGATGAGTTATCATGACTTTGGATTATGAGAGGGTGAAAGACAAAAAGAGAGCCTCATTCTTTCTTGCTCATTCTCTCTCTTGTTCTTGAGCTCTCCTTTTGCTCTCACCCTTTTGCTCTTGCTCCCTCTCTTTAATCTATGGTTCTCTTGTCTCATGAGTTGAGAATCAAGAACCATAGATAAAATCCCACACAAAGTATTCTCTACTCATTCTAGTTCACTAGGTTTAGCAAACCAAGTGAACTAGTTTCTTCAAAGAACGAAGAAGGAGCTAAAGGTTGGAGCTTTCAGGTGGATCTATCTTCGGCGTACGGAGACGACGAGAAGAAGCCAATCGGACCACCATCGGAGCTTGAAGACGAAGGAGTTCAAGACAAGCAAGGTATAATCCCCTAACCGAGTAGCTAGAAACTCATAGTTAGGTTGTTAGATAGATGTTTAACCAAGATCCGGGTTTTAGGTCCAAGTTACCACCTCCGTAAAAATCGTTTTTTACCAAATTCCGCATTCCCGAAAGTACCGGGAGAGGTAGCATGGACTTACAGTGGTATCAGAGCCTAGTTAAACTCTATCTAACAAGTTAGCAAGTAACTAGAAAATCGATCAAAGAAAAAGTCTCAAAAACGAACCCATGAATTTTCAACTTTCTGTCGATTTCAAAAGTACTGGAAAAATTTTTTGGAACACACTTAAAATCGACTCAGGCTTTTTTAAAGAAACTGCAAAAATTTGGGCCCCTGACTCGATCAAAGCGCCGCGTTTCCGCGGCGGGAGCACGCTCCCGCCGCGGAAACGCGGCCTAGTTGACTCGGTCAAGGGTTTTCTTTTTTGCAGTTTACTCATTGGGGTATTTTGGGATTTTTAGCACATATTTTCAACCCAGATTTTCCAGAACGAAAATTTTATTTTGGGGTCCCGAAAATCAGTATTTTTGATCGAACTTCTAAAAGACTTTAGCTAACGGGTTTTTCTGTTATGTGATATTTGTATTGAATGTCTACTAATCGCTATATGTCGATTAGTGGGGGTTATACAAATCTGTGATCTGTAATGTTGCTGGAATGTGTATATGAATATGTTGGATTGTCGCGGGTGAATAGCCGGGGGTTGTGAGATGAGTGTTTTCTTTTCTTTCAATTCATGTAAATTTGTAAATTGATGTAATAATTATTTGTATGGCCGCACAACCGGGTCGGGGTTGTAGCCGTCATTGTATAATTTCTTTTTACTGTTTTTTCTCCTAGGATAGACCCATAGAGGGGGTGCACAAACTACCGGGTATGCCGAAGTGTCGAGTGGCCTACTCATGGAGATGAGGGAGGTTACTACGCTTCGGGTACTTGGCGGGCAGTTTGCCGCACCCGTAGGGGTCTTGGGTGGGGTATTTGGCTATTCACCGCGACCGTGTAATTTGTCTTTCGTTACAGGCTCGTACGAATTACAGATTCCTAGTATATCCAATGTATTCATCTGTGATCTGAAATGTTTATCATTGCAGTATATCTATATATGATATTATTTAGGCGTTGCTTATGTTTTACAGACGCGCTAGCCCAGCCCCCGCTCTGTCGTTAGTTAAGTAACCTAACGGGTAATGACGGGGCCCCGTGGCGAATGCGAATGGCATAAGCGTACGTCATATTTTGGTTGTTTTCTGCAATGGTAGGATTAAATGATGGGACGCATTAAATGAACTAATGCAAGAATATCACGCATTAAAAGAACTAATGCAAGATAATAAACCAAGTTAAAGTCGTTGGAACACTTTCGAAAAACCACTCGGTTCTTTTCAAAACCAACTTTTAAATGCGGAGCTTGAGCCACTCCTTTTAAAAGCTATCTCGTTCCATCGACCAAATCAAGTTCACTACGTTCACGGTTTTGCCAAAACCATTCATAGCCCTCCGTCGTTTCGTATGAATATTCAATAGTATTCAAGCTGTGTTTGTTGACCTTCGTCAAGGCATAGTGATTGGTAGCTATTGGGTATTCATATGTAGCATAGATAGATGCGTTGGTTTGGGACATTCGCATTACCTTGTTGACCTTCGTCAAGGGTATATACGGGTGGATTCAAATTAACCTGGATAATGACGGGCAGAACTTGACATGTGACTTATGATTTGTTGACCTTCGTCAAGGTCATAAGAGCATGGGGCAAAAATCCACATCGGGAGTTTCATAAGTACTGAAACTTGCTAGATTTGCATACCATTTGGAGTGTGATGATTCTGGTAGGATTCCTTCAGTTTCGTCACACAATGATATTTGGATCCCGATCCTACTGTGAGTATATGCTACTCCTCGGGAAATTTCTCACTTAACGATCAATGCTATAAACCTAGTAGGTGCCTAGAAAGGTGTTAGCGGGGCTACGCCCCCAGGGAAAAGAGGTTCTCTAATTAAGGAACTTCGCGAAAGCGTTGGAAAACCTCCCTCGAAGTACCGACACCGGCCTGGCTGAACGGTTAAGCAAGTATTGTGCAGTGGGATTGATCCCGGCTAATTCTTCCTTTATGGTTTGAGGAGGGATTCGAGAAACAGTGGGAGCCATCCTGTTTAGACAAACTAAAAACCACTCTAAACTTGCAAGAGCATCATGCTGAGTGTTTCTTCTTCTCTCTCCTAATTGCAGTGACCAATCAACATGACTGGACTTAAGTTACTCCTAGATAAAAACAAACTGACAGGGCCAAACTACAAAGATTGGCTCAGGAATGTCAAGATAGCAATCACTTACGACAAGCTGGGGTATCTTCTTACCACCAAAGCTCCCCCTGTCCCTGGTCCAACTTCCAGCGTCGCGGATAAGGAAATCCGCAAGACTTGGGAGATTGATAGCGCGAAGGCCAAATGCCTCCTGCTTGCCTCGATGGACAACGAACATCAGAGGAGGCACGAGAATATGGACATGGAATCCATATTGCTTCATACAAAAGAACTGTATGGAGAGCAATCTCGTATCGCAAGATACGAAGCGTCGAAAAAGTTATTTTCGACAAGAATGGCCGTCGGATCATCAGTAGCCGAGCACGTGCTAAAGATGATCGGCTACAATAAGGAGCTCGCGGACCTAGGGATCACATTGGAGAGTGAGCTATATACGGATATAGTTCTCCAGGCCCTTCCTTCCACTTACGCCCAGTTTATACTGAACTTCAACTTACAAGAAAAAGAGGTTGAACTTTCAGAGCTCCTCAACATGCTGAGGAGCGCAGAGGGCACCCTACAGAAAGGTAGGGATACATCCACTTTGTTTGTAGGAGGATCATCTTCTTCTAGGTCCAAGGCGAAAGCCAAGGGAAAGAAGAAGAAGGCCCCCGCCAAACCAAGGGGCGGTGTTAGTAAAGTGGATACGAAGGGAAAAGGTAAAGCAACAAAGATAGCGGGGAAGCTTGTGGATAAGGAAGAATGCTTCTATTGTCATAAGAAAGGACACTGGAAGAATGATTGCCGGGCCTGGAAGGCCAGAACACAGGAATTGAAGCAGGTTGCAGCTTCAGCTTCAGGTGTGTATGTTATTGAAAACTGTCTTTCAATAAACTCTACTTCCTGGGTATTGGATACCGGATCAGGATCTCATATCTGTAATTCTTTGCAGGCGTTGAGAAACCGTAGGGTTTTGAAGGCAGGTGACATGACCCTCAGAGTTGCGAACGGAGCTAGCATGGATGCTAAAGCCGTGGGGGACTATCACCTGGGAATGTCAGATGGACATGTTTTGGTTTTGCGTAATTGCTTTTTTGTACCCAACGCAACTTGTAATATCATTTCTGTATCTTTAGTTTCTAAAGAAGGTTATGAATTTGCGTTTGTAAGTAATGTTGTAAACATTCACCTTAATCAAGTTTTGATTGGGTCAGGTACATTGAGTAATGGTATATACGTGTTAAACCAACCACAGAATTTTAATGTCCAGAATACACACAAAAGAAAGTCTCCAGAAATAAATCAGACTTTCTTATGGCATTGTAGATTGGGTCACATCAATGAGAGAAGGTTGACGAAGTTACATACAGAAGGGTATTTGAATGCGTTCGAATATCAGTCGTATGCTACTTGTCAATCCTGTCTCAAAGGAAAGATGACAAAGACTCCGTTTACTGGACATGGAGTAAGAGCGAGCGAGCTCTTGGGACTCGTACACAGTGACGTGTGCGGTCCAATGTCTACACATGCCCGAAGCGGACATTCTTACTTCATTACTTTTACGGATGACTTCTCAAGGTACGGTTATGTCTTCTTAATGAAACATAAGTCCGAAGCCTTTGGAAAATTCCAGGAGTATAAGAATGAAGTAGAGAAACAGACCGGCAAAAGTATTAAGATTCTAAGATCGGATCGAGGTGGAGAATACTTAAGTGCCGAGTTCCTGGACTATTTAAAAGAGAACGGAATTCTCTCTCAGCTTACTCCTCCATACACCCCGCAACATAACGGTGTATCGGAGAGACGGAACCGCACCCTATTGGATATGGTGCGGTCCATGATGAGTAACGCTGAGTTACCGCGATCATTCTGGGGATATGCGCTAGAATCAGCAGCATACCATTTGAACCGAGTTCCGACTAAGACTGTGCCTACCACCCCATATGAAATGTGGAGTGGGAAGAAACCCTATCTTCAATATCTGAAGATCTGGGGATGTCCAGCTTTTGTCAAAAAGCAGCATGCGGACAAACTCGAGGCACGCTCAGTACTGTGCAAGTTTGTGGGATACCCAAAGAACACCAGGGGGTATCTTTTCTACTACGCAGAGGAACAAAAAGTCCTTGTTTCTCGTAATGCCCACTTTCTAGAACACCAGTTCTTGGAAAAGGAAAAAAGTGGGAGCGCAGTGGAACTGGAAGAAATTCCAGAACCACAGACTATTACTGAAAGGTTAGTGGAACCAGAGGGTTCAACAGAACAGGACATTCCTACGCCGCTCCGCAGGAGTAGTAGGCAGTCTCATCCGCCCGAGAGATACTGCGGTTTTCTCATAGACGGGGATAGAGAGGATTGCATCATAGATTATGATGAGCCTACTAGCTTCCAGCAGGCCGTTCAGAGCGTTGACTCAGTGAAATGGCTGGATGCAATGCGGACCGAAATGGAGTCCATGTACACCAACAAGGTATGGACGTTGGACATTGCTCCAGACGGGGTAAAACCCGTAGGATGCAAGTGGATCTTCAAAAGGAAGATTGGTGTAGATGGACAGGTTGAGACCTATAAAGCTAGGCTGGTAGCAAAGGGTTTTCGTCAAAGACCTGGCTTGGACTATGACGAAACCTTTTCTCCAGTAGCCATGCTGAAATCCATTCGGATCCTTCTTGCCATTGCTGCCTTCCACGATTATGAGATCTGGCAAATGGACGTAAAGACAGCTTTTCTAAATGGAAATTTAGAGGAGTGTGTCTATATGGACCAACCAGAGGGTTTCATTCAGAGTGGGAGCAGCGGAAAGGTGTGCAAGTTGCTTAAGTCCATCTATGGACTAAAGCAGGCGTCGCGGAGTTGGAACATCTGCTTTGATGAGACGGTCAAAGAATTTGGCTTTATCAAAAATCCAGATGAACCATGCATCTATAGTAGATTTGTAGCGAGAACTGTAGTATTCCTCGTTTTATACGTGGATGACATTCTCTTAATAGGAAATGACATTCCTATGGTACAATCTGTCAAGGGGTTCTTGTCACACAGGTTCTCCATGAAAGACCTGGGTGATGCCTCATACATTCTGGGTATCCGGATCTACCGTGATAGATCCAAGAGGATATTAGGAATTTCTCAGTCCAGGTACATCGACACCGTGCTGAAAAGATTCAGTATGGAAGATTCCAAGCGCGGTAACCTGCCGGCTTGTCACGGGATCACCCTCTCTAAAGAGATGTCTCCCAAGACTGATTTGGAGAGGGATCGCATGTCTATTATACCCTGCGCTTCTGCGGTAGGCTCTATAATGTATGCGATGTTGTGTACCAGACCGGATGTAGCTTATGCACTGAGTGTGGTAAGCCGGTATCAGTCAAACCCTGGGGAGAAACACTGGATAGCGGTAAAGAACATTCTCAAGTACCTGAGAAGGACTAAGGAGATGTTCTTGGTGTATGGCGGAAAAGACCTCCAGATCGAGGCCTTTGCTGACTCCAGCTTCCAGAGTGACAAGGATGATTCCAAGTCCATGTCGGGTTTTGTCTTTACCCTCAATGGAGGGGCGGTGTGTTGGAAGAGTTCCAAACAGGAAACCGTTGCAGACTCGACGATGGAAGCGGAATACATCGCTGCATCTGATGCCGCAAAAGAAGCTGTCTGGATGAGGAAGTTCTTGAAAGAACTTCAAGTGGTTCCGTCCATTGTTGATCCAATACCTATGTATTGCGACAACAACGGGGCTATAGCTTTAGCGAAGGAACGCAGGTCCCATCAGAGATCCAGGCACATCTTGAGGCGGTATCACCTGATCAGGGAGATCGTAGATCGCCAGGAGATCGAGGTTCGGAGAGTCGCTTCAGAAGATAACACTGCAGATCCATTCACCAAGGCCCTGCCCCAGACTCAGTTCGAGCGGCTGATCGAGATGATAGGTCTTCGATACACCAGTACATGGCCTTAGTGCAAGTGGGAGATTGTTAGTGTATATGCCCTAGAGGCCATTACTGTATCATACTGGTTTGTATATTACTTAATGGATGCTTGGGATATTCACCTTGTATATACAATCTTGCTCAAAATAGTAGTATGCTACTTGGTTTGTTTCTACTTCAATGTGTACATGTGTTTATTTTTGTATATCGCCTATACACATTAGTGGAGCCCTTAGGATCTTTGCTTGATTACCAGCGATGTAATGGCCGTCACACTAGTGGGGCTGGGTAATCTATAAGCACATCCTTATGCAGGTCCTTGGTCGCAGGACTATCGAGACAGGGCATCGATACTCCGGAAGACCAGCGCATGCGCTTCTCATCCCAGTGTGGGAGACGGTCTGTCCCACAGCCGTCAGTACGTCGTACTTGAGATAGTATGCGGGTGCTCGTTAGGTTACGGGTATACTGGACAGGACTCGTCGGGAACTGACTAGTTGGTATTATACCTATCGTCAGTTATCAGTTCCCAGGTGACATGAGTACAGCTTAGTCCGCTGACTTGACACTGTCACTTCGCCTCGAGTGTGTTCCCACTGTACTTTGATCACTACCCTACCACGGCTCAAAGGAGTCGTGCAAACAGGTAGTGGTTGGGTGCAGTCCCGAAGCACTTGGAGGCAGTGACGGTTAGACAGGATTCGTCTCTCCCGGTATTGGGGGTTGACATCGCGCTGTGTCTAGGAGAGCCATTACACGAGTAGTCCCTGGCCAGGGCAAACGAGATATACTGGTAGGTTTCCAGTGTTATCTCAGGGTGTTTTGGGCTTCGCTCCGGCACGACTTGTACCGCTATTGGGGGACTGACGTTTACCGCCCCCTAGGCCCGCCATGCGATGTATCAGACGAACAGACCGGACTGTACGGAGAATGTCACACTCAGGCTCAGTAGGAGTTCAGATGGGTTTCGCCTCGTCGGTCTTCTTGTCGGCATTACCTGGGGACCGTTACGCACAGCTAGTGCCGCTTGCGGTCTGTGGTTAAACCCACTGCCAGCGTAGTGTCGAGTCTTTAGAGTCCCACACAGAAAGCTTTTCGCCGTTAGGCAAAAGAGTAGAGGTCGCATGGTATTGCGACAGGTCGCATGGTTTTGCGACAGGGTTCGGTCACATCCATGCACTTGTGCGCGTACAGTGTCCGGACAGTTTACACTAGCGGGCTTTGGTTTGAGCCAGATCCTAGTGTACCTTATGGGATTGGATTTATCCAGTTTGCATTCGTGTTCCTCGGAACGCGGATGCGGGTGTGTATGCACAGTTGACAGGGAGACAGAGGCAGTGGATTCTCATTAGGGTTGTTGACAGTTGACCGTTGACTATTGACCTTTTGATCAACCCTAATGAGAATATGATATGTGATTAACTATTATATTAATTAAGTATTATGGTGACATGGTTGTTGACTTTTGTTGACTTTGTTGACTTGTTGACTTTTGTTGACTTGTTGACTTTGTTGACCGGTTGACTAGGCTTGACTAGTTGACCATCATGATAACCATAGCCATCATTTCATGGCAAAGACTTTTTCTTGCTTGCTCATTTGTGTAAAATGAGTGCATGAAATGATATGGTTATGGTTGCTTCAAACCATCACATAAGACTTTTTTAGTATGATGAGTTATCATGACTTTGGATTATGAGAGGGTGAAAGACAAAAAGAGAGCCTCATTCTTTCTTGCTCATTCTCTCTCTTGTTCTTGAGCTCTCCTTTTGCTCTCACCCTTTTGCTCTTGCTCCCTCTCTTTAATCTATGGTTCTCTTGTCTCATGAGTTGAGAATCAAGAACCATAGATAAAATCCCACACAAAGTATTCTCTACTCATTCTAGTTCACTAGGTTTAGCAAACCAAGTGAACTAGTTTCTTCAAAGAACGAAGAAGGAGCTAAAGGTTGGAGCTTTCAGGTGGATCTATCTTCGGCGTACGGAGACGACGAGAAGAAGCCAATCGGACCACCATCGGAGCTTGAAGACGAAGGAGTTCAAGACAAGCAAGGTATAACCCCCTAACCGAGTAGCTAGAAACTCATAGTTAGGTTGTTAGATAGATGTTTAACCAAGATCCGGGTTTTAGGTCCATGTTACCACCTCCGTAAAAATCGTTTTTTACCAAATTCCGCATTCCCGAAAGTACCGGGAGAGGTAGCATGGACTTACACCCGATAAACCCCAGCCACTCCGCAGATCTAGTAGGGTTCCTCACCCACCTGAGAGATACTACGGTTTTCTAATGGATGGTGGGAGCGAGGATTGCATCATGGAGGATGATGACCAAATTAGCTTCGAGCAGGCCATCACGAGTAGGGACTCAGTGAAATGGCTGGATGCAATGCGGTCCGAGATGGAATCCATGTACACCAACAAAGTAAGGACTTTGGAAGTTGCTCCTGAAGGGGTAAAACCCATTGGGAGCAAGTGGATCTTCAAGAAAAAACTTGGTGTAGATGGGAAAGTGAAGACTTTCAATGTTAGACTTGTTGCAAAGGGTTTTCGTCAAAGACCAGGTGTGGACTATGACGAAACCTTTTCTCCAGTGGCTATGCTTAAATCCATCCGGATCATGCTTGCCATCACTGCATATCATGATTACGAAATCTGGCAAATAGATGTTAAGACCGCCTTTCTAAACGGTGATTTAGAAGAGTGCGTGTACATGACTCAGCCTGAGGGCTTCGTAGATAGTGGGAGCAGCGGGAAGGTGTGCAAGCTGCTTAAATCTATTTATGGATTAAAGTAAGCATCGCGGAATTGGAACATCTGCTTTGACGTCGTTATCAAAGAGTTTGATTTCGTCAAAAACGTAGATGAACCTTGTATCTACAAGAAGGTGGCAGAGAGTAAGGTTGTCTTCCTCGTATTGTACGTGGACGACATACTTTTGATAGGAAATGACATTCCTATGCTGCAATCGGTCAAGCTCTTCTTATCACAAAGATTCTCAATGAAAGATCTAGGTGATGCCTCCTGCATATTGGGAATCAGGATCTATAGAGATAGATCTAAAAGGATATTGGGATTGTCCCAGTCCAGGTATATTGACACCATACTAAAGAGGTTTAGTATGGAAGAGTCCAAACGTGGGTTTTTACCCACGATCTCAGGGCTCACTCTCTCCAAAGAGATGTCTCCGAAGACTGATTTGGAGAGAGCTCACATACACGGGTTACCCTATGCTTCGGCTGTAGGCTCTATCATGTACGCGATGCTATGTACCAGATCTGATGTAGCATACTCACTAAGTATAGTGAGCAGGTATCAAGCTGATCCTGGAGAGAGTCAATGGACAACTGTGAAGAGCATTCTCATGTACTTACGAAGGACTAAAGAGATGCTCTTGGTGTATGGTAACGGAGAACTCCAAGTGGAGTCCTTTACCGATTCGAGCTTCCAGAGTGATAAGGACGACTCTAAGTCGCAGTCGGGATCTGTCTTTACCCTTTATGGAGGGGTGGTTAGCTGGAAGAGTTCCAAGCAGGAAACCGTGGCAGACTCGACGATGGAGGCTGAATACATCGCTGCCAACGATGCTGCCAAAAGAGGCTGTCTCGATCAAGAAGTTCATTACTGAACTTGGAGTGGTTCCATCCTTTGAGAATCCAATACCTTTGTATTACGATAACAATGGAGCGGTGGCTTTGGCCAAGGAACCCAGGTCCCATCAGCGATCCAGGCATATTCTGAGGCGGTATCACCTGATCCGGGAGATAGTTGATCGCTGGGAGATCGAGGTCAGGAGGGTTGACACGAAGAACAACACAGCGGATCCACTCACGAAGGCCATTCCCCAGATACAGTTTGAGAGACTCTTCGGGATGCTCGGTATGCGATACTACAGCAGCTGGCCCTAGTGCAAGTGGGAGATTGTTAGTTGTATGTATGTCCTAGAGGCCAGTATTGTACAGATGATGTATATTATATTGGATGCTTGGACATATATAGAGATGACTTTCTTGCTCGATATGATAGTATGCTATCTGGTTGCTCTTTATCTTAAGATGTATACTTGTCTCTTTATACTGTCTTATAGTTACATGTTGGTAAAGCCCTTAGGATGTGTACTTGACTACTTGGACTATGATGCAGATCATACTAGTGGGGACATGGTAGTCCATAAGTACATCCTTCAAGGTCCCTAGTCATGGGTGTATCGAGACGGGGCATCGATATACCAGTGTAGACTAGCGTAAACGCTTCTCGACCCATGAGATGGGCGATGGATGATCCCATATCCATTGATGTTTGACATCAGAGATGGTATACGGATGCTCAGTGGAGACTGGGTACACTGGACGGACTTGCCGGGAACTCCCAGATGGTATTATACCTCACGTCAGATGGCAGTTCTCTGGTGACACTTGTGCAGGTTAGTCTGTAGACCCGAGATCGTCATAAAGTCTTGTGTGATTCCCATTGTGCTTTGATTTCTACCTTACCACGTCCATGAGGGCGTGCAAAACGGTGGTTTTTGGGTACAGTCCCGAGTCACATGGAGGCAATGAGCGATAGGAGGGGTTTCGTCTCTCCCGGTATTTGGGGTTGATGTTGCGTTGTGCTCGATTGGCCGTAACAGGGAAATCCCTGGCCAGGGCTGTTTTAAAGATTTACTGGTAAGTGTTACCAGTAGTTTCTCGACCTGTTATGGGCCTCATATCGGCACGACTTATCGGTTATTGCGGTCTGACGTTTACTATCCCTAGGCTCGATATGCAGCATATCTGACGAAGAGACCGGACTGTACGGTAGTGTTGCCGGTTGGCTCGACGGGAGTTGTAGCAGGTTCGCTTGTTTTCATCTGATCGCTCAATACCCGGGTAGCCGTTACGTTTAGCTGACCGCTTGCGGATTGGGGGTGCTTGATATGATCATCACCCACTGCCGGTGTATTGACGAGTCATAGAGTCCCACAAAGGAGTTACCTAGTCCAGGAGAAATGTTGTGGTGCGCGTATGCGATATGCGGATGGACCCGGTTAAAATGCGCTATAAGATACCGTATATTAATCGGGCGGCTTGCTTTTGGTTGGGTCCTATGTGATATGGCCAGATTGCTAAATCAAGTGTTGATTTATCATTTAACCATTAGTTTCTCACTAGAAATCATTTCTTGTATTTTATGGATGTATGCATGCATGTATGCATTCTTTCTTGATTCATGCACATATGGATGTACATGTACACATACATACATACATCATCCTTCATGGTTGTATATACATAGAAGATGGTGGCAATATAAGACTCACACCTTGGTTAAATAATATGGATTATTATTTCTATTTGTGTTAAAACAAAAAGAAAAAGGAAAATGGTAATTCATGGATTAGTTTCTACATTCTTCTTTGACCTAACCATGCTCACCCACCTTTTAACCATGGATTAACATTCCTTTTGTGTTTTAACTCAAATTCAATAATATCTTTATTATTTAACCATGGTTTGAGATGAGAAGTGGAAAATATATATACATGTATTTTCTATTTTTCATTTGAGATTATCTTTTACTCTTATTCTAAAAAAGCCATCATCTTCTTCTTCCTTCTTCTTTTTGCTCTCTAGATTTCTCTCGTGAGCAAATCACTCGCCAAGTTAGGATTTTGATGTGAGAAAAGCCACCACAACATTATTCTACACAAGTCTTGCCCACTTGTTTAGGGTGTTAGCTTCATTTTCTTCTTTTGATCAAGTGAAGTTGCTAGTTTGGACAAAGGAGCTTCGGGTGGATCGTCGTGGATATTAGAAGACCTCAAGCGAATCCTTTTCCAACCCTCAAGTGGCCAAGGAGTCTAGCCTTTGTTACTTGTGATAATGTGTTGTTTTAGAAACCCTAATTTTCTAGGATTGATTCTTTGTATGCTTACTTAGCACCCTAAAAATTTATTATTTGGTACATGTGATGCTTCCAAACCCTTCATGAGGTGCTAGGTAAACCTAACAATGTTATCAGAGCCGACCTAGAACTTTTGGCGACACATTAACGAAGTTAAAACTCCGATCGAATGAAAATACGGATTTTCGGGACACTCTCTGGACAATTTTTCGAAACTGTGATTTTTCAGTTTTAAAAATCCTTAAAAATTTCAGCATGGAAATCTAAGAACAAATGTAAAAAACGATGCCATGAACAGTACTTTCCACCGCGGAACCGCGGCAAGAGCCTTCTTGGGCCGCGGTTCCGCGGCCGTACGGATGACTTATTGTGTCGTTTTTGTATAGTAATTATTTTGTCTGCTTGTATATTTTTTGGGGTATTTTTAATCTGAATTTAGTGCTGTATGTTCTGGAGATTGTTTTGGAGTCGGTGATTCGATCGAAATTTTGATTTCATGTCTTCTACGGGTAAATTAGAAAGTATTGAATTGTTCGAACGAGTATCATTTGCTCACTTTTCACGAGGTTTAAATCTTTCGTAAATACGTGCAAGTTTTGTGGTGGACCCTCTAGAAGACAACAAACCTTAACTCTATTATGTGACCGTCTTGAATTGCCTTTTGAACCTTAGGGTTTGGGGCAGTACGGCGTGCCACATGTGAGGCGTTGGCTTGACCCTTCTACGGCTGGACCGCCACTACTGTGACACACTCCGGGTTTTTGAACTCCGCTCAAGTGTTGAGCTTTAGGCAATTTTGGGTATTTGATCATTCGTTCGAAAACTTTAATACTGTCTATTTATCTGGAATGTGATGCAATGTGTGGAATTCATATAGCTAGATATGAAATACGAAGTATGTGATATTTCCCATTTACGATGTCTAAAGAGAATGTGGATTCCAGATATTGCAGTTTTACACTTTCTTTTCTGTGACCGTAAGTGTAGTATGTAGTGGTATTGCCGATTGTCGTTGCTATACATCGACGACAATCGGTGTATGCATACTTACTTACGTTGATGATATAAGATATTATGTGTTGCTGAGATATGATGTGCAGGATTGTCGCGATTGAATAGCCGAGGGGGTTTTATGTGAGATGAGAGTTTTATATTTTCATTCATGTAAATTCAAATGTAATGTAATATTCTTTTATTTGGGGCACTTCCGGGTTGAGGTTGATGCCACCAGCGTTGTATATTATTTACTTTTCCGCATTAGGATGGACCCAAGGAGGTGAGCACAGGTGACCGGGTTCTGGGGTTCAGTGGGAGGCCATCTCGAGGAGTCGAGACTGGGTCTCCTAAACTCCAGAATTGGTAGCGTCGCTTGCCGCTCTCGTAGGGGTCCAGGGTGTGGGCTTAGCTATTCATCGCGACTGTGGAATCCGTGTTTTCTATTGTTGGCTAAATACTAAATACGGACGTCCTAGTAATCCCACATTATATCTATGTTTCTGCTGCGATATCTGTGATGTGATCATTCGATATGTTATGATGGATACAGTATATAGTATATATGATATATTATATAGACGTTACTTATGTTTTACACCCGCACTTACCCTGCCCTGCTCTGTCGTTAGTTACCTAACCTAACGGTGCACGAGGGGTATCTGGGCGAATGCGGATGGCATAAGTGTACGTCGTATTTATCTGTGATGTTTAGGTGACTTAAATGATGGGACTTCATTAATGTGATTAATGAAAGAAAAAAAACCTAAAAGATGTTGTAGAATCAAATTTTTTCAAAAAGGGTAGCTACAGTTTTGCTTTGCATAGCGATATATATGATATATCCCGCACCTTATTCGATGAGGAAAGAGTCGAGATCCCTTCACCGGGAGTGACCTCTTTAGCGAAACTGGCAGATGCTACAACAATCGGTTTGCATTTGATTGCTTTTGGAGTTTTGCTTTGCATAGTGATATATACGATATATCATGCACCTTATTCGATAAGGAAAGAGCCGTGATCCCTTCACCGGGAGTGACCTCTTTAGCAAAACTAATAAAAGCTTCAAAATCACTCCATTTCAAAATTCACTAGATTCTACAACGATATCAAGTTCATTACGCAATAGGTTTTCAGAAAAACCTGTCGTAGCCCTCCGTCATTTCAGATAAGTTATATATAGTATTCGTGCTACATTTGTTGGCTTTCGATAAGGTGTAGTGTGCGGTAGCTATATGCTGCTTATCTGCTGCATATGATGCGGCTGGATTAGGGTAGTCGTACGGCTTTGTTGGCTTACATCAAGGGTCGTGCGGGTGGGTTTAATTCAGTCAAGAAATGTACGGGTTGAACTTGACTAGCGGGCTATGGTTTGTTGGCTTTCGTCAAGGTCATAGCACGTTAGGGGAAAAATATTATCGGGAATTTCAAGTGTTGAAATTTGCAATGAGATTGCATACCTTCTATGAGATAGTTGGATCCCGATACCCACTGCGAGTAATTGTTACTCCCGGGAGAGTTTTACACAGGACAATTAGCCGATCAAGTAGGTGTCTAGAAAGGTGTCAACGGGGTTACGCCTATGGGAAAACGAGGTTTACTTTAATTAGGTCCGTGCGAAAGCACGGGGAACCTCCCTCAAAGTACCGACACTGGCCTGGCAGAAAGATTAGCGAAGTTGTAGGGTGTAATTAATCTCGGCTAGTCTTTCCTTTTAGTGTTTGAAGGAAGATTTGATAAAAACAGTGGGAGCCATCCTGATTAGATAAGATAATAACCAATCTGATCTTGCAAGAGCATACGCTAAAGTGTTTTCTTCTCTCTCTCTCTCCAGGTAGCGACCATGTCATGCCTTAATCAAGATAATAATATGGATGTATTGACCGAACCCGCATGTTATACTGTGCTGGGGAACGTTGGTTCCGTTCTTTCTTATAAGAGTTATAGGACTGAACAGGACATAGGGGAATACCAGGATTCCCATGCCACCCGAATGAAGAAAGTACATGATGATGCATTTTCTTCGGGTGTGTTCGTTATAGAGAATTGTTTCTCCATTTCCTCTACGTCCTGAGTATTGGATACCGGGTCAGGATCCCATATATGTAATCAGTTACATGGGCTTAAGAATGGTAGAGAACTTGGCGAAGGTGATAAAGTCATAAGAGTTGGAAATGGTGCAATTGTTGCAGCTAAAACCGTCGGGGAATATCACCTTGTATTAGCAACTGGTAATACATTGATTCTGAACGAATGCTATTACATGCCGAACCTGATATGCAACATTATATCGGTTTCTTTGTTGAGTAAAGAGGGATATAATTTTGTATTACAGGATAATGTTATGAACATTTTCCGTAACCAAAAGTTGGTTGGATCAGGCACGTTGTGCAATGGCATTTATGTTCTAAATCAATCAACAATTCTGAGCATGACAAACACACACAAGAGGAAAAGTTCAGAAATGAACGAATCCTTCTTGTGGCATTGTAGACTGGGTCATATCAATGCGACACGACTAGCTAAGTTGCATAAGCATGGATATTCGAAACCATTCGAATTTTCATCTTATGACACTTGCCAGTCATGTCTTAAAGGCAAGATGACCAAAACTCCGTTTACGGGATACGGAGAAAGAGTTACCGAACTCTTAGGACTGATACATAGTGATGTATGCGGTCCCATGCCTACACATGCCAGGGATGGTTCTTCGTACATCATTACATTCACTGACGATCTCCCAAGATACGGACATGTGTTCGTGATAAGACACAAGTCTAAAACTTTTGAGAAATTTAGAGAATATAAATAAGAAGTCGAGAACCAAACCGGAAAAAGTATTAAAATCCTTCGATCTGATCGAGGAGGTGAATATTTGAGCAATGAATTCCTAGACTTCCTAAAAGAGAATGGGATTCTTTCATCCACATACACCACAGCACAACGGTGTATCGGAACGGAGGAACCGCACCCTATTAGATATGGTGCGCTCTATGATGAGCACAGCTGGGTTACCTATTTCCTTCTGCGGATATGCGCTAGAGACAGCCATACATCTATTGAATATGGTCCCCACCAAATTTGTGCCTACCACTCCATATGAGATATGGAAAGGGAAGAGACCATGTCTTAACTATGTTAAGATATGGGGTTGTCCAGCCTATGTCAAACGACAAAATCCGGACAAACTCGAGACACGGTCTGTTCTATGCAAATTTATAGGATATCCCAAGAATTCACAAGGGTATATCTTCTACCACACTGAGGAACAAAGAGTGTTTGTTTCTCGGCATGCCACCTTTTTAGAAAAGGAATTTCTTGCAAAAGAGATTAGTGGTCATGAGGTAGAACTGGAAGAGGTTCCAGCAACAAAAGCTGCAACAGAAGATCTGGTGGAACCAGAGGATTCCGTAGTTCCCGATAAACCCCAGCCACTCCGCAGATCTAGTAGGGTTCCTCACCCACCGGAGAGATACTACGGTTTTCTAATGGACGGTGGGAGCGAGGATTGCATCATAGAGGATGGTGACCCAACTAGTTTCGAGCAGGCCATCACGAGTGGGGACTCGGTGAAATGGCTGGATGCAATGCGGTCCGAGATGGAATCCATGTACACCAACAAAGTATGGACTTTGGAAGTTGCTCCTGAAGGGGTAAAACCCATTGGGAGCAAGTGGATCTTCAAGAAAAAACTTGGTGTAGATGGGAAATTGGAGACTTTCAAAGCTAGACTTGTTGCAAAGGGTTTTCGTCAAAGACCAGGTGTGGACTATGACGAAACCTTTTCTCCAGTAGTTATTCTTAAATCCATCTGGATCATGCTTGCCATCGCTGCATATCATGATTACGAAATCTAGCAAATGGATGTTAAGACCGCCTTTCTAAATGGTGATTTAGAAGAGTGCGTGTACATAACTCAGCTAGAGGGCTTCGTAGATAGTGGGAGCAGCGGGAAAGTGTGCAAGCTGCTTAAATCCATTTATGGATTAAAGCAAGCATCGCGGAGTTGGAACATCTGCTTTGACGTCGTTATCAAAGTGTTTGATTTCGTCAAAAACGTAGATGAACCATGTATCTACAAGAAGGTGGCAGAGAGTAAGGTTGTCTTCCTCGTATTGTACGTGGACGACATACTCTTGATAGGAAATGACATTCCTATGCTACAATCGGTCAAGCTCTTCTTTTCACAAAGATTCTCAATGAAAGATCTAGGTGATGCCTCCTGCATATTGGGAATCAGGATCTATAGAGATAGATCTAAAAGTATATTGGGATTGTCCCAGTCCAGGTACATTGACACCATACAAAAGAGGTTTAGTATGGAAGAGTCCAAACGTGGGTTTTTACCCACGATCTCAGGGCTCACTCTCTCCAAAGAGATGTCTCCCAAGACTGATTTAGAGAGAGCTCGCATGCAAGGGATACCCTATGCTTCGGCTGTAGGCTCTATCATGTACGCGATGCTATGTCCCAGACCCGATGTAGCATACTCACTAAATATAGTGAGCAGATATCAAGCTGATCCTGAAGAGAGTCACTGGACAGCTGTGAAGAGCATTCTCATGTACTTACAAAGGACTAAAGAGATGCTCTTGGTGTATGGTAACGGAGAACTCCTAGTGAAGTCCTTTACCGATTCGAGCTTCCAGAGTGATAAGGATGACTCTAAGTCGCAGTCAGGATTTGTCTTTACCCTTTATGGAGGGGCGGTTAGCAGGAAGAGTTCCAAGCAGGAAACCGTGGTAGACTCGACGATGGAGGCTGAATACATTGCTGCCAACGATGCTGGCAAAGAGGCTGTGTGGATCAAGAAGTTCATTACTAAACTTGGTGTGGTTCCATCCATTGAGAATCCAATACCTTTGTATTGCGATAAAAATGGAGCGGTGGCTTTGGCCAAGGAACCCAGGTCCCATCAGCGATCCAGGCATATTCTGAGGCGGTATCACCTGATCCGGGAGATAGTTGAGCGCCGGGAGATCGAGGTCAGGAGGGTTGACACGAAGAACAACACTGCGGATCCACTCACGAAGGCCATTCCCCAGATACAATTTGACAGACTCTTCGGGATGCTCGGTATGCGATACTACAGCAGCTTGCCCTAGTGCAAGTGGGAGATTGTTAGTTGTATGTATGCCTTAGAGGCCAGTATTGTACAGATGATGTATATTATATTGGATGCTTGGACATATATAGAGATGGCTTTCTTGCTCGATATGATAGTATTCTATCTGGTTGCTCTTTATCTTAACATGTATACTTGTCTCTTTATACTGTCTTATAGTTACATGTTGGTAAAGCCCTTAGGATGTGTACTTGACTACCCGGACTATGATGCGGATCATACTAGTGGGGACATGGTAGTCTATAAGTACATCCTTCAAGGTCCCTAGTCGTGGGTGTATCGAGACGGAGCATCGATATACCAGTGTAGACTAGCGTATACGCTTCTCGACCCATGAGATGGGCGATGGATGATCCCATATCCATTGATGTTTGACATCAGAGATGGTATATGGGTGCTCAGTGGAGACTGGGTACACTGTACGGACTCGCCGAGAACTCCCAGATAGTATTATACCTCACGTCAGATGGCAGTTCTCTGGTGACACTTGTGCAGGTTAGTCTGTAGATCCGAGATCGTCATAGAGTCTTATGTGATTCCCACTGTGCTTTGATTTTCACCTTACCATGTCCATGAGGGCGTGCAAAACGGTGGTTTTTGGGTACAGTCCCGAGTCACATAGAGGCAATGAGCGATAGGAGGGGTTTCGTCTCTCCCGGTATTGGGGGTTGATATTGCGCTGTGCTCGATTGGCCGTAACAGGGAAGTCCCTGGCCAGGGCTGTTTTAGAGATTTACTGGTAAGTGTTACCAATAGTTTCTCGACCCGTTATGGGCCTCATATCGGCATGACTTATCGGTTATTGGGGTCTGGCGTTTACCATCCCTAGGCTCGATATGCAGCATATCTGACGAAGAGACCGGACTGTACGGTAGTGTTGCCGGTTGGCTCGACGGGAGTTGTAGCAGGTTCGCTTGTTTTCTTCTGATCGCTTAATAACCGGGTGGCCGTTACGCTTAGCTGACCGCTTGCGGCTTGGGGGTGCTTGATATAATTATCACCCACTGCCGGCGTATTGACGAGTCTTAGAGTCCCACAAAGGAGTTACCTAGTCCACACGAAATGTTGTGGTGCGCGTATGCGATATGCGCATGGACCCGGTTAAAATGCACGTATAAGATACCGTATATTAATCGGGCGGCTTGCTTTTGGTTGGGTCGTATGTGATATGGCCAGATTGCTAAATCAAGTGTTGATTTATCATTTAACCATTAGTTTCTCACTAGAAATCTTTTCTTGTGTTTTATGGATGTATGCATGCATGTACGCATTCTTTCTTGATTCATGCACATATAGATGTGCATGCACACATACATACATACATCATCCTTCATGGTTGTATATACAAAGAAGATGGTGGCAATATAAGACTCACACCTTGGTTAAATAATATGAATTATTATTTCTATTTCTGTTAAAACAAAAAGAAAAAGGAAAATGGTAATTCATGGATTAGTTTCTATACTCTTCTTTGACCTAACCATGCTTACCTACCTTTTAACCATGGATTAACATTCCTTTTGTGTTTTAACTCAAATTCAATAATATCTTTATTATTTAACCTTGGTTTGAGATGAGAAGTGGAAAATATATATACATGTATTTTCTATTTTTCATTTGAGATTATCTTTTACTCTTATTCTAAAAAGGCCACCATCTTCTTCTTCCTTCTTCTTTTGCTCTCCAGATTTCTCTAGTGAGCAAATCACTCACCAAGTTAGGATTTTAAAGTGAGAAAAGCCACCACAACATCATTCTACACAAGTCTTGCCCACTTGTTTAGAGTGTTAGCTTCATTTTCTTCTTTTGATTAAGTGAAGTTGCTAGCTTGGACAAAGGAGCTTCGGGTGGATCATCGTGGACATTAGAAGACCTCAAGCGAACCCTTTTCCAACACTCAAGTGGCCAAGGAGTCTAGCTTAGGGAGCTACAAAGGTTGTACTCTCAAAACCCTAGCCTTTGTTACTTGTGATAATGTGCTGTTTTAGAAACCCTAATTTTCTAGGATTGATTCTTTGTATGCTTACTTAGCACCCTAAAAATTTAATCTTTGGTACATGTGATGCTTCTAAACCCTTCATGAGGTGCTAGGTAAACCTAACACCTGCGATCCTATAATTGACTCTGAGGGCATTATATCCAACAATCTCCCACTTGCACTCAAGGCTAATTATTGCAATGTCGCATACTCACAGCCCGTGTGATACCGAACACCCAACTCCTCTACTAATCAGTCTCACAGAACCCGTTTGCGAAACTATTGCGTTCGAGGAATAGCCTCAGTGAGTGGATCAGCCCTGATGTTTCTTTCTACGTCTCTCTTTATCTCAAGTTCGCGGAGAAAGCCATCTCCCGAAATGAGCAATACCTGTCTTAGAACATGTCTGGATATCTGATAGAACCTAGCTCATAAATGAACTACAAATCCGAACTTCTTAGACTGTATCGTCAACTGAAACCAATCAGTATCCTGCGTCATGCCTCCCTCAATGTCCGCTTGGATCACCTGTCCAAAACACTGCCCCTCGTCAGAGGGAAAACTATAACTCTGACAATCACTCTGTCATCCAGGTCACCTTTGAAGCTTCGAATGATAACCGTCTCCCGAATGAGGCTGTCGCTATCATATCCCTAGAACATCCACTTATGTTCTAAAACTGCTTCCGAATGTTTCTCCAGGATTGGATCAATATCAACTTATTGCATCTAGTACAAAAACATCTGGTGTGGTACTTGACATCTCACAATTGACTCAATTGCCTAAGCAAGTGATCTGCCAATCATGCACATCCCTCTCCCCTTTAGTCTGTAAGACACCTTTAGAGAGGGTGACTCCATCACCTGTAGGTACACTACCGTGCCTGGAGTCGTCCATTCTAAATACTCTTAGAATGCTGTCTAAGTATCCTGATTGGGAAACTACACAAATCTAGATCTAAAACTATAGATCTACTAACCAGAATATCTGATATAATATCCATGTCCTATGTGGAGAAACCAATGTGTGACAACCAAAGTATAACCGATCGTAGTATAGGAACTTCACTTCCTACTCTGTGTATGTCATCAAATACCTGGACATCGCACCCTACTACCTTCTTAACATATCCATCCCCTATTCTGATGAAGTCAAACCTATGACTGTCACATAAGAAATAGATGATCTATCTCCGCTATATCTGCTTTAGTCCATTAATAGACATAAGCTACTTGTCCACCAATGCTTCCGCTGCTCCCACTGACTATGACAACCCTCTGGCAGAATCATATACATGTACACTTCTAAAGCTAGTTTAGAACGACGCTATACTCATCCTCCTGCCGGGTCTCATTGCCTGGAACAACAGCAATGGCAAGTCTGGGTAAACAAGAACCTTCCTGTCACCGTCTTCGAGCATACCGGAGTACCTCTCGGGTGCCTGAGGTTACCCACCATATCTGTAGAGTGGCCAATGGAATGTCAATCCAGATTGAATCTTTAGGTTCTTATCAAATTTTCAGTAATCGTTTGCGGTTCTGGAATCACTTCCAGTTCTACCATACTCCCACTACTGTTTTCTGAAAAAATCAATTTTTATTAAAACTGTGGCGAGTCAAGAACAATATCACTATTGATCTTCCAGATGGTAGAAAGTCAACCCTCGTCATAGCCCGAGTCAACCCACAAACAGCCATTACAGAAACGTGCCTTAAGTTATCCAGAGTCTGGTTTTAAGCATAAGCCGGACAACTCCCCGTTCCTTAACATCGTTAAGATATGAACCGTTCTATATCCAATATAGAAACAGAGGCACTGCTTTAATAGGAACCAGATTCAAATCATGCAGCTTCTCCAGTGCATGTCAACTAAATGGAAAGAGGCCGATCAGCATTACTCAACTTAGGAGTACTTCCAATTATGAGTAACCTGAAAGAGAAGAAAGTTCTCTTAATCATTACTATCAACTGAATACCATACACAAGTATCTACATCTTCGATCACCTTGAAAATCCCGATACTTGCAATACCTGGTTCTCTACTTTATTCATATACCAATAACTTCTCAAAACTTAGACCTTGCATTTCTATGAAACACATGTCTAAGAACTAGATAAGTCACAAGTAAACAGAACATAGTACGAGTACCAACCCCTCTGTCTTCATGGACACTGGACAACATACAATACTCTGTATAAGTCCCCTGAGTCTAATAACTCATTCCCTGTGTGTCGTAGGTTGAAAACTGTACTTATTGTTAAGAAGAACTACACCGCTGTTTAATGCTCCTTACCTAACCATCCATTGATATAGGTAAATGTCATAGACATAATTTCAAAAATTTATATCTCACTTTATAAAAATAAACGTATAGATATATCAATTTGAAATTGGTTCATTATAACGGATATTCAAAACCAAATATTTGCCGTCCGGCAAACAACCCAGGCGATTTCCTCAAATATCACCAATTACGACGAATTCTGATATAATAAGGACAATCACCTAATTCCCAATAACTTACTCCCACTCATCATCTGTAAAACCATACAGATGTGAGAATCATACCTGTTAAATACATACCCTGGAGCAAGGACTAATTGGGAAATCAGTTTTCTTTTAACAGTACACAGTGAAACTGAAACATTGAAATGTTTCGATGGGGTATCCGGGTATTCCTATTAATACCTTTTCCATTATCCAGATTCACAATTGTAACCGTATATTTCTTTGCCATCTCTCCAAATCCCTTTTATATGTCTATAGTCATTACCTTCTGTACACCCTCTTAGGCTAAATGGTTTTCTTCCTTCCCTACCGTTCGACACCAGCCTATGGTTTGGAAGAAGACTATCCAATAAGTATAATGGGTGTACTGTCCTAATCTTAGGAGCACTCGCAATGCGAGAGAAGGTGAAGATAAAAGACAACCGAATAAACCTTATTCATATTTCTCCTGAACCAGAATTCATCCTCGAACTGGAACAAGTTCCTTCGAGTTCGTATATAACCATACGATGGAATATCCAATAAACTGTGGATCTTCATAGCGAAACGGAGTGTTCTGGAGAAATACAAATGTGATGTAGGATTGGCGAAGAAATACTTGGTTTGGTCGTGAATAGCAGTCGCAATTTAGTTTGCCCTCTTACTAATCCCTTTATTTGTCTTTACTTAATACCTTCTGTACACCTTTTAGGCTAATTGGTTTTCTTCATTCCCTACCGTTCGGCACCTGCCTATGATTTGGAAGAAGACTATCCAATTTGGGTAATAGGTGTACCGTCCTAATTCAAGGAACACTCGCAACCTGAGAGAAGGTAAGAGGAAAAGACAACTGAATAGTCCTATTCGTTTTCTCCAGAACCGGAAACCATCCTCGAATAAATTCCTTCGAGTTCGTATATAACCATACGATAGTTTTATCCAATGGAAGTGGACGTTCGTAGTAATACGGGGTGTCTTGGAGAGAAAGGGTAAAAGTAGGAGTGGCAATGAGGTATGCAACTCTGACAATCCAAAAGCCAGTGTTTAAGAAGGTTCGGTTAATTTTGGTCACTAAGTCATAGTCTAGGGTCGGGTCATGGTCGTTGCCAAAGAGAGAGAGAAAAGAAACACTCAGCGTGCACTCTAACCTAGATCAGAATGGTTAACAATTTATCTAAACAGGAAACCTCCCACTGTAACCTCAAATTCTCCTCCAAACCTGAAAGAAGAATTAGTCGGGATCACCAGAAGAGTAAACCAACTCATCAGTGGGAATCGGGATCCAACTATCATCGTATGATAATGTGATGGAATCCACTCACGTTATCACACTCCAGAAAGTATGCGCATCTCTGGCAAGTTTCAGTTTCTTTAGAAACTCCCGATGTGATTTTTGCCCCATGCTCTTATGACCTTGACGTAGGCCAACATATCATAAGTCGCATGTCAAGTTCTACCCGTCATTATCCAGGTTAATTTGAACCCACCCGTACATACCCTTGACGTAGGCCAAAATAGTAGTACGACTGTCCCAAACTAACGCATCTATCTATGCAACAGAAAAGTAACAAGTAGCTACCATACACTATGCCTTGACGTAGGCCAACATACATAGCATGAATACTAAGTGCTACCTTCCTGAAATGACGGAGAGCTACGAATGGTTTTTGGCGAAAAACCTTTAACGTAATGAACTTGATATCGTTGAAGGAACCGGATAGCTTTTATAAAAATATAGCGACGAAAACCTTTGCTAAAGAGGTCACTCTCGGTGAAGGGATCTCGGCTCTTTCCCCGTAGAATGAGGTGCAGGATATTCCAACTGAATACCACGATGTAAAGCAAAAGGCAATCGGCTATAGTGAAGTTATTGCCCTGACGCAAATTTCTGTCCAAGGGGTCACTCCAAGTGAAGGGATCTTGGCCCTTGCCTCGTCGACTGAGGTGCTGGATATTCATAACCGAATACCTGTGCAAAACAAAAGAGAACGTCCTTGCAATAATATCTTTTTGAAAAATGTTCCAACAACATCAGAATAGGTTTGTTTAGCTTGCATTGATCTGAATCAATGCAGTCCCATCAATTGATCACACCAATAAAGAACGAAAATAATGATGTACGTATATGCCATCCGCATTCGCCACTGGGTCCCGTCAGCACCCGTTAGGTTACTTAACTGACGACAGAGCGGGGACTGGACTAGCGCGGATACAAAACATATACAACATCTACTAGTATATATATCAATATATAATAATCGCTCAAGGTGTGATAAAATGTAACATCACAGAAATATAATAAGCATCACAGAACAAAAGAGATATCTTGGATCCACGGGTTTCATAGAGCCGCTACTGAAACCCGACGTTCCCCTGGTCGTGTAGATAGCCTGTGCAATGAAATCCTAGACCCCTACGAGCGTGGCAAGTTACCCGCCAAAACCTGAAGCGAGGCAGCCCCCTTCAACAATGTGAATGGACCACCCAGCACTTCATGGAATCCGGTAACTTAAGCACCCTTCCTTAGGTCAACCTATACCCCCTACGAGTGCGGCGAATAGCCCGCCAATTCTAGAGTAAAGCCCCCTCCGTCTCAAAGCCATGAGATGCGGTCCCGTTGCCCTCTAGAACCCGGCCACCCGTGCACCCCACCGCGGGGTAATCCTAGTAAAGAAAGTAAAATATACAACCGGTACATCGACCTCAGCCCAGTCGTGCCCCAAAAGAATAATATACATACAGGAAGTGACGGCAGTCCACTTGTCGGACGCTCGCCCCGCAATATCAAATGTACATAAATAACCAAACTGTACTACCATTGCATCCAGGCTATCCACCACGACGAATCCGCAACATCACAGCACAACACAGAACATCAACGTGAATGTCACGTTCGCAAATCCGTCTAAAATGGCTATAGCAGTTAGACAGGATTTACCGATCAAGTGACAATCACGGTCGCAGATATAATGTAAATACTGTGAACTAACATGTTTAAAATTTTCGATCGACTAAATTTTCCGAAGTGGGCCCCTAGCACAACTGTAGCACTCAAAATAAATCTGGGCCCAAACAGAATATACCAAGAACCCCATTTCCAACTCAAGAACAAATCTGGAAATTTTGATGCACTGTTCCTACAGCACGGCCGCGGATCCGCCGCCAAAACGTTGTTTTGTCCGCGGATCCGCCGCGATACAGTAAAATCAGTGAACCAAAATTTCACAGAATTCTTAAAAAACCCTGCACGTAATTTTGCAATGTACCAAATAATTTTTTGAGCACAGCAAAAATTCGACAGAAACCTGTACTTGAAAATGGGGTTTTTGAAAAATCTGTTTGATCGAATTTGTAAACACGTTAGAGCAAGCTAGACTAGGTTAATGGCGTGGATCTGATACCAATGTAAGTGCACGGCAGCGCCCCGGCCATCTGTCCGAGGCCAAAATGCGGAAACGAAACTTTTTCTTTAACTTTAAAAACGGCGCTACCGCATACTAAAAACCCGGATCGGGCCATTAACCTACCACTAGCAAACAAGAGAATGGGTAGAAAGCTATACCGAGCGATCCGTGTCCTTCGGTCTTCGGCCTCTATCCCGATCTCCTCGCGGAATCTCCGGTTTTCATCTCCTCATCGTAAAGGGCACCACATCGCCGGGTCTTTTTACGGGCTCCCACCTCTGGACCGAGGCAACTCGGACACGAAGTTGGCGAGGCGACATGTCCAAGATTGCTGCAGAATAGTGTAGAGTAGTTTGTCTCAAGGGGTTATGTGAAGTTGCCTTTTGGATTGAGGAGAAGAAAAAAAACTTTGAAATGGCTATGGAATTTTTGTGGCAAGCAAAGTGAGATGAATAATTTCCCCACACCAAAAATGAATCCATCTCCCTTTTAAGGAAAATTCAGCCAAAGAATGGAAGAAAGAAAAACTGGCTGAAACGGAATACAAACTGGCAACTTCAAAAAACTGATCCCGTAATAAATTACAGGAAAACCCCGCGACCCTATATACATACCCACATTTGTATTCCAACCGAATACAAATGCAAAGAGACAAAATCTACACTGTACAATATAAGGATCCGGCTTAAACCAAAGCCCGCTAGTATTATCTGTCCGATCATGATCCGTGTAATACCGCTCGTATATGATCGAACCCTGCCATATATCCATACGGCCTCTACAGCGTTTCGCCCGAACTTGAGAAACTGTCTGTGGGGTACTCTAAAGACTCGTCAATACTTTTGGCTGTGGATTTAACCACCAGCACTTCAGAGATATTAGCCATACGTAACGGGCTATCAGGTATTGACCAAAAGGGACGTCAATGAGCGAACTCATCGTGACATCCTACTGAGCCTGTCAGTGACAATATCCGTACAGTCCGGTCCGTTCGTCTATGAGCATCGCATGGTGGGCCTAGGGGGTTGGTAAAAGTCAGACCCCCAATAGCGGTACAAGTCGTGTCGGAGTGTAGTCCAGAACACCCTAAGATACTACTGGAATACCTACCAGCAAATCTCATGTCTTCGCCAAGGACTTCGTGTAATGGATTTCCTAGACACAGCGCGACCTCACCCCCAATACCGGGAGAGACGAACCCGTGCAGATCCGCTCAATGCCTCTATGTGGCTCGGGATTGTACCCAACTAAAATCTGTTTGTACGACTCCTTTGAGCCGTGGTAGGGTAGTAATCAAAGCACAGTGGGAACTCACACGAAATAAATGACGATCTCAGGTCGATGAACTAACCTATACACAGGTCATATGGGAACTGCTATTTGACGTCTGGTATAATCCTAACTAGCAGGTTCCGGGCGAGTCCTGTCCGGTGTACTCATAACCCAATGAGCACCTGTATACATCTTAGGTGAACCAACTGACACCAGTGGGTAGTGAGACCGGCCACCGCCCCTCGTCGGGATCTCGACTGTATACACTAGTCTACTCCGGAGTATCGATGCCCAGTCTTGAAACTCCCACGACTAGGGACCTTTTAAGGATATGCTTATAGACCCCAGCTCTCACGTATATGATCGCCATCATACTGCTGGCCGTCAAGAAAGAATCCTAAGGGCTCTATCAACGTGTAATAGGGACCTGTAAGGTCACCTGAAGCAGTACACGATGATAAAGATAAACCAGATAGCATACTATCATCTTGAGTAAGACTGTCCTACCAGTATAGGTCTTCCCTCAATCATTGCAATCACGTGCCTGCGATCCAATAATTGACTCTGAAGGAACTATGTCCAACACCTGTCACGGTCCTTGAGGCTACCAGAGTACCTCTCGGGTGCCTGAGATTACCCACCATATCTGCGGAGTGGCTAATGGAATGTCAAACCTGATTGAATGTTTAGGTCCTATTAAATTTTCAGTAATCGTTTGCGATTCTGGAATCTCTTCCAGTTCTACCATAATCCCAGTACTATTTTCTGAAAAAATCTATTTTACTAAAACTGTGGCGAGTGAAGAATAATATCTCTATTGATCTTCCAGATGGTAGAAAGTCAACCCTCGTCATAGCCTGTGTTATCCCACAAACAGCCATTACAGAAACGTGCTTTGAGTTATCCAAAGTTTAGTTTTAAGCATAATCCAGACAACTCCCCGTACGTTAACATCGTTAAGATATGATCCATTCTATATACAATATAGAAACAAAGACACTGATTTAATTGGAACCAGATTCAAATCTTGCAGTTGTCTCCAGTGCATGTCAACTAAATGGAGAGAGGCCGATCAGCATTACTCAACTTAGGAATGCATCTAATTATGAATAACCTGAAAGAGAAATAAGTTTCTCAAAACCATTACTATCAACTGAATACCATACACAAGTATATACATGTTCGATAACATTGAAGAATCCTGATACTTGCAACACGTGATTCTCTATTTTATTTTTATACCTATAACTTCTCAAAACTTACACCTTGTATTTATACGAAATGTTGGGTTGCGGCAGCGCCCCGGCCGTCTTTCCGAGGCCAAATGAGGAACAAAAACTTTTTACGAACTGGTGCTAGCCGCATCCGAATCCCGGATTGTTCCATTAACCGTAAACTAGATAACTGTAAACGGGGTTTTAGAGATTATAACGATTGATCCGGGTCCTTCAGTCTTTAACCTATGCCCCTAGCATGTTGCGGATGCATCGACGAAGCTCGCTCTCTGACCTCGCTCGATCTACGATCTTCTCCTCGCCGAAAACCGCGCCATGTCAATGAATCCTTATACGGGTACCCGCCTCTGAACCGAGGCAACTCGGACACGAAGTTTTCTAGCCGACGTATCCAAGGATATAGTAGAGTAAGTATAGAATACTTTGTCTCATGTCATCCAAGTCTATGGATGAGGGTTGATCGAAGTTGCCAAATGGAGTGAGGATGAGATGAGCTTTTGGAATGAGCTAAAGATTTTTGTGCAAATGAAAATAAATCAATTTCTTCCTTACACCAAGATTGGGGGTTGCCTCAAAATGGCTCGGCCATATCAAGAGAGGAGGGAGGTGAGGGCAAGAGCAAGAGAGTGACCATAAGCCCAAAAATATCTCCAACAAATATCCTAGCCTTTCCAAAAACAATTAATGCACCAATAATGCACAAATCAAGTCATGCACATCCTAGAACCTTCATGAAACTGCTGGAGCCCCTGCACCGCATAAAACCCCTCTATTTACAAAAGTCCACATTTGCAAAGAACCCCTTCAATTCAAAAATCAGCCAAGAAGGAAAGAATGGGAATTTTTCCAAATAAAGAATGCAAACTGGTGATTGTTAGAGATTCTGCGTGTTCAAGTTTTAGTTAAATACCGCAATCAAGACGGTTTCGCACGTAGCTAGCCGGTTGAGTACGGGTCGTCCGCAGGGAGATGGGAGTCTTTTTCTATGTGCTTTAACGAGTTAAGTCCAGTTTTTCAGATTTTTGTTGTGATTAGTTAAGCGGTAAAATGATATGTAAAGAGAGCTTGTTAGGGTTAGGATTAGGTTAGTTTGAGTTAGGAGTCTCCACATCTTTCGTTGCCCCTCTTAATATCGGTGTTACGGTAATCGGCAACAATGGGGATTAGCACGACTAGGAAGGAACTTGCGAGTATAAGCTAGGCTTTCCAACGCATAAGTTCTTCCTTTTGGTGCTTGTCCGTCCGTTCTTGGCTCTTAGCCATAACCTCCGGTTAATTCAGCCACAACCGGTCTCACTACGGAATCACCGCTATCATGTAGGATAGGGTGCCGTAAGGAGCGAATTGTGGTTCAATTAACGGGAGTCGAATTAAGCTGTTGGGCAAGGAAAGAGTGAGAGAGATTTCCTTCTCTCAAACTTCCCTTATCCTACCCTAACAAGTATTAAACTACTCACACATCATGATACGGAAAAATAAAACAAAACAAAAGAGGAAGATAGAAAGAAAAAGATTAGAAGATAACAACTAGCTATTTGCGACCTCACCTTGGCGAGGATCAAGCGTAAGCATCATAGTCGTTTTAAGGATAAAGAAAAAGAGAGAAGAAAGAAACAACACGAAATAACAACAACTAGTTAACAAATGAAAATTACAACAATTATAGAAAGAACAAGATAAGCATGAAAATAAAATGAACTTCTTTATTCACCATTCTTCACTCACAAAGCTCACTACAAGTTTTAATGGAGAAGAGATGAGAAGAAGAAGAACATGTATTCTAAAACCTAGAAAAAGAATACAAGATTATGGACCCTTTCCTTCTCAAAGTTCTGGGCTATTTATAGGCTGGAGAATGAAAATCTAGGGCAACCACCAGAACACATATGAAAAGACCCAAATACCCCCCCAAAGCCCATGCTCTGACTCCACAGAGTGGCCGCGGATCCGCGGCCTAAGCCTCCCTATGCCGCGGATCCGCCGCACTCTGGTGGAGTTAGGGCATGGGATTTTTGGTGCTTTCCTGGTTTGCTGTGTACTTTATTCTGGCATGTGTATTTTCTCAAATTGTCTTCACGATTTTTCCAGAATTTCTGTTGAGGGAAAGGTGGACTTTTTGTGGATGTTTTTGTCATGATTGCCTCGAGCTCCGCGTAGATTTCTTGGATCTTGTGCTGCCATTGAGCCTTGTGCATGAAAACGACATTGATTTGACATTTTGTCTCTTAAACTGGTATCTGGCAACATACGGATGAAGAGCGGAGACCGTGTTTTCTCAGTGGTTGGCAGGAACCCGGATTTTGTCATGTTTTTCATGAATTTCACCGTTTTAGAACCGAGAACCTGTATCCTGCATTTTACTAGCAAACACGGCTCAAGAGTATCTACCGATAAGCAATATGATAAAAATTGGGCGGTATGAAAATGCAAAAATCTGATATGAACAAATACCCCCAAACTTATCATTTGCTCGTCCCGAGCAAAGCCAATTTATTCACAAAAAATTTCCTAACCTCACTTTCGCAAGGAACGCGATTGCACTGAGCATGTGCAACAAGCCGTTAAACCTCTAGGTGTCACTAGTAGGAGGAGTGTTGTCTCCTGAGGGTTTTCAGCGGATACTACCCACAAAATCCGGTCAAGTTGGTCTTGTAAAATAACTAAGATTCAAACCCTAAAGTTTTGTTTCAGAAAATAACAATTCTATAATCCTAAGTCTAGACCATCGAACCTTTATTTTTCACACCTCGCTTCTTATTTAACTACAGATTTTATATGTCTTTACGTGCAGTGCAAATAGTGTCGTTAAGTTCCAGAAGGATCGATTAAAGTCATCATGTCGCACAATAAAGCCCAGATAACAATTTTAAAAGGATCACATAAGTTTTATAAAGAGTTAAGCATTTTTCAAGTTTCGTTTTCCAGTAAGATTTCAACTTCAGAATTTCTATCTTCCTTAACAGGAAACTAAGTCGTATTTTTCACTCCACCTTTTTCTTGTTTTCATTTCATACACACCTCTGTGAGCGTGCAATAGTCTTTATCATAGAGTAAAACCTTCATATCTCCGTTAAAATTTTTTATAAAAGCCTGTCTTTTATCAAGATTATTCTCACACAAAGAACCGTTAGGAATTTTAACTCGGAGAGAACACTTGCTTGACTTTGTTTTAATCTGGACTTTCTAGGCTTCTTAGCGAGCTTTGGGCCAATGCACCCAAACCAGTTGATTTTAAGGCATTAGGTGTAGAAACACCCCAGCGGACTTAATTACTCAAGTTACCTAGGTCCAAAAACAAAAGACAGTTTGGCGTGAAAATCAGATGATTTAATACGAACGGAGATATAACCGGCAGTTCAATTATTTTTTTGGATAAAAGACGTGTTTTAGTGGGTTCGGTGTGTAATCATTCCAATCAAGTTTCAGATGGGTTATTTTTCAGACTTAGTTCCAATTACGGCATCAATAGCATTCCTTCATATTCGCTTTACTTCATAAACTATTCTTGACATTACTTATTTCAGAACAAACCTATTTGATCCTCCGAAAATCATTTATCTGTTTAAAAGTTTTTAAACATAAAAGACTTGTCATCTAATTTCCAAAAACTCACAACACGTGTAGTGTGATGTAAAGACGTATATCAGCTATAGTTAACTTCAAAGGAGAGTTATCTTTCAGGTTTTCAGAATCTAAACATAAGATTTAGTTATTCCTATTTTTTCAAACAAAAACCGTCGAAATGTTGAATCAGAGTTCTTCCACAAGCTAACTTGACAGAAAAGTTTTTATGTTTTTAGAAAATTTTCAGATTTTTATGGATTTTATGGATTTTAATATGCATATGCAGAATATACATATGAATGCGAAGGTAAGAAATGCGTACCGAGTGTACCTCCAAACTTAAACTGGACAGTGTCCTCACTGTCGTTGCATGAAGAGATCATTTGTAGGGTCAAAATTGTCGGTTAGCGATACACAATTTTTTTTTTGTTTTTGTTTTTAAAGAAAAAGAAAAAGAAAAAAGAATATACACAAATACATACAAAATGGTTTATACATACCCCCAAACTTATTTGGAACAGTGTCCACTGTTCTTGGCTGGATAACCGAAGTTTGGAGGTAGGCAGAGGAAGATCATTCAGGGTAAACCGGCTCCTGTAGGAACAGGAGCTCCTCTGTTGGTTCGGCGCTAAGGTACGGTTTGCATCTGTATCCGTTTACTTTGAAAAGTGAACCGTCCTTTGGATTTTCCAAATCCACAGCGCCTTGCGGATATACATTCCGCACAAAATACGGCCCTTTCCAGCGAGATCTGAGCTTTCCTGGATGGAAGTGAAGTCGGGTGTCGTAAAGCAGTACCTGCTGACCATGTACGAAGGTTTTGCGCAAAAGGTGTTTATCGTGAAACACCTTCGTTCGGTTCTTAACAACAACCGCGTTATTGTAAGCCTCATCCCTAAGCTCGCTCAGTTCGTTCAACTGCAGCTTCCGATGGCTGCCCGCATCCTCGAGAGACAGATTCAGCTCCTTTATCGCCCAAAATGCGCGATGCTCTATTTCGACAGGTAGGTGGCAGGCTTTTCCGTACACAAGCCGATAGGGAGACATGCCAAGGTCGATCTTATAAGCGGTTCGAAATGCCCAAAGGGCATCAGTGAGTTTCAGCGACCAATCCTTACGGTTCTTGGAAACCGTCTACTCCAGTATCTGCTTGATTTGCCGATTTGAAACTTCGGCCTGCCCGCAGGTTTGGGGGTGGTAGGGCGTAGAGAGCTTATGATTAATGGAGTATTTCCGCATCAAGGCTTCGAAAGTTTTATTGCAGAAATGACTTCCATTGTCGCTAATGATTGCTCGGGGGTGCCCAAATCGGGAGAAAATGTTTTCTTTAAGGAACCTAATAACAACCTTGTTGTCGTTAGTTCGGCTGGGCACAGCCTCGACCCATTTAGAGACGTAATCAACAGCGAGAAGGATATACAAGTTCCCAAAAGAGCTGGGAAATGGCCCCATGAAATCGATCCCCCAAACATCAAAAATCTCCACAACCAAGATTGGTTGGAGCGGCATCTCGTTCCTCCGGGATATCCGGCCCATGTGTTGGCACCGGGAGCAAGTCTTGCAATAGTCATGAGCGTCTTTGAAGAGTTGTGGCCAGTAGAAACCACATTGCAAGATCTTCTCAGCTGTCTTTCTGGGCCCAAAATGCTCGCCACACGCTTGATCATGGCAAAACGACAGCACACTCTTGAATTCCTCGTCAGGGACACACCGACGAATAATCTAGTCGGGACAGTACTTGAACAGATAGGGTTCGTCCCAGTAGAAGTGTTTTACTTGGGATAAGAAGCGAAGTCTGTCCTGACTTGACCATTCAGTCGGTAGTAATCCTCTGGCCAAATAGTTCACAATATCTGCGTAGCAGGGTTCGCAAGATACTGTCAAGAGCTGTTCATCCGGGAAAACGTCGTTGATCGGAATTGGAAGCGAAGGCGAAGAAGGAAGTCGTGAGAGATGGTCGGCAACTACGTTTTCACATCCTCGTTTGTCCTTAATGACAAGGTCAAACTCTTGAAGCAAGAGGATCCAACGTATTAACCGAGATTTTGCATCTTTCTTCGCAAAAAGATGGCGCAGAGCAGAATGGTCAGTGTAGACAATGACTGGAGAGCCGATGAGGTAGGGCCTGAACTTTTCTAAGGCAAATACAACAGCTAAGAATTCCTTCTCAGTTGTTGTATAGTTGAGTTGGGCGTCGTTCAGGGTTCGGCTTGCGTAATAGATTACGTGCGGCATCTTGTTGATGTGTTGTCCAAGGACAGCACCAATGGCAAAGTCGGATGCATCGCACATAATCTCGAATGGGTGCGTCCAGTCAGGTGAAGAAAGAACGGGAGAAGAAGTGAGTGAGCTTTTCAATGACTCGAATGCAGTCACACAGCTCGAGTTGAAGTCAAATGGCGTGTCCTTGGCCAGCAAAAGAGTCAAGGGTCTAGCAATCTTGCTAAAGTCCTTGATGAACCGTCTATAGAAACCGGCATGGCCAAGGAAGGCTCGGATATCTCTGACGCATCGGGGAGGAGGCAGATTGGAAATGACCTCAATCTTTGCTTTGTCAACCTCTATGCCATTTTGCGAGATGATATGTCCTAAGACAATACCTTCACGCACCATGAAGTGGCATTTCTCCCAGTTCAAAGTGAGATTCTTGTCCTTACATCGGGTAAGGACAGCGTCAAGATGCAGCAAACACTCGTTGAAGGAATCGCCGAAGATGGAGAAATCATCCATGAAAATCTCCAGAAATTTTTCCACCATGTCTGAGAAAATTCCCATCATACACCGCTGGAAGGTAGCGGGCGCATTGCATAACCCAAAGGGCATGCGACGATATGCAAACGTGCCGAAAGGACAAGTGAATGTGGTCTTGTCCTGGTCTTTTTCGGCGATGGGAATTTGATTATAGCCGGAGTAGCCATCAAGAAAGCAGTAGTACTCGTGTCCGGCCAATCGTTCAAGCATCTGGTCAATGAAAGGTAGCGGAAAGTGGTCTTTCCGCGTTGCGGCGTTGAGTTTTCTGTAATCAATGCAAACTCGCCACCCAGTTTGGGTGCGAGTAGGGATTAACTCGTTCGCCTCGTTGGTTATGACCGTGATGCCCGACTTCTTGGGGACAACATGAATGGGGCTAACCCACTGGCTATCAGAGATAGGGTAAATGATACCACTATCTAGACATTTGACGATCTCCTTCTTCACAGCCTCTTTCATGACTGGATTGAGACGTCTTTGTGGATCCCGGGCTGGTTTGGCATCATCCATCAGATGAATGTGATGCTCAACGATCAGGGGACTAATCCCCTTGATGTCCGCCATGGACCAGCCAAAAGCTTGCCTGTTGCTGTGCAAGACCGCAAGAAGGGCTTTCTCTTGCTCGGGAGCTGGAGAAGCCGAGATGATGACAGGGAGGGTCTCGTTCTCACCTAAGTAAGCGTACTTAAGGTGAGACGGCAAAGGCTTGAGTTCGAGCGTTGGAGGTGAAATGATGGAAGGCAAGATTGGTGCAAGGGTCTCGAACTTAAAGGACTCCAGCAAAGGTTCGAAACGAGTGTAGGCGACCGAGTCGGATGGTTCAGGTAACTCATCCGGAAAGTCGAAGGATTCAAACTCGGGTTGTGTGCGACTAAGATCGTTCGAGAACGTGAAACACTCGTAGTCGTTGTCGGGCGCAGAAACAGCAGCAGGTTCGAAGAGAAACGCACTAGTGGCGTCATGATTATCGTGATCAAACAGAAACTCCTCGAATTCGCACTCTTCTGGGGTGATCTCCTGGATCGAGCAGACATCTAGTATATGAGCATTAGGTTCGGCGGGCTGATTCCCCAACCTAAAAATGTTGAGTTCAATCGTCATATTTCCAAAAGAGAGGTTCATCAAACCATTGCGACAATTGATCACAGCATTTGAGGTTGCGAGAAATGGGCGACCGAGTATCACCGGAATTTGATTCCGGGGGTTAGCTACAGGCTGTGTATCTAATACAATGAAGTCAACGGGGAATATGAAGTCCCCGACTTTTATTAACACATCCTCTAGCTCACCCCTAGGATGGGTGATCGATCGGTCGGCCATTTGGAGAGTGCAGTGCGTGGGTTTCAGCTCTCCGACGCCTAATTTCTCGTATACTGAATACGAAAGCAAGTTAACACTGGCACCAAGATCTAATAGTGCGCGGTTGATGTTCTTATCCCCAATGGTAATTGAAATCGTAGGACAGCCAGGGTCCTTCCGTTTTTGTGGTAAAGATTGGGTAAGGGCATCACTCACAGCACTAGCCATGAAAACTTTCTTGGGTACCTGAGACTTCCTCTTTTTCGTGCACAAGTCCTTTAAGATTTTCGCGTAAGACGGGACTTGTTGGACAGCATCTAAAAGAGGAATGTTAATGTTAACTTGCTTGAATAACTCCAAAATCTTCTCCATTTGTGGATTTTTTTTGTTAGACCTCAACCGGTTTGGAAATGGAACATTTTGAAAATTGGTTGAGTCTAATGCTGGAGGAGGAGATTGTGGAGTCGGAACGGATCCCAGAACAGGTGTTTTCGTGGAGTGAGAAGTGGGTCCATTCGGAGCAGAAGAAGAGGAAGGTGAGCCTTGTGAAGAACGGAGAATAGGCTCAGAAGACAAGGAAGAAGAAGAAGAAGAAGAAGAAGAAGCGACCGGGGTGTCATCGTTGATCCGTTTGCCAATGTTGTTTTGCAGCATCCTTCCCGATCTCAGTGTGGTCACGGCACTCACATTATGGTTCTGTTGTTCAAGAGCAACATGTGCATTATGTGGGTGACCGGGATTTGGGAGTGGCTGGGACGGGAGCTTCCCCTTCTCTCGCTCGCTTAAGGCCGCGTTCAGCTGTGCAATCTGGGCCTCGATGGTCTTGATTCTTTGCCCGTGTGTGGCAGTGTGTTGCACTAGGGATTGAATGGAAGACTGGATGTTGGCGATGGACTGAGTCGACTGTTTAACGAACGCCTCCAGACTTCGTTCAAGCGAGGAAACCTTATCGTTGTTTGACGGAACAAAGTTGTTTGGTGGAAAAGAATTGTTGGGTGCAAAGTTGTTCGTCTGATTCTGAAAAGGTTGGGGTTGGAAGGGCTGCTGATAATGAGTTTGTTGTTGCGCTTGTTGTTGCGGTGGAGGGGCCCTTTGGAAATTGTTGCCTTGGAATTGATTCTGATTCTGATTCCAGGCGAAATTGGGGTGGTTTCTCCAACCGGGATTGTAGGTGGAAGAGTATGGATCATTCCTCGGTCTTTGCTGGAATGCAGCATTAACCTGATCCTGTCCTTGCGAGGGTGGATTGTAAGGACACTCTTCGGTCAAGTGAGAAGGATCGGAACAACAAGCGCAGATGGTACGAAGGGGGAGAACAGGGGCAGGAGCAGGAGCAGAAAATTTGCTCTCTATCTCTTCAATCTTTCTTGTTATTGCAGCCATTTCAGCTTTCATCGCAATAAAGACATCAAGTTGGTGGATTCCTACCATAGACTGACCGGTAGAAGTGGAGGTAGAAGAAGAAGAAGTCGGTCTGGTGCTCTCCCATTGTAGCGTTTGCTCCGCAAGGTCGTCAAAGAACTGCCACGCTTCCTCGTCAGATTTCGATAGGAAGTGGCCCTGACAGATGGTCTCCAACAACTGCTTCGTTGCTGGGTTCAGGCACTCGTATAAGGTTTGGCAAAGTTGCCATTTCTCTATACCGTGGTGAGGACACTGAACAAGAAGGTCTTTGTACCGGTCAAAGCACTTCCAGAAGGGTTCAGAAGGAAGCTGGGAAAATTGGTTGATTTCATTTCGAATCCTTGCGGTTTTATGATTCAGATAGAATTTTTTTAGAAACGCTTTAACAAACTCGTCCCAGCTGGTGATTGAGTGGGAAGCGGTGCTATACAGCCATTTTTCAGCAAGATCGCATAGAGTGAACGGAATGACCCGTAGACGTATAGCATCGTCCGACAGCTGGGTGGTTTTCATCATGGCACAGACGTTTTGAAATTTGTTGATGAAGATATAGGCATCTTCAGATTCAAGCCCATGAAAACGTGGAAGCATGTTGATGAAGTGGGGCTTAATTTCAAAGTTGTCCCCATTGGCCGGAGGAAGAGAAAGGCAGGTGGGAAGTGCAGAACGGGTGGGATAGAAACTATCCTGGAGCGTGATTCGCTGCGGCGCTACAACAGACGGTGGTGGTGGGATATTGGTCTCCGTAGGAGGTGGAGCCAATCCAGGGGTAGTCAAAGAGATGTTCGGATTAAATCCTGACATCGCGGAAGAAGAGGTTGGTGATGGTGAAGGTGAAGATGTATGAACAGAATTCCGGTCAACGTCAGAGTTGGCCGGCAAAGGAAGGGGTGAAAGAGGAGTGGACGGAGTATCGACTTCGGAGTCGATCGCGTAGTCGGTAGCGACTAACGTAACGCGGACTAGACGGGCGCTAGTGTCCCGAGTCCAAGCGGACATACACTAAACGAGTTTAGTATAGTCAAAACGGAGAAGGTGAGGGTAAGAAAACGTCAATGGAGAAAGGCGATGGGTGGTGGGTGAAAAAAAAATGGATTTGGCGACAAAGGGCAAGTTTTTATAAAAGTTTTTGATTTTTTTTCTTTTTTTTTGTTTTGTTTTTAGAAAGAGATTTACAGAAATATATACGGATATACGGCTTAAGTAATCACAAACAAGATATGCACAATCACACCTAGATCTAAGGTCACCTAGGTCTACTAGACCTGCTCTTGAACTTGATTGTCGAAGTTAAACAGTGTCGAGAAACGGGCTTAAAAATACACTGATCACGAGGCCAGGTAAGTGCAGAGATAAGGGGAGGTTGTCCAACGCTTTCGCGAAGTTCCTTAATTAAATAACCCTTTCTCTTTTGGCGGTTGCGCCGTTAATACTTTCCTAGACACCCCGTAAACAATATACCGTTAAGCGAGATTCTAAACACGGTTTATCTTCTCCTAATGAGCGCGAAGTCCTTAGGGCTGAAGTCTAGTATTTTTTTAATTTACAATGGACAATGCATATGCTTTTGTGATTTTTGGGGTCCTAGGAAGGGTGATGAAATCCCCACCCAATCTGGATTGCTTTCAAGCCCCTTAAGTCCGTATTAAAGAATGCAAAGCGATAACAAATCAACTGCAAATAATTTTTATTTTTAGCGCGGCGCAAAGAATCCTGCACAAGAACAGTTTATTGAAAGGGGGAGAAGAGTTTGCGCAAAGAAATCTGCAGAAAACACAGTTTATTGGAGTCCAGAGGAGTGGGGGAGAGAAGAGGAACACTTACAGAGAGTTTGGCACAAAGAACACCCTAAGTGGCCGCGGTTCCGCGGCAAAAGAGCCCTAATGCCGCGGTTCCGCGGCTGTAAAGAGGAGTTGATGCTTCATTTTTCTGGTGTGGGCTCTGTTTGGTGTCCTCTGCTTGTCTGGATTTGCTGAATCTTTGGTTGCTCACTGTATCTGCTCCAGATTCTTAAAGTAGACCGTTTGCTTCGTTTTGTCCGTCGCGGTGTACCCACGAAATGTGGGTCTATCTTCCCACGTCTTTGGCACTGAACTTGAACTCCGTATATTCTACGTCGTGGCTACTGAACTCAAACTTCGTATTTTCCTGCACACTTGCACAAAAACTAATCAAAACTAACAAGATGATTTTTTTACAAAGTATATTTTTTTTGTTTTGTTTTTCGGTTATATTCACAAGTTAACCCGAAATTACACAAGGAAATAAACTACCGTCTCCCCGGCAACGGCGCCATTTGATTGTTAGAGATTCTGCGTGTTCAAGTTTTAGTTAAATACCGCAATCAAGACGGTTTCGCACGTAGCTAGCCGGTTGAGTACGGGTCGTCCGTAGGGAGATGAGAGTCTTTTTCTATGTGCTTTAACGAGTTAAGTCCAGTTTTTCAGATTTTTGTTGTGATTAGTTAAGCGGTAAAATGATATGTAAAGAGAGCTTGTTAGGGTTAGGATTAGGTTAGTTTGAGTTAGGAGTCTCCACATCTTTCGTTGCCCCTCTTAATATCGGTGTTACGGTAATCTGCAACAACGGGGATTAGCACGACTAAGAAGGAACTTGCGAGTATAAGCTAGGCTTTCCAACGCATAAGTTCTTCCTTTTGGTGCTTGTCCGTCCGTTCTTGGCTCTTAGCCATAACCTCCGGTTAATTCAGCCACAACATGTCTCACTACGGAATCACCTCTATCATGTAGGATAGGGTGCCGTAAGGAGCGGATTGTGGTTCAATTAACGGGAGTCGAATTAAGCTGTTGGGCAAGGAAAGAGTGAGAGAGATTTCCTTCTCTCAAACTTCCCTTATCCTACCCTAACAAGTATTAAACTACTCACACATCATGATACGGAAAAATAAAACAAAACAAAAGAGGAAGATAGAAAGAAAAAGATTAGAAGATAACAACTAGCTATTTGCGACCTCACCTTGGCGAGGATCGAGCGTAAGCATCATAGTCGTTTTAAGGATAAAGAAAAAGAGAGAAGAAAGAAACAACACGAAATAACAACAACTAGTTAACAAATGAAAATTACAACAATTATAGAAAGAACAAGATAAGCATGAAAATAAAATGAACTTCTTTATTCACCATTCTTCACTCACAAAGCTCACTACAAGTTTTAATGGAGAAGAGATGAGAAGAAGAAGAACATGTATTCTAAAACCTAGAAAAAGAATACAAAATTATGGACCCTTTCCTTCTCAAAGTTCTGGGCTATTTATAGGCTGGAGAATAGAAATCTAGGGCAACCACCAGAACACATATGAAAAGACCCAAATACCCCCCAAAGCCCATGCTCTGACTCCACAGAGTGGCCGCGGATCCGCGGCCTAAGCCTCCCTATGCCGCGGATCCGCCGCACTCTGGTGGAGTTAGGGCATGGGATTTTTGGTGCTTCCCTGGTTTGCTGTGTACTTTATTGTGGCATGTGTATTTTCTCAAATTGTCTTCACGATTTTTCCAGAATTTCTGTTGAGGGAAAGGTGGACTTTTTGTGGATGTTTTTGTCATGATTGCCTCGAGCTCCGCGTAGATTTCTTGGATCTTGTGCTGCCATTGAGCCTTGTGCATGAAAACGACATTGATTTGACATTTTGTCTCTTAAACTGGTATCTGGCAACATACGGATGAAGAGCGGAGACCGTGTTTTCTCAGTGGTTGGCAGGAACCCGGATTTTGTCGTGTTTTCCCTGAATTTCACCGTTTTAGAACCGAGAACCTGTATCCTGCATTTTACTAGCAAACACGGCTCAAGAGTATCTACCGATAAGCAATGTGATAAAAATTAGGCGGTATGAAAATGCAAAAATCTGATATGAACAACTGGCAAGTTCAAAAAGCGATCCCGTAACAAATTACAGGATAACCTCGTAACTGTATATACATACCCGCATTTATATTCCGACTGAATACAAATGCAATGAGACAAAATCTACACAGTATAATACTAGGACCCGGCTTAAACCAAAGCCCGCTAGTATTATCTTTCCGAAACATGACACGTGCACAAGTGCACGTGTATATTCGAATCCTGCCGTAAAACCATACGGCCTCTACAACGTTTTACCCGAACTGGAAAACTTTCTGTGGGGAACTCTAAAGACTCGTCAATACTCTGGCAGTGGGTTTAACCATAAGCCGTCAATGGTACTAGCTGTACGTAACGGCTGCCCATGTACTGAGTGAAAGGGAGTCTGATGAGCGAACTCATCCTGGAACCCTACTGAGCCTATGTGTGACAATATCCGTACAGTCTGGTCCGTTCGTCTATAGTATCGTATATCGGGCCTAGGGAGCTGCTAAATGTCAGACCCCCAATAGCGGTATAAGTCGTGTCGGAGTGTAGCCCAGAACAGCCTGAGATACTACTGGAATGCCTACCAGTAAATCTCACTTACCATGGCCATGGATTTTGTGTAATGGTTCTCCATACACAGCACGATCGCACTCCCAACCTTAGGAGAGACGAATCCCCTGCCGATCCGCTTACTGCCTCCATGTGGTTCGGGACTGTACCCTACTAAAACCTGTTTTCATGACTCCTTTGAGCCGTGGTAGGGTAATAATCAAAGCACAGTGGGAACTCACACGAGACAAATGATGATCTCAGGTCGATAGACTAACCTGTACACATGTCACCTGGGAATTGCTATCTGACGACAGGTTTCAAAAACCAGCTAGCATATTCCCGGCGAGTCCAGTCCGGTGTACTCATAACCCAACGAGCACCTGTATACTTCTTAGGTGAACCAACTGACAACAATGGCTTGTGAGACCGGCCATCGCCCCACGTCGCGGTCTCGACTATATACACTAGTCTACTCTGGAGTATCAATACCCTATCTCGAAACTCCCATGACTAGGGACCACATTTAAGGATGTGCTTATAGACTACCCAACTCTCACGTATATGATCGCCATCATACTGTTGGTAGTCAAGAAAGAATCCTATGGGCTCTATCAACGTGCAATAGTGATATATCATGTCACCTAAAGCAGTACACATTTGATAAAGATAAACCAGATAGCATACTATCATCTTGAGTAAGATTGTCCTACCGGTATAGGTCCTCCCTCAACCATTGCAATCACGTGCCTGCGATCCAATAATTTACTTTGAAGGCACCATATCCAACAATCCCCCACTTGCACTTAAGGTTAATTATTGCAATGTCGCATACTCACAGCCTGTGTGATACCGAACACCCAACTCCTCTACTAATCAGTCTCACAAAGCTTGTTTGTAAAACTATTGTGTTCGAGAAATACCCTCAGTGAGTGGATCCACTCTGATGTTTCTTTCTATGTCTCTCTATATCTAAAGTTCGCGGAGAAACCCATGTCCCGAAAAGAGTAATACCTATCTTAGAATATGTCTGGATATCTGATTGGACCTAGTTCATGAATGAACTCCAAATCCAAACTTTCTTAGACTGTATCGTCAACTGAACCTAATCAGTATCCTGCGCCATACCTCCCTCAGTACCCGCTTGGACCACCTGTCCAAACTACTGCCCCTCGTCAGAGGGAAAACTATAACTCTAACAGTCACTATGTCATCCTGGTCACCTTGGAAGCCTAGAATGGTAACTGTCTCCTGAAGGAGGCTATCATTATCAAATCTCTAAAACATCCACTTATGTTCTAAAACTGCTTCCGAATGTTTCTCCAGTATTGGATCAATATCAACTTATTGCATCTAGTGCAAAAACAACATCTGGTGTGGTACTTGACATCTCATGATCAACTCAATTACCTAAGCAAGTGATCTGCCAATCATGCACATCCCTCTCCCCTTTAGTCTGTAAGAAACCTTTAAAGAGGGTGACACCATCACCTGCTGGTACACAACCATGTCAGGAGTCGTCCATTCTAAATACCTTTAGAATGCTGTCTAAGTACTCAGATTAAGAAACTACCCAAATCTAGATCTAAAACCATAGATCTAGTATCCAGAATGACTGATATAATATCCACATCCAATGTGGAGAAAACACTGTGTGACAACTACAGTATAACCGATTGTAGTATAGGAATTTTACTTCCTACTCTGTGTATGTCATCCGATACCAGGACATCACACCCTACTACCTTCTTAACAGATCCATCCCCTATTCTGATGAAGTCAAAGCCCATGATTGTCACATCAAAAATAGATGATCTATCTCCGCTATATATGCTTTAGTTTATAAATAGGCACAAGCTTCTTTTCCACTATGCTTCCGCTGCACCCACTGATTACGACAACCCTCTGGCAGAATAATATACACGTGAACTTCTAAAACTAGTTTAGAACGACGCTATACTTATCCTTCTGTCGGCTATCATAGCCTGGAACAACAGTAATGACAAGTATGGGTAAACAAGAACCTCCCTGTCACCGTCCTTGAGGTTACCGGAGTACCTCTCGAGTATCTGAGGTTACCCACCATATCTGCGGAGTGGCTAATGGAATGTTAAACCTGATTGAATATTTAGGTCCTATCAAATTTTCTGTAATCGTTTGCGGGTTTGGAATCTCTTCCAGTTCTACCATACTCCCACTACTGTTTTCTGAAAATCTATTTTACTAAAACTGTGGCGAGTCAAGAACAATATCACTATTGATCATCCAGATGGTAGAAAATCAACCCTCGTCTAAGCCAGGGTCAACCCACAAACTGCCATTATAGAAACGTGTCTTGAGTTATCCAGAGTCTGGTTTTAAGCATAAGCCGAACAACTCCATATACCTTAACATCGTTAAGATATGATCCATTCTATATACAATATAGAAATAGAGGCACTGGTTTAATTGGAACCAGATTCAAATCATGCAGCTGTCTCCAGTGTATGTCAACTAAATGGAGAGAGGCAGATCAGCATTACTGAACTTTGGAGTTCATCCAATTATGAGTAACCTGAAAGAGAAGCATTTTTTCTAAAACATAAATATTAACTGAATACCAACCACAAGTATCTACATCTTTGATCACCTTGAAAAATACCGATACTTGCTACACCTGGTTCTCTACTTTATTCTTGCACCTATAACTTCTCAAAACTTAGACCTTGTATTTCTACGAAACACGTGTCTAAAAACTCGAGAAGTCATAAGTAAATAGAATAGAGTATGAGGACCAACCCCTTTGTCCTAATGGACACTGGACAACATACAATACTTTGTATAAGTCCCTTGAGTTGAATAACTCATACCCTGCGCGTCGTAGGTTCAAAACTGTACCCAGGCGATTTCCTCAAATATCACCAATTACAACGAATTCCGATATAATGAGGATGATCACCGAATTTCCAATAACTTACCCCTACTCATCATCTGTAAAACGATACAGATGTGAGAATCATACCTGGTAAATACATACCCAGGAGCAAGGACAAATAGGGAAATCAGTTTTCTGTTAACAATACACAGTGAAACTGAAACATGAATATGTTTTGAAGGGGTATCTGGGTATTCCTAGTAATGCCTCTTCCATTTCCCAGATTCATGACTATTACCGTATATTTCTTTGTCATCTCTCCAAATCCCTTTATTTGTCTTTAGTTGTTACCTTCTGTACACCATCGTTAGGCTTAATGGTTTTCTTCCTTCCGCACCGTTCGGCACCAGCCTATGATTTGGAAGAAGACTATCGAATAAGCGTAATAGGTGTACTCTCCTAATCTTAGTAATACTCGCAACCTAAGTATCACGACCCGAAATAGCACGTGACTGGCCCTTTAACCATATGAAGTCTATAGGACCCCATCTAATTCAAGTAAGCCAAAAGCCCAAAAATCTAAAACCATTTTAAATAAAAAAATGAAGGAAATCTTGTTTTAAAGAAGTGAATAAAACATGTTTTAAAAACAAGGTTTTTAAATAGGTAAGCCGAATATGCATTTTAAAATTCCCAAGTCTTTTCTGAAAATTTCGGCAGAGTTTCCTTTGTAAAAACTGACCCCAAACGAGGTACAACATGAATAATATATGCACAAAGATAAAAAGGCATCCCCAAGCGGGAGCTAGCTCTTCGTCAATCGACGGTCACAACCACGCAATCAATATAATATACAACGCCGAAGGGCGAGGATCAAAACTGAAAAGGAAACTCAAAACAGCATGAAATCTATAATAACACAACGCGCGACTCTAAGGTCGAACGAATAAACAACTCAAGTCTCTAAGTCTGAAATAAATACATGTCTGGTTGATGGAATTACTAGATACAACTGATTAAAATAAATACAAGGGTGGTCACAATGCGAGTGAACCCACCTACTAAAGCAATCACCCACAAAGGAAGCAGTGTGCCAGAAAGCCGCAATGAAACCTGTACGGCAAAATGTGCAAGAACTGTGGCACAACGGGGGTGAGTTGCCAAATCGTGAGTAGAAAACATCACAGAGCACAAATCGTATGTATGACTCATCCTAGGTCAACGATCAATATATATATATATAACCTCAAAGTGATAAGTCTGAAGCATGAAAAAGTGGCAAGGGTAAACATCTATACATAAGTGTAATCCCAAGTGCTAGTGTCAGTGCATCAGGTAGCAACAAATCATCAATATGAGGTATGATCAATGAAATCAATATGAATCAATGTCAACTATATCATGAAGTCTATAAGCATATGGATATCATCCAACTATATAATCAATGTCTGTATGTATATGGATCTCGTCCGTGTGTCAACCAATGATACAAAACATCATGCGTGTAAATATCAAAAAGCATATGCATGGAAGTATGAAGATATAAATCAACGTGTGTCCCTCGCAACACATCAAAATCATGGAATCGGAGTGTCCAGTATCGATACTCGAAAACATCATGAAACCTGTGCCCAGCATCGCCACGTAAATCCTCATATATATAGGGCTCCGTCAGTCTAGATCGGCCCACGGGCTCCGTCAGTCCGGATCGGCCCGTATAATTTCTCGACTCTAGTCGGTATCCTCCGGATATCCGCAGAGCCCAAATACTATCACCGGTAGGTAGTGGTCCCTCTGGCAGGATCATCGTCATCCACACGAAATCTCTATCTCGCCCCGGGATACCAAACCAGGTCCACCATGTACCCGCAAACGGAATCATCCGTCTCCTCGAATCGGGTTTCACATATCACATGTCTCAGAACCGAGAAAACACTGTTGGATATAGTGCCCTCAAAGTCAATTATTGGATCGCATGTACGTGATTGCAATGATTGAGAGAGGACCTATACCGGTAGGACAGTCTTGCTCGAGATGATAGTATGTTATCTGGTTTGTCTTTATCATCGTTTACTTGCTTTAGTTCACTATTGCATGTTGATAGAGCCCATAGGATTCTTGCTTGACTGCCAGCAGTATGATGGCGATCATATACGTGGGAGCTGGGGTCTATAAGCACATTCCTAAAGTGTGCCTAGTCGTGGGAGTTTCGAGATAGGGCATCGATACTCTAGAGTAGACTAGTGTATACAGTCGAGAACCCGACGAGGGGCGGTGGCCGATCTCACAAGCCATTGGTGTCAGTTGGTTCACCTAAGATGTATACAGGTGCTCATTGGGTTATGAGTACACCGGACAGGACTCGCCGGGAACATGCTAGTTGGTATTATACATATCGTCAGATAGCAGTTCCCTGGTGACATGTGTACATATTAGTTTGTCGACCTGAGATCGTCATTTGTCTTGTGTGAGTTCCCACTGTGCTTTGATTACTACCTTACCACGGCTCAAAGGAGTCGTGCAAACAGGTTTTAGTTGGGTACATTCCCGAGCCACATGGAGGCAGTGAGCGGATCGTCGAGGATTCGTCTCTCCCGGTATTAGGGGTGAGATCACGCTGTGTTTAGGAGAGCCATTACACGAAATCCCTGGCCAGGGTAATCGAGATTTACTAGTAGGTATTCCAGTAATGTCTCAGGGTTTTATGGGCTACTCTCCGACACGACTTATACCGCTAATGGGGTTCTGACGTTTACTAGCCCCCTAGGTCCTATATGCGATACTCATAGACGAACAGACTAGACTATACGGATATTGTCACTATAAGGCTCAGTAGGGTTTCTGGATGAGTTCGCTCGTCAGCTTCCCTTCCGATCAATACATGGGCAACCGTTACGTACAGCTAGTACCACTGACGTGCTTGTGGTTATACCCAGTGTCAGTGTATTGATGAGTCATTAGAGTCCCCAGCAGAAAGTTCCCAAGTTCAGGCGAAACGCTGTAGAGGCCGTATGGATATATGGCAGGATTCGATGATATCCGTGCACTTGGGTACGGATCATGATCGGACGGATAATACTAGCGGGTTTTGGTTTAAGCCGGATCCTAGTATTATGATGTAGGAATATTTTTGTTTCATTTGCATTCATATTCGGTCGGAATACAAATGCGGGTATGTATTTACATACGAGAGGTTTTCTTGTGATACGTTACAAGACTACTTTTTGAAGTTGCCATTTCCTTTCTTCGGTTTTTAAATATTTAATCTAATATTTTAATACGGAAGTGTGTTTTTTCTTTTGTGTGCATGGACATTTTTTTGTTGCATGTTATTTTTTTTGATGGGCTATTTTTTGGGGCTGCCAATTTTTCTAAGTCAATGGAAGCATGGGGTTTTGGTGGGTCACTCATCTTGCTTTAATGAGGTTTGGTGATTAATTATTTAGTGTTGACATTTCTATGTTGGAATGGGGTGTGGGGATTAATTAATCTAGATATAACTCACCACTTCATTCTTAGAAATAGAGAGAACACCAAAATCCCCAAAATCCCAGTGAAACAGCACCTTGGCCGAGCCCATTGATTCCTTTTCTTCACTTGCAAAATTTCCTTTGCTCACAATTTCTAGACATGGCAACTTCATTTTTCCTCCATCCAAATTCTTTGGTGGCTCGAGACAAAATATTCTACATTCTCTCTACTTCGCTCTTGGACATGTCGGCTAGCAAACTTCATGTCCGAATTGCCTCGGTTTTGAGGTGGGAGCCCGTATACAGATTCATCGACGTGGTGCCACTATGACGTGCGAGATCGAGGTGCGGACTTCGTCAGCGCAGCAGCAGGAGTTTGGTGCGGAGATTAATGACCGAAGGACACGGATCGATCGGTATAATCTTTCCAAACTTCTTTTACAGATTGCTAGTTTACGGTTAATGGAACAATCCGGGTATTTGGGTCGCGGTGGCGCCGGTTTCGTAAAAGGTTTTTGTTCCGTATTTGGCCTCATTTAGACTGCCGGGACGCCGTCGTGGCCCAACATGGTATCAGAGTCACCCATTAACCGTTAACTAGCTTGTTTAGACGATGTTAAAATATCGAAATCGAAATTTTAACCCGGAAACAATACCAATGATTTTTGGGTGCTGGGGAAATTTAGTGGGCCTTGGAAATTTCGTGAGTGTTGATTTTGTGAAGGAAATGGAGTGGGCTGTTGATGGGTGTTGTTATTGTGTGGTTTTCAAATGTTGCTTTAATTAAGATATCCTCATTACTTGAAAACCACAGTGAACCTTTCTCATTTTCGAATGAGCCACTTTAATTTCAACAACCACTTCATCTCTTTTCACAGCGACTTCATTAATTTTGAAGACTTGGCCAAAAAGCAAATTCTAGTGCTCATATTTTCTTCACTCCAATAGCATTTGGTTTCTGCAAAGTTGGTTCAGTGGTATTGTTTATTTAGCCCAATTTGGATATGGTTTTATCAGTTTGTTTGGGGCTATTCGGGGGTTATTTCGAAGTCGATATTTTTTTAATATTGTTTAAAATTTACAGTGCATTACAACACTATCTGTGATCGTGAATGTCATTCGAGCGGTAAATCTTGTCTAATTTCTATGGCCCTTTTAGACGGATTTGCGAACACGACATTCACGTTGATGTTCTGTGTTGTACTGTGATTTTGCAGATTGTCGTGGTGGATAGCTTGGATGCAATGGTAGTGCAGTTTGGATTTATTTGTACATTTAATATTGCGGGGCAAGCATCCGACATGTGGACTGCCGTCACTGCCTATTTGTATATTATTCTTTTAGGACACGACCGGGTTGAGATTGATGTACCCGTTGTACATATTTTATTTTCTGTACAAGGATTACCCCACGGTAGGGTGCACGGATAGCCAGGTTCTAGAGGGCAACGGGCCCGCATCTCATGGCTTTGAGACAGAGGGGGCTTCAATCTAGAATTGGTGGGCTATTCGCCGCACTCGTAGGGGGTATAGGTTGACCCAAAGAGGGGTGCTCAAGTTACCGAATTCCGTGAAGTGCTTGGTGGTCCATTCATTTTGCTGAAGGGGGCTGCCTCGATTCTGGTTTTGGCGGGTAACTTGCCGCACTCGTAGGGGTCTAGGTTTTCATTGCACAGGCTATCCACACGACCAGGGGAACGTCGGGTTTCAGTTGTGGCTCAATGAAACCCAGGAATCCCAGATTATCTGTATTGTTCGGTGATACTTATTACTTTTCTGTGATGTTGCATTTATCATACCAGAAGCGATTATTATATATTGATATATATACTAGTAGATGTTGTATATGTTTTACACCCGCGCTAGTCCAGTCCCCGCTCTGTCGTTAGTTAAGTAACCTAACGGGTGATGACGGGACCCAGTGGTGAATGTGGATGGTATATAGGTACATTATATTTTCGTTATTTTCTGATGTGATTAATTGATGGGACTGCGTTGATTCTTATCAATGCAAGAAAAACAAACCTATACATGATATTTTTGGAACCATTTTTTCAAAAAGCTGTTATTGCAAGGACGTTCTCTTTTGTTTTGCAAAGTGGTATTCGGTTATGAATATCGAGCACCTCATTCGACGAGGAAAGGGCCGAGATCCCTTCATCGGGAGTGACCCCTTGGACAGAAGTTTGCGTCAGGATAATAACTTCACCATAGTCGATTGCCTTTTGCTTTGTATCGTGGTATTCAGTTTGGAATATCATGCACCTCATTCGACGTGGAAAGAGACGAGATCCCTTCACCGGGAGGGACCTCTTTAGCAAAGGTTTCGCCACTATATTTTATAAAAAACTACCCGGTTCCTTCAATGAGATCAAGTTCATTACGTTAATGGTTTTTCGCCAAAAACCAGCCGTAGCCCTCCATCGTTTCTTTCAGGTAATACCTAGTATTCGTGCTGCGTTTGTTGGCCTTTGTCAAGGCGTAGTGTGCGGTAGCTGGGTATTACTTGTCTGTTGCATTGAGTTGCGATTATCTAGGATAGTCGTATAACCTTGTTGGCCTTTGTCAAGGGTTTGTACGAGTGGGTCTAGAGTAATCCAGGATAATGACAGCTTGAACTTGACTTGTGGTTTATGATTTGTTGGCCTTTGTCAAGGTCATAAACCGCTTGGGGTTAAAATCACATCAAGAGTTTCAAACATACAGGAAACTTGCCAGGTATGCGCATACCTTTTGGAGTGTGATAACGTGAGTTGATTCCATCACGTTATCATGCGATGATAGTTGGATCCCGATTCCCACTGATGAGTTGGTTTACTCCTCGAGTGACCCCGACTAATTCTTCTTTCAGGTTTGGAGGAGAATTTGAGGATACGGTAGGAGGTTTCCTGATTAGATAAAATGATTAACCATTATGATCTATGTTAGAGTGCACGAAGAGTGTTTCTTCTCTCTCTCTTTGACTGCGACCATGACCCGGCCTTGGACTATAACTCAGTGACCCAGTTGACCGAACTTTCTTAAAACACTGGCTTTTGGATTGTCTGAGTTGCAGACATTATTGCCACTCCTTCTCTTACCCTTCGCATTTCTCCAGAACACCTCGTATCAATACGAACATCCACTTCCATTGGATAAATCCATCGTATGGTTATATACGAACTCGAAGGAATTTCTTCGAGGATGGATTTTGGTTCTGGAGAGATTGAATAGGATTATTCAGTTGTCTTTTCCTTTTTACCTTCTCTCAGGTTGCGAGTACTCCTAATATTAGGAGAGTACACCTATTATGCTTATTGAATAGTCTTCTTCCAAACCATAGGCTGGTGCCGAACGGTAGGGAAAGAAGAAAACCAATTAGCCTAAGTGTAGTGTACAGAAGGTAATAAGTAAAGACAAATAAAGGGATCAGAAAGAGAGCAAAGTAAATTGCGACTGTTGACATTCACGACCAAACCACGTATCTCATCGCCACTCCTAATTCACCTTTGTATTTCTCCAGAACACCCCGTATCAATACGAACATCCAATTCCATTGGATAAATCCATCGTATGGTTATATACGAACTCGAAGGAACTTTTTCGACGATGGATTCTGGTTTAGGAGAAATAGGAATAAGATTTATTCAGTTGTCTTTTATCCTTACCTTCTCTCAGGTTATGAGTGCTCCTAGGATTAGGAGAGTACACCTATTATGCTTATTGGATAGTCTTCTTCCAAACCATAGGCTGGTGCCGAATGGTAGGGAAGGAAGAAAGCCGCATAGCCTAACGATGGTGTACAGAAGGTAATGAGTAAAGACAAATAAAGGGAATTGGAGAGATGGCAATGAAATATACGGTTACAGTCATGAATCTGATTATGGAAGAGGCATTACTAGGAATATCCGGATACCCCTTCGAAACATATTTGTGTTTCAGTTTCACTGTGTATTGTTAATAGAAAACAGATTTTCCAATTAGACCCTTGCTCCAGGGTATGTATTTACTAGGATTGATTATCATATCTGTATGGTTTTACAGATCAAGATTGGGAGTAAGTTATTGGGAATTAGGGGATCATCCTCATTATATCGGAATTCGTAGTAATTGGTGATATTTGAGGAAATCGCCTAGGTACAGTTTTCAACCTATGACGCACATGGTTTGAGTTATTCAAATCAGGGGACTTATACAAAGTATTGTATGCTGTCCAGTGTCCATTAGGAAAAAGGAGTTGGTCCTCCTACTATATTCTGTTTACTTGTGACTTCTCAAGTTTTAGGCATGTGTTTCGTAGAAATACAAGGTCCAAATTTAAGAAATTATTGGTACAAGAATAAAGTAGAGAACCAGGTGTTGCAAGTATCGGGATTCTTCAAGGTGATCGAAGATGTAAATACTTGTGGTTGGTATTCGGTTGATAGTAATGGTTTTTGAGAAATTTGTTTCTCTTTCAGGTTACTCATAATTGGATGCACTCCTAAGTCGAGTAATGCTGATCGGCCTCTCTCCATTTAGTTGACACGCACTGAAGACAGCTGTATAATTTGAATCTGGTTCCAATTAAATCAGTACCTCTATTTCTATATTGTATATAGAATGGTTCGTATCTTAACGATGTTAAGGTACGGGGAGTTGTCCGGCTTATGCTTAAAACCAGTCTCTGGATAACTCTAGGCACGTTTCTGTAATGGCAGTTTGTGGGTTAACCCGGGCTATGACAAGGGCTAACTTTCTACCATCTGGAAGATCAATAGTGATATTGTTCTTGACTCTCTACAGTTTTAGTAAAATGGATTTTTCAGAAAACAGTAGTGGGAGTATGGTAGAACTGGAAGAGATTCCAGAACCACAAACGATTACGGAAAATTTAATAGGACCTAAAGATTCAATCAGGATTGACATTCCATTAGCCACTCCGCAGAGATGGTGGGTAGCCTCAGGCACCCGAATGGTACTTCAGTATTCTCAAAGACGGTGACAGAGAGGTTCTTGTTTATCCAGACTTGACACTACTGTTGTTTCAGGTTATGAGACCCGGCAGGAGGATAAATATAGCGTCGTTCTAAAGTTTACTTTAGAAGTGCACGTATATATATTATTCTGCCGGAGGGTTGTTGTAGTCAGTGCGAGCAACAGAAGCGTAGTGGACAAGTAGCTTGTGTCTATTTATAGATTAAAGCAGATATAGCGGAGATAGATCATCTATTTTTGATGTGACAGTCATAGGCTTTGACTTCATCAGAATAGGGGATGGATCTGTTAAGAAGGCAGTTGGGTGTGATGTCCTGATATTTGGATGACATACACATAGTAAAAAGTGAAATTCCTATGCAACGATTGGTTATAATGTGGTTGTGACACAGTGGTTTCTCCACATAAGATATGGATACAATATCAGGCATTCTGGTTAGTAGATCTATGGTTTTAGATCAAGATTTGGATAGTTTCCCAATCTGTGTACTTAGACAGTATTCTAAAGATGTTTTAGAATGAAAGTCTCCTGGCATGGTGGTGTACCTACCGGTTATGGAGTCACCCTCTCTAAAGATGTCTTACAGACTAAGGGGGAGAGGGATGTGCATGTTTGGCAGATCACTTGCTTAGGAAATTGAGTTGATCATGAGATGTCAAGTACCACACCAGATGTTGTTTTTGCACTATATGCAATAAGTTGATATTAATCCAATCTTGGAGAAACGTTTGGAAGCAGTTTTAGAACATAAGTGGTTGTTCTAAGGATTTGATAATGACATCCTCCTTCGGGAGACAGTTATCATTCCAGGCTTCCAAGGTGACCTGGCTGTCAAAGTGACTGTCAGAATTATAGATTTCCCTCTGACAAGGGGCAGTAGTTTGGACAAGTGGTCCAAGCGGATACTCAGGGAGGCGTGGTGCAGGACACTGATTAAATTCAGTTGAAGATACAGTCTAAGAAGTTTGCTGGATTTGGAGTTCATTTATGAACTAGGTCCCATCAGATATCCAGACATATTCTAAGACAGGTATTGCTCATTTCGGAAGATGGCTTTCTCAGCGAACTTGAGACAAAGAGAGACATAGAAAGAAACATCAGGGTGGATCCACTCACTGAGGCTATTTCTCGAAAGCAATAGTTTTACAAACGAGCTTTGTGATACTGATTAATAGAGAAGTTGGATGTTCGGTATCACACGAGCAGTGAGTATGCGACATCGCAATAATTAGCCTTAAGTGCAAGTGGGAGATTGTTGGATATAGTGCCCTCAAAGTCAATTATTGGATCGCAGGTGCGTGATTGCAATGATTGAGAGAGGACCTATACCGGTAGGACAGTCTTGCTCGAGATGATAGTATGCTATCTGGTTTGTCTTTATCATCGTTTACTGGCTTTAGTTCACTATTGCATGTTGATAGAGCCCATAGGATTCTTTCTTGACTGCCAGCAGTATGATGGCGATCATATACGTGGGAGCTGGGGTCTATAAGCACATCCTTAAAGTGTCCTTAGTCGTAAGAGTTTCGAGACAGGGCATCGATACTTCAGAGTAGACTAGTGTATACAGTCAAGACCCCGACGAGGGCCGGTGGCCGGTCTCATAAGCCATTGGTGTCAGTTGGTTCACCTAAGATGTATACAGGTGCTCATTGGGTTATGAGTAAACCGGACAGGACTCGTCTGGAACATGCTAGTTGGTATTATACATATCTTCAGATAGCAGTTCCCTGGTGACATGTGTACAGGTTAGTCTGTCGACCTGAGATCGTCATTTGTCTCGTGTGAGTTCCCACTGTGCTTTTATTACTACCCTACTACGGCTCAAAGGAGTCGTGCAAACTGGTTTTTGTTGGGTATAGTCCAGAGCCACATAGAGGCAGTGAGCGGATCGTTGGATATTCATCTCTCTCGGTATTGGGGGTAAGATCACGCTGTGTTTAGGAGAGCCATTACACGAAATCTCTGGCCAGGGTAATCGAGATTTACTAGTAGGTATTCCAGTAATGTCTCAGGGTGTTCTGGGCTACTCTCCGATACGACTTATACCGCTATTGGGGGTCTAACTTTTACCAGCCTCCTAGGCCCTATATACGATTCTCATAGACGAATATACCGGACTATATGGATTTTGTCACTGTCAGGCTTAGTAGGGTTTCTGGATGAGTTCTCTCTTCAGCTTCCCTTCCGATCAATACATGGGCAACCGTTACGTACAGCTAGTACCACTGACGTGCTTGAGATTATACCCAGTGCCAGTGTATTGATGAGTCATTAGAGACCCCCACAGAAAGTTTCCCAAGTTCGGGCAAAATGTTGTAGAGGCCGTATGGATATATGGCGGGGTTCGATCATATTCGTGCACTTGTGCACGGATCATGATCGGACGGATAATACTAGCGGGCTTTGGTTTAAGCCGGATCCTAGTATTATAATGTAGGAATATTTTTGTCTCATTTGCATTCGTATTCGGTCGGAATACAAATGCGGGTATGTATTTACGTACGAGAGGTTTTCTTGTGATACGTTACAAGATTACTTTTTGAAGTTGCCATTTCCTTTCTTCCATTTTTAAATATTTAATCTAATATTTTAATACGGAAGTTGTGGCTTATGCCAAGGAACGCCTGTCCCATCAGTGATCCAGACATATTCTAAGGCAGTATTACCTGATCATGGAGATGGTTGATCTCCAGGGTGATCAAGGTCAGGAGAGCAGACTCAGAGGACAACACAGCGGATCCACTCACAAAGGCATGTTCCCAGAGAGAGATATTTATGGGATGGTTGAGTATGAGATACTACAACCACTGCTATCAGATGGCCCTAGTGCAAGTGGGAGATTGTTAGTTATATGTATGCCCTAGAGGCCATTACTATACATAGGATGTATATTGTAGTGGATGCTGGGACATATATAGGGAGGACTTTCTTGCTCGACATGATAGTATGCTATCTGGTTGCTCTTTACCTTAACGTGTACACTGATTGTCTCTCTGTTACATGTTGGTAAAGCCCTTAGGATGTGTGCTTGACTACCTGGACTATGATGCGGATCATACTAGTGGGGACATGGTAGTCCATAAGTACATCCTTCAAAGTCCCTAGTCGTGGGTGTATCGAGACGGGGCATCGATATACCAGAGTAGACTAGCGTATACCTTCTAGACCCATACAGATGGGCGATGGATGATCCCATATCCATTGGTGTTTGACATCAGAGATGATATACGGGTGCTCAGTAGAGACTGGGTACACTGGACGGACTCGCCGAGAACTCCCAGATGGTATTATACCTTACGTCAGATGGCAGTTCTCTGGTGACACTGGTACAGAGTAGTCTGTTGACCCGAGATCGTCATAGAGTCTTGTGTGGTTCCCACTGTGCTTTGATTTCCATCTTACCACGTCCAAGAGGGCGTGCAAAACGGTGGTTTTTGGGTATAGTCCCGAGTCACATGGAGGCAATGAGCGATAGGAGAGGATTCGTCTCTCCCGGTATATGGAGTTGATGTTGCGCTGTGTTCGATTGGCTATAACAGGAAATCCCTGGCCAGGGTTGCTGAGATTTACTGGTAAGTGTTACCAGTAGTTTCTCGAACAGTTATAGACCTCATATCGACACGACTTATCGAGTTATTGGGGTCTGACGTTTACCACCCCTAGGCGAGATATGCGACATATCAGACGAACAGACCGGACTGTACGGTAGTGTTACTGGTTGGATTCACTGGAGTGTGAGCGGGCTTGCTCGTCGATCTTCAGATCGCTCAATACCCGGGTGGCCGTTACGTTTAGCAAACCGCTTGCGGCTTGTGGATGTTTGATATGATCATCATCCGCTGCCGGCGTATTGACGAGTCTTTAGAGTCTTACACAGAGGTTTCCTGGCTCAAGCGAAACGAAATAGGAGCGCATATGAGATATGTGCGGGACCGAGAATGATGCGTGTATGTGATACCGTATTTCATTCTCACGATGTGACATTGATCGGTTATATGCGATATAGCCGGGTTATCGGATCAAGTGTTGATTCGATAAGTTGTTACTGATGATACCAGTCGGTTATGTGCGACATGACCGGATCATTGAATCAAGTGTTGATTTAGTGATTTAATGCATAATTATATATTTGATATATTACTTTGCATTAACTAGTATCGGTTCACTTTGAATGGATTTTCTCACTCGGGTGTGCGCATTGCATATGCGATATGATTTTGTGCACATGCTTGTATCATGTTTGATGATACATGCCTTTTGGTTAAGTGTAAAGAATTAAACCTTGGTTAATGAAATGGTTAGGGTTTACTTTTTCCTTATTCATTTCATTCATTTATTAATCTTTTTCTTTTTGGAAAAAGGAAAAGATATGAGAAGAAATGGTGGCTTTTATTTGTTTGCACTTGAAGCTTCTTGAAGCTTTCATAAAGTAACCATTTTTGTCTCATGCTTAAACCTAACCATTCCACTAAACCATGATTCACTCTCTACACCTAACCATGGTTCTATTATGATAAGAATGGATTATTCTTTTCTTTTTTAATTAACTTATCATATCATTTTCTTCTTCTTCTTCTTTGAACTCAAGAAGAAAACCTTGAGGTCATCAATGGTGATTGATGATAAAGAGTGAGAAATCCAATTCTAAATTGAACCCACTTCCTATTTCTTCATCCTCTACCTCTTGCCAAGTAGTAGAGTGTGTTTTCTTCATAAGTTTCTTGACTTGGTGAAGTCGGAGCTTGATTTAGCGATGCCTCGACGTAGATCATCTTCGGCATGGACATCGATGACCTAGCCCGTCTATTCTCCGATGAAGCCGACGCTAGAGCCCGGGACTTGTTATGGACAGCTAGGAGACTTCATTGCGGAGCTATGGAGGTGGAGAACCGGATCTACAAAGGTTGTATTTCCGTATCTCTTAGTTAAGTTGTTAACTAGTTTCTAGTTTCGCCTAAACTTTAGCCAACGATCCGTAGTCGGGTTTCTCGGCACCTAGATTTTTTGAAATTGGCATGGTTGATGCCTTGTGAGACCTCTTGGAAGTGCCTAGGAACCCTACAGTGGTATCAGAGCCTAGCTAGAGCTTTAGGCGAAGTCCAGACGGAGTTTGAAGTCCGAACGAAACCGAAACCCCAAAATTTCCATGCTCTCTGTACTTTTTTCAAAACATTGCATTTTTCCATATTAAAAATATGCAGAAAATCAAGCAGGGTTTTCTAGGAATTACTGTAATTTTCGTGGACCTAATTCAACTTTCCCACCGCGGTTCCGCGGCATAAGCAAGGCTCATGCGGCGGATCCGCGGCCGTACGGCCACAGTATTTAATTTATTTTGCACAGTAATTCTTAGTTTCCAGTGGTGATTTTTCTGGGAATTTTTAATATTTTTTCAAGAGTTGAATTTTCTGGGGTTATTTTGGTGATTCGTATAGTTGATCGGATTATCAAATTTTGTCTGTGTGGCTTTCCGGGTAAATTTTAGAATGTGTTAAAAAAGTTCGACCGGATATAAATACCCACTTTTTCCCCTGTCGGGTAATTTCCAAGTGTTGGATTTTTCCGTAGTTTAACGGCGTTCTAAGTAGTTCAAGTAACTCAATGGACCCTCTAGAAGACAACAAACCTTAACTCGATTATGTGACCGTCTTGAACTGCCCTTTGAACCTTCGGGTTTGGGGCAGTACGGCGTGCCACATGTGAGGCGTTGGCTTGACCCTTCTACGGCTGGACCGTTGGTACTGAGGCACGAACTGAATGTTGTTAGACTTATTTCATGTGTTGAGCAGTATCGGGAAAACTTGGGTGTTTGATTGTTCGATCGGAAAGTTTGACATTTTCTATTTATCCGGAATGGGATACAATAATTGGAATTCACAAATAGTTATGAGATAACGGAATGAATATTATAAACATAGCAGTTTAGTCTCACTTGATCGGTTGCCACGGAATTTTGATGTGATCAAAAGTCCGTCGCAATCACGTAGCGTACGCGGATACTCGCCGATAAACTTAATAGACAGCCTCACTCCATAGCCCCGACCAAGTGACTGTAGGAGAACCCCGTCACCGAAAGCATCCGTTCGGGTGCTCGCGGTAGCGGTGTTCCGCCTTGGTGCACTTCGTCAACGGTATCGGGGGTGCGGCCGTCTACTGAAGTTTGCGACGAGCATTCGATCAGGATGTCGGGAATCCTGTTGAATTGCCCGACTTGGTATTGAAAAGTGTTTTCGATTTTGAGACTGAAATGCGGGGTTTATAACTGTTAGGCATGCGATGTCTAAGGTATTCATTTAATTAGGCATGCGATGTCTATGCAGATTGCGGATTCCAACTGTTGTAGTTTTACACTTTCTTTTCTGTGACCGTAAGTGTAATATGTGATATCGCCGGTTTCGTTGCTATATGTCAACGACAATTGGGATGGACATATTTACTTACGTTGATGACATGTGATGTTATGTGTTTCTGGATATGTTATATTGGATCGTCGTGTTTGAATAGCCGGGGGTTTTTATATGAGATGAGTGTTTTTCATTTTCATTCATGTAAAAACTTGTATGTAATATTCTTTTATTGGGATACTTCCAGGTTGCGGAAGTTGTCACCGTTTGTATATTATTTACTTTTCCGCACTAGGATAAACCCAAGGAGGAGGGAACAAGTAACCGGGTTCTGGAGTCCAGTGGGAGACCAACTCGAGGAGTCGAGTCCGGGTCTCCTAACTCTAGAATTGGTAGGGTTGCTTGCCGCTCTCGTAGGGGTCTTGGGGTATGGGTTTGGCTATTCATCACGACCGTGGAATCCGTGTTTTATACCGGCTCGTATTAAAAACACGGACGTCCTAGTATATCCAATATTTCATATGATTCTTCTGCTGCGATATCTGTGATGTGATCATGTGATATGTTCTGTGATGGATACTGTATATAGTATATATGATATATTATATAGATGTTACTTATGTTTTACACCCGCGCTAGCCCTGCCCCGCTCTGCCGTTAGTTACCTAACCTAACGGTGTACGAGGGGACATCGAGGCGAATGCGGATGGCATAAGCGTACATCGTATTTATCTGTGATGTTTAGGTACTTAAATGATGGGACTTCATTAATGTGATTAATGAAATAAAAGAAACCTAAGATGTTGTAGAATCGAATTTCAAAATAAAACAGGTAGCTACAGTTCTTGCTTTGCATAGCGGTATATGTGATATATCCTGCACCTTATTCGATGAGGAAAGGACCGAGATCCCTTCACCGGGAGTGACTCCTTTAGCAATAACTGGCAGATGCTACACACTCGGTTTGTCTTTTGATTGCTTTTAAGAGTTTTTTCTTTGCATAGTGATATATATGATATATCCCGCACCTCATTCGACGAGGAAAGGACCGACGATCCCTTCACCGGGAGTGACTCCTTTAGCAAAACTAGAAAAGCCTCAAAAGCACTCCATTTTAAAAATTCATTCGATCCTACAACGATATCAAGTTCATTACGCAATAGGTTTTCAGAAAAACCTGTCGTAGCCCTCCGTCATTTCAGATAAGTACTGGTTAGCATTCGTGCTGCGTTTGTTGACCTCTGTCAAGGCGTAGTGTGCGGTAGCTGATTAGTGCTTATCTGTATAAGCATATGATGTGATTGATTTAGGGTAGTCGTGCGACCTTGTTGACCTCTGTCAAGGGTCGTGCGGGTGGGTTTACTTCAATCAGGAAATGACGGGTTGAACTTGACTAGCAGCCTATGGTTTGTTGACCTCTGTCAAGGTCATAGGACGCTTGGGGAAAAAATATTATCGGGAATTTCAAGTGTTGAAATTTGCAATGAGATTGCATACCTTCTATGAGATAGTTGGATCCCGATACCCGCTGTGAGTAATTGTTACTCCTGGGAGAGTTTTACACATTACAATTAGCCGATCAAGTAGGTGTCTAGAAAGGTGTCAACGGGGTTACGCCTCTGGGAAAATGAGGTTTACATTAATTAGGTTCGTGCGAAAGCACGGGGGACCTCCCTCAAAGTACCGACACTGGCCTGTCTGAAAGATTGGCGAACTTGTAGTGTATAATTAATCCCGGCTAGTCTTTCCTTTCAGGGTTTGAAAGAAGATTTGATAAAAAGCAGTGGGAGCCATCCTGATTAGATAAAATAATAACCAATCTATTCTTGCAAGAGCGCACGCTGAGTGTTTTCTTCTCTCTCTCTCCTGGTATCGACCATATCACGCCTTAATCAAGATAATAAAACGGATATTTGACCGAACCCGCTTGTTATACTAAGCTGGGGAACGTTGGTCCCGCTCCAACTTATAATTGTTATAAGACAGAGCAGGAAATAGGGGATTACCAAAATTCCCGTGCCGCCCAAACGAAGAAAGTGCATATGATGCATCTCCTTCGGGTGTGTTCATTACAAAGAACTGTTTCTCTGTATCCTCTACGTCCTGGGTATTTGATACCGGATCAGGATCCCAGATATGTAATCTGTTACATAGGGCTACAGAAAGGTAGAGAACTGAGAATGGGTGATAAGTTTCATGAGGCAGAAAACGGGGCAAGAGTTGCAGCCAAGTCTGTTGGTCACTGTCACCCTGTATTACTAATACATTGATTCTGAACGAATGTTATTAGATACCGAACCTGATATACAAAATCATATCTATCTCTTTATTAGTAAAGAAATGATAAAATTTTGTATTGTTGGATAATATTTTGAACATTTCCTATATCAAAAGTTGATCGGTTCAGGCACGTTATCTAAAAGCATTGATGTTCTAAATCAAACTACAGTTCTTAGTATACTGAACACACACAAGAGGATGAGTTCAGAAATGAACGAATCCTTCTTGAGGTATTGTAGACTAGGTCATATCAATGCGACCCGACTAGCTGAAGTTACATTTGGATGCATATTTAAATCAGTTTGAATTTACATCTTGTGGAACTTGCCAGTCATGTCACAAAGATATAATGACACTAGCTCTGTTACTGGAAACAGAGAAAGAGTTAGTGAACTCTTGGGATGATACATGTTGATGTATGTAGGTCCCCTGTCTACACATGCCAAGACTGGTTCTTTGTACTTCATTACATTCTCTGATGATCTTTCGAGATTCAGACCTATGTTCCTGTTGAAACACAAGTCCGAACCTTTTGAGATATTCACAGAATATAAGTTAGAAGTAGAGAACCAAAATACGGGTAAAAGTATTATGTCCTTTGATGTGATCAAGGAGGAGAATACTTGAGCACGGAATTCCTGGATTATTCTAAAGGAGAATGAAATTCTCTCTCAGCATTACTCCTCCGTATACACCATAGCATGATGGTATATCGGGGCGGAGCAATAGCATCCTATATGATATGGTGTGCTCTATGATGAGTACTACTGAGTTACCTATTTCCTTTTGGGTGTTATGCACTTGAGAAGCTGCATACCTATTGAATAGGGTTCAAATCAAATCAGTTGCCTACCACTTCATATGTGATATGGAAAGGGAAGAGCCCATATCTTAAGTTAGTTAAGATTTGGGGTTCTCCGGGCTATGTTTAAAAGCAAAATCCGGACAAGCTCGAGGCAAGATCTGTTATGTAGAACTGGAAATGTTCCAGCTATACAAACTGCAGTTGATGATTTGAAAGAACCAAAGGATTCAGTAGATTCCAACGAACCTCGGCCTCTCCGCCGATCTACTAGGGTTCCTCACCCACCTGAGAGATATTTCGATTTCTCTATGACAGTGGGAGCGAGGATTGCATCATAAGATGATGACCCAACTAGTTTCGAGCTGGCCATCAGGAGTGGGACTCTGTAAGAATGGCTGGATGCTTAGTGAACTGAGATGGAATCCTCATACACCAACAAAGTATGGACTTTGGTTGCTATATCTGAAGGGTTAAATCCCCATCAGGAGCAAGTATATCTTGAGAAGATTACTTGGTGTAGATGGAAAAGTTGAGACTTTCAAAGCTAGACTTGTTAAAGCTTTTCGTCATCGACCAGGCGTGGATAATGATGAAACCTTTTCAAGTAGCTATGCTTAAGTCCATCCAGATCCTACTTGCCACGGCTACGTACCATGACTACGATATCTGGCGGTTGGGTGCCATGACTGCTTTTCTAAATGATGTTTTAGAAGAGAACGTCTATAAGTACACAGCCAGAGGGCTTCGTAGACAATGGGAGCAGCGGATACGTGTGCAAGATGCTTTATAGGATAAAGCAGGCATCGCGGAGTTGGAACATCTGTTTTGATGGATTAGTCAAAGAAGTTGACATCATCAAAATGGTAGATGAACCTTGTATAAACAAAAAGGTAGTACGGAGTATGGTGACGATCCTCGTAGAGTACGTGGATGACATACTCTTGATAGGGAAAGAGTTTCCTATGCTACGCTCGATCAATCTCCGCTTATCACAATGATTCTCCACATAGGATCAAAGTGATACCTCCTAAATCCTGGGTTTTTGGATCTATGAGATAGATCTAAATGGATGTTAGGATTCTCACTAGTTGTAGGGAGACGGTATCAACCGATCCTGGGGAGAATCACTGGAAGGGTTCCAGGGTGATAAAGACGACTGAATGTCAGTCACAGGCATTGTCTTTACCCTCAGTAAAGGGACGGTATGTTGGAAGGGTCCCAAGCTAGATACCGTGGCATACTAGACGATTAAGGCTGGATACATCGCTACTTAAGATGCTACCAAAGAGGCTGTCTGGGTATATACTAGTTCATGAGATGAACTAAGTTCCTCCCATTGTGTGACAATGGAGTTGTGGCTTATGCCAAGGAACGCCTGTCCCATCAGTGATCCAGACATATTCTAAGGCAGTATTACCTGATCATGGAGATGGTTGATCTCCAGGGTGATCAAGGTCAGGAGAGCAGACTCAGAGGACAACACAGCGGATCCACTCACAAAGGCCTGTTCCCAGAGAGAGATATTTATGGGATGGTTGAGTATGAGATACTACAACCATTACTATCAGATGGCCCTAGTGCAAGTGGAAGATTGTTAGTTATATGTATGCCCTAGAGGCCATTACTATACATAGGATGTATATTGTAGTGGATGCTGGGACATATATAGGGAGGACTTTCTTGCTCGACATGATAGTATGCTATCTGGTTGCTCTTTACCTTAACGTGTACACTGATTGTCTCTCTGTTACATGTTGGTAAAGCCCTTAGGATGTGCGCTTGACTACCTGGACTATGATGCGGATCATACTAGTGGGGACATGGTAGTCCATAAGTACATCCTTCAAAGTCCCTAGTCGTGGGTGTATCGAGACGGGGCATCGATATACCAGAGTAGACTAGCGTATACCTTCTCGACCCATACAGATGGGCGATGGATGATCCCATATCCATTGGTGTTTGACATCAGAGATGATATACGGGTGCTCAGTAGAGACTGGGTACACTGGACGGACTCGCCGAGAACTCCCAGATGGTATATACCTTACGTCAGATGGCAGTTCTCTGGTGACACTGGTACAGAGTAGTCTGTTGACCCGAGATCGTCATAGAGTCTTGTGTGGTTCCCACTGTGCTTTGATTTCCATCTTACCACGTCCAAGAGGGCGTGCAAAACGGTGGTTTTTGGGTACAGTCCCGAGTCACATGGAGGCAATGAGCGATAGGAGGGGATTCGTCTCTCCCGGTATAGGGAGTTGATGTTGCGCTGTGTTCGATTGGCTATAACAGGAAATCCCTGGCCAGGGTTGCTGAGATTTACTGGTAAGTGTTACCAGTAGTTTCTCGAACAGTTATAGACCTCATATCGACACGACTTATCGAGCTATTGGGGTCTGACGTTTACCACCCCTAGGCGAGATATGCGACATATCAGACGAACAGACCGGACTGTACGGTAGTGTTACTGGTTGGATTCACTGGAGTGTGAGCGGGCTTGCTCGTCGATCTTCAGATCGCTCAATACCTGGTGGCCGTTACGTTTAGCAGACCGCTTGCGGCTTGTGGATGTTTGATATGATCATCATCCGCTGCCGGCGTATTGACGAGTCTTTAGAGTCCTACACAGAGGTTTCCTGGCTCAAGCGAAACGAAATAGGAGCGCATATGAGATATGTGCGGGACCGAGAATGATGCGTGTATGTGATACCGTATTTCATTCTCGCGATGTGACATTGATCGGTTATATGCGATATAGACGGGTTATCGGATCAAGTGTTGATTCGATAAGTTGTTACTGATGATACCAGTCGGTTATGTGCGACATGACCGGATCATTGAATCAAGTGTTGATTTAGTGATTTAATGCATAATTATATATTTGATATATTACTTTGCATTAACTAGTATCGGTTCACTTTGAATGGATTTTCTCACTCGGGTGTGCGCATTGCATATGCGATATGATTTTGTGCACATGCTTGTATCATGTTTGATGATACATGCCTTTTGGTTAAGTGTAAAGAATTAAACCTTGGTTAATGAAATGGTTAGGGTTTACTTTTTCCTTATTCATTTCATTCATTTATTAATCTTTTTCTTTTTGGAAAAAGGAAAAGATATGAGAAGAAATGGTGGCTTTTATTTGTTTGCACTTGAAGCTTCTTGAAGCTTTCATAAAGTAACCATTTTTGTCTCATGCTTAAACCTAACCATTCCACTAAACCATGATTCACTCTCTACACCTAACCATGGTTCTGTTATGATAAGAATGGATTATTCTTTTCTTTTTTAATTAACTTATCATATCATTTTCTTCTTCTTCTTCTTTGAACTCAAGAAGAAAACCTTGAGGTCATCAATGGTGATTGATGATAAAGAGTGAGAAATCCAATTCTAAATTGAACCCACTTCCTATTTCTTCATCCTCTACCTCTTGCCAAGTAGTAGAGTGTGTTTTCTTCACAAGTTTCTTGACTTGGTGAAGTCGGAGCTTGATTTAGCGATGCCTCGACGTAGATCATCTTCGGCATGGACATCGATGACCTAGCCCGTCCATTCTCCGATGAAGCCGACGCTAGAGCCCGGGACTTGTTATGGACAGCTAGGAGACTTCATTGCGGAGCTATGGAGGTGGAGAACCGGATCTACAAAGGTTGTATTTCCGTATCTCTTAGTTAAGTTGTTAACTAGTTTCTAGTTTCGCCTAAACTTTAGCCAACGATCCGTAGTCGGGTTTCTCGGCACCTATATTTTTTGAAATTGGCATGGTTGATGCCTTGTGAGACCTCTTGGAAGTGCCTAGGAACCCTACACATAGACGAACGGACCGAACTGTATATACATTGTCACTGTTAGGCTCAGTAGGGTTTCCGGATGAGTTCGCTCATCGGCCTCCCTTGAAGTCAGTACATCGGCAGCCGTTACGCACAGCTAGTGCCGCTGAAGGCTTGTAGTTAAACCCACTGCCAGGGTACTGACGAGTCATTAGAGTCCCCTACAGTTAGTTTCCCAAGTTCGGACGAAACGTTATAGAGGCCGTATGGTTTTATGGCAGGGTTCGGAAAATGCACGTGCGTTTACGCACGTGTCATATTTCGGGAAGATAATACTGGTGTGCTTTGGTTTAAGCCGGATCCGAGTATTATACTGTGTAGATATAATATCTTTGTCTCAGTTGCATTTGTATTCGGTCGTAATACAATTGCGGGTATGTTTATACTGTTACGGGGTTATCCTGAAATTCGTTTCGGGATCGCTTTTGGAAGTTGCCAGTTTCCAGTTTCCAGTTTTCTATCACCCGTATTTGACATTCGGTTAATTACGGATTTATCTTTTCTTGGGAGAGTCATGGTTCTAGATGGTTCTAGATGATGACAAGGCTTGTGAGTCATTAGTTCATTTATTGTGCATTTAATGATGGATAATGAGTTGATTATGATTCATTGTATGCATTGATTATTTGTGCAAGGTGTTATATGACTCACTCTCTTCATTTAATGTTATGGTCACCCTCCTAGCTCCTACACTCACCCTCCTCCTCTGGATAAATGGCCGGCCCCCTCATGATAGAAAGATGGTTGTTCATTTTCAAAAAGATTAGGGTTTTGACTTCATGGAAATTTCATATATTAATTTCTCATTTCATTTCAATCCAAAAGGCAACTTCATTAACCGTTCGTCCATGGTTTTGGACGAAGTGAGACAAAGTGTTCTACTCATTCTCTACATCAATCTTGGTCATCTCTTTTAGCAAACTTGGTGACCGAGTTGCCTCGGGTCAGAGGCGGGAGCCCGTTTAAAGATCCGTTGACATGGTGCCACCTGGACGAGGAGATCGGAGATCGACGAGATCAGAGCAGCCGCAACGGAACGTGGGATGATGGTTAAAGAATGAAGGACTCAGATAGTTCGGTATAACCTTTCTACCCTCTTTGTAGTTTGTTAGTTTAGCGTTAATGGAAGATCCGGGTTATAGTATGCGATATCGCCAGTTATAAAAGTTTTTGTTCCGCATTTGGCGTCAGATTGAAGGCAAGGGCGCTACCGTAGACTTACATGGTATCAGAGCCATGCTATTAAGCTTTACTAACTTGTTCTAACACGTTTAAAATATCGATCGAGCGGAATTTTCAAAATCGCAATTTCTAGTGTTAAAGTTTCTGTTAATTTTAAATCTGGTCTAAAATTATTTTGACCATACCAGAAAATTGAGCAGGCTTTTTAAAGAACACAAAAGAAATTCGACCCACTGATCCGACCGTACGGCCGCGGATCCGCCGCCAAAGCCATGCTTTGGCCGCGGAACCGCGGCCGTCTAGGTGAATCAGTGGGCCATCTTTCTTCTGTGTATTCTACTTGGGAAATTGTGGTTTCTGGAACTGTTCTTTTGGGTCCATATTTGGTTACTGTACAGCAGATGTACGTGGGGCCCATTTCGGGAAGTTTTGTCGATCGAAATTTAAACGTGTTAGTTTACAGTACTTACAATATATCTCCGACCGTGAATGTCATTCGAGCGGTAAACCGCGTCTAATTACTATAGTCCTTTTAGACGGGTTTGCGAACGTGACATTCGCGTTGATGTTCTGTGTTGTGCTGTGATGTTGCGAATTTGTCGTGGTGGATAGCAGTGTGCAATGGTAGTGCAGTTTGGATTTATTTGTACATTTGATATTGCGGGGCGAGCGTCCAACATGTGGACTGCCGTCACTGCCTGTTTGTATAATATTCTTTTGGGGCACGACCGGGCTGAGGTCGATGTACCCGTTGTACATATTTTTCATTTCTGTACTAGGTTTTACCACGCGACGGAGTGCACAGATAGCCAGGTTCTGGAGGGCAACGGGTCCGCATCTCTTGGCTTTGAGTGGCAGAGGGTCTCACTCTAGAATTGGCAGACTATTCGCCGCACTCGTATGGGGTACAGGTTGACCTAAGGAGGGGTGCTCAGGTTACCGGATTCCGTGAAGTGCAGGGTGGTCCATTCACTTTGCTGTAGGGGCTGCCTCGCTTCAGGTTTTGGCGGGTAACTTGCCGCACCCGTAAGGGTCTAGGTTTCATTGCACAGGCTATCCACACAACCAGGGGAACGTCAGGTTTCAGTAGCGGCTCTGTGAAACCCGGGGATCCCAGATTATCTGTATTGTTCTATGATGCTTATTACTTTTCTGTAATGTTGCATATAATCACGCCTGGAGCGATTATTGTATATTATTATATATACTAGTAGATGTTGTATATGTTCTACACCCGCGCTAGTCCAGTATCCGCTCTGTCGTTAGTTAAGTAACCTAACGGGTGATGACGGGACCCAGTGACGAATGCGGATGGCATATACGTACATTTTATTTTCGTTCTTTTCTGGTGTGATTAATTGATGGGACTGCATTGATTCTGATCAATGCAAAGGAAAACAAACCTGTTTGGATGTTGTTGGAACAAATTTAAAAAGTGTTATTACAAAGATGTTTCCTTTTGTTATGCACAGTGTTATTCGATTGGAATATCCTACACCTCATTCGACGAGGCAAGGGCCGAGATCCCTTCACCGGGAGTGACCCCTTTGGTAGAAGTTTACATCAGGGTAATAACTTCACTATAGTCGATTACAAGTTGCTTTGCATCGCGGTATTCAGTTGGAATATCCTGCACCTCATTCCACGATGAAAGAGCTGAGATACCTTCATCGGGAGTGACCTCTTTAGCAATGGTTTTCGCCACTATATTTTTATAAAAAGCTATCAGGTTTCTTCAACGAGATCAAGTTCATTACGTTAAAGGTTTTTCACCAAAAACTAGCCGTAGCCCTCCGTCGTGTCTTATGGATGGTCAGTAGTATTCAAGCTATGGTTGTTGGCTTTCATCGAGGTATAGTGTTTGGTAGCTGCTGGGGTATTCATTTGTTGCATAGATAGATGTGTTGGTTTAGGACAGTCGTATTACCTTGTTGGCTTTCATCAAGGGTATGTACGGGTGGGTTCAAATTGATAAGAATATGACGGGTAGAACTTGACATGTGACTTATGATTTGTTGGCTTTCGTCAAGGTCATAAGAACATAGGGTAAAAATCATATCGGGAGTTTCTAAAGAAACTGAAACTTGCCAGGCATGCGCATACCTTTTGAAGTGTGATAACGTGAGTGGATTCCATCACATTATCATGCGATGAGAGTTGGATCCCGATACCCACTGATGAGTTGGTTTACTCTTCGAGTGATTCCGATTGATTCTTCTATCAGGTTTGGAGGAGAATTTGACAGTACAGTAGGAGGTTTCCGGATTAGATAAAGTGATAACCATTCTGATCTAGGTTAGAGTGCACGCAGAGTGTTTCTTTTCTCTCTCTCTTTGGCAGCGACCTTTGACCGACCCTAGACTATGACTCAGTGACCAAGTTGACCGAACCTTCTTAAAATACTGGCTTTTGGATTGTCTGAGTTGCATAAGTCATTGCCACTCCTTCTTCTACCTTTTCAATTTCTCAGAACACCCCGTATTACTACGGACATCCACTTTCATTAGATAGATCCATCGTATGGTTATATACGAACTCGAAGGGATTTCTTCGAGTTCGGATCCAGGTTCAAGAGAAAAAGAATTGGTTTATTCAGTTGTCTTTTATTATCACCTTCTCTCAGGTTGCGAGGGCTCCTTGGTTTAGGAGAGTACACCTATTACGCTTATTGGTTAGTCTTCTTCCAAACCATAGGCAGGTGCCGAAAGGTAGGGAATGAAGAAAACCAATTAGCCTAAGTAGGGTGTACAGAAGGTAATATGTAAAGACAAAATAAAGGGATTAGAAAGAGAGCAAAGTAAATTGCGACTGCTATCATTCACGACCAAACTGCGTAATTCATCGCCACTCCTATTTCACCTTTGCTTTTTTCCGCAGTTCGGGAGAAATCGAATAAGGTATTATTTAGTTGCCTTTTATCATCACCTTCTCTCAGGTTACGAGTACTCCTTGGTTTAGAAGGGTACACCTATTATGCTTACTGGATAGTCTTCTTCCAAACCATAAGCCGGTGCCGAACGGTAAGGAAGGAAGAAAACCACTTAGCCTAACGAGGGTGTGCAGAAGGTAACGACTAAAGACAAATAAAGGGATTTGGAGAGATGGCAAAGAAATATACGGTTGCAGTCTTGAATTTGATTATGGAAGAGGCATTACTAGGAATACCAGGATACCCCTACGAAACATTTTCATGTTTCAGTTACACTGTGCATTGTTAAAGGAAAACTGTTTTCCCGATTAGATACTTACTCCAGGGTATGTATTTACCAGGTATGATTCTCACATCTGTATGGTTTTACAGATGATGAGTGGGAGGAAGTTATTGGGAATTAGGAGTTCATCCTCATTATATCGGAATTCGTTGTAATTGGTGATATTTGAGGAAGTCGCCTGGGTTATTGCCGGCAGGCATGTATTTGGTTTTGAGTATCCGTTGTTATGCACCAATTTCAAAAAGATATATATATCTGTACGTTTATTTTTATAAAGTGAGATATAACTTTTTTATATTATGTCGATGACATTTACCTATATCAGTTGACGATTGGGTAAGGAGCATTGAACAGCGGAGTAGTTCTTTACCATAAGTACAGTTTTCAACCTACGATACACATGTTTTGAGTTATTCTACTCAGCGAACTTATACAGAGTATTGTATGTTGTCCAGTGTCCATCAGGACAAAGAGGTTGGTCCTCGTACTATGTTCTGTTTACTTATGAATTCTCTAGTTTTTAGACAAGTGTTTCGTAGAAATACAAGGTCTAAGTTTTTGAGAAGTTGTGGGTATATGAATAAAGTAGAGAACCAGATGTCGCAAGTATCGGGATTCTTCAAAGGGATCGAAGATGTAGATACTTGTGATTGGTATTCAGATGATAGTAATGGTTTTGAGAAACTTGTTTCTCTTTCAGGTTACTCATAATTGGATGTATTCCTAAGTTGAGTAATACTGATTAGCCTCTCTCGATTAAGTTGATATGCACTGGAGACAGCTGCATGATTAGAATCTGGTTCCAATTAAATAGGTGCAAAAGTTTCTATATTGGATATAGAATGGTTCATATCTTAACGATGTTAAGGTACGGGGAGTTGTCCGGCTTATGCTTAAAACCAGAATCTGGATAACTCAGGGCACGTTTCTGTAATGACTGTTTGTGGGTTGGCCCAGGCTACGTCGAGGGTTGACTTTCTACCATCTGGAAGATCAATAGCGATATTGTTCTTGACTCGCCAAAGTTTTAGTAAAATGGATTTTTTCAGAAAATAGTAGTGGGAGTATGGTAGAACTGGAAGTGATTCCAGAACCGCAAACGATTACGGAAAATTTAATAGGACCTATAGATTCAATCAGGTTTGACATTCTAATAGCCACTCCGAAGATATGGTGGGTAACCTCAGACACCCGAAAGGTACTCCGGTAGCCTCAAGGACGGTGACAGGGAGGTTCTTATCTACCCAGACTTGACACTACTGTTGTTCCAGACTATGAGACCCGGCAGGAGGTTAAGTATAGCGCCGTTCTAAACTAGCTTTAGAAGTGCACGTATATATTATTCTGCCAAAGGGTAGTTGTGGTCAGTGGGAGCAGCGGAAGCATAGTGGGTAAGTAGGTTATGTCTATTTATAGACTTGAGTAGTTATAACGAAGATAGATCATCTAATTTTGATGTGACAGTCATGGGTTTGACTTTATCAGAATAGGGGATGGATCTGTTAAGAAGGTAGTAGGGTGTGATGTCCTGGTATTTGGATGACATACACAGAGTAGGAAGCAAAATTCCTATACTACGATCGGTTGTACTGTGGTTGACACACAGTTGTTTCTCCAGACAGGATATGGATATAATATCTGACATTCTGGTTTCTAGATCTATGGTTTTGGATCTGGATTTGGGTAGTTTCCCAATGTGGGTACTTTGACAGTATTCTAATGGTTTTTAGAATAAATGACTCCTGGCATGGTGGTGTACCTGCAGGTGATAGTGTCACCCTCTCTAAAGGTGTCTTACAGACTAAAGGGGAGAGGTATGTGCATGATTGGCAGATCACTTGCTTAGGCAATTGAGTCAATCATGAGATGTCAAGTACCACACCAGATGTTGTTTTTGCACTAGATGCGATAAGTTTATATTAATCTAATCCTGGAGAAACATAAGGAAGTAGTTTTAGAACATAAGTGCATGTTCTACGGATTTGATGACGGCAGCCTCCTTCGGGAGACGGTTATCATTCCAGGCTTCAAAGGTGACATGGATAACAGAGTGATTGTCAGAGTTATAGTTTTCCCTCTGATGAAGAGGGCAGTATTATGGACAGGTGGTCCAAGAGGATACTGTGGGAGGCATGGTGCAGGATCTTGATTAGGTTCAGTTGACGATACAGTCTAAGAAGTTTGGATTTGGAGTTCATTTATGAACTAGGTCCCATCCGATATCCAGACATATTCTAAGACAGGTATTACTCAATTCGGGAGATGGCTTTCTCCGCGAACTAGAGATTAAGAGAGACATAGAAAGAAACATCAGGGCGAATCCACTCACTGAGGCTATTTCTCGAACACAAGAGTTTTACAAACGGGCTTTGTGAAATTGATTAGTAGAGGAGTTGGGTGCTCGATATCACACGGGCTATGAGTATGCGACATCGCAATAATTAACCTTAAGTGCAAGTGGGAGATTGTTGGATATAGTGCCCTCAAAGTCAATTATTGGATCGCAGGTACGTGATTGCAATGATTGAGGAGGACCTATACCGGTAGCATAGTCTTACTCGAGATGATAGTATGCTATCTGGTTTGCCTTTATCAGTCGTGTATAGGTTCAGGTGACTGATCACGATTACACGTTGATAGAGCCCTTTGGATCTTGCTTGACTACCAACAGTATGATGGCGATCATATACGTGAGAGTTGGGTAGTCTATAAGCACATCCTTAAAAGTGGTCCCTAGTCGTGGGAGGTTCGAGACAGGGCATAGATACTCCGGAGTTGACTAGTGTATACAGTCGAGACCCCGACGAGGGGCGGTGGCCGGTCTCACAAGCCACTTGTGTCAGTTGGATCACCTAAGATGTATACAGGTGCTCATTGGGTTCTGAGTACACCGGACAGGACTCGCCGGGAACCTACTAGTTGGTATTATACCTATCGTCAGATAGCAGTTCCCTGGTGACATGTGTACAGATTAGTTCATCGACCTGAGGTCGTCATTTGTCTCGTGTGAGTTCCCACTGTGCTTTGATTTCTACCCTACCACGGCTCAAAGGAGTCGTGCAAACAGGTAGTTTTTGGGTACAGTCCCGAGCCACATGGAGGCACGTGAGCGGATCGGCAGGGGATTCGTCTCTCTAGGTATTGGGGGTGGAGATCGCGCTGTGTCTAGGAAAGCCATTAAACCAAGTGCTTGGCCAAGGCAGGTGAGAATTACTGGTAGGTACTCCGATAGTTTCTCTGGGTGTTCAGGGTTTGTCTCCGACACGACTTATACCGCTATTGGGGGTCTGACGTTACTAGCCCCCTAGGCCGGATATGCGAAACTCATAGAAGAACGGACCGGACTGTATATACATTGTCACTGTTAGGCTCAGTAGGGTTTCTGGATGAGTTCGCTCATCGGCCTCCTTTGAGGTCAGTACATGGGCAGCCGTTACGCACAACTAGTACCGCTGACGGCTTGTGGTTAAACCCACTGCCAGGGTACCGACGAGTCATTAGAGTCCCCCACAGATAGTTTCCCAAGTTCGGGTGAAACGTTGTAGAGGTCGTATGGTTTTATGGCAGGGTTCGGAAAATGCACGTGCGTTTACGCACGTGTCATATTTCGGGCAGATAATACTGGTGTGCTTTAGTTTAAGCCGGATCCGAGTATTATACTGTGTAGATATAATATTTTTGTCTCAGTTGCATTTGTATTCGGTCGTAATACAAATGCGGGTATGTTTATACTGTTATGGGGTTATCCTGAAATTCGTTTCGGGATCGCTTTTGGAAGTTGCCAGTTTTCGGTTTCCAGTTTTCTATCACCCGTATTTGACATTCGGTTAATTACGGATTTATCTTTTCTTGGGAGAGTCATGGTTCTAGATGGTTCTAGATGATGACAAGGCTTGTAAGTCATTAGTTCATTTATTGTGCATTTAAGGATGGATGATGAGTTGATTATGATTCATTGTATGCATTGATTATTTGTGCAAGGTGTTATATGACTCACTCTCTTCATTTAATGTTATGGTCACCCTCTTAGCTCCTACACTCACCCTCCTCCTCTTGATAAATGGTCGGCCCCCTCATGATAGAAAGATGGTTGTTCATTTGCAAAAAGATTAGGGTTTTGGCTTCATGGAAATTTCATATATTAATTTCTCATTTCATTTGAATCCAAAAGGCAACTTCATTAACCGTTCATCCATGGCTTTGGACGAAGTGAGACAAAGTGTTCTACCCATTCTCTACATCAATCTTGGTCATCTCTTTTAGCAAACTTGGTGACCGAGTTTCCTCGGGTCAGAAGCGGGAGTCCGTTTAAAGATCCGTTGATGTGGTGCCACTTGGACGAGGAGATCGGAGATTGACGAGATCGGAGTAGCCGCAAAGGAGCGTGGGATGATGGTTAAAGAACGAAGGACTCGGATTGTTCGGTATAACCTTTCTACCCTCTTTGTAGTTTATTAGTTTAGCGTTAATGGCAGATCCGGGTTATAGTATGCGATAGCGCAAGTTATAAATTTTTTTTTTCCGCATTTGGCGTCAGATTGACGGCCGGGACGCTACCGTAGACTTACAACACATAAACATATATATATATATATATATATATAGCATACTAAACATCGAACTGCGGGGGTGCTATACGCCATCCACCCGACTTCCCCCGTAGATATAATCTACTCACTTTGCTCTTCGCTTTCTGTTATCGACGTCGCCACGTGCTTGCTTGTCGTCTTGAAGTCTTCGTGGGGTACCTACACATCATAACGTATCGTGTCGCATTAAAACCCAATTGAAAACCAAAACGACATGCTAAAAGCCTATAGGTTAGAACCTACGGACCATGCCTTCAAAACCACAAAACAACACTCGATTTCGACGTACAAACGTCAAGTGATCGAATACGACACAAGTCACAAAAATCCAGAATTCAAAATACACAAAACGAAACCCCGAATCAAAACAACAACTCTTGAAAATGGTCTCAGATTTTACCCTGGGTCAAATTGGACAATTTTGCATATGCCAGGGGTCTAGTTTACTGATGAAGGAACCACAGAACAAACACGAGCCACATTAGCCCAGGTCTGGCTGCAATTTGTGGCCAGAGAGAATATTTTTGCGGCCAAAAAGTGGAAGTGGGGTCTCGGGTCTTTAGGGTATGTTCTAAATCACCTACACATCTCTATGTGTTTGCTAAATAATTTCAGGTCGCCCGGGTGTTAGCAGATTTCAATATACACTCACAGAATCCACAATTCTTCCGATATCGGGTTCTAAATTCATATTCCGGGGTTCTAGTATCTTGTTTAGGTCTGAATTCTAGCACTAGGGGGTTTGTTTGGACTCTACTGAGACCAATTACCATCTCATTTTAAATCATCACACCCTAAACCCTAACTAGAATTTTCAAAGTTCACCCAAAATCACACAATATCGATTCTAATTTAACATGGATGTAAAAGCAATAGAAATACTAGGCTAATGATTAAGACAATCATTTAGCAACTCAAGAATTTTCTTGAGTTGCCCTAAGTGTCCAAAATGCAAGCTTTCTTCGTCCAATGTGTTGCTAGTGAGCTCATGCACATTTTTAATGAAGTGGGTATTGGGTTTTGAGATGTTTTTTATGGTGTTTGAGAGGATTGAAGAGGGGGAGGAAGTGAGGGTGGCAGCAGCAGCAGCAAGAGAGTGAAGGAGAGGAGATAAGGTGATGAAGAAATGAAGTAATAGGAGCTTGGTCCAACGTTTGACCCTTTACCCTCTCACTCTCTCACTTTCCCATACCTAATACTATATTCATTTCCATTTTCCTTTCCTTTTCTTTTTCTTCTCTCCTCAATAGTAAACCCAAAACAATTAACCATACATCCAAAAATTATGTAGGAAAAATGCAAGTGCTAAAAAAAGGCATATGCATGTTTTGCACAAAACAAGCTTAATGTGCGATTACGATATTTAATCGCGATTATTACTAAATTGTAACATTTTAGAAAATAAAAAATATTATTTTTGGAATTTAATACTAAAATAATATTTTTCCCGAAAACTGCCCGATTTGTGAAATTGGGGTTTTCGAAAAAGGCTATAAATATATACCAATAATTATGAAATAAATGAAAATTAAAATGATTTATTCATTTAATAATATAATTAAAGAATTTGGCATTTTTAAAATTTATTATACGCAGTTTCGATAAAAACCCGATTAGTGCACTGCTAATCGTGATTAAGCCAAATCCGTGTTCTTACAGTTTTGCATGGCTAGTGCACCATGACATGTTACATGTTGTTTCATTTCATTTGTGTTATACTTTATTGGTGGAGAGAAAAGAAAACGAAAAAGATAAGTTAAAAGGGGACATAATGATTAAGGGTAGGTGTACTTTTGTGAGAGAGAGTGAGAATAATTGAGTAAGAGAGAGGGGGGCTGCTGCCATGAGCCCTTTCCTCCACCATTTTCATCTTCTTCTTCATTTTACTCACCCTCATCTCCCTCCACCTTGAAACCCCAAATCCATCTCCAAAACTCCGTCCAAACTATATACCCCTATCACAAAAAACGATCCCCTCTTCATGCTCTTCGCATTGAACCAAGCAAAATGCGATTTTGGAAACATTAGGACTACTAGGGTTCTCTTGAGTTCATCCATGAGGTATAATCATTTCCACTTAGTTAGTTTTAGTTTTCTTGTGTTTTAGATAAATTAGAAGTTGGATTGGTTGAGTGGTTGTGGAGATAAAAACCCTTAGAGAAGGTTTAGGGTTAAAGATAGTTTTAGTGAACTCTTGTGGCTGTGCAGGACCTGAGATCTAGTATGGGAAACCACAATATGGATTTGGGAATTGAGTTCATGTCGGTTTGTGAGAAATTTGGGTGTGCATGGAAATCTGGAGCAACCCGGGGGATTTTTGAGAGTAGCAAACAACTCTAGGGGCCAAATTAGGGTACTAGGAGACCACCTTGACGAGACGGACCCAACCTGACCAGGGGGACCAGAGGAGGCCGGTTTTCTTGATGATGTGGCCGTCCACATGGTGACATGGGGTGTCGGGGTTGGTCCGGTAGCTCATATACATCATATACAACACTCTAGACTTGTTTGTGCAACTCTTTTTGGCCTGAATCAAAATCTGGAGCTCTTTAGTGTGGTTTTTGGTTATGTTTCTGTGTTTTGAAATGTTTAGTTTTAATATTTGGATTTGTATTTGGTTGTCGCATGTTTGTTGTAACGTTTTAGAAATTGTTTTGTGAATTTCTCCGTTTTTGGGTAAAAATTTGTCGGTATTTTCTGTTTTAACCCGACTGTGATCAAACGACCATATAGACTTGCCAGCACCTAGTTTAGCTAAAATAAAGCTAGTGTGCAAACTTTGGCGTTATATGGGGCGTTTTGGTCCAATTTGAATTTTTCCCAATTTTAATATTATTTTAATGCGGTATTCACATTTTGGGAAATTTCTCTTAAGTGATCTTTTCAACTTTTTGTTTGAGTTAATTCAACCTCCACTTAATATCAAGATATTTTTTTGGAGTTATGGATTAAAATTCAAAGAAAAAGAAAAGAAATTGAGAGAGGTGCATGCATGTGAGTGTGAATGCATTAAGTGTGCATTTATTGTTGGATTGACTAGAAAACCCTACACAATTCCTCACTCTTTCCTCCTTGGCCGAGCCTTCCCTCTCTCTTCTTCCTTTGACATTTCCTTCTCCATTTGCAACAAACTCCTAGCTCATTAATTCTCCAAAATCCTAAATTATATCACAAAAATCACATCTTTGATCACTTTTGCCTCTTGGATGCCTAGGAGCATGCAAAGCTTGGATCTTTGAGTTCTTTTGTGTAGGTAATGTTCTTTTGCTGTTGTTTTAGTGTTTTTAGTGTAGCTTAGCTTGTTAGTCTCAGTTTAGAATGGTTAAAGTTTAGTTTGATGCATAATATCGTATTTTTAGTGTCGGTTTGTGACCTATGAGATATGCTGTGACCCGGAAAGTGTGCGAGAAAACCAAAAAATATAGTTTTGTAGTACCGGTGACCATAGGAACTCACCTGGAGCATGAACCCATGGGGCTCGGACTCGGCCGGCAAAACTCGAAGGAAGTCCGGCGACGTCGGCCGTTGGTTTGAGTTAGGGTGTAGGTTTTTGAGGGTAGATCTATGTTGGGGTTTGGGTGTATTTGGTTCTGTTTGTTTGTTTAGTTTTCTCTGTATGCAAAATCTGGGATCACTTAGGTAGGTTGTAGTATTTTGTGTTCGCGCGATACGTTACACGACACGGATCGTGCACTTTGTGTGGTTTTGCTCTTAAGTTGTTTTCATCGTGTCGCTACGTATGTTAGCCACAATACGAACACTTAAGAGTATGTTTTGTGTTGCTGTGTCGGTCTAATGTATTTTGTACATGCTTTAGGGTTATTATTAATATACACTTGTTTTATTGTTTTAATATTATAGGTTCGCAGGCGGGGACTACGGACACTGCTACAAAAGGAAAACAGGTGGTTGGCTTCACTTATGCAGGAGCGTTAGTGAGTAGATTTAACATCTACAGGGAAATCGCCCGTATGGCGTTATGCGTCTGGGCTAGAGATGTTAATTTTGTCGCATATTCTATGTCATGTTTAGAATTGCGCATTCACCCTACTGCTTAGTTATTGTTGTGCTTGGACTAGTATCCTTAGGACACTGGACATATTATTGACGATTCATGTTGCACGAGCACTGATTGTATACTACACAAACCGTCAATAATTGCCATATCATGCACAACCCACACATAGAAATGATATTGCTTGGTTAGGAATATTGAGACATTGATTCATATATCATATCGCATATGACATTTAGCATACCTGTATATCCACATGCTTACGCATATGCCTACACATACTTCACATATATCCACGGGGTATACTACATCATTACTTATAGGTAGATACATATATATTGCTATACCTTTATGTTTCACATATATCTGGTTATAGCTACATGTTTACTTTTACTTGATGTTATTTTAGAATTAGAGAGATTAGGGATCGCATGATATTATATTCACTTGTTACAGTTAATTGCGGCTTTTCCTTTATATGCTCACATTTCAGATTTATGATGCATATATTATATTCATGGATTTTCGCATTGAGATATGGATTTTTCATGATGTTTTCTGGATTTGGGAACCGTGGGAGTTCATGAAATTATGCATTATTTGAAAAACATGGTTTCCCTTGATATGATATTTCTGCATCTACCATAAGATTTATCGGTTCTGATATATATACCCCATATGAGGAGGCGTCATGGGCCGTATGAGGGTACATAGTGGGGCCTGGAGGTACCCGGTGCAAGACGATTGATGGACCTTGCCGATTGAGCCTGGCAGGGGAACCATACCATCCGGTGACATTACCAATGACTCGGCGGTTATCATGGGGATACCGTTGGGAGTCATGTACGTATGGATACGTGGAAAGACAGGGGTCAGTGCTAGGCACTCATGCTTTTCGGATAGCGTGTGATACGTACTTATCAGGGTGCCAGTCTTGGTGACAGCACCTAATAGATCAGCATTTCTGTGTCGATGCTTGACACATTGGTTTCATGATATTTATTTTTACTCCTTTGTATATATAACGGGGGATTAGGCCGCTGTTATATATGCCCTTACACCAATATTAGTGGAATGGGACGCTAATATATGTGTATTGACATTAAATTATATACATCGTCATATTTATTCATGCCAATATACCTAGAATGTAAAGGACTCATTGACATTGCATTTAGAACATTTGATAATTTATTTGATATTGATTACAGGATATATATTAGATTGTTGATTTTGTACACTCGGGATATGTGAGATCTACTTGATTGTACATTCGGGGTATACGAGATACACTTGATATTGTACATACGGGATATGTGAGATCTACTTGATGTTGTACATTAAGGATATGTGAGACTTACTTGATATGATAGCCAAATTGTGGGCATTTCGAGGAAATTGGGATTTGGATTGTCTTGATGGATTTTGATCCTACCACGATATCAGGATTCCATGGAAATGACATGTTTCATTCCATACTTTACTTTTACTGTTTATGCACTGCTTCATGCATTAGTGTACCTGTTAGAGTACCTTCCATGACTGTTACATTTACATACCTTTATTCATATCATTTCTTCATGTATTAGTAGTACCGATATAGTACCTTACATGATTGTACATACAGATTGCCATATTATTGCTTCATGTATTAATTGTACCTGCTAGTGTACTTTTCATGAGTATTGCATTACATATGACCATTCATTGATATTAAATGCTTATGTTAGATTCGCGTTGTACGTGCATACTCGCGATTACCTGCATATGTTATTTACTATTCACGAGTTGGCAACTCACCCCCGTTGTGCCACAGTGTTTGCAGGTGTTCCTCAGGGTAGTCAGAGGTAGAGCTATTTTCATCCTTAGTATCATCTTTTGCTGCGGATACCACTTCGCCTGGCAGTGTGCAGTTTTGCCCAGGTGGGTTTTGTGGTTATCCGATGTTGTATTTTATATTCATTGTATCCATGTACTCTCCATCTACCAGTATTATGTATGACTTAGAGACTTGGTGTGAGGACGATATTGTATATTACTTTGTGACATGGAGGTTTTTATGCAGTTTTATTTATATCGTCTCTTTCTTCGCTACAGCGTCGTATATCTATTGTGGTGATTGTTTTCCGCCGTTGGGCGTGGATTTTGCTCCCGTTGGGGATGCTTTTACTTATATATTATGTTGTACCCATTTTTGGGGCTGGTTTTTACAAAGGAGGTGCTGCCAAAATTTTAAGGAAATTTAATTGGACTTTTAAAGAATTTGGGTTGCGATTTCAAAGTTTAAACAATGTTTCTTATCTTCTCTAGTCTGTTTAATGGTTTAGATTTCTGGGTTTTGGCTTTCTTTTACTGCGTTACGCCTGTAGACGTTGCGTAGTATTAGGGCCTTCACGTGCCAATTTCGGGTCGTGACATTTGTACATCGACAACAAGGGTTGTTTGGTTGATTTTGCATATGTGGGCTATAGGTTCTAACCTATAGGCGATCCGTGTGTCGTTTTGGATTTCAGAACATGATTTTTATAGCGTTGCGATATGTGTTGCTATTGTAGGTAACTTCGCATGGATTCCGAGGCGACGGAGCGTGGCGTCATCGACTTCGGCAAACAAGAACCAAGGTGAGTGGATCTATATCCACGGGGGAAGTCGGGTGGATGGCGTATAGCACCCCCACAAAGTATTGATGGAAAACTGATTATAGAATATGGTTAGGAAACCTAGATTAGGAAACTAGGGTTATAGTAAAGGATAGTTAGTGATACTATATTAGAAACTAGAGAGTAGTTAGAAGTGATATATTACTACTATCATAGGATGACGTTTAGCGATATTGCCGTTTAGGGTACTGTAGGACTAGATAGTCGATGTAGATGCGTCATCCGAACCATACCTTTTTCTAAACCGAAGAATCGTATGTATCTTTTAAATATATATATACCTTGAGGGATTTTACGGATTTTCAAATGATATCTTTTTCTTAAAACCACCGTAACCCCTATTTTCAAAACTACGATTTGCTTCTTTAGAAATCTGATTATATGGTTCGGGTGTGTTCGTTAGATTAAATACTTTACTTAGCAGAGATAGAATGTTTATGTAGATTCGATTTGATGTGTGATATAAATGCGATGAAGGAATATAAGATGATGTGATGATATGATGATATGATGTTATGTTGGTATACGGATGCGAGTCGATCGAGATGATTTATACCCTGCCGGTCCCCTGATATGAGATTATTGCGGATGTGAACTGGGACATAGGTGTGTTTGTGTGTGTGTGTGTATATAGAATGTTGTGAATCATGGATGATAGGCCGTATGTGATATTAGGCCGTACCCTCATTTGTCTTGTAGGATGATAGGATCCCTATTAGCTTAATGCCGTCGTACGATGATTTTCCGTGAGTGATGAGTTTGACTTGATGATTGATCCTTACCCTTGACTAGAGGTTGCCGTATGATGGATCATGCCGTATGATGGATCATACCGTATGCGATGTTGTTAGGCTGGATGCCGATTGATAGATTCCCAGACTCGGTCATATTAGATACGTATACCCGGCAGCATTTGCATATGATTTACCTTATGCTGCATTCATATTATTCCATTGCATTGTTTATACATGTGCTAGTACACTTGCACCATTATCGATGATGCATATGTTACACGTACACAGATTTGCCGGCTCACACACTTCATCATCGATAATTTCCATGTTACTACACATTAGGTTTGCTGCATCATGACATATACATTGATACATCCATACATGCGGATATACACATTTGTATCTCCATTTTGGTGTACATATACCTTGATACACCCATACTTGTGCACATACACATTGTATATCCATATTTGTGCACAGAAACATTGGTACATCTATACTTGCGCATATACATATTGTACCTACATAGATAACTGGTTTTACTGGGAAATTGGGAACCGCATGTTATATTTTAAAAACTGGAATCATTTTAAAAGAGCGGTTTTTCCTTAATATGTCATATCACTATTCCGCGTTGCATGACACACGATATGCTTACATTTCTATTATATGTCACATGCATCATGCTCTATGATTTTACGCATTGAGATATGCCGTTTTCATGAGATTTCTGTATTTGAGAACCGATGACATTTTAAAAGAGATTATGTACTGTTTTAAAAACCCGGTTTCTCTTGATATGATATTTCAGTGCGTCCACCATGTGTTTTCTCGGTTCTGAGAGCGACATGTGAAACCCGATTCGAGGAGGCAGATGAGGCCGATTGCGGGTACATGGTGGACCCGGTATGGTACCCCGGGGCAAGAAAGGGATGCTGTGTATACAGACGGTGAGCCTGGCAGAGGACTACTACCTACCGGTGATAGTATTTGGGCTCGGCGGATATCCGGAGGATACCGACCGGAGTCGAGAGATGATATGGGCCGATTCGGACTGACGGAGCCCGTGGGCCGATCCGGACTGACGGAGCCCGATATATATGAGGATTTACGTGCCGATGCTGGGCACGGTTTTCATGATGTTTTTGAGTGTCGATGCTAGGCACTTAGGTTCCATGATTTTGATGTCGGGAGGGACACCGTTGATATATATATTCTCATACTTTCATGCACACTCTTTTATGATATTTACATGCATGATGTTGTTGCGTCAGTGGTTGACGCGTGGACTAGATCCACATACGTACATACATACATTGATTATTACTGTTGGAAGTTATCCGCATGCATATTGGTATTGACTACCTTGTTGGCACAAATACAGACCCGGTCACCCTAGATATTATAGTATTACCTTTATGATATAGTTGACCTAGAAGTTGTTGTTTATTCGATTTCTATCTGTTGATATTTTTCTACTCACGAGTTGGCAACTCACTCCCATTATGCCACAGTTCTTGCAGGTTGACCGCTTGGATCAGTAGCGGCTTCGCTAGCACATAGTTCCATTCGGGTGTTTTGCATTGGTAGGTGGGACATTTGTATCGTACCCACTCTTCCATTATATTTCATATTGTATCTAGTTAACTCCATCAATCAATCAAAAGTTGTATATTGTATAAGTGATGAGACTTAGTGAGACTTGTGGTTGCGAGATTTGAGAGATGGGTCTTATTTTCACTTTGGGGTTGTATCATGCTCATTTCCTTATCTTTTTGTGGTGAACTTCGCCGTTGGGCGTCGTATACTTATTTATGCTACATTGCGTGGTTGTGATCCGCCGTTTGGCGAAGAGCTAGCTCCCGCTTGGGGATGCCTTCATCATTTTTATGTATTTATGGTTTTGGATCAAAATATACAAAGGAGGTGCTGCCAAAATTTTTAAAAGGCGAAACAAGTCTTCAAAACTAGTAAACATCACTTGCATCACTCATTTTTCCTTTCTTTGCATTAAGAAAACTTGATTTCATTATACTTTATTTCAAAACCTCACCTCCTTTATTTTTTCTTAAAGGGTTTAGATTTCTGGGTTTGAGCTTACTTGAATTCCGTTACGCCTTTAGACGTTGCGTGATTCAAGTATTGATCACGAGCTAATATTTCGGGTCATGACAAAGTTAATATCAAAGCGCTAGGTTTAACCTTGTTTCGAGTCTATGTTTGACTATGCGGAGTCTAGGGCGGGTATGTATTTCGGAACCTAGGCTTGACCTTATGGAACTTAGACTTGAACGGGGGGTATTAGACCCGAACTTTCGTTTCATAGGCTGACCCTGATTGATGGAGTAGGTAGCTTGAGTACAGTGACGTACCGTACATATGTTCCACGGCATATTTATGATACGATACTCCACTTAAGAAACCTTAGGATGTACATATTTTTTAGACCAGCGATTCTCTTCGTATCCATGATTATACATCCATTTGAGATCCTTGATTCTATTTGTTTCCATGATCATACTCTTATTGATATTGTTCCATCTTATGATCATGTATCTATTCTGGATCGGTTGTTTCCTCTCATGCCGCTGATCTTCTTTCTTCGATACTCGATTGAGGTTCCTGTCCCCATAGTTTGAGCGCAGTTTGAGCTGCTGCTAGTGTTGCGGTCAGGGCGAGCTCGTCTGGTACGAGGGCCGACTATTGTGTTTTCTGGTGACTTGGGTATGTCTCGAGTTAGTATTGTTGTTGTGACCTCTTATGGAGGCGAGTGCTTGGTTTTATACCGGATGATCGGGCCATTGTTAGAGCTGCCAGTTGTGAGAGGAACGTTGATGTACAACATTCCTCAGAGATTTTGATGTCGCCTACCATGCAGACAGGTGACCCAGCTGTTGCTGAAATGATGGGATGTCGCTTCTAGAGCTTACGAGCTAAGATCGCCGGAGCTTCCAGGCAGAAATGCGACAGATGATAGCTGGTCTACCCTGAGTTGAGAGGCGAAGGTGATTCGTCAGATTGATGCGCCGATGCAGGCCCAGTTGAGTTGAAGGTTTCCAATGTGGAGAGAATCTTACTCAGACCTAGAGCAGACCAATCCATAGATGATCGCCGATGTATCGCCTTTCCTGGAGGATTGAGGCATTGTTTTGCATGAGGGAGAAGAATATTCACATGTGGAATAGGCGAAGCAAAAAAGGTTCGAACGAGTGTCAGAAACCCATTTTTCCCAAGTTTAAATTGTTCGTAGGAACATGCAGGTAATTCTGTGGACCCTCTAGAAGAATGAAACCCTAACTCGACATGATGACCATGGAACCGCTTTGAACCTTAGGGTTTGTGGTAGTTTAGCGGTGCCATCAGTGAGGCTTGGGTTTGCCCTTCTACGGTTGGTCCAGAGGTACTGTGGTATGTACCAGATATTTTTAGACTGTGCTCAGGTATGAGCTTTCGGGAAATTTTGGGTCCTTGATGACTCGATCGAAAAGTTGACGTCGTCCGGGTACCATGTGATAAGAGACCAGTAAGCTGACCAGCTTCGTATAGAGGACCTCACCCTGATGCGTTGTGAGTTGATCGAGGACGGACGAGTATTGAGTATTACTCCGATGGTTGGGACGAGTTCCTGAGGACGTGTTCGGCCAGATATCATCTACCGAGTGATGAAGATACCGAGTTCGTAACTTTGAGTCCGTATGAGAGACTCCGGATTGACCATGGCCGAGAACAGTTACAGTGCGCAGACAGCATGGCGTGACGTCATAGTGGACGATGATAAAGACAAGTGGAACCAGAGGTTCGTGTGAGATACTGACGAGCTGTTGCTACTCCCCATCGAGATCAGAGACCCGATATGCTTACAGCGGCGTTGGGATACGGCCAGTTTCCGAGGGAATGTGTGCGAAACACGCAGAGGTCCAGAAAACGAGAAAAGGTTATGTAAGAGTACCAGCCTCCGTACAGTTCGGCATAGGCGAGATCGGAAGAAACCCTGAGCAGGATTCCTTCCGGGGCACCCAGGATCAGATGTGTCATGTGCATTCAGAGGACCAGAGGCCGACGCCAGTAACGTGCTGCTTTACAAGTGGTCGTGATGATTGACCGAAAGATGACCAGAGAAGTGCCAGAACGGAATCGTCCCCGTTAGCACACCTGACTGGGCCGATGAGCCGATGGATTGCGGTATTGGTAATCCATAGAGAAGATAAGGACCCAGAAACAGAGGACGCCAGGCCGTGAGCGGGAGGCGGACAGATGTTCTTGCCCTGCCAATTTTAGGCGCACCAATTTATTTTTCGACATTGTAGGAGGTGTACCTCGATGTCCTTTATTGCGATTTGCGTTGTGATCCGAGTATCACGCTTATATCGCTTGGATTTGAGTTTTGATGACGAGTTTCCTGATATTGATTTCATGCACCATGGTTGCACCTACTGAGTATTTACATTTTGCGCATAGTTATTGCACCTGATATATATTTTATACACCAATGTGTTAATTTGCGATTTGTGCATGCCTATTACGTTTGATGTCGATTTTGTGCCTTGGCCGCACATGTTTATGATTTCATGGATTTCATACGGATGATTTGATTTTTGCACTCGATATTGCTTATATGTGCTTGTAGTGCATTGATACGTATTTTGTGCACCACAGTTGCACCTGACTTCATTTTGACGTCATGCGAGATATTTATTGTGATTTCATGCGTAGGGCATGCATATGATTTGATTTATGCTTTCGGCATAGTTTTCATGCACTTTATTATTCGAATTGTTTTGTGCACGTTGATGCACACGGTTGTGCGATTATATACCACAGTATACCTGATTTGGATTGGGATTGAAATGTGTTGTATACCGTCGATTCGATTTTGATACTCGATATTGTTTTGTGCACCTTGTGCACCTGATTGGATTCTTGTGCATATCAAATGCACCCGATATGGTTGTCATGCACACCGTTGCAGTGGACAGATGCTTTCGTGCACACCTGTTGCACGTAGTTTTGGGCTTTGGTGCATATTGTGGCACCTGTATTTGGATTTGAATTCCATGCGCACCAGACGCATGTGATTATTGGATACGCCTTTTGAGGCTGATTTTGCTTTTGAGCATTTTGTTTTCATGTTAGGCACTATATTCTGTAGTAGCCAAACAGGACTGATCCGAGGACAGTACCTGAATACTTGCATGCATTAAAAGATTACCAAAAGGGTTTTCAAGAGGTGCTATAGTCTCGCTATTTCCTACGTGTCCGTGAGCGACACGAACATTTTTAAAGGAAGACCTTTTAGGATATTTTGAAAACGACGGAACGTGTATTTAAGAAAATATATATGGACATATATTATTATTTTAAAATGAGCATCCGTCAGTTATGTCATGAGTTACGCATTCCCACGGCGATTTAGAAAAGATTTTGCATGTATTTTATTCAGATATTGGAGTTTTCAAAGATGCGTACTATACACGTATTATAGGATTTGACTAGCGTATATTGGATTTCAGTAGTGGATTGCGATGTCTGCATCTCTATTGTAACTCCGATGATTTGCATGCAAATCCGATGATTTTCGTGGCACTTGATGGAGTTCGGTTTTGAGTTTTATACTCGTTTTCATGCGCACTTAACGCGCTGTATTATTTTTGCGTTTTCCGTGATTTCTGAGCCTCGTTGATTGAGCTGATTATTGAAATGTTTTAGATTTTGGGGGTTTAAATTTAAATTTGGGGACCGAATTTCTTTAAGGGGGGAAGATTGTAACATTTCAGAAAATAAAAAATATTATTTTTGGAATTTAATACTAAAATAATATTTTTCCCGAAAACTGGCCGATTTGCGAAATTGGGGTTTTCGAAAAAGGGTATAAATATATACCAATAATTGTGAAATAAATGAAAATTAAAATAATTTATTCATTTAATAATATAATTAAAGGATTTGGCAATTTTAAAATTTATTATACGCAGTTTCGATAAAAACCTGATTGGTGCACTGCTAATCGCGATTAAGCTAAATCCGTATTCCTACAGTTTTCCATGGCTAGTGCACCATGACATGTTACATGTTGTTTCATTTTATTTGTATTATGGTTTATTGGTGGAGGGAAAAGAAAAAGAAAAAGAAAAGTCAAAAGGGGTCATAATGATTAAGGGTATGTGTACTTTTGTAAGAGAGATAGTGAGAATAATTGAGTGAGAGAGAGGGGGGCTGCTGCAATGAGCCCTTTCCTCCACCATTTTCATCTTCTTCTTCATTTTACTCACCCTCAGCTCCCTACATCTTGAAACCCCAAGTCCATCTCCAGAACTCCATCCAAACCATATACCCCTTTCACAAAAAACGATCCCCTCTTCATGCTCTTCGCATTGAACCAAGCAAAGTGGGATTTCGGAAAAATTGGGACTACTAGGGTTCTATTGAGTTCATCCATGAGGTATAATCATTTCCACTTAGTTAGTTTTAGTTTTTTTATGTTTTAGATAAATTATAATTTGGATTGGTTGGGTGATTGTGGAGATAAAAACCCTTAAAGAAGGTTTAGGGTTAAAGATGGTTTTAGTGAACTCTTGTGGCTGTGCAGGACTTGAGATCTAGTATGGGAAACCAAAATATGGATTTGGGAATTGAGTTCATGTTAGTTTGTGAGAAATTTGGGTGTGCAGGGAAATCTGGAGCAACCCGGGGGATTTTTGAGAGTAGCAAACAACTCTAGGGGCCAAATTAGGGTACTAGGAGACCACCTTGACGAGACGGACCCAACCTGAGCAGGGGGACCCGAGGAGGCCGGATTTCCTGATGATGTGGCCGGCCACATGGTGACATGGGGTGTCGGGGTTGGTCCAGTAGCTCATATACATCATATACATCACCCTAGACTTGTTTGTGCAACTCCTTTTGGGCTGAATCAAAATCTGGAGCACTTTAGTGTGGTTTTTGGCTATGTTTCTGTATTTTGAAATGTTTAGTTTTAATATTTGGATTTGTATTTGGTTGTCGCATGTTTGTACATCGACAACAAGGGTTTTTTTGGTTGATTTTGCATACGTGGGCTATAGGTTCTAACCTGTAGGCGATCCGTGTGTCGTTTTGGATTTCAGAACATGATTTTTATAGCATTGCGATATGTGTTGCAATTGTAGGTACCTTCGCATGGATTCCGAGGGGACGAAGCGTGGCGTCATCGACTTCGAAAACAAGAACCAAGGTGAGTGGATCTATATCCACAGGGGAAGTCGGGTGGTTGGCGTATAGCACCCCCGTAAAGTATTGATGGAAAACTGATTATAGAATATGGTTAGGAAACCTAGATTAGGAAACTAGGGTTATAGTAAAGGATAGTTAGTGATACTATATTAGAAACTAGAGGGTAGTTAGAAGTGATATGTTACTACTATCATAGGATGACGTTTAGCGATATTGCCGTTTAGGGTACTGTAGGACTAGATAGTCGATGTAGATGCGTCATCCGAACCATACCTTTTTCTAAACCGAAGAATCGTATGTATCTTTTAAATATATATACCTTGAGAGATGTTATGGATTTTCAAATGATATCTTTTTCTTAAAAACATCGTAACCCCTATTTTCAAAACTACAATTTGCTTCTTTAAAAATCTTATTGTATGGTTCGGGTGTGTTCGTTAGATTAAATATTTTACTTAGCAGAGATAAAATGTTTTTGTAGATTCGATTTGATGTGTGATATAAATGCGATGAAGGAATATAAGATGATGTGATGATACGATGATATGATGTTATGTTGGTATACGGATGCGAGTCGATCGAGATGATTTATACCCTGCCGGTTCACTGATATGAGATTATTGCGGATGTGAACTGGGACATAGGTATATATATATATATAGAATGTTGTGAATCATGGATGATAGGCTGTATGTGATATTAGGCCGTACCCTCATTTGTCATATAGGATGATAGGATCCCTATTAGCTTAATGCCGCCGTACGATAATTTTCCGTGCGTGATGAGTTTGACTTGATTGTTGATCCTTACCCTTGACTAGAGGTTTCCGTACGATGGATCATACCGTACGCGATGTTGTTAGGCTGGATGCCGATTGATAGATTCCCAGACTCGGTCATATTAGATACGTATGCACGTTAGTATTTGCATATGATTTACCTTATGCTGCATTCAAATTATTCCATTGCATTGCTTATACATGTGCTAGTACACTTGCACCATTATCGATGATGTGTATGTTACACGTACACAGATTTGCCGGCTCACACACTTCATCATCGATAATTGCCATGTCACTACACAGTAGGTTTGCTGCATCATGACATATATATTGATATATCCATACTTACGGATATACACATTTGTATATCCATTTTGGTGTACATATACCTTGATACACCCATACTTATGCACATACACATTGTATATCCATATTTTTGCACACATACATTGGTACATCTATACTTGCGTGTATACATATTGTACCTACATAGATAATTAGTTTTGCTGGGAAATTGGAAACCGCATGTTATATTTTAAAAACTGGAATCATTTTAAAAGAGCGGTTTTCCCTTAATATGTCATATCACTATTCCGCGTTGCATGACACATGATATGCTTACATTTCTATTATATGTCTCATGCATCATGCTCTATGATTTTATGCATTGAGATATGATGTTTTCATGAGATTTCTGGATTTAAGAACCGAGGACATTTTAAAAGAGATTATATGTTGTTTTAAAAACCAGATTTCTCCTGATATGATATTTCAGTGCGTCCACCATGTGTTTTCTCGGTTCTGAGAGCGACATGTGAAACCCTATTCGAGGAGGCGGATGAGGCCGATTGCGGGTACATGGTGGACCCGGTATGGTAGCCCAGGGCAAGAAAGGGATGCTGTGTATACAGACGGTGAGCCTGGCAGAGGGAATACTACCTACCGGTGATAGTATTTAGGCTCGGCGGATATCCGGAGGATACCAACCGGAGTCAAGAGATGATATGGGCCGATCCGGACTGACGGAGCCCGTTGGCCGATCCGGACCGACGGAGCCCGATATATATAAGGATTTACGTGCCGATGCTGGGCACGGTTTTCATGATGTTTTCGAGTGTTGATACTAGGCACTCAGGTTCCATGATTTTGATGTGTCGGGAGGGACACGGTTGATATATATTCTCATACTTTCATGCACACTCTTTTATGATATTTACATGCATGATAATGTTGCGTCAGTGGTTGATGCGTAGACTAGATCCACATACATACATACATACATTGATTATTACTGTTAGAAGTTATCTGCATGCATATATGTATTGACTACCTTGTTGGCACATATACAGACCCGGTCACCCTAGATATCATAGTATTACCTTCATGATATAATTGACCTAGGAGTCGTTGTTTATTCGATTTCTATCTGTTGATATTTCTCTACTCACGAGTTGGTAACTCACCCCCGTTGTGCCACAGTTCTTGTAGGTTGACCGTTTGGATCAGTAGCGGCTTCGCTGGCACACAGTTCCATTCAGGTGTTTTGCATTGGTAGGTGGGACATTTGTATCGTACCCACTCTTGCATTATATTTCATATTGTATCTAGTTAACTCCATCAATCAATCAAAAGTTGTAAATTGTATAAGTGATGAGGCTTAGTGAGACTTTTGGTTGCGAGATTTGAGCGATGGGTCTTATTTTCACTTTGGGGTTGTATCTTGCTCATTTCCTTATCTTTTTGTGGTGCACTTCGCCGTTGGGCGTCGTATACTTATTTATGCTACATTGCGTGGTTGTGATCCGCCGTTTGGCAAAGTGCTAGCTCCCGCTTGGGGATGACTGCATCATTTTTTTGTATTTATGGTTTTGGATAAAAATATACAAAGGAGGTGCAGCCAATATTTTTAAAAGACGAACCATTTCTTCAAAACTAGTAAACTTCACTTGCATCATTCATGTTTCTTTTCTTTGCATTAAGAAAATTTGATTTCATTATACTTTATTTCAAAACCTCACCTCCTTTATTTTTTCTTAAAGGGTTTAGATTTCTGGGTTTCAGCTTACTTGAATTCCGTTACGTCTTTAGACGTTGCGTGATTCAAGTGCTGGTCACGAGCTAATATTTCGGGTCATGACATAAATAGCGTATAATTAATCATAAAAACTTATAATTTGCATAATTCACTTAAACACCGTCTTTTTAGTAATTTCCATAATTTTCCAAATTTTTCCCAATTTACCGGCATGTAATTATACCGTAATATTAAAATATTCAATATAATATTATTTAATTACAAAAAATTCCCAAAAATAATATTTTATTTTTCTAAAATGTTACAATCTTTCCTCCTTAAAGAAATTCGGTCACCGAATTTAAATTTAAACTCCTCAATACTAAAACATTGCAGTAAGAAGTCCAAGTTGTCGGGGCTCCGAAATCATCAATACATAAAGCACATAGTGGCGCTATGCATGCGCATGAAAATGAGTATATCAATCAAAAAAAAATCTCTGTCAAGTATCCCGCAATCATCGGAGTTATTGTGAAGACACAAATGTCAAATCCAATCCAAAAACCAACATTCTATACATCAAAACTATCTATGTAAACATCTGTAGGAAATGCATGCCAAACCTCTCTTTTTTTGGTCGCTGTGCGATGCGCATAACACTGCACAGTGGCTGACGTTTATTGTAAGAAAATAACCATATATGTATATATCTTTTGTTTAATATATACGTTCCGACATTTTGAAAACAATTTAGAAGGGTTTCCTTATTTTAAACGTTCGTGTCATATCAGACACGTAAGTAAACACTGAGACTATAGCTCCCTTTGTGGAAATCCCTTCGATCACTATCAATGCATGCAAAATATATTCAGGTACTGTCCTCTGACTAGTCCTTCTCAGTACGAAAGCAAATAGCAAATATCATAAAAACGTACTGCTCCATAAGAAATAAATCCCAAAATGTGCATAAGAATGCTACGTGCGTATGGTGCGCACGGAAATCAAAATTCATGAATGTGCCATACATGTGCACAGAAACAACATCTAAGTGTAACGGGTGTGCACGAAACACCTGTCAAAAGCAACGGGTGTGCCTGACAACAAAATCAGGTGCATCTGATATGCACAAAGAATCCTGATTTAGTGCATCTGGTGTGCACCAAAATCGCATCTCATAACATGCACCCAACATGCGCGAAAATCCAAATCAGGTGCATCCATCATGCACGAAATCACGAAATCCAATATCAAGCGCTGAACATGCGCAAGAATCCAAATCAAATGCACAGAGTGCAAGAAATAAACACCAATATCAGAATCAAAATTGACGGTATACAATACAGCTCAATCCAGATCAGGTATACCGCGATATATAATCTCATAACCATGTGCATCAGCATGCACAAATCAAATCAAAACACTAAAAGTGCTTGAAAACTATGCCGTAAGCATAAGTCAAATCATATGCATATCATAGGCATGAAATCAAAATCAACATATCGAATGACATAAAACCGAAGTCAGGTGCACCGTGGTGCACAAAAACAAATACCATGAAACTCAGTCATCAAGACTAAACCATACGAATAGATCGCCCAAAATACTGAAATCCAAGGTAACGGATACGTGATAATCGAATCACCAAATCACAAATCATAAATACCGTCATCGATATTTCCTCCTTCAAAGTCGAGAAGGTGGGGGTGCATCCCAAGCTAGCAGAACAAGATATCTACTTGCCTCCTATTAATGATCTGGCGCCTGGTACTTTTATGCTCTTGTCTTTCACTGTGCATTGTTAGATATATATCTCCTCGGCTCAACGGCCCAATATGGAATGACGACGGAAACAATCCCACTCTGGAACTCCTCTATAGATCTCTGGCCAACTCATATGGTCGCTCATGGCATATCTCGTCGACGATGCTGAACTCTGGGTCTTTACTTCTCTGTGGATCATTAATCTTGCAATCCGTTGGCTCGTCAGCCCAGTTTGGTGTACTAACGGAAACGATCCGCTCTAGTACTCATCTGGTCTTCTCACGACCAATTAGCATGACCACTCATCAAGCAGCACGTCTCTGGCGTCGGCCTCTGGCTCTTTGAATACACGTCACCCATTTGATCCTCGGTGTAAATCTTATTGCAGCAGTGTCCGAGAAGAAACCTGCTCAGGGTCTCTTCCAATCTTGCCTATGCCGAACTGTACGGAGGCTGTACTCTTGCATAATCTTCTCTCGTTCTCTGGACATCATTGTTCTCAACACAACATTTCCTCGGAACCGGCCATAACACAACGCCTCTATACGCATAGCAGCTCTCTAATCTCGTCGGGGAGTAACAACAGCTCGTAAGCATCTCGCACGAACCTCAGGTTCCACTCGTCTGTATTATCATCCGCTTCGACGTCATGTCATGCTATCAGCATACTGCTATGTCCTCGGCTACAGTCAATCCAGAGTCTCCCACACGGACTCGAAATCACGAACTCGGTATCTTCATCACTCTATGGAAGATATCTAGCCAAACACGTCCTCAGGAACTCGTCCCAACCTGCGGAGGTATACTCCATACTCGTCCATTCCTGATCAACTCACAACGCATCTGGGTGAGGTCCTCTATCTGAACCTGGTCAGCTTACTGGTCTTCTAGGTGTGCGTAACATGACTGATCCTGGGTCCAAGTCTTCTCGTATAGTATTCCAGAAAGGTCCCGTCGAGGTCTCTCTCAAATCTCATTTCTGCCGAATTGCCCGGAAGTTACCACCCTTTGCTATATATGTTTCTTGTTCCGGAACGGCTGCATACTCATCGCAACTCCTTCTAGAAGACATATCCATAATCAACGCCTCTGCATGCGTATTATATCTCTGATGTCGGCGGAGTGGAATGGCATCTCATCAAGATCTCGTACGAACCTCTTACTCCGCTTTTATCTAATGTCGACTGCTTCGAATTCGTCTCTTCGTGGCTGCATGGACTGCGCTCCAACTGCTATACTCGTATCTGGAGTCTCCCAAGCAATGCATCCCATCACATGATATCCGAATGATGTCGAACTTTTCGATCGATTCGTCAAGGTTCCATAATCCCCCAAGAACTCAACATCTTGGGTACAGTTTAATAGTATCGAATATATGCCACAGCACCTGTGGACCAACCGTAGATGGGCAAACCCAAGCCTCACTATTGGAACTGCGAAACTGCTGCATACCCTAAGCTTCAAAGGCTTTCACACGGTCATTTCTTCGTGTTAGGATTTCATTCTTCTATAGGTCCATAGCATTACGGGCATGTCGTTTCGAATACTTTAAACTTGGAAAATGGGCTCCTGACATTCGATCGTCTCTATAGACTACCAACGTATCTGCGTGAAGTCATCTCTGGCTGGAATCAATCAATCTGATGACCTCGCATCGGGGTAGACAACGAATCACATGTCCTTATCCTTCCTCCATGGGTGACTAGCGGTCTTCAATCATATCTCTAAGTACAACTCGTACTGCAATAGCTCCAAACATCTGGGCGATATCTCATCATTTGCAGCAGCAACTGGCTCATTCATCTGCACGCTGAACAGTGCCTCAGTCATCAGGAATAAGCGATACCACAATGGTCATCACAATCTGGCTGGCCTCTATCAGTAGCTCAAACCTCTGCTGCTTTTCTGCATGTCCGAGTAATCTCGTAAAAGCGATCCATCAAACGCTCATGGCGCGAAAACACAATAAAACGACGCCTCTCTATGCAATCGTATGTCCCTAGAATCACGCCCTGGTCAGTCCTCGTCCGTGACGAGCTCGTGCTGACGCAACTCTAGCCGTAGCTCTCTCTGCCCGTGTAATCACAGCAGCAGAATTATTGTAAGTGCACGGCGGCGCCCCGGCCGTCAATCCGACGGCCAAATACGGAAACGGTGATAAACTTTAATTTTTGCGGACTTTGCAAACCGGCACCACCGCGCACTAAACCCCGGATCGTAACCATTAACAAGTCTAGGCTAACAACAAGATGGGTTAGAGATGTACCGAGTGATCCGAGTCCTCCGGTCTTCATCTCCACACCGATCTCCTCGCGGGATCTCCGTCCGTCTCCTCCTCGTCGGAAAGGGCACCACATCGCCTGCATCTTTTACGGGCTCCCACCTCAATACTGAGGCAACTCGGGCGCGAAGTTGGCTAACCGACGCGCCCAAGATTTGCTGTAGAATATAGTGTAGAAGCTTGTCTCTTTCGGGGTTATGAGGTTGCCATTTCTTTTGGAGGAATTTTGCACTAGAATTTCATGGATGCAAGAGGGAGAAAAAGTAGCATATCAAAAAAGGAGCTCGGCCAGGCCATAGTGCTTGCTGGAAAAAAGAAGAAGCAAGCTCTCAATTTTCTCACTTGAAAAATCCAGTATGAAGTGTGCATGAATTAATATAAAGGAGAAAAGAAAAAAAAACTTTCCCTGCTCAAGAAACTCCAGCACACACACATTAGATCTCCACTTGCTAATAAATTAGTCCCTCCAAAACAATTCCAGCACACACTCATTAATTAATCCACTATACAAAAATTAAACCCTCACCTCCATCATTCCAAACAGTGGCCGGCCCCTTTTATCCAAGTGGGTGTAAGAAAAAGATATAATAAAGATAAGGTCACAAATCCATACCCTCTCAAATCACATAAATGCATGAATAGCAAAGAAGATATCATAATCAATCCTTTTGCAAGAAGCCCCCTCAACAAAATGTTAATTGCAAACTTGCAATTAACACCCTCCAACGAAAAGTCCGACCGGGAAGGAAAAAGAGAAAACCGGCCGGAACGGAATGCAAACTGGCAACCCCAGAAAACTGGTCCCATAATAAATTACAGGAAAACCCCGATACTGTGCATACACACCCGCATTTGTATTTCGACCGAAATACAAATGTAAAGAGACAAAACTACACTATCAAATACTAAGATCCGGCTTAAGCCAAACCCGGCTAGTAAAAACCGTCCGATCACGATCCGTGCAATACCGCACGTATCTGATCGAACCCTGCCATATCTCCATACGGCCTCTACAGCGTTTCGCCCGAAAGCTGAGTAACTGAAAGTGTGGTGGACTCTAAAGACTCGTCAATACTATGGCTGTGGATTTAACCACTAGCACGTCAGAGGTATAAGCCAATACGTAACGGGCCACCAGCTATTGACTAAAAGGGACGTCGATGAGCGAACTCATCCTGACACCCTACTGAGCCTGTCAGTGACAATATCCGTACAGTCCGGTCCGTTCGTCTATGAGCATCGCATGTCGGGCCTAGGGGGTGGGTAAAAGTCAGACCCCCAAAAGCGGTACAAGTCGTGTCGGAGTGTAGCCCAGAACACCCTGAGATACTACTGGAATACCTACCAGTAAATCTCCTGCCTTGGCCAAGGACTTCGTGTAATGGCTCTCCTAGACACAGCGCGACCTCACCCCCAATACCGGAAGAGACGAACCCCCGAAGATCCGCTCACTGCCTCCATGTGGCTCGGGACTGTACCCAACTAAAACCTGTTTGCACGACTCCTTTGAGCCGTGGTAGGGTAGTAATCAAAGCACAGTGGGAACTCACATGAGACAAATGACGATCCCCAGGTCGATGAACTAACCTGTACACATGTCACCTGGGAACTGCTATCTGACGTCAGGTATAAGACCAACTAGCATGTTCCCGGCGAGTCCTGTCCGGTGTACTCATAACCCAATGAGCACCTGTATACATCTTAGGTGAACCAACTGACACCAGTGGCCTGTGAGACCGGCCACCGCCCCTCGTCGGGGTCTCGACTGTATACACTAGTCTACTCTGGAGAATCGATGCCCTGTCTCGAAACTCCTGCGACTAGGGACCTTTTAAGGATGTGCTTATAGACTCCAGCTCTCACTTATATGATCGCCCTCATACTGCTGGCAGTCAAGCAAGAATCCTAGGGGCTCTATCAACGTGTAATAGCGACCTGTAAGGTCACCTGAAACAGTACACGATGATAAAGGTAAACCAGATAGCAAACTATCATCTCGAGTAAGACTGTCGTACCGGGATAGGTCCTCCCTCAATCGTTGCAATCACGTGCCTGTGATCCAATAATTGACTCTGAGGGCACTATCTCCAACAATCTCCCACTTGCACTCAAGGCTAATTATTGCGATGTCGCATACTCACAGCCCGTGTGATACCGAACACCCAACTCCTCTACTGGTCAGTCTCACAAAGCTCGTTTGCGAAACTATTGCGTTCAAGGAATAGCCTCAGCGAGTGGATCCGCTTAGATGTTTCTTTCTATGTCTCTCTATATCTCAAGTTCGAGGAGAAAACCATCTCCCGAAATGAGCAATACCTGTCTTAGAATGTCTGGATGCCTGATGGGACCTAGCTCATAAATGAACTCCAAATCCAAACTTCTTAGACTGTATCGTCAACTGAACTTAATCAGTATCCTGCGCCATGCCTCCCTCAGTATTGCCTTGGATCACCTGTCCAAAATACTGCCCCTCGTCAGAGGGAAAACTATAACTCTGACAACCTCCTTGTCGTCCATGTCACCCTGGAAGCCTGGAATGATAACTGTCTCCCAAAGGAGGCAGCCGTTATCATATCCCTAGAACATTAACTTATGTTCTAAAACTGCTTCCGACTGTTTCCCCAGGATTGGATTAATATCAACTTATTGCACCTACTGCAAGAACAACATCTGGTGTGGTACTTGACATCTCATAGAATGCTGTCCAAGTACCCTGATTTGGAAACCACCCAAATCTAGATCTAAAACCATAGATCCAGTAACCAGTATGTCTAATGTAATGTCCAAGTCCTATGTGGAGAAAACACTGTGTGACGACCAAAGTATAACCGATCGTAGTATAGGAATATCACTTCCTACTACCTTCTCAACAGATCCATCCCCTATTCTGATGACGTCAAACCTATGACTGTCACATCAGAAATGGATGATCTATCTCCGCTACATCTGCTTTAGTCTTTAAATAGACATAAGCCTGATGTCCACCAATGCTTCCGCTGCTCCCACTGACTACGACAACCCTCTGGCAGAGTCATACAGACGTGCACTTCTAGAGCAAGTTTAGAACGACGCTATACTCATCCTTCTGCCTGGTCTCACAGCCTGGAACAACAACAATGGCAAGTGTGGGTATACAAGAACTTCCCTGTCACCGTCCTTGAGGCTACCGAAGTACCTCTCGGGTGCCTGAAGTTACCCACCTTATCTGCGGAGTGGCCAATGGAATGTCAAATCATATTGAATCTTTAGGTTCCTTATCAAATCTTCAGTAATCGTTTGCGGTTCTGGAATCACTTCCAGTTCTACCATACTCCCACTTCTGTTTTCTGAAAAAATCCATTTTTAATAAAACTGTGGCGAGTCTAGAACAATATCGCTATTGTTCATCCAGATGGTAGAAAATCAACCCTCGTCATAGCCTGGGTCAACCCACAAACAGTCATTACAGAAACGTGCCTTGAGTTATCCAGAGTCTGGTTTTAATCATAAGCCGGACAACTCCCCGTACCATAACAACGTTAAGATATGAACTGTTCTATATCCAATATAGGAACAGAGGCACTGATTTAATTGAACCAGATTCAAATCATGCAGCTGTCTCCAGTGCATGTTTACTAAATGGAAAGAGGCCGATCAGCGTTACTCAACTTGGGAATGCTTCCAATTATGAGTAACCTGAAAGAGAAGCAATTTCTCTTTATTATTACTATCAACTGAATACCATACACAAGTATCTACATCTTCGATCACTTTGAAGAATCCCGATACTTGCAACACCTGGTTCTCTACTCTATTCAAATACCTATAACTCCTCAAAACTTAGACCCTGTGTTTCTACGAAACACATGTCTAAGAACTAGAGAAGTTAAAAGTAAATAGAATATAGTATGAGGACCAACCCCTCTGTCCTAATGGACACTGGACAACATACAATACTCTGTATAAGTCCACCGAGTCTAACAACTCTTTCACTGTGTGTCGTAGGTTGAAGACTGTACTTATGGTTAAGAAGAATTACACCGCTGTTTAATGCTCCTTACCTAACCATCCACTGATATAGGTAAATGTCATCGACATAATATCAAAAGGTATATCTCACTCTATTAAAATAGACGTACAGATGTATCAATTTGAAATTGGTGCATAAAAGCGGATATTCAAAACCAAATATTTGCCGACCGGCAAACAGCCCAGGTGATTTCCTCAAATATCACCGATTACAACGAATCCCGATATAATGAGGATGATCACCCAATTTCCAATAACTTACTCCCACTCATCATCTGTAAAACCATACAGATGTGAGAATCAAACCTGGTAAATACATACCCTGGAGCAAGTGTCTAATCGGGAAATCAGTTTTCTTTTAACAATACACAGTAGAACTGAAACATTGAAATGTTTCGATGGGGTATCCTGGTATTCCTAGTAATGCCTCTACCATTATCCAGATTCACAACTATAACCGTATAATTCTTTGCCACCTCTCCAAATCCCTTTATATGTCTTTAGTCGTGACCTTCTGTACACCCCTTTAGGCTAATTGGTTTTCTTCCTTCCCTACCGTTCGGCACCAGCCTATGGTTTGGAAGAAGACTATCCAATAAGCATAATGGGTGTACTGTCCTAGTCCTAGGAGCACTCGCAATGTGAGAGAAGGTGAAGATAAAAGACAACCGAATAAAACTTTATTCCTATTTCTCCTGGACCAGAATCCATCCCCGAACTGGAACAAGTTCCTTTCGTGTTCGTATATAACCATACGATGGAGTATCCAATAAACTGTGGATCTTCGTAGTGATACGGAGTGTCCTGGAGAAATACAAAGGTGATTTAGGATTGGCGAAGAAATACTTGGTTTGGTCGTGAATATCAGTCGCAATTTACTTTGCCCTCTTACTAATCCCTTTATTTGTCTGAACTTAATGCCTTCTGTACACCGTTTAGGCTAACTGGTTTTCTTCATTCCCTACCGGTCGGCACCAGCCTATGGTTTGGAAGAAGACTATCCAATTTGCGTAATAGGTGTACTACTCCTAAACCAAGGAGTACTCGCAACCTGAGAGAAGGTGAAAAGAAAAGACAACTGAATAGTCCTATCCGTTTTCTCCAGAACCGGAAACCATCCTCGAATAAATTCCTTCGAGTTCGTATCTAACCATACGATGGTTTTGTCCAATGGAAGTGGACGTTCGTAGTAATACGGGGTGTCCTGGAGAAAAGGGTAAAAGTAGGAGTGGCAATGAGGTCTGCAACTCTGACAATCCAAAAGCCAGTGTTAAGATGGTTCGGTCAACTTGGTCACTGAGTCATAGTCTAGGGTCGGGTCAATGGTCGCTGCCAGAGAGAGAGAGAAAAGAAACACTCAGCGTGCACTCTAACCAAGATCAGAATGGTTACCAATTTATCTAATCTGGAAACCTCCCACTGTACCTCAAACTCTCCTCCAAACCTGAAAGAAGAATTAGTCGGGGTCACCCGAGGAGTAAACCAACTCATCAGTGGGAATCGGGATCCAACTATCATCGTATGACAACGTGACGGAATCCGCTCACGGTATCACACTCCAGAAGGTATGCGCATATCTGGCAAGTTTCAGTTCTTTTGAAACTCCCGATGTGATTTCTGCCCCATGCTCTTATGACCTTGACGAAGGTCAACAAATCATAAGTCACATGTCAAGTTCCACCCGTCATTGTCCAGGTTAATTTGAACCCACCCGTACAAGCCCTTGACGAAGGTCAACAAGGCTATACGACTGTCCCAAACCAACACATCTATCTATGCAGCAGAAAGGCAACAAGTAGCTACCATACACTATGCCTTGACGAAGGTCAACAAACATAGCATGAATACTACGTGCTACCCGTCTGAAACGACGGAGGGCTACGAATGGTTTCTGGCGAAAACCTTTAACGTAATGAACTTGATATAGTTGAAGGAACTGATAGCTTTTGAAAATATAGTGACGAAAACCTTTACTAAAGAGGTCACTCCCGGTGAAGGGATCTCGGCTCTTTCCCCGTAGAATGGGGTGCTGGATATTCATAACCGAATATCACTGTGCAAAGCAAAAGTAATCGGCTATAGTGAAGTTAATGCCCTGATGCAAACTTCTGTCCAAGGGGTCACTCCCGGTGAAGGGATCTCGGCCCTTGCCTCGTCGACTGAGGAGCAGGATATTCTAAATGAATACCACGATGCAAAACAAAAGTGAACGTCCTTGCAATAACAGCTTTTTGAAAAGTGTTCCAACAACATCAGATTAGGTTTGTTTAACTTGCATTGATCCGAATCAATGCAGTCCCATCAATTGATCACACCACAAAGAACGAAAATATACTGACGTACGTATATGCCATCCGCATTCGCCACTGGGTCCCGTCATCACCCGTTAGGTTAGCTAACTAACGGCAGAGCGGGGACTGGACTAGCGCGGATGAAAAACATATACAACATCTACTAATATATATACCAATATATAGTATTTCGCTCAAGGCGTGAAAAGAAATGCAACATCACAGAAATGTACAGCATCACAGAACAATACAGATATCTGGGATCCCCGGGTTTCACAGAGCCACTACTGAAACCCGACGTTCCCCTGGTCGTGTGGATAGCCTGTGCAATGAAATCCTATACCCCCTACGAGTGCGGCGAATAGCCAGCCAATCCTGGAGTGAAGCCCCCTCCGTCCCAATGCCATGAGATACAGGCTTGTTGCCCTCTAGAACCCGGCTATCCGTGCACCCCTCCGCAGGGTAACCCTAGTACAGAAAGTAAAATATACATACACCGGGTACATCAACCGCAACCAGGTCGTGCCCCAAAAGAATAATACAAACAGGCAGTGACGGCAGTCCACATGTCGGACGCTCGCCCCGCAATATGAAATGTACATAATACAACAGAAACTGTACTAGCATTGCATCCAGGCTATCCCCCACGACCGATCCGCAACATCACAGCATAAACACAAAACATCAACGTGAAAGTCACGTTCGCAAATCCGTCTAACCGGGCTATAGCAGTTAGACCGGATTTACCGATCGAGTGACATTCACGGTCGCAGATATAATGTAAATACTGTGAAAAATGTGTTTAAAATATCCGATCGATCAAAAATTAACAAGTGGGCCCCCAATCAATACTGTAGCAGATATAGAAATTATGGGCCCAAAATTAATATTCCAAAAACCCTATTTTAACCCCAGAAGCCCACTGTAAAAACCCAACCCACTGATTCCTCTATGCTGCGGCGGAAGCGCGGCCAGAAGTGGGTTTTGGCCGCGCTTCCGCGCTCTTGTTGGAAGTTCAGTGCCTCGAATTTGAACAGTGGTCTTATAATTTCTATTACATCAATATTTTACAACCTGAAAAATTTTTCGAGACCAAAAATTTTCAACAGAAACTGATGCGAAGGCAATACGGGTTTTGGAACTTTTTGATCGATCGGAAATGCAAACACATTACACAAAGCTAGACTAAGTTAATGGCGAGGCTCTGATACCACTGTAAGTGCACGGCGGCGCCCCGGCCGTCAATCCGACGGCCAAATACGGAAACCGTGATAAACTTTAATTTTTGCGGACTTTGCAAACCGGCACCACCGCGCACTAAACCCCGGATCGTAACCATTAACAAGTCTAGGCTAACAACAAGATGGGTTAGAGATGTACCGAGTGATCCGAGTCCTCCGGTCTTCATCTCCACACCGATCTCCTCGCGGGATCTCCGTCCGTCTCCTCCTCGTCGGAAAGGGCACCACATCGCCTGCATCTTTTACGGGCTCCCACCTCAATACTGAGGCAACTCGGGCGCGAAGTTGGCTAACCGACGCGCCCAAGATTTGCTGTAGAATATAGTGTAGAAGCTTGTCTCTTTCGGGGTTATGAGGTTGCCATTTCTTTTGGAGGAATTTTGCACTAGAATTTCATGGATGCAAGAGGGAGAAAAAGTAGCATATCAAAAAAGGAGCTCGGCCAGGCCATAGTGCTTGCTGGAAAAAAGAAGAAGCAAGCTCTCAATTTTCTCACTTGAAAAATCCAGTATGAAGTGTGCATGAATTAATATTAAGGAGAAAAGAAAAAAAAACTTTCCCTGCTCAAGAAACTCCAGCACACACACATTAGATCTCCACTTGCTAATAAATTAATCCCTCCAAAACAATTCCAGCACACACTCATTAATTAATCCACTATACAAAAATTAAACCCTCACCTCCATCATTCCAAACAGTGGCCGGCCCCTTTTATCCAAGTGGGTGTAAGAAAAAGATATAATAAAGATAAGGTCACAAATCCATACCCTCTCAAATCACATAAATGCATGAATAGCAAAGAAGATATCATAATCAATCCTTTTGCAAGAAACCCCCTCAACAAAATGTTAATTGCAAACTTGCAATTAACACCCTCCAACGAAAAGTCCGACCGGGAAGGAAAAAGAGAAAACCGGCCGGAACGGAATGCAAACTGGCAACCCCAGAAAACTGGTCCCATAATAAATTACAGGAAAACCCCGATACTGTGCATACACACCCGCATTTGTATTTCGACCGAAATACAAATGTAAAGAGACAAAACTACACTATCAAATACTAAGATCCGGCTTAAGCCAAAGCCGGCTAGTAAAAACCGTCCGATCACGATCCGTGCAATACCGCACGTATCTGATCGAACCCTGCCATATCTCCATACGGCCTCTACAGCGTTTCGCCCGAAAGCTGAGTAACTGAAAGTGTGGTGGACTCTAAAGACTCGTCAATACTATGGCTGTGGATTTAACCACTAGCACGTCAGAGGTATAAGCCAATACGTAACGGGCCACCAGCTATTGACTAAAAGGGACGTCGATGAGCGAACTCATCCTGACACCCTACTGAGCCTGTCAGTGACAATATCCGTACAGTCCGGTCCGTTCGTCTATGAGCATCGCATGTCGGGCCTAGGGGGTGGGTAAAAGTCAGACCCCCAAAAGCGGTACAAGTCGTGTCGGAGTGTAGCCCAGAACACCCTGAGATACTACTGGAATACCTACCAGTAAATCTCCTGCCTTGGCCAAGGACTTCGTGTAATGGCTCTCCTAGACACAGCGCGACCTCACCCCCAATACCGGAAGAGACGAACCCCTGAAGATCCGCTCACTGCCTCCATGTGGCTCGGGACTGTACCCAACTAAAACCTGTTTGCACGACTCCTTTGAGCCGTGGTAGGGTAGTAATCAAAGCACAGTGGGAACTCACACGAGACAAATGACGATCCCCAGGTCGATGAACTAACCTGTACACATGTCACCTGGGAACTGCTATCTGACGTCAGGTATAAGACCAACTAGCATGTTCCCGGCGAGTCCTGTCCGGTGTACTCATAACCCAATGAGCACCTGTATACATCTTAGGTGAACCAACTGACACCAGTGGCCTGTGAGACCGGCCACCGCCCCTCGTCGGGGTCTCGACTGTATACACTAGTCTACTCTGGAGAATCGATGCCCTGTCTCGAAACTCCTGCGACTAGGGACCTTTTAAGGATGTGCTTATAGACTCCAGCTCTCACTTATATGATCGCCCTCATACTGCTGGCAGTCAAGCAAGAATCCTAGGGGCTCTATCAACGTGTAATAGCGACCTGTAAGGTCACCTGAAACAGTACACGATGATAAAGGTAAACCAGATAGCAAACTATCATCTCGAGTAAGACTGTCGTACCGGGATAGGTCCTCCCTCAATCGTTGCAATCACGTGCCTGTGATCCAATAATTGACTCTGAGGGCACTATCTCCAACAATTATAACCCAATATCGATGAGGATAGATCATAGGAATGAATATAATACTGTGCAAGGAATTGTACATCTTAAGGCTCCTTAAGCAGAGTAGTGTATCGTAAATATGCCGCGGAACATACACACGGTACGTCACTCTGCTGAAGTCACCTACTCTATCAACCAAAGTCAACCTACGCGATGAAAGTTCGGGTCTAATACCCACTCGAGTAAGTCTAAGTCCCGTAAGGTCAAGCCTAAGTTCTGTATATATACCAACGCTTTAGGCTCCGCATAGTCAAACTTAGACTCAAACCAAGGTTAACCTCGCGCTCTGATACCAACTTTGTCACGACCCGAAATAGCACGTGACTGGCCCTTGAATCATATAATGTCTATAAGACCCCATCTAATTCAAGTACGCCAAAAACCAAGAAATATAAAACCATTTTAAATAATAAATGAAGGAAAACTAGTTTTAAAGAAGTGAAGAAAACATGTTTTAAAAACAAGGTTTTTAAATAGTTAAGCCGAATATGCATTTTAAAAATCCCAAGTTTTTTCTAAAAATTTTGGCATAGTTTTCTTTGTAAAAACTGGCCCCAAACGGGGTACAACATGAATAATATATGCACAATGATAAAAGACATCCCCTAGTGGGAGCTAGCTCTTTGTCAATCGACGGTCACAACCACGCAATCAATATAATATACAACGCCGAAGGGCGAGGATCAAAACTGAAAAGGAACCTCAAAAGAGCATGAAATCCATAATAATACAACGCGCGACTCTAAGGTCGAAGGAACAAACAACTCTAGTCTCTAAGTCTAAAATAAATACATGTCTGATTGATGGAATTACTAGATACAACTGATTAAAATAAATATAAGGGTGTTCACAATGCGAGTGAACCCACCTACCAAAGCAATCACCCAGAAAAGAAGCAGCGTGCCAGAAAGCCGCAATGAAACCTGTACGGCAAAACTTGCAAGAATTTTGGCACAACGGGGGTGAGTTGCCAACTCGTGATTAGAAAAAAAAATAGAGCAGAAATCGTATGTATGACTCATCCTAGGTAAACGATCAATATATATATAACCTCAAAGTGGTAAGTCTGAAGCATGAAAAGGTGGCAAGGGTAAACATCTATACATAAGTGTAATCCTAAGTGCTCGTGTCAGTGTCTCAGGTAGCAACAAATCATCAATATGATGTATGATCAATGTAATCAATATGAATCAATGTCAACTATATCATGAAGTCTATAAGCATGTGGATATCATCCAACTATGTAATCAATGTCTGTATGTATGTGGATCTCGTCCACGTGTCAACCAATGATACAAAACATCATGCGTGTAAATATCATAAAGCATATGCATGGAAGTATGAGGATATAAATCAATGTGTGTCCCTCACGACACATCAAAATCATGGAACCAATGATCGGCCTACAGGCTCCGTCAGTCCGGATCGGCCCGTATCATCTCTTGACTCTGGTCGGTATCCTTCGGATATCCGCCGAGCCCAAATGCTATCACCGGTAAGTATTGGTCCCTCTGGCAGGATCATCGTCATCCACATGAAATCTCTCTCTCGTCCCGGGGTACCCAACTGGGTCCACCATGTACCAGCAAACGGAATCATCCGCCTTCTCGAATCAGGTTTCACATATCACATGTCTCAGAACCGAGAGAAGACATGGTGGACACACTGAAATATCATATCAAGAGAAACCGGATTTTTAAAACAATACATGCTTTCTTATGAAATAACCACGGTTCTCAAATCCAGAAATATCATGGAAACAACATATCTCAATGCGTATGATCATAAAGCATGATGTATACGACATATAAAAGAAATGTAAGTATATCAGTATATCAAGCAACATGGAATAGTAATATGCATATATCAAGGGAAAACCGCTCTTTTGAAATGAATCTAGTTTTTAAAATATGTCTTGTAGTTCCCAAATCTCCAAAATCAAGCCAGAATCATCTATGTATGTGCAAATACGTATGTATGTAAGTATGGGTGTACAATATATGTGTACGCAAGTATGTCATGCAAGGGGTCATATCCTGATGCAACAGTCCTACTGTATAGTGACATGGCAATTATCGATGATGAAGTGTGTGAGCCGGCAAGCAGGTGTACATGGAACATACGCATCATCGATAATGGTGCTGGTGTCCTGACAGCATGGGTTTAATATAAAAATAAACACATTTACACATGCAATGCGATGCGAATAGCAAGAATATGCGGAAATCGAATAATAAACGCAACAGTGAAGAATCTATATCAATATGTAAATGTCATACAGTTTTGCCATTTGAAATAAGACGAATCTGGGTTTTTAGAAAAATAAGGGATATGGTGTTTCAAAGAAAAGATGCGTCTTTTGAAAATATCCGTAGAATCCCTTGGCCTGTCTTTAAAATACTCACGATTCGTTAGTTTTGAAAAAGGTATGACTCGGGTCTAGTCTAACATCTACCGAGTAAACTACATATCTAACTAACAAGCTAATCGAAAGGGTATGGAAAACACCTAAATCTGAGTCGATATATATAAACATATAATAGTCGATGATCCCGCCTCAATAGTATCACATACGATACAATATAAAATATGACATCCTCGAGTCAAGAGTGCGGATCTATCATCAATATATGGCTCGTACGTAAATCCGTCGTACGGCATCCCCAAATCTGGGTACGGGTCAAATATCACATTCATCTCATCAATTATCTTGTATCCATTATCATCATATATCATGAACTGGGATACTGATCTAAGTCTAGTACAAATTGATACCATCGATATATATATGCGTGTATGAAAACACACGCCCAAAGGCCCGCTAAAATCTCATGTCGTATCTCATAATACGAATCACATTATATCACCGATCTCATGGCACCATACCCAATCTCATCGACTCATCTCCAAAGATCATCCACTATCCACATCATCCAAGTGTAGGTATACGTGTATATATATACGCCGTCCCATACCTATGTGTGTGTATATATACGTATCCCCATATACGCACAAGTATAACAGTAAGCATGTGTGTGCGCGTAGGTGTAAACCTATTCTAGGGTTCGCAACTAATAAGCTATACTAGTTCACTTCTAATAACCCTAATCTAACCATTGAACACCTAATAATATCTTAAATATCAATGTCACGCATAAAGCTATCATATATATATATATATATATATATATATAGCATACTAAACATCGAAACTGCGGGGGTGATATACGCCATCCAACCGAGTTCCCTCATAGATATAATCTACTCACTTTGCTCTTCGCTTTCCGTTGTCAACGTTGCTACGTGCTTTCTTGTCATCTCAAAGTCTTCGTTGGGTACCTACAGATTATAACGTATCGTGTCGCATTAAAACCCAATTCAAAACCAAAACGACACGCTAAAAGCTTATAGGTTAGAACCTATGGACCACGCCTTCAAAACCACCAAACAACACTCGATTTCGACGTACAAACGTCAAGTGATCGAATACGTCACAAGTCACAAAAATCCAAATTCAAATACGCAAAACAAAACCCCGAATCAAAACAGCAACTCTTGAAAATGGTCTCAGATTTTACCCTAGGTGAAATTGGTCAATTTTGCATATGCCAGGGGACTAGTTTACTGATAAAGGAACCATAGAACAAACACGAGCCACATTGGCCCAGGTCTGGCTGCAATTTGCGGCCAGAGAGAATATTTTTGCTGCCAAAAAGTGGAAGTGGGGTCTCGGGTCTTTAAGGTATGTTCTAAATCACCTACACATCTCTCTGTGTTTGCTAAATAATTTTCAGGTCACCCGAGTGTTAGCAGATTTCAATATACACTCACAGAATCCACAATTCTTCCGATATCGGGTTTCTAAATCTGTATTCCGGGTGTTCTAGTCTCTGGCTTAGGTCTGAATTCTAGCACTAGGGGGTTTGTGTGGCTCTACTGAGCCCAATTACTATCTCATTTTAAATCACACCCTAAACCCTAACTAGAATTTTCAAAGTTCACCCAAAACCACACAATATCGGTTCAAAGTTAACATGGATATAAAAGCAATAGAAATACTAGGCTAATGGTTAAGAGAATATCTCATTTGGCAACTCAAGAATTTTCTTGAGTTGCCTCAAGTGTCCAAAATGCAAGCTTTCTTGGTCCAATGTGTTGCTAGTGAGCTCATGCATATTTTTAATGAAGTGGGTATTGGGTTTCGAGATGTTTTTGATGATGTTTGAGAGGATTGAAGAGGGGGAGGAGTGAGGACAGCAGCAAGCAGCAATGAGAGTGAAGGAGAGGAGATAAGGTGATGAAGAAATGAAGTAATGAGAGCTTGGTCCAAGGTTTGACCCTTTACCCTCTCACTCTCTCACTTGCCCATACCTAATACTATATTCATTTTCATTTTCCTTTTCTTTTTCTTCTCTCCTCAATAGTAAACCCAAAACAGTTAACCATACACCAAAAATCATGTAGGAAAAATATAACAAGTGCTAAAAAAAGACATGTGCATGTTTTGCACAAAACCAAGCTTAATGCACGATTAGCGATATTTAATCGCGATTAGCACTAAATAGCGTATAATTAATCATAAAAACCTATAATTTGCATATTTCACTTAAACACCCTCTATTTAGTAATTTCCATAATTTTCCAAATTTTTCCCAATTTATCGGAATTTAATTATACCGCAATATTAAACTATTAAATATAATATTATTTAATTATAAAAAAATTCCCAAAAATAATATTTTATTTTTCCAAAATGTTACACTGAGAGAAGGTGATGATAAAAGACAACTGAATAAATCTTATTCTATTTCTCCTGAACCAGAATCCATCCCCGAACTGGAACAAGTTCCATCGAGTTCGTATATAATCATACGATGGATTATCCAATAACTGTGGATCTTCGTAGTGATACTGAGTGTTCTGGAGAAATACAAAGGTGAAATAGGAGTGGCGATGAAATACTTGGTTCGGTCGTGAGTAGTAGTCGCAATTTACTTTGCACTCTTTCTAATCCCTTCATATGTCTTTACTCATTACCTTCTGTACACCACAGTTAGGTTAATTGGTTTTCTTCATTCCCTACCTTTCGGCACCTGCCTATGGTTTAGAAGAAGACTATCCAATAAGCGTAATAGGTGTACTGTCCTCTAATCCTAGCAGCCCTCGTAACCTGAGAGAAGGTAAAAAGGAAAAGACAACTGAATAGTCCTATTCAATTTTTCCAGAACCAGAATCCATCCTCGAATCTGGAATAACTTCCTTCAAGTTTGTATATAACAATATGATGGAGTTATCCAATGGAAGTGGATATCCGCAGTGATACGGGGTGTTCTGGAGAAAAGCAAAGGTAAAAGAAGGAGTGGCAATGATGCAAGCAACTCAGTCAATCAAAAGCCAGTGTTTTAAGAAAGTTCGGTTAACTTGGTTACTGAGTCATAGTCTCGGGTCGGGCCATGGTCACTGCCAAAGAGAGAGAGAGAAAAGAAATACTCTGCGTGCACTCTAACCTAGATCAGAATGGTTAATCACTTTATCTAATCAGGATGTCTCCACTGTATCCTCAAGTTCTCCTCCAAACCTAAAAGAAGAATTAGTCGGGATCACCCGAGGAGTAACCAACTCATCAGTGGGTTTCGGGATCCAACTATCATCACATGATAACTTGATAGAATCCACTCAAGTCACCACACTTCAGAAGGTATGCGCATGCCTGGCAAGTTTTAGTTTCTTTAGAAACTCCCGATGTGATTTTTACCCCTAGGACCCAAGTGACCTTGATGAATAATCAACAAATCAAAAGGTCCTAGTCAAGTTCAACCCGTCATTATCTTGATTGCGTTAAACCCACCTGCATGACCCTTGATGAATAATCAACAAAGTCGTACGACCATCATAACCAATCCACATATACATGCGAAAGAAAAGCACAACAGAGCTACCGCACACTACGTCTCGGCGAATAGCAACGACAAACGTAACGTGAATACTAAGCAATACTAATCTGAAATAACGGAGGGCTACGGCTGGTCATTGGCCAAAAACCTTTAACGTGATGAACTTGATATCGTTGAAGAAACCAAATAAGATATCGTTGAAGAAACCAAATAACTTTTTACAAATGTATAGTGGTGAAAACCTTTGCTAAAGAAGTCACTCCCGGTGAAAGGATCTCGGTTCTTTTCCTCGTAGAATGAGGTGCAGGATATTCCAAAATGAATACCATGATGTAAAGCAAAAAGTAATCGACTATAGTGAAGTTAGTATCCTGACGCAAAGCTCTGTCCGAGGGGTCACTCCCGGTGAAGGGATCTCGGCCTTTGCCTCGTCGAATGAGGTGCTGGATATTCATAACAGAATAACACTGTGCAAAACAAATGAAAGCGTCCTTTGCAATAACAGCTTTTTGGAAAAATGTTCCAACAACATCTGTATAGGTCTGTTTTCTTTGTATTGATACGAATCAACGCAAGTCCCATCAATTAATCACACCAATAAAGAACGAAAATATGATGTACGTATATGCCATCCGCATTCGTCACTGGGTCCCGTCATCACCGTTAGGTTACTTAACTAACGACAAAGCGGGGACAGGACTAGCGCGGGGTGTAAAACATATACAACATCTACTTTTATATATATAACAATATACAATAATCGCTCCAGGCGTGATAAAATGCAACATCACAGAAAAGAAATAAGCATCACAGAACGATACAGATAATCTGGGATCCCCCAGGTTTCATTGAGCCGCATGTGAAATCCGATGTTCCCCTGGTCGTGTGGATAGATTGTGCAATGAAAACCTAAACCCCTACGAGCGCGGCAAGTTACCCGCCAAAAGCAGAAGCGAGGCAGCCCCCTTCAGCAAAGTGAATGGACCACCCAGCACTTCACGGAATCCGGGTAACTTGGGCACCCCTCATTGGGTCAACCTATACCCCTACGAGTGTGGTGAATAGCCTGCCAATTCTAGAGTGAAGCCCCCTCCGTCTCAAAGCCATGAGATGCGGGCTCGTTGCCCTCTAGAACCCGGCTATCCATGCACTCCACCGCGGGGTAAACCTAGTACAGAAAAAGAAAATATATACAACGGGTACATCGACCTCAGCCCCGGTCGTGCCCCCAAAAGAATAATATACAAACAGGCAGTGACGACAGTCCCACATGTCGGACGCTCGCCCCGCAATGTCAAATGTACAAATAATACTAAACTGTACTACCATTGCATCCAAGCTTTCCACCACGACTAATCCGCAATGAAACAGCACAACACAGAACATCAACGTGAATGCCACGTTCGCAAATCCGTCTAAAAGAGCTATAGCAATTAGACAAGATTTACAGCTCGAATGACATTCACGGTCACAGATAGTAATGTAAGTACCGCGAACTAACTTATTTAAAATTTTGATCGACAAAATTCCCGAAGTGGACCCCAAGTACAATTCCAGCACTCAAAATAATCTGGGCCAAAACTAAATTTTCCAGAAACCACAATTCCAAGAGAAAGACCACCAGAAGAAAAATGAAGCTCTGAGCACACATTCCCACCACGGATCGACGGCAAACATGCCAGTTATGTCGCGGTTCCGGGGCGTAATGATTGGATCGTGCGTTCAAATTTCTACAGGGGTCTTAGAAAATCCTGCATGATTTTCTGAAACACCTAAAATAATTTTTTTGATGACTTTTAAAATTCGGCAGAAACTCAGAAAATGAAAATGTGGTTTCGGAAATTTTGATCGATCTATATTTTAAATATGTTAGAACAAGCTAGTAAAGGTTAATGGCGTGGCTCTGATACCATGTTGGGTTTGTGGCAGCGCCCCGGCGTCTTTCCGAGGCCAAATGCGAACAAAAAACTTTTACGAACTGGCGCTAACCGCATCCGAATCCCGGATCGTTCCATTAACCGTAAACTAGATAACTGTAAACTGGGTTTTAGAGACT